>CP124714.1:165132500-166382500 GCA_031232105.1 Capsicum rhomboideum
TTCTTGTTTCTCACACTCACAACTAAACAAGGTTCAATAATAGAAAAGATTACAACTCAGAATCTATCCTATTACAAACTTGAAACTCATCAATTTACTCCAACTGATGAACTCAACAAAGACTAATAACTCTAGCCTTCAATTGCCTAAACTTCAATATTCAGCAGTACAAACTCGAACACAAACTGTGAATCAGGTTTCTGTTTTGCCGTGACAGAGTTCTGCAGCAGTAAATCAGGTTTCTGTTTTGCTGTCACAAAGTCCTGCAGTTTTTGCTCCAATTGCTATTGCTCTCAAGATGATAAATTTCGTGAATATGCAATAGGTGCGGCTCTCAATGGTCTTCATGCCATATATATACTAGAGATTCACCATGCCCTAGAATATCACGCACTAGGGATTTTTCTCCAACTAGAACTTGGTTTCCCATAGGAATTATGTGATTCCTAGAATATCACGCACTAGGGATTTTTCTCCAACTAGAACTTGGTTTCCCATAGGAATTATGTGATTCCTTTCCTTATAAGGAGATTGCATCATATAAGGAAACTTTGACTCCTTCTTATTTCTTTTCTTCTTTGCTCTTTATTTCTTTCCTTCTTTGCTCCTTTATTTGTTTTCTTCTTTGTTCTATTCTTCTTTGCACTTTTATTTCGTGGCTTCAATCTTCCATATTTGTACTTGATGTCCTTGTGCATTCACATCAACTATTCTGGGACCTAGTTCACCTGATACAACATACAAAAGATAACAAGCAGGAACCAGGTTCTTGTTTGTCAATCTTCAAAACTACAAATATGTTCTCCTACTTTCCAACACATTTTCTGTCGTTAATTAATTGCTAATTTCTTTAAATTTGACAAGTCCAAATCTCAGGTGTCTAGAATTTTAAGTTTATCTATGTTTAGGATTTTGGAAGTTTCTTTCATAATAATTAACTATGGGCTTGCTTGGTCGGGGAACAAGTTATTCCGGGATTAGTTATTCGAAAATTGTTATCCACCTTCAATGTGGGATAAAAATAACACTCCAATTCCGAGATAAGTTATCTCACGATTTTATCCCAACCAAACATGGGATAAACTCATCATAAAATTAATTTCCGAATTAGCTAATATCCTTTATTCCTCGTACCAAACGAGGCTTATTAGTATAGACATGACACGCACAATTTAAACGAACACCTAACAATAGATTTTGTGGGTTTAGCATTTAAATTGGGAAAAGTTTCATATGTGGCTCGTCAAAAATAATTACCACGGTTAGTCATATATACAAAATAATATATAGTTCTAGTTTTAGTGTAATATGTGAAGGGGAGTCTTAGAGTAACTAGTAAAGTTGCTACCATGTGATCACATCATGGGTTCAAGCCTTGGAAACAGCTTCTGGCAGAAATGTAAGATAAGACTGCGTATTATAAACCCTTGTGGTCGGGTCCTTCTCCAGACCCTACGCATAACGGGAGCTTTAGTGCATCGGACTGTCCTTTTTTTTGTGTGTGTGTGTAATATGTATATTATAGGTATATATAAATTGATATACAATAAATATCTATTTTTGGCTATTATTTTAGTGATCGGCATAGAGTGTAAAAATCTCTTTAAACTACTAAAAACACAGTAATTAGGGATGGCCAGATTCCGTAGTTAAGCAACAAAATCCATCGTTAATCCTATTTAGCGATAGATTATCAAAAAAAATTGTTAGCTACAAGTGATTTATCGACATATTAGCGAGTAGCAACTAAATTTATAGCTAATTCTAGGTTTGTTTTTCTTAGTATAAATTGTTCTACTTTAGTAATTTATGATTTATGAATCAGTTGAAAATCAACGAAATTTAACAGTAACTAGTAGAATAATAATCCATCAAACGAATACATTAATTAGTTATATCATTAAGTATCCTAAAACATGTGTGGTTATGTTTTTTTTACAATCAACACTGATTAAATGAATAGTGGTCTCAAAGAGTTAAATGATGATAAGGCATCAATTACAATCCAACTAGAGAAATCAGAAAACCAAGCAATGTCTTGAAATAACGAAATAGAAAACTTAGCTAAACTATGTGCTATATATTGTATTCCAAGATCTACGAATATGCACAACATCTACATAATCAAAGAAACTCATCAGCTTCCAAATGTCCTCGCACGTTGTTTCTATCTCCCATGAGGCTACACTTTTTTTCAATACCATATCCACCACGTTCTTTACATCCGATAATACTTGCATCTTTGACCATTCATTTTCCATGGCCTTTTCCAACGCTTGACGAATTGCTAGTGCTTCAGCAGTGATGACCTTCCCAACAAATTGAATTGGGGTGCCAAAGGCTTGAAGCAATTTTCCACAGTTATCCATAGTTGTCACTCCAATGCTTGCCATCTTCTTCTCCTTGTGTAAGCTAGCATCTGCAAACATAGTAACTCCATCTTGTGCCACAACAATATTTCTATCACTAGGAAAGTCAGTAATACAATTAGGAGAAGGAGAAGTAAGCAAATTATTTTCATATTCATGGAAGTCAAAAAAAAACTTTGTTAACTAATTCACTAGGTTCATAAATCTCTCCATTAAAGCTTTTAGCATTCCTAGCCTTCCAAATTTGCCACATACTGAAAACACTTAAATTAATTAGCTCTATAGAATTAGGATATTGCTTAGCTTTGACAAAAATACCATTCCACCAACTAGCAAAATCTATAGTATTTTCTATATTAGGTCAATTAATAGGGCATAATTTCCAAGTTAGTTGAGCATTAGGGCATATAAACAACATGTGTGGTTATGCCAGCTAACTAATTAATCACCCATTTAAATAATCTTCGAATTAGCAGTACATTAAGTACGTACCATGTATAAATTACATTTTATTCGTCAGCTTATTTAAAAAGAATAAATAAAAATATGATGTAATGATTTGGTAAATGGACGATTAAACAAGTTTTAATTATCTTGTCACCAACATTCAACGTGAGGGGTAGTTAGGGCCTTAAGGGGTAGGAGTTGATGCCACGATTAAGCAATTATTTATAAGGTAAGGACCAAATGAAATAAATACTTATCTGTTGTATGTTTATATCAAATCAATTCAGTTTATCGTAATTAACTAAGCACTAGAAGTGTTATATACAAATGCGTAATATGTATCTATTGATTTGATTTAAGTATTTGATACGAATAATTTTTTACCTTCAAACAAGTACAGTCAGACCTCTCTATAACGTCACCTCGTTATAAGGACATTTCACTATAACGGCCTGTTTTTCTTCGAAACCGATTTTTCATGTTATATTTACTTCTCTATAACAGCATTCTACCTATAACAACAATGGTGTTTTTTATAGCTGTACACCCTTTGTAAAATTACCTCTCTATGACAACATACTCAAATATTATGTAATAATATTTTATAAGAAATATATTATGTACAAAATAAAGTATCAAAATATTAATGTTAATCATCATTAATGTCATGCACACAGTAAATTCAAGTACGAATATCTAATTTAAAGAAAAAAGATTATATTTAAATGGTGCACATCAGTTATTTCATAACTTCGCGAGAAAAATGATACCTATATTTGTCCTTTTTATATTCATGTTCTTTCTAATTTTGCATACTTTTATATATAACAGCTAAATGAGATTTGAACGTCCAATGTCAGTATACATATATAACAACACCTCTCTATAGCAGCTATGAAATTTTCGAACAAACGTTGTCACTATAGAAAGATTTGACTGTAGGGGAAATAATGGTTTAACTTTATGTTTGAGAAAAGAAAAGGGAAAGGAAACATTTTCTCTTCTATGTACAACAAATTCAATGTTTTATCCACTTTAAAACAAGAAAAAAAACATTTTTACTTTTTAGGGGGTGTTCGGTATGGAGGAAAATGTTTTTCATGGAAAATATTTTTCAAGAAAATATTTTCTAGGAAAACAAGTTGTTTCTTACTTATTTTCTTGTATTCGTTACGCAAGTAGGAAAATATTTTGTAAAAGCATTTGTTTATATTTAACACAAAAAAATGAGAATAAATAGGGTAAGGGAGGTGGGGTAAGAAAAAAAAATTGATTTTTTTTTTAAAAAAATAAAAATAAAAAATAAATTTTATTAGGGGAGGGGTGGGGTAAGAAAAAAGTTTTGAATTTTTTTTAAAAAAATTATTTTTGTAAGGGGAAAATTTTTTAAATTTTTTTTTAAAAAAACAAATTTAAAAAAATAATTGGGGAGGGGGGAGGGGCTAGGGTGGGGTGAGAAATTTTTTTTAATTTTTTTTAAAAAATAAATTTAAAATTTTTAAATATATATATATATATATATTATTTTATTTTATTTTATTTTTGGAGGGGGAGGGGAGAAAGGGCTAGTGTTATGATCTCAATAATAGTCGACCAAATATAGTTGTTTGTATTTGAAGTCGGGAATAGAAAGTAAACAGAAATGCGCCAGATTGAGAATAAAGGGTCGAGATTACTCAAGTTTAAATTAAGCGCAAGGGTCGTGATGATGCCACGTGGCAAGGTAGTTATATATACACATCAGAGGAGAAAGAAGGGATAACTGATATCTGGTAAATTAATTTCTTCCTCGTGTTCTTCTTTTCCCTCCCAATTCTTTTCTCTCCTCATTTAAATCTAACTCTCTCTTCTCATATTCTTCCCCTGCAGAGCGACTCATTCATGGAATTCACTATCAATTTGCTTTCCCTTATAGGATTTCCTTGTTACTTTAAGTTTCATTTTTCTATTTTTTGATATAAATCGGAAAATTTTCAAAATACTGTGCTGAGTGTTTAAATTCTCCAAATTAGCTTTTGATTCGATTGGAATCATAACAATTGGTATCAGAGCAACGAACTTGTCTCGATTTCCAATTTGCGAAATCGACTTTAGCTTAATTGGTTGAACGAAACAATGCAAATAAAAGGGGCCCTATGGATGGAATTTTAGAAATAGTTGTGGATGTTAAACAATTTCAGAAGTGGTGTGAGGATTGTATATGCAGTGTTGACTGTCAATGCAACTCTTACGTCTATGAGTGTGTACGCAGTGTTGACTGCCAATGCTGCTTTTGTCTTGATGTCTGTTTGGAGGAAATGAATAAAGGGGACAACAAAGTTAAGGTGGTCTCTTGTGACCATGCTATTGCTGAACTGCTGAAGGTAGAAAATAATAGTGAGATCTATTCAGAATATAATGAGGACCAGGTGTTTGACGACGAATGTCCTCAACGGGTAGAATATGAAATTCAAGTTGAACTTCACTCCATCTACAAGATAAACACCACGAAGATCGAGATCATGAAATCACATCTGGATTCACGACTTTATGTTTTTGATGTTGAGGATACAATACCGAAATTGATAGGTTTCAACGATCTGTCGTGCAAGGGACATAGGCTTGACATGGAGTTTAGTGAAAAGTTATTCAATATAAAGCTGGAAAGGCATATTTTAACAGCATTTTATGGTCCTCTTACAACTATTGGTTCGCTCCCACATTTATAATTGGGTTGATACTGGACAGATTTTCTGGGCTTGCCTTAATAGAGAACAATTGGGTATGTATTTATTTAGTCGAGTTCTGTTTTTCACTTTTTTTGATTGCTCTCCATTTCTGAATGTTGTAGACGCTGAAGCAAAGCTACCAACAACAGTTTTTGTGAAATCAGAGGATTGAGACGAGTATGCATCAGCACTAGTTGAAACAAAAGGTGCTGAGATTTCTAAACCAGCTGATAAATCTAGTGAGGGTGTATGTCTCACTGAAAGGTGCAATGAGTTGACTGATGGTATCATAGTTAAGGCACGGAAAGAAAATCACCAAAATTATTTCTATTGATGCCACACTAGAGCAATCAGACAATAAGAAACACGAGCAAAATGTAGATGTGAAAGCATCGTCAATTTTCCTGACACCTTTATAAATTCGAAAAATAGCAGAGATAAGGTATAGCTTGGCTGCTCACATGAATGTTGAAGTAGTAGGTAAACATATGTTTACTTGCTCGGTAATGAGTTGAACTTATAAATTAATGATGAAATCTTTTTGGCTAGTGAACTAATCTTCAGAAAGGTATTAGTGAAAAAGAAAATGAAAGAAATGAAACTAAGTAGTGCTCAGGGATGTTTCATTAAAGTCAAAACAGTGAATACTTTGTCAAAAGTACATGGATAAATTTTCAGTGTTGTGGTTAATTGAACTTTAAAGCTACTGTACCTTGTTGTTGATATTGGCCTTAGAGACCCCGATACTCAATCAAATCTGATAGAGAAGTTGGTAGGACATAAAGATGTTGGTATTATTTTCCTTTAATATTATATGCGTCTTGTTTCAAGAAATACTCGAAAGGAATATGGATTACATGCTAATACCCTCTGGACAATACATGGAGCCTCTGCCTATTGTTGTTGCTCTGAGAGTATTAATTTGGGTATATTTCTTGAGCAACAAAATGATGGATGGTGTGATGATTTTATCTAAAGAGTTATTTGTCATATTTGTTGTTGAGGAGGAAAACTTCTAGTTTATGACGTTAAATAAGAGTTGTGGATTGTATGAAAATGGAGGTTATACAAACTAATTCGGCATGAAGTTGAGAGTTCCTAGTCTCCCGGTGATGCCTTTGTGGGTAGACTTGATACTTATTATATTCTTGTAGAACTAATGCAAATTAGTGTTCCAAAGACAAGAAAAGTTCTTATGATGCATAACTTCTTATCCTTGTCATTTGATCCGAGTGGGACCATTCTAAAGTATCATACCGTTGTGGAAAAGGTTGTTTTTCAACTTGCTTACAAGCTATGTAAAGTGGGGTGGTTGTTGGATTGCAGCTTCTGTAGGACAATGTGGTCTAGATGCCTTAACTTTTATGGTAGACTTGCAAATGATCAAGTTACATGGTTCCAAGAAACTCTACCAGAGTTGTTAGTGAATTGGTCAACTAACGGTCGAGTCAAAATAGAAATTTTCAGTCTAAGAACATTTGGAAAAGTAGAATTTGCAAGGAGTTTGGTTACAACAATCCGAGTTGCAGTTGAACTACATATTTTGTTGTCGAACATCACAGGATCTGCTAGCTTAAGGGGTGGAGCTGCAAAGGTCAGCAAAGTGGCAATTGATTGACAACTCACTTTTGATCCAGGTGGTGTATTGATTGGCCTGGAGAAAAGGAGCAAATTCATGAAGAAATTTTGTTGCTTGAGTGATTCAAGAGAAACTTTAATATTTCTACACCAAGTGATTGTAGAGTTGAACAGAGGGGTGCATTCGTGTCAACAAAAGATAAATTTTACTGCTAAGATAGTCATTACGGAATGGAGAGAAGTTTTATCTGGGACATATATAATCGATCCTCCTTGCCACAAGATATATTCAGAGATAACCAACTTCTGTGTGCTCATCTTGGAGAACAGTGTTTGCAATTTCCTTTTGATCCTGGTCGCTTCAGTTCTGCATTTTGAAATGGCTTCAAAATTTCCAGGTATTGATTTTGATCTTTGAGGACAAGGATTATTTGAAGGATGAGGGTATGTTATGATCTCAATAATAGTCGATCAAATATAGTTGTTTGAATTCGAAGTCAGGAATAGAAAGCAAATAGAAATGCGCGAGATTGAGAATAAAGGGCCGAGATTACTCAAGTTTAAATTAAGCGCAAGAGTCGTGATGATGTCACATGGCAAGGTGGTTCTATATACACATCAGAGGAGAGAGAAGGGATAACTGAAATCTGGTAAATCAATTTCTTCCTCGTGTTCTTCTTTTCCCTCCCAATTCTTTTCTCTCCTTATCTAAATCTAACTTTCCTTGTTATTTTAAGTTATATTTTCCTATTTTTCGATTGAAATCAGAAAATTCTCAAATATTGTGTTGAGTGTTTAAATTCTGTAAATTAGCTTTTGATTCGATTGGGATCATAACAGCTAGTAGGGATGGGGATCGGGGTAGGGGGTGGGGTAAGAAAAAAAATTTAATTTTTTTTTAAAAAAAAATTATAAAAATTTAATTTTTTTTAGGGTTGGTGGTAGGGGTGGGTGGAGGGGTAGATGGATGGGGGTGGGAAGTTGGGGGTGGGGTGGGCTGGTAGGAGCGTGGGGGTAGGGGTATGGGCAAGAATTTATTTATTTATTTTGTGGGGGGGGGGGGAGGATAAAGGTGGGGATGGGTGATTTTGAGAGTGGTATAAACATTGGAACCTATTTTTCCTACTTTGATTAAGAATGTCATTTTCCTTACTTTGAAGGAACTTCTTTTCCTAAGAAAAATATTTACAAAAATTTTTAGCCAAACGAACATGAGAAAATAGGAAAATATTTTCCAGCATACTGAATACACCCTTAGTTTATACGATACTATTTCTTTATGTTAGGCTAAGTCAATTCAAATATATTTTTAACATGTTGTGAGATTGTTTGATATAGGTCAAATGTATATGATTTTCTCCAAAAGGTCACACACTATTATATTGATAATATCCATATCTTACATGCAGTTTTCTAATTTTTTCAACTATCAACGAGACACTTTGATCCCACGCAGTAATCTTCCCCTTGAACTAAATTCTACGTGGCCTATTACCACGATCAACGGATATACCTTTCAAACTATGTTTAATGTGGCCTATTATCATAATCCATGGGTCTCTATGTGTGCCACCTAAATGACTGAATATTTATGGCCACTGAAATATCAAGCTACCTTTTTCTTTGCGCATGTGTTTCCAAGCTACCTGACAGGGTAAAGGTCTTAAACAAAATTCCATGATATTACTCTGCCATCTCCATTTGATCGTCGAATCGTTGGCTTTGATGCTAGTTATTAGACTAAATCAATTCAAAGATATTCTTAATATGGTGTAATATTATCTACTTGGATCAAGCTTATATAATTTTACACAAAAGGCATACAAAATCGATTAGATTCACTTCAGCCGTAACAATAAAGAAAAGAAGTTATTGTTAAGAAATTTTAAATTTCACATATAAATTTCTAAGATGTAATCATGAAATTTTGTTTGTATAATTTGAAATTTTGTGATAATAACTATTTTTCAATAACAAATTTGGTTATTGGGCTTCTATTTCTACTACACAACCCAGAGGTTGATCCAATCCAACCAGCAACGAAGTTGGAAAATTAGTCCAATTTATATGGATCCATCTTTACTTTTGGACTGGGCGATAAGTTGGAACTAAGACAAAGATTTCAAATCCAATCAAACCTTCAAAATATATTTAGTAGGTATTTGTCTTATTTTCAAAAGTATCAATCCAATTTCTTACCAAAAAATTATGTATAAATATCTTTTGAACGACCTACTATTGATAAGATTAACTATTAATGTATATACCTTATCAATCTCCCACGAGATAAAAGAAAGAAATTATTTTGTTCTCACTGAACTCAAATGTGTGTAAACGTCGTCAAAGTAGCTCGTTCATAAAATGTGCTTGACCAATTTTATTTCATATTTAAGGACTGAAAACCGAAACCTCAATTAAATATGAAGAAACACTTTGCTATTTTGGCACAATCCTTAATAGTGTACTTGACCAATTTGGTCTTCTTGTAACTGGATTTGACGAAGAAAAATTTCTATACTTTCGATACTTCCTTCCATTCTCCTTAAATAGAATCTACATTTCTTTTTTATTTGCACAAGTTAATATGTTTTCTTTTTCTAGTCTGTTTAAAATAGTATTGTATAATTCTAAGCATATGTAAAACAAAACGAATTTATATGTATACGTATAATAAAATCTTCATTCTTAACTCACGAACTCTAGATTTTTTTATTTGACTAAATGAAATGCTCTGATTTTTAAAAATAGTACATGTTTGGCACAAGGAAAACTTAAAGATGTTAGAACATTCATGAGTTGTATTTCCCACCTGAAGAATATGACATTTCATCACCCCAATTTCGCAAGAAATTTTTACGATATTCAACACATTCTAGATGATTTAGGGTGTGTTCGGTAGAAAGAAAATTATTTTTTATGAAAAATATTTTATTAATCGTTATTGCATAGTGAAGTAGATTATCGTTGCATGCAGTTGTCGAATGCCTTTCTTGAGTGCCTTTGCTCGTTGAAAAAATGCCTTGATATGTGCATCGAGTTTGTTGGGGATGGTAAAATCATATATATATATATATATATTGTTCGTTCAGAATTGATTCAGATGGCAAAGACTCAGGAAAAAATCTATCTTATTCATTCTATGTACAACAACTTGCCTGACCAATATTATATGCCTGCTTCTTTTTATACTCTTTGGAAACGAAGAAACTCATGTCTCTTCTCCTTTCTTATTCAATGACTTTATAGTTTAATCTTTCGTAACAGGTTACGTGACTCATTTTTACAGTTATTAGACCCACTAAATTATAGATAATTACTTTTAGTTATTTTTTAGGTGGTCTAATTGTTTACACCTTTCGTGTATTAATGAACTTCTACAAAAAAACCTCGTTCGAGAATATGTATAAAGAAGGATTTCAGCAGCAGAATAATTCTTCTGCTTAGCTTCCAGTAGATTTATTCAATAACGAACTTTGCTTGATGTGTCGAGTTATGACTTGACTCGTCAAATCCTTTTTTAATAAATTAAATAAATAGTTTTTGCCATCACAACAAGCTGTTCGTCCACGTATAAAAAATATTTTACATTATCGATATAAAAGTTAAACCCTATTTTATAAAAGTTATGGAGTTCTTTTAGAATCTTAATAAAAAATATCTGGCAATTAGAATCCATTCTTATATTTTGCCAAAGATTAGGTTGAACAAACTACAATCCAACTGGATACTCTTGTCATTGACCAAAAAAGCCAACTTTCTAAGCAAAGTCCACCGTCCAAATAAAGAACTTTCCTTTCTTTAATTTTGAACAACTTTATTGTATGCATTACATTTGCTTTTTTTAAGAAGCATTCCTCATTGATGTCGTTGTCGCATGAGCTTGATCAAACTCAAAAAGGCATAATTAGGTTCAAAACGAGTACGACCGTCATATTATTAAAATATTCGAGCTTTATTTGAGCTCAATGTCTACTCTAAGTGTCTACTCTCAAGAACAACGAAATGCAGTACAATGGAGCAATTTAGGAAACCAATTTGGGGCTTAACTATTGAATGAGTTGGGTTGTTTATTTGGTTCAGCTATGGGCCTCAGCTAATGTCTATGTCAAGAGGCCCAACATCATGAAATTAGGTCGACTGAGCCAAGCCTTTAATGGGCAGATTTGAATATATTTTTCTTCCTTGTACACAAATTAATTTTCCATGTATAGTAGAGATTACTTTTCCTTTTCTTAGGCATGTATATTATCTTCCTTTCATTTATTTCTTGTGTAATTAAGTCCAGGGTTTATTTATTATGTAAAGTCGGTCAGCCTATATTGTATAAATAGGGGTCTCTTGACATTCATTGAGAAATACAAGAAATAATTTTCTTTACTGTTCTTCATTTATTTTTTATATGGTATCAAGAGCAGGTTTTTATTTCAGTCCATAATTTCTGTCTTCTTCTTTTTTCGTTTGTTTTTTTTAAGATGACTGATGATGTATCAATCTCGAAATCACCTTCTATTGTTAACACTCCACAATCTGAAAGCAGTGATGGTGTCCCTGCAACCAATATAGTAGACTCTTCACACGCTTTCTACATTCACCCTTCTGATCATCCAGGTATGAACCTAGTTTCCACCATCTTTGATGGGAAAAGCTATGGTGGATGGAGAAGGGCAGTTGTTATAGCTCTCTCAGCAAAGAACAAGTTAGAATTCATTGATGGATCCCTAACTTGTCCTAATGCTGATACAGTTCTTCAAAGAGCTTGGTCAAGATGTAATGATATGGTCCTATCTTGGTTGTTGAATTCCCTTTCCAAAGAAATTGTTGAGTCTGTTTTGTATTCAAAGAGTGTCAAAGATGTTTTGTATTCAAAGAGTGTCAAAGTGTTGTGGTCTGACCTAGAAGATAGATTGGTTCAGGCTAATGGTGCTAAACTTTTTCGGCTTCAAAAAAATTTAAATGCAATAAGTAGTTCAAGGAAATTCCAGCATCTCTACCTATTTTACAAAAATGAAGAGTCTATGGAATGAGTTAGATACACTAAATATATTTTCTACATGTAATTGTGAGTGTGAATGTGGAGCAAAAGAAAAAGATGCAAAGACTCATCAAGATGAAAGACTTCTTCAATTTCTCATGTGTCTTAATGAAACTTTCATAAAGTAAGAAGTAATATTTTGTTGTCCTCCCCTCTTCCCTCTATTGGTCAGGCCTATCTTGTCATTCAAAAGGAGAAACAGAGAGAAATTCATACTACTCCTTCTTACCCAAGAGACTCTACTTCTTTTCTTATTGGAAATAGTGGTGAGAGAAAATTTAATGACTACAAAACACAACAAGAAAATATCATCAAAAATAATTCTATTGTTTGTAACTACTGTAAGAAGATAGGCCATACCATTGATCATTGCTACAAAATTCATGATTTTCCTCCTGATTTCGAATTCACTAAGTCTAAAAGGTATCAAAAAGGAAGTGTGGCAGGGAATGTTTTCAATTTAGAAAAAGGATCTCAACATGAGATAAAAGCGGCATCTAATGTTAACTTATTGAGTCAGCAAAATGTTACACAACCTCTGCAGCTGTTGCAAAAATTCAATCAAAAGAATGGAGGTTCTAGTGATGCAGCAGCAAATGTCACTTGTGCTGGTATGACAAAAAAAAAATTAATATCTATACTCACTTGTTTAAAGTTGATTACTCTTCTTGGATACTAGATAATGGAGCATCTGAGCATATGAATTTTGATAAAAGTTTGTTCACTAGTTTCTCTCCTTTACCTAAACCCATTTTTGTCACTCTTCCTAATTCACATAAGGTACAAGTTACTCACTCAGGATCAATTTTTTTTTAATCCAATCTTGTTCTTCATAATGTTCTCTACATCCCTTCCTTCCAGTTCAACCTTATTTGTATTCATAAACTTTGTAAGCAACTTAAGAAATATGTGTTATTCACACCTAATGATTGTTTCTTATTGCAGGACCCTTCACTGAAAAGGCCTCAGGTGCTTGGTAGAGAACAAGAAGACCTTAAAACAAATCAGCAGGCTGTTTTCAGAGAGATTCTATCTAGTTTTAATTCTGATTATTCATTTTTTACAAATTCAATAGCCAGTGTCTCTAGTTCTTATTCTAATTTATTTGATTCCAATGTAAAAGAACAACTATGGCACTATAGATTAGGCCATATGCCTTTAAATAATATGAAGAAGATTGTTCCTAATTCTATGTCTTGTTCTGAATTATCTTCTCCTTGTATGATTTGTCCTATGTCAAGGTAATCCAAATTGTCTTTTCCTACTAGTGCAATCTCTACTAAAGCAGTCTTTGATTTAATCTATGTGGATACTTGTGGAAATTATAAGGTTGCTACTTATGATGGTTTCAAATATTTCTTCATAATTGTTGATGATTTCAATAGAGCAACATGGACACACTTATTAAGCACTAAATCAAATGCATTTACTGTTCTGCAATCTTTTATTTCATGGTCGAAAAACAATTCAAATCTAAAATCAAAGTCATCCGGACAGATAATGCTTTTGAATTAGGTAGTGGAAAAATTCAAAAGGATTTTTTTTCTTTCTAAAGGGATCATTCATCAAAATACTTGTGTTTTACTCCACGGCAGAATGGAGTAGTAGAAAGAAAACATAAGCATTTACTAGAAACATCTAGAGTTTTATTTTTTCAATCACATCTTCCTATCACTTATTGGGGGGAATATTTATTAACTACTACTTATCTAATTAATAGATTCCCTTCTATCGTACTCAAATTCAAAACCCCTTATGAAATTTTATTCCACACTAATCCTACATATTCTCACCTCAAATGTTTTGGATGTTTGTGCTTTGTTTTCACTATGCCTACTTATAGAACCAAGTTTGATCTTAAGGCTTTACCTTGTGTATTTTTAGGCTATCCTTTTGATAAAAAGGGATACAAAGTTTTAAATTTACAAATCAAGAAAATCTCAATTCCAAGAGATATTGTATTTCATGATAAATACTTCCTTTATTCCTCACACACTACCCCTGCACTGTTTACCTCATCTAATACTCGATCTGCTAATTTTAATACTGATTCCTCACCTACACTGTCTAAACATTTTCCTCCTATTTCTACTATAGATTTTTCAGAAAACTTGTCTACTCTTACTCCTAATTCTCCTACTGATTTTTCAGAGAACATATCCAGTCCTACTCAATCTTCTTCCTCTACTGATGAATCTAATATCAGTGAATTGACTCATCCCTCTTCTCAGGCAGAACCAGTCCTGCAATCAGTTCTTAGACAGTCCTTTATACATTATAAGAAACCTAGTTACCTAGATGACTACATTTGTAATGTCCTGCATCTAACTGATGTTTTTTCTGCTTGTTTTCTTAGTCCAGCCACACTAAATGCTTTATCTTTTAATGTACTATCTTCTAACAATCAGGTCTTGCTCAACTCTATTTCTAGTATACAGGAACCTGTCACCTATAATCAAGCAACACTTCATCCTGGTTTGTCACGCCCCAAATCCTATTGTGGCGGACTGGCACCCGAAGCCGATGAGGCTCGAGAGAACCAATCTTTGCTCATGTCTAGTCATATGCATGTCACTCACTAAACAACACCATCACATAGAGGTATAAAATGTCAATAGCGGAGGTTATGGAAACATGTGATATATACATATAAGAAACTTGGTCGTTAGGGCCATCGAATCAACATGGACATACATCGCTTACATTTGTCTTCCCACAACCGTCTACAAAGCCTCTACAGATATATAACCATAACCAACCTAGAGTCGGGACAACACCCCGCTCTATATACATATAAGATACCAAAATAAATGTACATATGAACTCGGGAAGCCCCGAATCAACTGGAGCTCACCAACAATTCGCAAATGATCCGCAACCTACTGTGGAGGTCTATTTGTACCTGTGCCTGCAGCAAGTAAGGTAAACTCCCTAAGAGGGGTCAGTACGAATAATGTACTGAGTATGTAAGACTATAAGAAACTGTATGCAACATAGGATCTCAAATGGGATCAATACATGTGAGTAAACATTATGGATTAATCACCGTCTCGCATGTGTGGAACCAGGTTCATTACCTTCCTTACTTTCATTACTCTCATTGCTTGATCATTTATTCATATCAATTTCAGTTGTGAAATAACATTCCTTCATATTTTTAATTACGTGACATACTTACCTTGGCTTACGTTCATCTTTATTATCAGTCATCCACTTATTAGTGGGCCATAACATAATAAGAGTCATCCACCTATTGGTCAGCTATAACCGCCATCCACACTTGGTAGGCTATAATATAATAACCGTCATCCATGCTTGGTGGGCTATAAAATAATAAGAGTCATCCACCTATTGGTGGGCTATAACCGTCATCCACACTTGGTGGGCTATAATATAATAACTGTCATCCACGCTTGGTGGGCTATAAAATAATATATCGTATACATAATATTGGGATCGATCCATCCGAGCTTATGCCCTTAGATTTGTGATCCATACTCAATGAAATATAAAGTAACCATGTGTGCATTACTTACTTGCATACTTCCTTCCTTTACATTGTTATGAGAGTGATACATCGGTGATTGAAACATTAGTGGGAACACATATATACATTACTTCGTTTCCTTTACTTTCATGAGATTGAGACATTGGTAGTTATAACATCTTCATTCTTTTACTTGTGAGAGATTGGGAGAAGTTGATACATTAGTTATAACATTGTTGGAACTTTGAAACATAATATTATTAGGACTTTAGAACGTAACACTTTTGGAACCTTAGGATAATGAACAATGAATAAGACACATGTGGATATCAACTGTTCACCAACCTAAGATGCGATACCTTAGAACATTATGGAACTTTTGACATAGTAGCCAATGAACATAAGTCAACCAATGGACATGAGTCATATGACTCACCATTGACCAATAAATAAGGAACATGTGAGTAACACTAATCAACAACCGGAATGGAATACCTTAGAGCATTTCGGAATCGAATAAGTACAATGACAATGTGATACTATGTGCTGCAGAAGGATATGGAAAGAGTAACCTTACATACCTTGTCTTCCCAATGTGAATACATAGTCCTATATAACAATCCAGTTTCTTTTACTCTACAACACAAGTACATTACGAAGCTCAAGTCAACCATTAACCATGTTACAAGTGCATAAAACGACAATGGATTACATGACTACCATATAACGTTATTTCGCCCTCTTAAATTACCATTATTGCATCACCAAACCAACAATACCATAACATGTCACACATCAACCAAGGCATCACAAACCAATAACATTTCACACCAACTTTACCCTTTATACTCTCATATTAACACTACGTCACAATTACTCCTTCAAGTCATCTCAATACCTTCCGTAACAACACATGAACAATAATACATAATTGATATCATCCAAAATACCTTCGTGATACTCCTTTAAATTCATTTAAAAGGTATCACAAGTTGATAATTTCATCCATGAAGGGTATAGGTTTTGGGGGGTCAAAGGGATGCAAAAACAATAAATTCGGAGTTCTGGGCCGACCTGCTAAGCCACCTACGCCCGCAGGTGCCCTTTGGCAGTATCCAAAGGCACCTGTGTTGGCACCTGCGCCCGCAGGTGCTCTAGTCTCGAGGGCGGATGCCCGTTTCAGCCTCCGGGTCCTTTTTTGCCATGAATGATCCATGATCATAATTAAGCTTCTCATAACATATTTTAGATCATATTAGATGCCAAAGAACATCTATGGCTTCACAACGCACATAAACATCACCAAACTACATGTTTCTTTCAATACGTCACCAATTTCATGCCTAATTTCGAAATAAAAATTCCAAACATTATGTACAAGAATAAAATAAGTTGAGGCTATAATCACATCTCACAAGTAAATATTAAATCCATCAAGTCCACTTTCTTCAAGATCACAAGTCTCCTTTCAAGTTACAAGACAAAACCCTTTACCGATTTAGCAAACATAGACTATTTTACACATAGTGACTTTCTCAATACTTTATCAACATAACCAACATCATATACACCATATTACATGCATATCATGTATTAAACTATGAGATTAAATACTTACCAAATCTTGTAAATGGATGATCTTGTCCAAAAGAGGAAGGTAGCTTAGGGTTTGAAAGAAAAAGGAGATATTCTTGTTGGAAAATTCTAGACTTGCACATGTGTGTAATGGTGATTAAATGCTGAATTTTTCAGCCTTATATAGTCCCATTTAGTCATCCTTATCCCACTCTTAGTCAAAGATGACATGTTTATTGGGTCCAATTATGAATGGGTCTTTTTTATCCCTCTTGGGCCATGTCTTTTGCTCACTTTTTGGGCCTCAATTGACCAAAGATTTAATGTATATTAACTCAAAACTCCCATGTTTAATTAATTCCATGAACATTACGGGAATCAACTAGGTTCAGAAATATACGGGGTGTTACATTCTTCCCCCCTTAGAAACATTCGTCCTCAAATGTTAACGACATCTTCTCAAGTACAACAACTACATCTTTGTGATACCATATATATACACATAATGCTTATAAGTACTTACTTGGTATTGCTCTTCCGTGTTAAATAAATACGGGTACTTTGACTTCATCTTTTCTTCCGCTTACCACGTGATCTCATCTACTTAGTGATTATCTTGATTAGCAATCGGTACCTCGTCATATGTGAGATTCTTTATAACTTGTACACCCTTACTGGAAGCAATCCGAGATTGATCTCCTATACACTCTCAAGCATCGCATATGAGCCGTGGAGAATTCTTGGTGTAGCTCCAATTTATATGCGAATTGGCCACATCGTCGAACAATCATATAAGGCACGCTATATAGTACTATCTTTCCATATTTACATAGTACGGTTTACTCGTCCATCTGTCTGAAGATGAAAAGCCATAATTACATTCACTTGGATTCCTATACTCTTCTGAAAAGACTTCCACAAATGTCTAAACTTGGTAAACCTGTCAGGCCAATGATTACCCATGTGGAATCAATGATCCATATTAATCATGTTCCATTTCCAACTGGAAAAATCTCTACATAGCCTATGACCTTTAGATTTCAAACACTTTACCTTTACTTGTTGTCACTTCGGTCACCGAATTATCAATTTCGCAATGTTCCTTACTCACTAGAATACCGTGGTTGAGGTGTTTTTACCATAACGCATTTCTTTAACTCATATATATTCGATACATAAATCTTCTTTGGTATTGAAGTACTCCCCTCTTATGTAAGCCCAACACATTTTTTGAACTTTACTGTACATTCTTTTTCAACTGAATGACACAGGATTTGCATTTTGCTTTTTCCTCACCGTAGCCACAAGCGAAGACTTTGCTGTATTTTATACCATAATTCCTTCAACTCTTGAAAACTCTTCTCACATGAATCATTCCCTTGAAACGTGATTGTTTTGTGTTATCTTGGTAAGGGTATTGTAATGGAAGATAAACTCTCCAACAAACTTTCTGTACTAGCCGGCCAAACCCAAGAAAACTACGAATCGTTGTAGGCGTTGTAGGTCTTTAGCCAATTCTTCACGGCTTTTATCTTTGGTTTATAGTCCCTTATTCCCTCATCTGATACTATGTGACCCAAGAATGCAACGGATTTTACCTAAAATTCACACTTAGAGAATTGTGTCTATATCGTACGGTCACGAAGAATCTATGACATTTGCTGTAACTAGATAGCATGGGTCCTTATGGTTTTTGAGTAAACCACCATAGCATCCGTAAATTTTGTCACGAACTTGTCTAAGAATGGCTTGAACATTCTATTCATCAAATCCATAAAAACTACAGGTGCATTTGCTAGCCAAATTGACATACTAAGAATTCGTAATAACCATACTGCGTTCGTAATGTTGTCTTGGGTATATTATTATCATTCATTTTTCATCTCATCATCATTCATTCATTTTTTTTCAATCATTAGTATCTTTTCACTTTTACTAAGTGGAACATGTATCCCTTAGAGTATCATTTTCTTTGCCTTAAGATAGGAAATAAAGTTACCTCTCGATGTTTCGACATTATTCGTCTATTCGAGAACATTCTTTGTGGAAAAATGAAAACGTAACTTCTTAGCTCGGCACTCTACTGTGGCCTAACAAGAAGCCAACCAATCCGTACCCATTATAACGTCAAACTCTACCATGTCCTATTCAATAAGGTCAACTAATGTGTCAGGATTATCAACATTCGCTATACAATTACGATATGCTCTATTAGCTACAATTGCTTTACCAATTGCAATATAGAGTTCAAATGGCGTAACTAGTAATTCTAGCGTCATTTCTATTTCAAAAGAATTTTTCCATAAGCAATGGAATAACATATGGTAATGTTGAATACGGGTCGATCAACGCATATACCTTATGTAAAAATATGAATGTTGTACCTGCGTCTACATTAGGAGAAGCCTCCGAATTCTATTGGTCCACGAAGGCATAGGTACGGTCTTGTGTTCTACCAGAATTGGCTGCTCCTCTAGCACCTCTGCCACGACCAGTAGGTTGTACACCTGACGATGATAATGTAACGACTGATCCTGTAGGTCGTGTCGTACTACCCGTGGCCCTCAGTGGGCACTCTCTCATCATGTGCCCTGACTTGCCACACCAAAAACAAACTTTCGTTTCAAACCAGCATTCACCTGAATAAAACTTTCTGCAATGCTAGAACAGCTGACGAAAAGATCCCGTTGTCTGTGAACCCCGTATTCCACTACTCTGCCCAACCTGACTGCCTCTAATCCCTCGAAATTGAGGTGGAGTACCCGCTGTAGGGTAGTAAAATGATGGTCTAGGCGGTCTAGGAAACATCTGAGGCCTGGATTCTCCTTGGGACACCATAGACTGTCCCATAGGTCTAGCCCTCTTCGAAACCCCTCTTTTAACTTCGTGTGCCCTTCGCCTTTGCCTTTGATCCTCCATTTTCTGCGCAAAGGCTTGTATTCTTGCTATAACCATGTCTCTATTTAACGCAGTAATAGTACAGTCCCTTACCAAATATGGCTCCAATCTGCTCACATATCGATGGACTCTGTCAGCCATTGTGGCCACTACATTTGGAGCATATCGAGCCAAGGAATTAAACTGCAGACTGTATTCTCTAACACTCATATCCCCCTGACGGAGATTTAAAAACTGATCCGCGTGAGCCTCTCGAATCTCATATAGAAGGTAATGATCAAGAATGTTGTTTTAAATTCCTCCCGATTAGCTGGATTTGTGCCAATACCCCTCGATCGTCTCCAATCTTCATACCATAAAATAGCTTCTCCTTTCAATCTATAGGCTGCAAGTTCCACAGTTTCTGTACCAATCACATGCATAACATCCAGAGCCCTTTTGATTTGGTCCACGAAATCCTGTGGATCTTCATTCACATCTGACCCTGTGAACGTGGGAGGGTCTAGTTTCAGAAAATCTTGTGTTCCTAGTCTCATTATCATTACTTGTCATGGGATCTACTTGACTTTGATTCAATACATCAACTATACCAGTAACTATATGAGTTAGCATTTGTACGGCATTTCTTAGATTCTGCTCAGTATCATTAACAGGTGTGTTGGCAGGTTCTTCTCTCCCTCTCAGCACTTCTGGAACTGGAAAAGTAGGGGAAGCTCTCGATGTAGTTTCAGTTTCAGTCCCACCTTGACTAGCTTGGTCAGGTGGTGATTTACTCGTTCCTTCTCCGGCAGGCATATCTACCTGCTTACCTTTACCCTTATTCTGTCTTGGAATCGACATTTGACTATACAAAATAAAACCAATGTCAATGGTCAAATATGATTTCACTTACAACATTGGCTCTATTGCACGATCTAGAAATAAAAAAATGAAACAACTCCTAAATGTTCTGTAGCCTCCTGCTTATAAATGTGGCGCACTACACATCTCTAAGCAAGACTCTACTCAGACACGGCTTTGTATACACCCTTAGGACGACCCGCTCTGATACCACTTTTGTCACGCCCCAAATCCCATTGGGGCGGACTGGCACCCGAAGCCGATGAGGCTCGAGAGAACCAATCTTTGCTCATGTCTAGTCATATGCATGTCACTCACTAAACAACACCATCACATAGAGGTATAAAATGTCAATAGCAGAGGTTATGAAAACATGTGATATATACATATAAGAAACTTGGCCGTTAGGGCCATCGAATCAACATGGACATACATCGCTTACATTTGTCTTCCCACAACCGTCTACAAAGCCTCTACAGATATATAACCATAACCAACCTAGATTCGGGACAACACCCCACTCTATATACATATACAATACCAAAACAAATGTACATATGAACTCGGGAAGCCCCGAATCAACTGGAGCTCACCAACAATTCGCAAATGATCCGCAACCTACTGTGGAGGTCTATTTGTACCTGTGCCTACAGCAAGTAAGGTAAATTCCCCAAGAGGGGTCAGTACGAATAATGTACTGAGTATTTAAGGCTCTAAGAAACTGTATGCAACATAGGATCTCAAATGGGATCAATACATGTGAGTAAACATTATGGATTAATCACCGTCTCGCATGTGTGGAACCAGGTTCATTACCTTCTTTACTTTCACTACTCTTATTGCTTGATCATTTATTCATATCAATTTCAGTTGTGAAATAACATTCCTTCATATTTTCAATTACGTGACATACTTACCTTGGCTTACGTTCATCTTTATTATCAGTCATCCACGTATTAGTGGGCCATAACATAATAAGAGTCATCCACCTATTGGTGGGCTATAACTAAGGGTGGCAACGAAATCGGGCTCCCCGGTTCCGGTCTGGTTCCGGTTCCGATTCCGGTTCTGGTAGGCCCGGTTGGTGACCGATACCGGTACCTACCGGTACACGGACCGATGCGAAAGGGGTCTTTTGGTCGGGTTCCGGTCCGGTTAACGGTAATATTTTAAGAAAAAAAAAATTAAAAAACATTTTTTTAACCGTTGGGAGCCGTTGGTGGGGCCCCCAACGGCTAGTTCTAGCCCCCCCCCCCCCCAGTTTCCCCCAGCCCCCCCCTAGCCCCCCACCTCATATTTTCTAGAATTATAGAATTTGAAAAAACTTGTGCTTTATTTGAAATGTCGTTTAGAAAAATTCCAAAAGAAGTGACTACTAGATGGAATTCTTTATTTGAAATGCTTATTGTTGCTATTGATTATCGCCAGCCTTTACAAATGCTTTATAATAAACATCAATCGCATCGGAGTTTTAAAATCACCGACGAGGATTGGAAAGAATGCGAAGAACTTATTAACTTTCTGAGAACTTTTTATAGTGCTACAAATATTATATCTGGTCAATATTATCCTACTATTTCTTCAGCTTTAGTAAATGTTTGTGTTATTTCATCTGAATTTGTTAAATATAAAGATCGTGAACATTTTAAACTTGCGGTTTCATATATGATTGAAAAATTTAAAAAATATTTTTTTCCTATTCCTCAAATATTTTTGACTTCTACTTTGTTCAACCCAACATACAAAGAACATGGTGTTAAAAAAATGATTGAAAAAATTTATAAAAATTTAGAAATTACAAGTGATGAAGTTCCATCTGTTGAATCGTGTAAATATAGTGTATTAACTAAAGCTAGACATTTGTATAACATTTATAGAGAGAAGCTACTAAATGATGAACCGTCTGAACCTCCATGTCGTAGGTTTAGATTTAATGATTTTGATGAAATTATGGATGAAGAACTTGGTCTTGATTCTTCTAACAATAATGATTTTGATCAATATATTAATCAGGCACGGGAAAATATTAGGGATGAAAATGGAAATCCTCAACTTTTAACTTGGTGGAAGAACCGGACAGAACAATTTCCATATCTTTCAAGGGTGGTTCGGGATGTGCTAGCTATGCAAGCATCTTCGGTAGCTTCGGAGCAAGCTTTCAGCGCAGGGAGATTTTTCATTGGAGACCATAGATATTCGTTAGCAAAAGATTGCTTGGAAATATCAGTGTTGTTCAGAGATTGGATCAACGCCGAACGAAGGAATGCTGGACTACTAAATTTATCGCATCAAGCCGAAGTAGAAATAGATGAAGCACTTGGAGATAATAGTGATGATGGCATGGAAGCAATGGATGAAGAAAACCAAATACCAATTCCGGATCATGTTTTCAAGGAATTGATAGATAAATTACGAAAAGCATACTTTCGAAATTATAGATATTAGTATAATAATCGAGACTTAGTTAAAACAGAACCCTTCCTAGAAGGTGGCTGCGTAGATTAGGTGCTCTTCTAATATTTGTAATACATGTATACTTCTTTATTGATTTGAATAAAATTATAGGCTATTCGCCTTCATTTTCTTTTTAAAGTTGTCTTTTATTTAAACTTTAAGAATTAAAAAAAAAAAAATTAAACTTTAACTTATAAATTTAAATTTAAACTTTAAAATTGAAAATTTAAATTTAAACTTTAAAATTGAAAATTTAAATTTAAACTTGAAAGTTGAAAATTTACATTTTAACTTTAAAAGAAATCAAAATTTTCAAATGTGAAAATTTAAACGTAAACTTTAAATTTGAAAATTAAAGTTTTCAAAAAATTGTTTTAAAACTTAATAAAATTTGAAAACTAATTTAAATTCAAACAAAAAAACAATTATTAAATTTTTTTGATTTTTTTTTTTGATTTTGAATTTAAATTAAAAGTTTAAAAAAAAAAAAAAAAAAAAACGGGTGGAACCGGAATCCGGACCGGTCCGGACAAAGGGGCCTTAACCGGGTAGCCCGGTCCGGTAGGCCCGATTCCGGACCATATCCGGTCACCGTCCATCGGTGACAGTCCAGAAAACACGAACCGACCGGTCCGGTTGGCCCGGTCCGGTCCGTTGCCACTCTTAGCTATAACTGTCATCCACACTTGGTGGGCTATAATATAATAACTGTCATCCACGCTTGGTGGGCAAAAAAATAATAAGAGTCATCCACCTATTGGTGGGCTATAACCGTCATCCACACTTGGTGGTCTATAATATAATAACTGTCATCCACGCTTGGTGGGCTATAAAATAATATATAGTATACATAATATAACATAATATTGGGATCAATCCATCTGAGCTTATGCCCTTAGATTTGTGATCCATACTCAATAAAACATAAAGTAACCATGTGTGCATTACTTACTTGCATACTTCCTTCCTTTACATTGTTATGAGAGTGATACATCGGTGATTGAAACATTATTGGGAACACATATCTACATTGCTTCGTTTCCTTTACTTTCATGAGATTGAGACATTGGTAGTTATAACATCTTCATTCTTTTACTTCATTCTTTGATTCAAAGGTTTTAGTCATTCCTTAAATGATTATTCTCTATTCTTTAAGAAATCAGCTGATTCTATTTCTATTGTAGTTGTATACGTGGATGATATTTTATTAACAGGTGACAATGAAGCTGAATTAATTGCTTTGAAGCTATTTTAGACAAGAAATTCAAAATTAAGGATCTTGGCAGTTTTCATTTTTTCCTTGGTATGGAGTTTCTTCGAGAACCTCATGGTATGATAATCTCTCAGAGAAAATTTACTTTGGATCTCTTACAAGAGTTCGATTTCCTACATTTATCACTTGTTTCATCTCCACTGAATCCTACTGTGAAACTATTAGCGGGTGAAGGAGATCCAGTCAAGGATCCTACTTTATATCGTCATTTATTGGAAAAATTAAATTACCTGACTCATAAGAGGCCGGATTTTTCATTCACTGTTCAGCATCTCAGTCAGTATATGCAGGACCCTCATGGACCTCATTTGGTTCCCGCTTTACGTGTTCTTCGTTATTTACTGAAAGATCCAGGGGTTGGACTTTTTCTGTCAGCTTCTCCTTCTTTCGAATTGCTTGCCTTTTGTGATTCAGACTGGGGTACCTTTCCAGATTCACGCAAATCAGTTAGTGGTTTCTACATTTCATTAGGTTCTTCACCCATTTTGTGGAAATCTAAGAAACCGTCTTCGATTTCTAACAGCTCTGCGGAAGTCGAGTATAGATCTATGCGAAGGGTCGTAGCGTAGCTTACCTGGTTGGTTCGACTATTTGAAGACCTCTCCATTCCGATCTCTTTGTCGGTACCTCTCCATTCTGACAACCTTACTGCGATTCACATAGCAAAAAATCTCCTGTTTCACCAACGGAAGAAGCACATTGAGATTGATTGCCACTTCGTCCGTCAACAATATCTCACTAGACTCATCTCCTTTTCTTATGTCCGTTCATCTGCTCAATTAGCGGATCTTTTTACCAAATCACTTACTGGTCTTGTTCTTCACGATCTCTTGCACAAGTTGGGTGTTTCTTCCTCCCCTCCAACTTGAGGGGGGGGGGGGTGTTAGAATGTTCGAGCTTCATTCGAGCTCAATGTCTACTCTCAACTGTCTGCTCTCAAGAACAACGAAATGCAGTACAATGGAGCAATTTAGGAAACCAATTTGGGGCTTAACTGTTGAATGAGTTGGGTTGTTTATTTGGATCGGATATGGGCCTCAGCTAATGTCTATGTCAAGAGGCCCAACCTCATGGAATTAGGTCGACTGATCCAAGCCTTTAATGGACAGATTTGAATATATTTTTCTTCCTTGTATAGAAAATATTTTTTTATGTATAATAGAGATTACTTTTCCTTTTCTTAGGTATGTATATTATTTTCCTTCCATTTATTTCTTTTGTAATTAAGTCTAGGGTTTATTTATTAAGTAA
Source organism: Capsicum rhomboideum (assembly GCA_031232105.1). Lineage (NCBI taxonomy): Eukaryota > Viridiplantae > Streptophyta > Magnoliopsida > Solanales > Solanaceae > Capsicum > Capsicum rhomboideum. Next base: position 165,158,413 of record CP124714.1, read on the forward strand.
AGTCGATCAGCCTATGTTGTATAAATAGGGGTCTCTTGTACAGTTATATTCATTGAGAAATACAAAAAATAATTTTCTTTACTGTTCTTCATTTATTTTTTGCACATATATGCATTGTGTTTACAAACAGACGATACAAAAGTGAGTAACATTTTGTCATTTTGAATGGAAAAATGATAAAGACAACTTAGTAGTAATATTTTATTGAATCTTTAATAATTTGTTTGTTCCTAGCTCGTTTATTTTGATGTTTCAAATTACAAAGTCAAGGTGATTACCAAGTCATAGTGAAAGTATTGGGATTCCTCATTGATGTTCGGCCCATTCTGGACGTCACGCTATGCTTTAGTACACTGAATTGCTCTCTTTTATTCTTCATTGACGTCGTTATCGTACGATCCTGATCAGACTCAAAAGGGCATGATCATGTCCAAAATGAGTACAACCGTCATGTATGCATTGTATTTAATTTGCAAACATACAATACAAAAGTGAGTAATATTTTATCATTTTGAATGAAATTTGATAAAGACAACTTAGTATTAAAATTTTATTGAATCTTTAATAATTGCTTGTTCCTAGCTCGTTTATTTTGATGTTTCAAACTACAAAGTCAAGGTAATTACCAAGTCAAAGTGGAAGTATTGTGATTTCTTTCTTTTTTGTTTTTTAATCTACTAGGTAAAATATTTATGATCAATCATGCTAATACGATTTCTTACAAAATATAGTTAGATAAAATTGACTTGACCATCAATCAATTCTTGATGAAGTTCTAAAACTCATTTGCAAATAATTAAAATTTATTAACACAAAAAATTGAAAAAGGACTACTCATCAGTTCACGAAAGTATATGCCGTTCACATAGAGTTCAGGAAAGAGCCTCACCACGAAATAATATTATGTAAATTTAACAATCTATTCTGATACAAGCATAGAGAGTCAATTTCATGGGTTGCAATACGTTAAAAAAATGTTGTCTAATAGTTGCACTTGCATATGACTATGGTTATTCAAAGACCTAATTTACAGACAAAGAAAAACATAAAATTAAAGTTTCTTACAAGCAACTAAGAAAAGGAAAGATAATGGCTAATTAATTTTTCCAAGAGATTTAGGAACATTTCTAAACAGACATCAGCCAAACTCAAAGAAATTATTATATATCTTTGAAAATCAACGTCAACTCAAAATCAATTAATGCTATATTACAAATCAGCAAGGACCATTTTCCCATAGTAGTGTTGCTGACTGCAAGAGCCTACTAGTTCAATTAGAGAAAAAGAGAGCAAAAAATTAGAGCACATATCATAAAACACATCTCTACATAGCGGCGAAGTTAGCATTTTCACTAAAAAACTTCTGAATATAAAGAAGTAAACACACAAGCTAGTTAAAGAGGGTTCAACATTTATTATATATACATAAAAATAATTTCAACTATATATAAATTATATAATTTTTCGCCGAAGAGGGTTCGGATGAACCCCTAGTCCCAAGCTGGCTCCGCCTGTCTACACAATATGTGAAGATATGTATAATATTTTGAAAGCATAATATGTACATAAACATTTTAATTTTAATTCAACAATCAACTAAACATTCCAGCTTTAAAGATGTACATCTACACATCTCAAATTATCTTCACTATGTCAGTTGAACACTCTAACTTACAAAATGATCATCTATACACCTCCAAAATGTATGTGACACATCAGCGTAAGGTATCCAGGAGACACAGTAAAGTCGAGTTGAAGTGCATAGATGTGCATGCTCAAAATTAAAGAACTTGCTTGTTTGTTAAGATTGAGTTAAAGTGTTTATCTATATATTATGTCTTTTTGAAATTGTTCAATTTTGTCATTGGTTTTATTTTGGATTTATTCACTCTTTTATCGTTGAAAAATCGTATCTTGTTTGCCCTCATAATTAACGGAATTTTAGCATAAAATAAATGGACTCCACCTGTCCAAATCCTTCGAGGAAAAAAGGTTTATATTAACCCTTCAATTTTTAATAATAATTTAAAACTACTCTTAGGTTGAATCTAAAGATTTTTTTCCTAATGATGAAGTAATACTAAACCAAGCACTTAATGGATAATAAGATTGTTCAAATTTAAATAGTATAAACGCAAATTATATTTGATCATTTTGCGTTAATAATATTACTATTCTCATAACCAAAGATAAGAAAGAAAAGAGCTATTGGTCATGGCAGATGTGTGGAGAGGTAGAGGTAGGTCGAAGAATTTTAGGAGTGGTGATTATGCAAGACATAACACATCTATCAAAGACATGACTCTGGATAGAAAGATATGAAGGTTGAGGATTAGGGAGAAGATTAATTGATAATCAAGCGTTGTCTAGTTTTTCTTATAAAGTATTAATTATTATTGTTATTACTCTCAATATTATCTTATTTTTTTATTTTTCTTATTACTTGTTGTTTGCTTTACTTCGGTTATCATATTACTTATTGTTGCTATTGTTTCTTTTTTTCATTATTTTCATTATGACTTCTTCACTATTGTCTTTCTTATTCATACCTGTTTTGAAATATTTTAATTACCTGAACTGAGGATCTATCTAAAACAGTCTCTCTACTTTCACAATATAAAAGTAAGATCCACATACACACCATACTGAAAATTTATCAAAAATAATCTTTGTATCTTCACAAGATGGAAATAAAATCTACATACATGTACACCACTCTTCAATGCATACACACCATACTGAGAATTTATCGAAAATAATCTCTTTATTTTCACAAGATAAAAAATACCATACTCTTCAAATGTACTTATAAAATCACACCAGATATATTATTGTCATAACCATCGGTGTTCATGGTTCGGTTTTGGGGTAAAATCAAAACCAAACTAATTTAGTCGGTTTTTTACTTATTAAAATCAAACCAAACCAAACCAAATATAATTCATATTCATCGGTTTGGTTGTTGTCGGTTTGATTTTGGTTCTTTCGGGTTTTTTAAAAAATAATGATGTTTCTCTCTTTTGATTTTTTCCTACAATTAGAAAATAATTCTCCATCATTTTTCAACTTATAATAGGTTAACCATTTATTATGTTGATTACAATTTTCTTGAATTATGGAGAAAATATCTAAAGATCTATAAGCCTTAATAAAGTTGATAAGAAATATATATATATATCATAGTTGTTTCTTTAAATAAATAATTTTTGCTTCATAATTTTTTTAAAATAAATGAGTTTAAGGTGTAACGTTCATTATATATCCTATTAGAGATGATAAAATTTTCATGAAAAAGATACAAAATATTTAAAATTATTTATAACAAATAATATATTATATGTATACATAACTATAAAATTAGTGTATATAATATATCGATTCAATTCGATTTTTTATTCAATTTATTTTAAATAAAATCAAACCAAATCAAACATTATCAATTTTTTAAAATTTAAATCCAAACCAAACTAAAACCAAATAAAATCGATTTAATTCCATTTATCAATTCGGATCATTTCTAACCAAACCATGAACATCCTAGTCATAACCAAACAAAAGGAAGAAAAAAAAAAAGAGAATCTAATATCAAAGCAGAAGAATACGACAAAGTAAGGGCGGCAAGAAGGAGAACAAGTGTCCATTAGCAATAAGAATGGAACCCACAAACCAAAAGGCAAAAAAGATAATGGAATTTTGACAACCAGCAATATTAATGGTTCATACACCTTTTACCCTCTTTTCCAAATATAACTTTTTCGCTCTCATTTTATGTGATACTATTTAACTTAATACGATATTTTAAAAAAATTAAAATTTATAATATAAAATAATTCATATATATTTGTATAATTATAAATTATTTTATTAAAATAAAATTATTTTTAATTATAATAAAATAATATTTTTTTAAACGAACTAAAAAAAAATGCCGATAAAATGAGATGAAGGGAGTAGTAATCATATTCTTTTTAATTCCCATCTAAGTTCCTTTCCTGTTTATCTTCTTGTGCTCCTCCTTTGCATCGTCTATTTTCCTTCTTTTTCCTTCGGTGTTGTACATGAATAATGAAAGAATAAAGTCTGTCTATAAGTAGCCTAGATCTCAAATAGGTATATTTAAAAAATGGCACGTTTTGAAATCGGTTAGGCTTTAATTTTTATTCTTTAATAATAATAATTGATTAATTTTTGTCTAGTAGAATATAAGTTTTTTAAGAATTGAAAACATATCGAGAAATAACTTTTGGAATATTATGATACAAAATAAAAACTTAAACATCACAAAATAATATTTATTATGAGGAGCATAAATTAAAAATCAGCACAAATATGTAAAAGTGCAAATGTATATGGAATCGTGACAAAGAATTACTCGTGAGATTCGAATTTGAGACCTTTCATGCTCTAAATAAAAATTCTTTGAAATAAAGTCAGTTTGATAGGAAATGTTTTATCCATAAAATATGACTTTTTCTTGGGAATTCGAATAAGTCGAGTCTTAAAGTAAATATCCGATGAAAAAAAAATTAATGAGATTGAAATTTAAGTAATCATTTATAATCTACATGATCTTTACCAAAATTTAATCAGTACACAAATCTGAATTATATTTATATTTATTTTCCGCTAATTCCATGGTTGGATCCACCATTGTTAACGTGGCATTTTCTATACCCTAATAAGTGCCATGCTAGTCAATAAAAGAAAAATATTTTATTTGCTAAATTGACTAGGTCATACCACTTTGAATCACATATGAAAAAAGTTTTTCATAATTAATCCCAAAGAGAAAGAAAAACTAGTTTTATTTAATTTTTCTCACCCAATTGTCCAATACCTTGCTTTGGGAAGACTATAATATGAATTCATGTCGAAAAACTTGATTACCTAGTTTAGAGTTTGTCTAATTTGAATCTGTTGGAAAAATTCACTTTGAAGGTAAAATGCTCCCATTTTAGAGCATTACATTCGTGTTGGGCAAATCCTATTTTGAAATCCAACTAAATCGAATTTTCATCAAGAAGTTCACGTTAAAAGTAAAGTGCTTCTTATCAAAGACTACTACAATCCAAAGCATGAACCAAAAGTATCTGATTAAGAATGTAAGAATACTTGCCGCATGTCAACCTTCGATAGTAAAAAATAGCCATTCCACCTTTCTTGTGTGGAATATAAGTACCACATAATTTATTATGGACCCTGAAGATTACCACATAATTTATTATGGACCCTGAAGATTCTTTAGTCAGTCTTGAAGAAAAATAAATAAAGCTAAGCTAAATGCCAATAAATCTTCTGAAAACATGGAAGAGTTGCTTTTCTTGACTCTAACAACACAAAGACTATTCAAAATATCAGCACTACCTTCCCAACTAGTAACTATCAGAATTCAATAATTCATTTGACAAACCACTATAGCCATTCTTGACTATAATGCAACTAAGTTGAAAGCCATAGTCTATCTAAGATAACAGCAAAAGTACTACTAGTATTAATGATCAACCAAACTTAAAATCACACACTCAATTCTGCACAAGAGGAATGTAGGAACTAGGAATACCTTTGAAACCTACTCAATTCTGCACAAGAGGAATGTAGGAACTAGGAATACCTTTGAAACCTATATTGCTCGGACTCTTTAAAAATGTTGTTGCACCCGTGTCGAATCCTGCAAAAATATACTACTTTTGAAGGATCCAACACTCGCTCATCGACATTTTTAAAGAGTCTGAGCAACATAGTTTGAAACAACAAAATATCCAATGTAATACCACAAATGGAATATGGGGAGGGTAGTATACGCAGCCTTATCCCTACCTTGGAGGTACAGGGGTTATTTTCAATAGACCCTCGACTCAAGAAAAAGCATATCCAAACAGATCGAGGAAAAAATAAAAGTAACAGAAGTAAAGAAATCTAATGAATACTTTTGAAAGGCTCAATATATTGAAATACAACTTCCATTCCTTGAAGAATATAAAGAACAAAATCCTTATTATAAAAAATATAAGAATATAACAAATGCCTCTTTTTTTCAATCACTTAATTGTTGAAACAATGTGATCAGTTCTTCTCCCTATCCATTTCTTTCCCCATAAAATTGGGGATATGTTGATGTTTCTTCCCTTGAAACTAATGGTTAACTTATATCTAATATATCGATAAGAATTCGAAAAGAATAATTATGGAGCAATTGTGTGGCAGAGATGTAGATTAAGCCACAATACGCTCCTGGTCTATGTACATTTGTTCCAGCCAAGGTGGAATGGAATCGCGAACACCACCACCGTACTTCTGCTCTGAATTATATAGCCCAGTACCGGTGGAGGACACATCTTTCACCAAGGAATGAACCCACGACACGTCTGGCTCATTGACTTGAGATGGTGTGATTGTTGACGATCTTGTTGGAGCACCATTTCCACCGCGAAAACCAAAAGACTGAGATCTTTTGAGCTTGTTTGTGTCGTCACTATTGAAGCCCCACTCCAGTTTCCCATCGGGGGAGCCCCAATCTGATGACATCAAAGGTGGAGAGTTAGCAACGCCATTGGGAACAGCACGGTGGCTCATTCCACTACGGTCAATAAAACTCTGGCTGCGCTTTGCAAAAGCAGCAGACCTGGAGTTCATGACAGCTTGAGCCACTGCTGCTGAAGAGTCGAATCCATACGCTGAGGGCTGCTTTCTCAGTGGAGACGATGATTGAGGAATGTTAGAATAGCTTGATTGAAATTGGTTCATGTTTTGTCGCATCTGAAGCCCTGTTGGAGAATGCATCTGGGAGCCGCCATTACTTGAAACCTTAGGTGAGAGACCTTGCAAATGAGAAACTGATGGAGAATACAACTGAGAGCTAGTGGTGGATGTTACTCTTGGAGATAGGCCCTGCAATTGGGACAGCAGTTGAGAATCCATGGATCCAAAAACATCATCAAGATTAGTCGGCTTCAGATCCCCCATCCTATTGTCCTTATTCCAATAGGATGGTGAAGAGAGACCAGCCATCTCATCTATCAATTGCTGTCTTAGCTGCTGCTGAGTTCGGATGCTTTCCAAGCCAAGCATATCCATGTCCAAGTCCAAGTCCCGAGCGTTCAAAGACGTCTTTAGCCTACTACCGGGAAGCTGTAATGCAGGTGGGGTGATGTTCACTTTGCTCTGCCACATGTTTCCACCCATTGGAGATGAACATGTCACAGCAGGTGACATCGGAGGTGTTGAAGTTGTAGGCAGCAACATGGACGAAGAACCAAGAGCCAGAGGGCTCAATGTTGACATGTCCATCGAACTGACTGGAGTAGCCTTTGGAGAAGGGATAGCTGAACCAGTGGATGCATACAACGGGCGAAGCTCTTCAGGCTTGTGAGCAAAGAAGCAAACTTTTCTTGAGCACCCGGTCTCATCCTTGCAGAGACGGGTTCTATATTGGGCAGGATGAAGCCACGACTCAAATACACCATGAGCATACTCACAAGAATCAGTCTTTGCACAAGCACCCTTCTTGAATTCGGGACATGGGACACATGTATAGTTGTACTTCCTTGGATCACGTCTCCTTGCATTCTCCCCTGGATGAACGAAAGGGCATTCAGTCCAGTCATGAGAATAAGCCCTGGAACATGGCTTAACCTTGAAGCAGTACATCCTGAAATCATCACTCCCATAAATCCCATCATTTATATCCGGCAAGGAAGTATCAATCGGGTACTCTTTCTTCTCACTTCCTTCTTTCGCCATCTGGATTGCTTCTTTTCCTTGTTCCTCCTCCTGCTCGGCAAGCTCGGCCAAGCTGCCATTCAACAACAACTCCAGTGATTTCCTTTTAGAATTCCTTAACGACTTAGGAAACGAAGCAATCACATCACAGGGTCTGTTTCCACTAGAATCACAAACATTAACATCAGCAGAAGCATCAATCAAGATCTTGAAAACCTCGATCGATGTTTCCGACCCACCAGCTGCAGCACAGTGAAGAGCAGTTGCACCATCAGAGCCACAAGCCCTGTTGACATCAACCTTCCCAGTTCCAATAATATACTTCAAAATCTCAACACTTCCATACATGGAAGCAATCATCAAAGGAGTCCTCTCTTCAAACCCCATCTTTTTCGAACCAAATCTTCTACCATACCAAAAGCTGAACTCATCAACAGCACAACCTTTCTCTACTTCGCATATGAAGCCAGCAAGATCATCTGAAGCTGACAATTCAAGCAATTTTGAGCAATTTCTATTAGCCCCATCTTTCTTATCCATGTTTAGATCAAATGGACAAACTTGACTCTTTGTACCAGTGCACATCAATTCCTACAAGTAATCAAGAAGCTTCAGATTTAGATTTGTTACTCCATCCAACACATATAAAAATCACAATTTCCAAAAGTAACAAACTGTATAAATCTAAGTAAACACTGAATCAGAACTGTAACTTCCCAAATAAATCAAAATTCTTCCTAGATTTACACAAATACTGAATCAAAAATGTAAACTTTTTTTTTTCTTAATTCAATGAACAAATCAGAGAAAAAGAAACCCCAAAACATTAGATCTCATAATTTTCAACAAAAAGAAAACTCATACAACTAGTCAACAAAAACTGAAACCCATGACAAGAAAGTTCCAAATTTTCAATCTTTTTTGAAAAAACTTCATACCCATAAAATTAATTTACCAGTAAAGGACAAAAAAACCATACTTCAAAGTAAAAAAAAACTTTCAAAATAATTTTTTTTTAAAAAAAAAACTTGAAACCCATCTCATAACTACAACTAGTCCACAAGAACTGAAACCATCACCAAAAAGTTCTAAACTTTCAATATTTTCACCAAAACTTCATATCCATAAACATTATTTACCATAAAATGACAAAAAAAAAAAAAAAAAATACTATAAAAGAAAAAAAAATTAAAACTGTGAGAACAAATAGTAGTACCCTAGAGAAGTATAAGATTTATTTCTTGAAAATCAAAGAGAAAAAAAAGGGTGTTGAATTAGTTAAGTCAGAAACTTCATACCCATAAACATTATTTACCAAAAAAACAACAAAAACCCAAACTAGAAAAGTTAATTACAAAAATTGAAATCCATCACCAAAAAGTTTCAAACTTTATCATATTTCCACAAAAAAACCATACTAGGAAAGTAATAAAATACTTTTAAGAAAAAATTGTGAGAACAAGTAGTAGTACCTTAGAGATGGATAAGATAGTTCCAAGAAGGAAAAAAAGGGATATTGAATTATTAGTTGTGTAAGAATTGTGAGTTTGTTATTATTGTTTTGAGTATTTTTTGTGAAGAAATGAGTGAGGGGTTGAGAGGTATATATGAGTCAAGATGAAGGAAGGGAAGGAAGGTGGAAACTGAGACTTTTCTTCTTGGTGAGTTCTTTTTTTTTTTTTTTTCCTTCTACTATGTGTTTATGGTCAAAGTCAAATGTTCAAAATTTGGTCCACTATATTAGAGAAAATTATAGGTATGGTCCTTTATATTTGGAGTAAGTTCAAAATAGTTCCTAAAGTGTGTTTTGATCTTTTAAGTTAGCCAAATGCTAACACTCTTGATCTCTGTCAAATACAACAACAATAACAATAATATACCCAATGCAGTCATACAAGTGAAGTCTAGTGAATATAAGATATACGCAAATCTTATCTTTATCTTTATGGGGTGAAGAGATTATTTTCGATAGACTCTTGACTCAAAAAAAGTGAAATCAAGCAGAATAAAAAAGATTTAACAAATTCTGTCAATTTGATGAAAATTGTCCAGAAAAAAAAAGGATTCAATGGGAACGCACATTTGAAGGTGTTTTTTTTAAAATAATTTTTGTTATTTTTAATCTCTTTCTAGAGTCCGATGTAACATTTAGGTGCAATTTCTACTATTTTTAATCTTTCTTTTTATGTCCACTTCAGACTTTTGATCTTTTAAGTTAGTTAAAACTTAACACTTTTAATTTCTGTCAAATATTTAATAAATTTCATTGATTTGACAAAATTGCAGGAAAAAAAATTAGTGGGCACTCACATTTAAAGTATATTTTTTGTAGATTCTGCTAATTTTTGGTCTTCTTTTAGAATCTGCTGGAATTTATACTAATTTTTATCTATTCTTAATTATATCCGATATAGTTTTTTATTTTTGTAGTTTTTAGGATTTGATAATACTTTGCTAGTGATTTTGATTACATTATTTTTCCACATTTTGGTCAAACATAATAACAACAACAACATACCCAGTGTAATTCCACAACGTGGGGTCTGGAGAGGGTAAAGTGTACGCAGTCCATACCACTACCTCAGATGAAGTAGAGAGGTTGTTTTCGATAGACTCCTGGCTCAGGATAGATAACAGTATAACAAGCAGAAAACATAAAAACAAACAACAAAAAGGGGTAACACACCACTAGATAAAAGAAACAAAACACCCACGGAGTAATGCTATGAACTATCAATTCGAAAACACACACATTACCAAAAACACCACAAACAAGAAACTACAAGACACAGGCATAACATTATGACTATAGGTATATCGACAAACAAAGCACTCCTCCCTACTAGTAAGGACACACTCCTACTCACTAACCCTCTACCCTAATCCGTGTCCTCCACACCTTCCTATCAAGGGTCATGTCCTCTGGTCAAACATAATAGACAAAGTTTATTACTCCATCAATCTATGTAGCAACGTTTGACTTGACATACAACAACAACAATATACCCAGTAAAAATCCCTCAAGTGAGGTCTGTGGGGGTAAAGTGTATGCAGACCTTACCACTACCTCAGGGAGGTAGAAAGGTTATTTTCGAAAGACCCTCAGCTCAAGTGTAGTAAATCCAGGTACAAGGAATAGTAAAACAGTGAAGAGAATATGACAACTAATCAGCCATAAAAAAACACTAATCAGCCATAAAATAGTACGATACACGAAACACAATAAACAACACCAAAGATAGATATCTACTAATAAATCCTAAGCTACCCTACTACGATGCATGACACCACTCCAACCCGACTAAACTTCTACTCTAATACGCGTCCTCCATATCCCCCTATCTAAGGTCATGTTCTCGGTAATCTGACTATGTGTCATGTTATGTCTAATCACCTCACTCTAATACTTCTTTGGCCTACCTCTGTCCTTCTTCGTACCTACAATATTCAACCTCTCGCATCTCCTCACTGGGGCGTCTGAACCTCGCCTCATCACATGTCCAAACCATCTCAGTCTCACTTTTCTCATCTTGTCTACCATAGAGGTCACTCCCACCTTATCTCGAATAACCTCATTCCTGATTCTATCACACCTAGTATGTCCACACATCCATCTCAACATCCTTATTTCTGCGATATACATCTTCTGAACATGAAAGTTTTTGACTGGCCAACACTCTGTCCCATATAGCAACGTTGGTCTAACCATTATTCTATAAAAATTATCTTTAAGTTTCAGCGGTATCTTTTTATCACACAAGACTCCGGAGGTAAGCCTCCACTTCATCCACGTCGCACCAATACGATGAGTGATATCTCCGCCTATGACCCCACCATCCTGGATAATAGAGCCAAGATATTTGAACCGATCTCTTTTGGGGAGAGCATGTGTGTCCAGACGCACTTCCACGTCTTCCTCATGTAACCCCTCAATGAATTTGCACTCTAAATACTTCGTTTTGGTCCTGCTCAACTTAAACCCTTTAGCTTCCAGAGTTTGTCTCCACGCCTCCAACCTATAATTCACGTCGCTACGCGTCTCATGAATCAATACTATATGTCATCTGCAAATAACATAGACCAAGGCACTTCATCTTGGATGTCTCGCGTCAATACATTCATCACCACGACAAAGAGGAAGGGCTAGTAGCTAATCCTTGGTGCAATCCCATTTTCACAGAAAAATGTTCCGCGTCTCCTCCTATCGTCCTAACTCGCATCTTAGCTCCATCATATATGTCCTTTATCGCCCTAATGTAAGCCATCGGTACACCTTTGGTCTCCAGGCATCTCCAAAAAACTTCCCTCAGAACTTTGTCATAGGCCTTCTCAATGTCAATGAACACCATATGTAAGTCCCGCTTCTTTTTTCGGTATTGCTCCATCATTCTCCGCACCATATGGATGGCTTTCGTAGTAGATCGCCCTAGCATGAATTCAAACAGGTTCTCGGATATGGACACACCCCTCAGTACCCTCATCTCCACCATTCGCTTCCAAACTTTCATAGTGTGACTTAACAACTTGATATCCCTATAATTGTTATAATCCTGGATGTCAATCTTATTGTTGTACAACGGGACCATTGTACTCCACCTTCATTCATTAATAGTAAAAATATAATTTTAAAGTTAAATTATTTCTAATTATAAAAAAGTTACATTTGTTTTGAAAGATAGTGTGTCATATAAATTGAGTCAAAGAAGGTAAATATTTGACGAGAACTAAAAATGTTAATTATTAATAAATCTAAAGGATCAAAATTTATATGACATAAGTTTAAGGAACTACTTTAAACATACTACAAAAAATAAGGGACGTGTTTTGTAATTTTCTCCGCTAAATTACATACCACTTGTGTGTCTTACTGGTTCCCACCTAAATGCAAATGAAAAATCCAAATGCAAATTCAGATGAAACTCAAATTCAAATGAAAAATGATTGAAAGAATTTTGAGCGCGTCTAAATTGTGGGACCCATTGCCACGTCAAATCTCCAATATACTACCTCCCTCTGACCCATTTTGTGCCCTTTTTTTTTTTTGCTCCGTATAAAAAAGAATATTAGCTTACTATAATTACAAATAATTTAATTTTAAAGTTTTTGTTTTATTCTTAATGATACTCTCTTTGTTTATTTTTACTTGTTAATATTATTAAAAATAAATTTAAAAAAATATTTATTCAGTTTGAAAAATCAAAAGATAATTTATCATTCTTTACCTATTTTACTCGTAATATTAAATATTATTCATCATTCAGTGCATTTCGAAAATATTTATATTTAAAGAGTGTTATAGTAAAATTACTCATATTATTTATTATTTCTTAAAGTGTGTGCTAAGTCAATAGTGGACAAGTATTATTGGACTGAGGGAGTATGATTTATAACCACACCAATATCAAATACTCTCTACGTCTCAATTTATGTGACGTAGTTTGACTTAACACGGAGTTTAAAAAAAAAGACTTTTAAAATTTATGGTTTAAAATAAATCATAGATATTTGTATAATTATAAAATTATTTTATTAAGGAAACATGTTATTCTTTTTGAAATTGATTAATAAAAAAAATAAGTTATATAAATTAAAACAAAAGAAATATTTACTTTGGACCAAGGATATCAATAGTTTCTTTATTTATTAAATACGTATTAAATCAAATGGTGTGACATTAAAATAAGCCGAAGCGTGTTGTATCATTATAGAATTTAGAGCGGGGCTCAACGGGTGGGTTAATTTGTCCTTTGTCACGTGTGGGTATTGGCTGCAGTTGGGGAGTTTTCTGAATTCTGGCAGACGCGCCCCGCTTGGTCCAGCTGGTTATCAACACTTTTACATATTCGTCTGTTTTCCACTTTTGTCAATACTTTAAAAAAGATGAACAACATAATGTATGGAGTAACTCGAGTGGATGAATGGAATGTCCCACGTTCAGGGCGGAGCCATCTTTAGGCCAGAGATTTATCCGAAATCTCTTCGATAGAAAATTATATTACTTTCTTCGTTTTAAAAAGAATGATCTAATTTGACTTAATATGAAGTTTAAAAAAATGAAGAAGACTTTTGAATCTTATAGTCCTAAATTAAAGTTATGGCAAATATACCAAAATACCCTTAAATCTTATGGTCTTAAACATGCCATGTGAAAAGTTAAAATTAAAGTGTTGCCAAAAAAGGAAAGGATCATTTTTTTGAAATGGACTAAAAAGAAAAGTAGGTCATTCTTTTTGAAACAGAGGGAGTATTATATATAGTTAAAATTATTTTTTATGTATATATAGTAGATGTTGAACCCTCTTCGGCTAATTTCTATATTTACTTTTTCCGATTTTGAATCTCTTTAGTAAAAATCCTGAATCCGCCACTGTCCATGTCTATGAATGATTGGAATCATGAATTCCTTATAAAAATTAGACAATCCTTTTTTTTTTTTTTCAAAAGTTAGTTTTTGAAGTGTGAGGTAGGTTCAAGACATTATTTGATACGGTACTAGAACTAGATTCAATGTGGATCCCGAAGAAATCGATTAGTTGTTGCAGGTGGAAATACTTCGATTTATGAATGTGCATGCACTGAATCAGAGAGCGAAATTCAAAATAAAGGATATTCAGAATCAGGCATAAAAAGGTGATGAATGAAATGTCTCACATACAAATAAAATCTTGGGTTCCTTATAAGACTTGAGCGATCTATACCCTTTGAACTAGTTTTTGTAATGGGAGTTAAGCTTAACCTAATTTGGCACGACAAATTCAATGGAATACTTGTTACCTCCTCCCAACATAATGTATCGAGTAAATTCGACCCACCAAGACTTGCAACTAGAACCTAGTTAGTGTTTTTGCAATTGTAAACTTTGAACCTGAGATGTCAGTTTACCAATCAGGTCCAATTATTGAAAAAAAAAAAAAAGAGGCTAAATAATCGTTCTCCCTAAAAGTTCATCAAAAGAACATATATTTAAGTGTGTGATCTAGTAATTAATGAAATTTGTTGAGAACCATGAATAATCAATAAACAGAATTGTAACTGATTATAGAAAATTATATACTCGAGAGAAGTTATCTGATCTCTCGTAGAAAAATGTAAGTTGGTTCATATGTATATGGATAGACGTGATGAAAAGAGTAGACATCTCCAATATCTCATGCAATTTTAAGATATAAACTGACTTTAGGGAATTTTTGGGCAATAGCAAAAGTGATTAGTGGATCCTAGGCTTTGACAAATTGGAGACATGTCAATAGACTATATTGACGTAATTAACATGATATGCATCAACAACAACTAAGGTGTTTGGGGATCTACCAGTTGACCACATTTTCAGGAAACAGAATAAGGTTGTTGATCTTTTCGCAAATCATGAATTTATAATTCATATAATATAATTAATAGTACAATTGTTTCCAATCAGGGTTGTGGTGGAGTGGTAAGTAATCCTTCATTCTTAACCAGAGGTCTCGGATTCGAGTCCCTTTGGGTACGGAGTCGACTTTTTTAGAGAGTATTTTACCCTCCAATGTGGGACTTCCCAACGCGAATTCGAATTTAGTCGGGTTCCAATGTGTGTACCGGACACCGGGTGGAAAACTCAATTTTTTTTTAGAAAATAGTATAGTTGTTTTGTGTTGTATCATCATATCTCAATTTGTCATAATGTTTTGACAATTTCATGGTCGTCTGTTTTGAACACCATTGACTCACACAACCACGAAATTACTTATATTAAAAAGGAAGAACACGTCAAATTATATCTCAAATTATATTGACTCTTATCTTATCGATCTTCAGTTGCCAAAACAGACATTGGCTTTTGTAATTGACCTTTCACTATCTCAGTGTCAACACATGCACTTATTTTTTGTATTGACTTCAAATAATATGTAAAATACTACTACGTATTATCTTTTAGACCAAAAAAAGTTTAAGATATAAGGAATAACTTTAGTCTTTTTCCTCTAAAAAATCTCTCAATGGTATATATTTTGTTTGCTTGAAGAAATTTTTGCAACATCATGGGTTCGAATATAGTGTTGTAGTCAACGATGCTCGAACATATTTCCAAGGGTTCATCTCTAACATGAAATGAAACATATCACATATGACATGTAATACTATTAAGGGTCATTTGGTTTAGAAATAATCAAGCTATGCAAAGATTAATGATTAAGGAATTGTTCAGCAATCGCAAGCAAGCAACGAAACCAAAGACGGCTAAAGCCCCTAATTCTATAAGATAAATAAGTTTCTTCAGACCATACAAGCACGCGTCGAGTCTACTATTGGTGTAGAGGTCAGAAGAATGTTGCTCATCCAACTCAGGGAATTCATTGTTTGTGGTGATTAATTATGAAGGTATTTTTATGCGGTGATTATTAAAAAAGAAAATATTATACATGAATTAATTGCTCCATAGGATATTTTTACCTTTAAACAAAAAAATTGAACACTACTAATACACACATTCATATTCACATTCTATCATGTATAAAGTAATACAGTACATATATTCCAGCATAAATTAATGCAATAATACAACCAAGCCAATACTATAATATCAAATGACTCAACAACAATAATAATATTAACATACTCAATATAATCCTACAGGTAAAATCTATAAATAAATAAATAATATATACGTAGATATTATTCCTATATTCAAACCAAACGACCCCTTAGTAATAAACAAATGGGCTCAAGTGGGCTTTGTGGCGTGAGGTTGGCGGGCACCAGCTAATGGGTTACCGGGTACACTAACCCAGTTGAAAGTCTGGCACTTTACGCGTGAGACTAAAGATTAATGAAATAAATAAATTATAAAAGAATAAAAAAAAGTGCCCTTTTTGGCTTATTAGCTGTAGAGGTTCATTTTTCTAACACACTAAAGTGCTAGTTTGATCGGGGAATAAATTATCTCGAAATAATTTATTTTAGAGTTAATTATCTTAGAATTGTTATTCTACCTTTAATGTAGAATAAAAACGGCACTGCAATTCAATATAATTAATCATGGGATAAGTTATTCTGTAATTCTATCTCAATCAAAAAAAAAAAAAAAAAAAAAACTCATTCTAAAATTAATTCCGAAATTAATAATCCATTATCTCTCATATAATAACTTGTAATAATACAAATTAAAGGCTGATAGGTTTTCAATATTTCTTTTTGTATTTGATATTCAATTCAAATTGCACCAACCTAGAATAATTAATCGAATAATATGTTCTATTCACGAGTACCTGTCCCCGAGTATCCAACCACTTCCAAATTCACCTTCAGATATATTTTTTCTTAACAAAATAATCAAACTAAATGATACAAGTGTAATATCTCAAATTACATATAATTAAGAGATAAACCTATAGTACAGTCTTAAAAAAAAAAAACTTGAAGTTATTAAACTTTCCCTCAAAAGGCCTACGACTACGAGCCATATTTTTTATTAATAAAACAACAAAGATAATAAATGCAAGGTCATCAGCAACCTAAGTTCATTTTTTATTTAGATAGATCTAAAATAAACAAGACAAACATTGTTTTACCTGTATAAACTAGAATTCATTTTTAAAAAATCCCCTATTTAAAGGAATATTGCCTTAGGTCCTAATCAATTCAAGAATAAGTTTTAATTCTTTAATAACATAAATTATAGTGGGATGGTTTGGGATTCCTTCGCTTTAATCAGAAATTTCTAATTCAAACCCCTGAAAATGAAAATATTTTATAGGAAACATTACCTTCAGAAATAAGTTTTATAATGGGCAAATTTTAAATATAATCAAATTTCAATGTAAATACCGAAATTAAAAACATTAAAAGAGTCAGCGGTCAGCATCCACTAACAAGAGAATGAGTTGGATATTGTGATTAACTTTTCTTTTATAATCACACAGCCAATAAAAGATTCTCCCACGTTTTCAATGCCCACTTTTATTCACTTGGAATTATATCAACTCGTTATTCTTTTTTATTCATAATGATAATAATTCTATTTTCACGTGTTTTTGTTCTTTTAATAATATATATTTATCAAACACACGTAGAATTGGCAAAAAAATATATCCCACAAGGTCAATGTTGAAAATAATAATTCAAAGTTGAAATAAGAATCCTTAGTTGTTTAGGATTTAATATTTTTGGTAATTCTTAATTGTTTAGGATTTAATATTTTTGATATTTATTTAATTCATGTCTAATTAGGATTAGAATTTGTTTATCCTACTTCATATAGGAATAGATTTTCTAATCCTAGTTTAATTTGGTTATGCACTATTATAAATAAGGGTGTTTGGTATATATTTTCTAAGGTTGTGAGGTAGTCAAATACAGAGTTAGAAATTCAAGAGTTTTTTGAGTCATTAAATAAAATCTCCTACCTCTTGTTTCTTGTTTAATTAATTTCTTCTATTTAGTAATTGTTGGGTCTTTCACTTGTGCTTATTTCTTTGAGTAATTTTATTTCCTTCAAATTGGTATCAAAGCTTGTGTGAGATCAAACATAAAATTTTTTTTATGGATACTCCATATTTACCTGATTGTCCTGTTTTTGAGTTTGATGAAAAAAATTTTGAGAGCTGGTATCAACAGATGAAGAATTTTTTCAAGGCTAATGGACTATGGTCCATTATTGAGAATGGATTTGTAGACCCTCCGGAAAGCACAATATTAATGGGTGATGCAGCTACTCAATTGGAGAAAAATAGACAATTGGATTATAAGGCACTGTTCTATATTGACTGCAAGGTCGAATTGCATATATCCATTAAATTACTATATGTAAAATCAACAAAAGAGGCTTGAACAATTTTAGTGAAATGACATCGACGTGCTGCTGACATAAAGAGAGAAAACATTCAAGAGCTTTGGAGACAGTATGAGTTGGCCCAGATGAAACCAAACTGAATCTGTTAAAAAATTCTTTACAAGAATTAGAGAAATTATTAATGATATGAAGGTCAATGGAGAATTATTGGAAGAAGTTAAAGTTCTTAAAAAGATATTAGAATCTCTAAGTTTGAAGTTTCATAACAAGAAGACAGTCGTAGAGGCTACTCAAAATCTTAATACTTGGAGATTTGATGAGCTAGAAGATGAGTTGGTGACATATGAGATGTCCTTAAATCAAGAGACAATTGAATTAATGGAGGAGACACTACAGGCAAAGTATGATCAACCAGCAGAAAATGAAGAGGTAACAAATCTGATAGAAATTGATGAAAAAGATCATAATTCAGAAAGAGTGGAGAAAAGAAGTGAAGGTAAAGATAATTTTTGTTATGGTATAGAGAACTTTGAGTGCAAAGAAAAATTCAAAAATATCCAAACTGATTTGTCAATAATTCTTGAGATGACTAAAAATGATGATTTGGTTGAAACTAATGCTCTTTCAATAGAAGCTAGCAATTTAAGTCATGAGAAGTGTCATAGACATGATTGGTCTATACAAGGTGAGGATATTGAAAAAGAAATACCCACCGTTGTCGCACAAGAAAAATTGTGTGAACATATTGAAGACAAAACTAGCGGTGAAAGAAGCAAAAGTATTCACCAAGAGCAAGTTTTTGATGATCTACCCAAAATTGAAGCAGAAACAATTAAGGATTTAAATTCGTAATTGAAGTGCATGATTATGGATATTGAAGATAAAAGCAACTTTGAGCCATTATTCAAAATTGAAGATTTTGAAGAGCGTGAAAAATTGATTGTTGATGATATTTTTCTACCACATACAAAAAGGCAAACTGAAGCCAAATGGGCGCACAAGACCAAATACTAACCAACTGCAGAAGCAGATGATACTAAGACAAGAATAATTATTCAAGGTTGCAAGAAGAGGAAAACATATGATGATGATGATAAGTTGAAGATGTTTGACATGAAGAAAGTCAAATTGACTTTGGAACACGTTGAAGAGAAATTGAAGCTAACTAAAGATGGCACCCGTAATTTCGTTGATGCTACATATTTTAGGAAATTGATGAAAAATCTAAGGTACTTGACTTCTACAAGATATGATATTATTCAAGGCGTGCTCAAGTTTGAAGATCTTGGTTTAAGGGAGGCTATGTTGAAATTAAACCAAGAAATTGAATATTTGAGAGAAGTGCTCAATACAACAACTATGACAATAAGGAAAGACGAGAGTATACAACTTTGAGTTACGGGAGGATTTTGGAAATAATAATTCAAAGTTGGAATAAGAATCCTTAGTTGTTTAGGATTTAATATTTTTGGTAATCCTTAGTTGTTTAGGATTTAATAATTTTGGTATTTATTTAATTCATGTCTAATTAAGATTATGATTTGTTTGTCCTACTTCATATAGAAATAGATTTTCTAATCCTTGTTTAATTTGGTTATGCACTATTATAAATAGGGGTGTTTGGTACGTATTTTCTAAGGTTGTGAGGTAGTCAAATACAGAGTGGAAATTCAAGAGTTTTTTGAGTCATTAAATAAAATCTCCTACCTTTTGTCTCTTGTTTAATTAATTTCTTCTATTTAGTAATTGTTGGGTCTTTCACTTGTGCTTATATTATTTCTTTGAGTAATTTTATTTCCTCCAGCTAAATATTTAATTAAAAGATTGAAAAAAGAAATACGCCATCAATTTAGTCTAATTGGTTAGCATGTTTAATTTATGAGTTAATGGTTAAAAAACACACCTAAAGTATCATGATTTTTTAAATTTCATACCTGAACTATCAAGTGTGTGAATTTCTTACCTGAACTATCACCAACTAGTTAGCGCAACAGACCTAGTTAAACTAATAATTATTCACTTTTTCTACCAAACTATTCAGATATGAAACTTGTTGGTGAAATTACAGAAAATTACAATTGAAAAATACAAAAGAAATGAAGAAATTACAATAATCTTCTTCTTGGCTGAGGCGCGCGGATATCTCGCTCTCTTTAAGGAGATTCAAGCCCACTGCAGCAAATGTTTTCACCGGTCTAGCAGTAAATTTCTAGACTTGTCCCCTCCAGGATACAACAACCTTCTCACAAAGTACAACTCAACAAACTCTGGACAAGAGTTGAGTTTAAAGCTCCACAAAAATGAACACCTCCCTTCAACTAATAAACTCTCTTTTTTACTAACTTTTGTTAACACTATATTATCTTGTACTTAGAAAAATATGCAAGACCATCACTATTTATAGGTGAGAAAATCTTCCATGCAATGAATAAGAATGAATGAAGGCTAGTAAAGATGGAAGATCAATCGTCTTTAGGTTACAAAAGTTACAAGTCATAAAGTGATAGAAAGTGGATGAATAAAGAGTTGGATGTTACATGAATTTCAATTGAATATGATGGCGCCAAATATAGCAACCATAAACTAAGAACAAATGCCCCTCAATGCAGCAAAACTGCACGTCTCTTTGTCTTAAAAAAGCCATCAAGAGCAATTGGCATATAATGCCATTAAAGTAATGAAGAATTTGGCATGAAGTGCCAACAATGAATGGGAGTAATACTGCTGCAAACGACTGGAGTAATAGGTTGCATGCAAAAAGAATTGTAACTTAAAAGTCACTAACTCCCAAAGAAATAATGCATCAACTTTATGGTCACTTACTCCATAGTAATGGGACATTAAAAATATCATTTTAATATTAAAAATGCCCATAAAACTAACAAAACTCAAAAGGTGTATTTTGCTAACTAATTGGTAATAGTTCAAATATGAAACTCCAAAAACTGGAACACTTTGTGTGTTTTTCTCCTTTCACTCTTGTTTTTATTGTTTAGTCTTAAATAATGGGTAGAGTAATAATTAAACTTACTATTGTGCTTCAAGGACACGCACATTGTAAAATGATCAATAAGAAGATTATTAATGCTCAATCTCGTTGAGCATAATTAAAATAATAAACGAGAATAATAATTAAAGAAACAATTGACAATATAAAAGTGGGCGAATATAATTAACTTGATCTCCGGCATAGTTGTCCAGCAACATCATCGAACTAGAGAACAAGTATCAAGTGAGTTCAAGAGCTTCAAGTTACAGAACATCATGTTAATGGCTAGTGAGTAATGAAAATTATGATGCAGTACAAATAAAGGATAGCGATATATTTAAAGTTAAATCCTTTAAATATATTTTTTGTTACGTGTTGGACTGAGTAACTAATTGAGAGAATCTCAAATTATTCGAATTGATCATTACACTCTTAATTAAGCTTATCTTGATTTGTCACCGAAATGTTCCTAACCTTGTAACTTCAGAACCAGTTATACAAGGATCACATGCCGGTATTATAATATTGGATAAACGCATACGTTAAGGTTGATATACTGCCTTGGTAATGTCATATCTGATCTGTCTTCAATCTCTACGTATTATCTTCCAACACATTCAGCACTCAAGTTTGGATTTGTTTTTCCTCTAATGGTCTTTCTTTTTTTCATTTCATGTTAAGTTTGATTTTTTTTTGTGTGTCCATATGGATCCAGAAATTCTGGGCCTGTTTACATACATACATACAACCTATATCTCAACTGTACAAGGCCCATTTATATTCTATTTGAGTTGTTGGAAAGAAATTAGGACTGAAGCCTTTGTCCACATTAAACAGAAGTCAAAATTATCTTATATACACTTTTTAGATTGTTTATTGAAAGTTATAACTGTACTTTTTTCTAATTATTGAATTGTATTTTTAATTGCAAGTTGTAACTGTTTTTTAAAAAATTATTTAAAAACTTTTTTTTAAAGTCTTATATTAGATATATATCAATTAAAATATCTCCTAAATATTAGTGTTTATCTTCACCTAATTAACCATATAGATAGTTAATAGAGGAGTAAAATCTGCTAAAAAATCATACACGTTTTCCTTCTTTTCAGAAAAAGTGCAATTTACTTACCTTCCCAATTAATCCACGCCTCTTCTTTCTTTACTTTTCCTATTCATTCACGCATCTTCCTTCTTTTCCTTATTGCTAAATATTTTCTTTCTCCATTAATACACAACACACCTCTTATTGTTAAATATATGAAATTGAAAGAGAAGATGATATTTATATGGGAAAAGGACATAAATATCACTTTGCCCAAAACTATTTTCACGAAATAACCATTGATTTTGCAATTCCAAAAGGTAGTCATTTTAGGCCTTTTTGTCTCTGCTAATGCCTTCTTCTTTTTTCCAGTTCATATACCATAATGATACAGTCCCCATGCCATATTCATATAGTTTATACAGAAAAACATATGCATAGTTCATATACCATATTGATACAATTTTTATACCATTTTGATACAGTCCCTGTACCATATTAATACACTCCTTATACCATATTGATACAACCCATATACCATATTGATACATTTCGACTGGCCATTTTTGAAATTAGTTTGGGCCGACTGGCCATTTTTTGGAATAAGTTTGGGCCAATTGGCCACTCCATGCCCAATAGCCCAAACACAGGCCATTTATTTTTTGATGGGCCATGTGGTGTCCTTTTCCCTATTTATAAATAATTTATTTTTACTGGTTATGAAAATAATATAAAATCTTATAAAGTTTAGTATATGAAAATGATACAAAATCTGCTAATGAGGAATGATATAACAAATTATATTGAAATCAGCTTATATATCCATCGCATTTATTAAATGGAATTTCTTATCGGGGTCTCAATGTATGTAATTCATATTAAAACTACAGTAAAAAATATTGTGATTTTTATGTGAATTTATTTGGAAACTAGGTTTATACCCATTGCATACACAAACTCTTTATGTGTATTACATTCATTTAGTTTTTCCAACTAAGTTCAAACCATGTTATATACCAATATCATGTATAAAATGATTTTTAATTTTTGGATTTTTGATCTATGAAATTGGTATGTAAAATGATATACAAGAATGATGCATACTTGGTAATGTTTTTAGTGGATGAAAATGGTATTGAAATAAAAGTCAAAAATCTGGATAATACTTTTTTCGATGTTGCAATCAAAATATGTAAATCTGTATTTTAATGATATTTTTTCGACGACTATGATAAAAAATTTGGATAAAATTTGGTTTCACTCAGAATTTGATTTCTGATTTTTGGAGGAAGAAGAAAAAAGGTGTAAATCTGTATTTTAATGAAAATTTTCCAACAATTAAGATAAAAAATCTAGATAATAATGGATTTTTATATCTTTTCCTTTTGAATAACTTCAATTTCAATTAAAATACTTAAGTCAGTATTTTAATAGAATTCCTCGCCTTAAAAACCCAAATTATTTGAGAGACTGTGTGTTTCAATCAGTATATATTTCTGATTTGTCGAAGAAAATTAAGAAGAAGAATAGAATTGAAGAAGAAGAAGACACATATTTCTTTCGAAAAAAGGAAAAAAACCGTTTAAGAGAAAATTAGGCCTGATTGATATCTTTTGGTAACCGACATCCTTTTTTAATGGTGTTTTTTTTAAAACAATTTTAGAAAAATCATTTTTTCCCTTTATTTTTTTAATTTAAAAGTTGTTATTTATTGCAATCTAAGAAGTATTGCCATGACTTGCAATATACAATCTAAGGTGGTATATTTGCATTATACAATCTAAATAGAATATTTGTGTTGTAATTCTACCCTGTAAAATTCAATGCCAAAAATAGAGAAATTATTGTATTAGTTTTACAAATACTTCGATTTTCCCAAGAAGAAAAATAAGAAATAAAAATCAATTTACCACTCTGTCGTTCCATTTTATATGAAGGGGTTTAGATCGAGCACATAAAGGAGGTTAAAGCACGCACACCTGATCTTCATGCTGAAGTTTTTATTTCATAAATTCCTAAAGACATAATATCAGAATTTTTTTTTTGACCAATTGGATAAATCAAGTAAACTGCGGTAGCAGCATAATATGCAACAACAATCCAAGGTTACATACCCAGACAGAAACTAAGCTCTCATTCACGACCCATATAACAAGCTACGCCAAATAGAAAATCACAATCAAAGTTAAAGTTGTTCGACCCTTCGAATAATAAAACTTTCGCATAAAATGAAATAAAAGGAGTAATTTTTAATTTTTGTGGAACAACTTAACTTTGGTAGAAACTTGGGATTCTTCCTACACTATATGATTGTGCAGCTTCATCAAACTTTGTTAAATGTCCAAAGGCAATTTCCCTTCAATTTATCATGCCTGTTTTCTCCTATTGTTTTAGAGTTCCGGTTCTATAAAAAGTATGGTAAGTACGAATTCAGCTAACAATAGATTCCTAAGATCAATGGCAGAATCAAAAATTTTGTTAAAAAAATTTCAAAAACATCTAAAAATGTCAAGTTTAGAATTTGAGGCTATGTTTTCTCTTATGTTAAAAAAATTCAAAATCTTATACATGTATACATCAATTTTACTTTGTTTACACTAATATTAAAATTACTATATGTGGCCCCGCCACCGCATAAGATCACTTCATCATGTATATAAAAATGAATAAATAAAGTGAACAGTTGAACTACTTTTATTTGGTCCAATTTTTATGCCACAACATAAAGTGGTATGATTGTACCTATTGATATTGATTGCATGCATTCAATAAATTTAAGGCAGTTATTATGGTTTGTCAATCAACAAAAAAAGTAGTACTCCCTCAGTTTAAAAACGAATGAATTATTTTTTTAATCTATTTAAAAAAAAATATTATTTTTTTATAATATTTTAATTTTAATTTTTTACGTGACATATTTAAAATCATAAGATTAAAAAGTATTTTAGTATATCTGACATAACTTTAATTTAGGACCACAGGATTCAAAAATCTTCTTTATTTTCTTAAAATTCGTTTCAAATCAAACTAGGTCATCTTTTTAAACGGAGAAAATAGTAAGTTTCAAACATTTAAGTCAAGTATAATTGTTTCTCACCTCCAATACTCTAAAAAGGGTGGAATAGGAATGGTGAATGTGGAGCATCACAAATAGAGTAAGTTGAAAGCCACTTGACCGGATCACCCCAGGAACGACGTCGAGATGAGGCATGGAGGGGAACACCCTCTCGTTTGCAAAGAACCGACCGCCAAAATAATAATGCACAAAAGGACAAGCAGGGACAAGTATGTCAGGATGTTCAGGTATGCGGACGATCATTGGCAGACCTGCACCAGATAGGAAATATTAGCCTAGCACTCTCCAACGTCTCCAACGCATAGCATCACTCATTGGACATGGTACTATAGGGCTCGAGTGACATTCTCTTATTAGTCGCATGCCAACCACGTACTCTATAAATAATCGTTCTCCACTATTATAATTTGTAAGGGATCATCTAATTTGCTTATTTTTGCCTTTAAGCAATAAAATATCTCGTTAGCTTTGTCCTCAAGTTTCCTCTATTTTTCGCTTTCTTTGCTTCACCATTTTGTTTAACGTCGACTTGGGCCAATTTGTGGCTAGCTTGTTTCGTTTATACAACCTTCGTGACGTCTCAAATTTGCTCTCTAACTCTAGCTCGTTTATCATTCGATTTATTTTCGATTTTCTTATCTATTGTCTTGCAAACTTTCGCTACTAGCAAGAAGTTAAGCCGTAACGCGTGCTCTTGATCCACCTATAAATTTAACTGTTCCAAATCGGCGATAAACAAATAAATCTCATCTTTGCTCACATCAGTAGCCTCTATTCCTACTATCCCACACCCCTACCTCATTTTTTCATTCGTAATATTTATCTAGATTATATATAAATATTTTTAAAATAATACACAACTTTCCTATTTATGATTTCTGAATTCATTATTCAAAATAGTAGTATATTATATTAATACCCACTCGGAAGAGAAAGCATAACTTTGTTCCTACTTTAGTAAAACTTTGGTTTTAGAATCCCACTTCCATTCCATTTTCAAAATTAAAAATAAAATAAAAAGAGAGAGTAAAAGGCCTCTATACCTATTCTTTCTTAATTCCGACAAAAACTTTTTTCTTTTTTCCATCCAAAACATTACTAGTAAAAATTTGTTTTTGGCCCCAAAAAAAAAAAAAAAAAAAAAAAGAAAAACCAAAACTCCGTAGCCACACAAAATATGAGAGGACTTTTGGCCATAAAGATTCTTCAATTTTAAAAAATAATTTTATTTCTTAAAGTAAAATTGATACTCCTTTCATTTTAATTTATTTCTCTTATTTTATATTTTAGTCCATTGAAAAACAGTTTTTTTATTTTTTAACAAAATTTTAATTTTAACTTTTCAAATAATATATTTAAGACACAAGATCAAAAGTATTTTTTGCTTTCTTAAATTCTGCCAAATCAAAATCATATGAACAAATTGAAACAAAAAAAATACTTGGAATTGGTGTTTTCTAGAGATAATCCGTGTCATTTGAAAATTACTGGGATTTTCTCTATTTAAAGTAGGAGATAATTAGATCTTTGTACTTGTATAACTTTATGTGTCATATTTTGAACCAATTCTATTTCTTCCAATAATTGGTCTTGATCACATCTTATTAAGAAGAGTTGTGTTTGACCATAAATACAAGTTATAGTTATTTTTTATTTGAAAATTTTCAATTTTTTATAGGCAAACATAATTTTTAAAATTCAATATAAAAAAATAAAAAATATTCATAGCTAAACAATCAATAAATTCAAATGTAAACTCCAAATTCATTTTTTATTTTTTGGGTCAAATAATTATTTCACAATAATAATAATAATAATAATAATAATAATCCTATCCTAATAATAATTAATAATACACTCAGCATCTACTCATAATCACCACTACAACAAAAACAAAACAAAAATTGAATTCTCCATTGATCTGCCATTTTTGACTTCTATAGTACTAGTAAACCATATAACACGCTACATACCCTTCACCGGAATTCACACAAATTCACCGGATTTTCCTTTGCTGGCCGCCGTTAAATATGCCGGAGCTAATTTAAGCTACACAAGTCCAGACGTCGCCGATGATAAGAGGGAGTTGCTCGAAAGAGTAAGCACCTCTACTTTCAATTCAAAGTTTGTAAGTTCAAATTACAAGGAACAAAAGAGGTGGGAGGTGTCAAACTTTTTTTTTTTTTAAAAAATAATATGTTTAACACCTCAAAACTAAAAAATATTTTTAATTTAAATTTATAATATATATATATTTTTTTTTACTTTCTCACTTTCTCAAATTAAAATTATATAAACAAATTAAAACAATGATAGTGAAAAATATTTGTGACCAAACAATCACTAAATTCAAATAAAGACTCCAAAATCTTTTTTTTTTTTTGGGTCCATAATTATTTCACTATAATAATAATAGTCCTATCCTAATAATAATAATTCACTCAGCATCTACTCATAATCACTACAACAAAAAACAAACTTAAAATTCTCCATTGATCTGCCATTTTTGACTTCCACAGTACACATCCTTCGCCGGAATTTATACAAATTCACCGGTTTCCCTTTTCCGGCCACCGTTAAACATGCCGGAGCTAGTTCAAGCTACACAAGTCTACGCGCCGCCGGCGCCGACGACGACGAGAACTCTACAAATTTGGAAATCGCTATTAAACTGGCTAGCTTTCTTCTTCCAGATCTTTGCTCAGATCCTTAAAGGAACGCCTTTCGTAACTCAAGTTCTTTCCTATTTTGGCCTTCGTAGTAGTAGTTCTCTTCTCTCTTCTTCTCCGCAGTTTAAGCCGTTGCCGGATGTTGAACTGCCGGAGGAGGAAGAGTCGCCGCAGCCGCCGTCAGACGTCGCGCTGTCGACTCTGAAAGTTACCAATGGAAGTGTTCCGATTAGTGTGGAAGAGGAACTACAGAGGCTCACGGTAAAGCTTTTGCTTCTCAGAGAGTCAATTTAACTAATTTTTAAAGCTAAATTAGATTAGATTAATTCAATATTTTAAAATTAAAATTTAGATATTCAAATGATATAGATGAAGGTAATATAAATTACAAATATTCTCGTATCAATATGATACAAAAAACAAATCTTAAATATTGGTTAAAGTTCATATCGTTCCGATTAGTGTCGTGGAGGAACGTTTACAGAAGCTCACGGTAAAGTCTCGTAATTAGCTGTAGAAAATGGATTTGGGTATTGCGTTTATTACTATGTTTTACTGGATTTGAGTGTTGCGTTTATGACTATATGTTTTGCTATATAAGGTAAAATATTTCTAGCATATAGTAATTTCTGTACTATTAATGCAACAAAACTTTTGATTACTTGTAGTACAACTTTTGGTTATTACTTACTATAATTTTGTATTAAATTATATAGTGTTTTATGACTTTATCAGATGCAAAACTCTGTTTAATTAGTGCTTGTGGATTTTAATTATGTAGCATCTACATTGAGAATTCAAGTATTGTATACATTGTAACTTTTGGGGGAAACTAAGTAGTATTAATTTGTGTGAGATAGAATGTGAACTCATAATGTGTATTAGCAATAGCAGGATAAAACTAAGGTGGTGTTTGGTTATGAAAATTGTGAGTATTTGAAAAAAAAGTAGCTTTTGATTTCAAAGTGATATATGATATATGAAAATTGAAGTTGTATTTGGCCGTGAATACAAAATGGAGTTGTTTTTGAATTATTGTGAGGAATTTGTAGTGAAAAAAGTGAAGTCTTTTTGGTGTTTTTCAAATTCTTGAAAATTCTGGTTGATATCCGGAGTTCAACTCTGGAAAAAGTAAAAAAATTTCATGGTCAAGCGCCCCCTAATTCTTCCATAACTTTTGGGGGAAACTAAGTAGTATTAATTTGTGTGAGATAGAATGTGAAATCATAATGTGTATTAGCAATGGCCGGATAAAGCTAATTCTTGACATTGGTATTTGGAATATTTGTATACTGACCCTTTTGTTTCAAACTCTATATTATTATTCACAGCACAACAATTCATGTATTGCAAGTTTTGTTTAATTTGTTCACGGACCAACACAACCTATATGCTACATTATCATTCAACTACTTATCATTCAGATGAACATGACTAATTTTGGGTATACAGTTTGATGGCAGTGCATTAAGATCTTTGATTATTTATGAGAATGAATCATATATCACTCTTGTATTGGTCGCTCACGAGTTGATCAGATTATCATTTCTAAAGTTGAATACTTACTAGGAATCTAGTAATTTTGCACTTGGCAATTTACCTGTGCATTTTAAATTTTTAATGGTCATGGTTTGTGCCAGATTGCTAGTCAGCAGTGGAAGTGGTTAAATATTAAAATATGACCTGCCGTAAAACTAGATTATTTGTGTATTTTTGTCTTTTTGTCTGGTTGAGGATCGGGATTTTCTCAGGAATTCAGACCGAATTTAATGCTTAGCGATTTTAGATGTGCTGGCAAACTACAACTTTTGCGGTTGAATAGTATAAGTTTTACGGTAATGCTGATTAGAAGTTGGATGGTTGGAAGATCACTTGCGAAAGAAATTTCAAAAGTGTTGATAGCTGATATGAGAGGAAGACTAAATGCATAGTAAACACCAACAATTTTAGGAAGCATTTTGTAGGTGAATGTTTGATTTCTATTCTTCTGCAGCTTGAAGCTCCAGTTGAATTAACCGCTGACCTAACTAATGTATGTTTGTGCATGACCATCTTGTTTGTTACTTGCTGTAGCAGGGAGATGGTCAATAATACATTCTTTTTCTTCCCCATTCTTTGATTCGTGCCATAATAAACTCAAGTACAGGGTAAAAAAATGAATTGTATAATATGATATGTAAAGTGGATGTAGTTATATGAAATCACCTAGTTTTTTTTTATTTTTTTGGTCTCTATTGGAATTTGAACCCTAGTCTCTCATGGTTTTCACCCACTTCATTGGCCGCTAGGCCACTCCCTTGGCTGCTGATATAATCTAGTTAAGTAGTGTTAAAAAGCTACCAGTTTCAAAAAAAAAAAGGTAAGTGTTAAAAAGCACGTGCAGATTGGCCCAGTATGATCACAAGTCAACTTGCAAATTTTTGGTATAAGTATATAACATGCAAAGTTAGCTTCCAATCTAAATAGATGAATGGTATTTATGGAAATCCAACTTGGTAAAAGGAGGAAGTTTTAATGCAGAACAACTATAATGAGGACATGCCTTGGAGAATCATTAATTTTCCAGAAAATATGTCAAAGGATAGGGAATATTGTGACTACGACATGCGTTTTTAGTTAGTAAGGTGATTTCTATTTTTTGTAAGTGTTACGGTATTGGTGAAGGGTGGTTGAAACGGAGGCTCACTTCGGAGTCTTGTGTGATAAGAAGGTGCCTCCTAAGCTTAAAGGTAAGTTCTACAGAGTGGCAGTCCGGCCAGCTATGTTGTATGGAGTTGAGTGTTGGCAAGTTAAGAACTCCCACATCCAAAAGTTGAAGGTGGCGGAGATGAGGATGTTGAGATGGATGTGCGGACTTACTAGGAGGGATAGGGTTAGCAATGAGATTATTCAAGAGAAGGCGGGAGTAGCTTCGGTGGAAGATAAGATGCGGGAAGTGAGGTTGAGATGGTTTGGGCATGTGATGAGGCGGTGCACAGATGCCCCAGTACGGAGGTGTGAGAGGCTCGCTATGGATGATTTCAGACGGGGTAGAGGTAGGCTGAAGAAATATTGGAGGGAAGTGATTAGGCATGACATGGAACAGTTACAACTTACAGAGGACATGACTCTTGATAGGAAGGTGTGGAGGATGCGAATTAGGGTAGAGGGTTAGTGGGTAGGAGTGCGTCCTTACTATTAGGGAGGAGTGCTTTGTTTGTCGATGTACCTGTAGTCATAGTGTTAAGCCTGTGTGGTGTTTTGGTGATGTGTGTGATTTCGGATAGATAGTTCATAGCATTACTCCGTGGGTGTTTTGTTTCTTTTATCTAGTGGTGTGTTACCCCATTTTGTTGTTTGTTTTTATGTTTTCTGCTTGCTATACTGTTATTTGTCCTGAGCCGGGGGTCTATAGGAAACAACCTCTCTACTTCATTTGAGGTAGTGGTATGGACTGCGTACACTTTACCCTCCCCAGACCCCACCTGGTGGGAATACACTGGGTATGTTGTTGTTGTTGTTGACTGCCTTCTGTTTATGTTTTTCTCAAGTTCTTAGATACTGGATGCAGGTGGTACTTGACTTGGATGAAACTTTAATCTGTGCGTATGAGACATCAAGTTTGCCTGCCGTCATTTGCACCCAGGCAACAGAGGCTGGGTTGAAGTGGTTTGAACTTGAATGCGTATCTTCGGAAAAGGTAAACTTTCTAATTCTACTATTTGATAGAATATTCTAGCAAGTTTCTTTGAAATTCATGCTAATTCTCTTCTTGGAGGTTTTAGGAATATGATGGCAAACCTAAAATCAACTATGTCACAGTTTTTGAGCGTCCTGGATTACACGAGTTTCTAAAACAACTTAGCGAGTTTGCTAATCTGGTCTTGTTTACTGCTGGACTTGAAGGTTAACTCATTACTTTCTACTTGATTTAGTTATCTTCCTTTTCCATTGGCGACTTCATCCAAAAATATTGAATTTATTTTTGTTATGAGCCTACAGGATATGCCAGACCCGTTGTTGACAAGATTGACCCTGAGAATCTGTTTAGCCATAGACTTTATCGTCCTTCAACTATTAGCACGTAAGTATGGATACTTGTTTTTCTATATTTACTGTTTTTTGTCTTTTCAATCTGGGATCATTTAACATGTTACATGACAGGCTAGTCTGTTCCTTTTAAAGTGTCATAATAGAGTAAAGAAATAATCTGAAGTAAATGGCATAAAAGGAGTAATAATATGATGCTATTAGAAAGGAAAATTGGATTCATGAAAATGTTTGATGCTCAATACGTAAATGTTATACTTATCGGTGTATTGTGCACCATACTTATATCGAGAAAGCTACATGGATATAGGATTGTCTCATTCATTCTTCTCACTCTAGATCGTGCGTTAGAGCTTGAAGCAAGATGCAAAATTCTAATCTGTATTGACTACCCGACGAGATTAGCGAAGAAAAGTAAAAAGCGTAAGGTTTGGATTCAAGTGATGACAATTGATAGCTGCTAGAGGGGTAACCAGGAAGGTGTCGGTGGCCTTGATGTGAATACACAGGCTGACAACAGGAATAAAATGGAATGGATACATCTTGAATGAGGGAAAACTCAGGTTGAAATTGCTATCTATTTGAACTCTACATATGTTATCGATTTGTACTTTCTCAAAAAGAAAAATTGCTATCCACGAGTTAATAATTTATGCGGAAGATGATGGAAATGTTGTTGAATGTTGTCAATTCTCAATAGTGACATCAGTCCAATTTTTCTCTTTTTGATCTGCTCGGTTTGAGTTTACATTACACGAAGTTGTGAATAAGTTCATTATCATTTGAACACCATCCATGTACATGACGATAGCAGTGGAGTGCTGTCAGCGGCGGCTGTTGTTATGCTTCTTTGCTAGTTCCCTTGAGTAGGTATAAAACAAATTAATACAAGGGTGGTATTAAGTTGAATATCGTCGCCTATAGTCAATAATAAACACGCATCGATAAACGAAGTCAGATTGTAGTAGAATTGTGAGGCAATCTTTTCAAAGAAGCCGTGTGGAAAGAATAATACTACAATATGTTGAGGTGGGAGCAACATGGACGTAGATAAGTCAATGGATATGATGATGTGGCACACCATGTTGACATAACCTAAAAGCGGACGGTTTAGATGACGTGACAGACACGTCAAATACACGTGGATGTCGAGGTTTGATAAATATATGGCGTTTTCCAAATTCGTTGCTTCATAGTTTTTAATTTTATCTCGCGCAGGTATTTCATTAATGATGACGGTTTCTGACCATCGAGTAGTGTTTCTTGTTTTTTATATGTTTGGTTCTGTGTGAAATTTAAACTAAAGAAAATGTACTGGAAAATATAAATTCGCTAGTTTTGGTTTCTTAAAATAGGATATCAAAACCAAACCTAATTAAATTCGGTATGGCATGGTTTTCCTCTTTTCTGTTTTGATTTTATTCGATTTCTATTTGCTCTGTTCGTTTTGGTTGTTCGGTTTTTACTGAATTATGAGCACCCCTACTACTATCAGTTGATTTCTCTTGGATTTTTTGTCCTTGTGAACTCTCGCTTTTCTTTAATGCCACCTACCTATAACCAGAGGCAGAGCCATAATTTGAAGTTTATGAGTTTGTTATTCTTGTCTTTTCATGTTATTGGGTTCGAAATTAATAATATATACATATTCAATGATTTTTTTAAAGAGAACTACAGGATTTAGACCAAAGCTACTTTTAGTTCAGTCGAACCCATAACTTGTATTCTAGCTCCGCCCTTGCCTGTAACAGCTCAAATAGTTTAAAGTCACTGTTTCTATATAATACAATATAACTACGGTAAATTTGACACTATATGTGCATCACAGGGAATTCCGGGAACATGTGAAGGATCTATCATGCATATCAGAGGATTTACGCCGGATTGTCATTGTTGATAACAACCCATTCAGTTTCTTGTTACAACCTTTAAATGGAATCCCGTGCATTCCATTTTCTCCCGGACAACCCCATGATGACCAGGTATGCGAAATGAGCAGAAAATATAAATGGGGGCTAAGCTTCAAATTTTAGCATACTTTGATCCCCCATGAGTTTAACTTGGCTTTCATCTTCTACATCAGCTTTTGGAAGTAATCCTTCCACTTCTCAAGCATCTATCTGAGCAGAAGGATGTAAGGCCTGTGCTTCGTGAAAGATTTCAAATGCCCGAGTGGTTTCAAAAACATGGAATCCCTACTTGTGAATTCACAAATGTACGATGATCTTTTGCAAGTTAAGATTTTTGCTATTCCAAGAGACACGGCACACCTATACTCTAAATTTGTTGTACAAGGTTAGTACCCTCTTCACCGGAAGAACAAATTTTTGTATAGATTATTTGTGCAGAGGAGTAGCCATCTGTGAAGACCCAAATTTCTAATCTATTATATTCTTTTGTAACTTTGTTTATAGCTTCCATTGTGAAAAGATATTCATGTATGTGCAATTGTTGTAAGCAGTGATTTCCAATATTTATACTTTCCCTTACCAAAATTTATGTATAGATTTGATGATTAGTAGCTCTCTCCAGCAATTGAAAAAGTGTTAATTTGCTTAAACTCTCAGTTCTTAATATTTTGCGGCTACAGTATCGTTATTCCTTTTGTCTTGTAATGCAAGTAATCTTCCCATCTATTCAAACTTTGATGGATTGAGTTATTGATACTTGCATGTGTTGGTGGAAGATAACAAGTATCTCGTGAAATTAGTCGAGGTACGCACAGACTGGTCTAAACACCCTTATTTTTTTTTTTTAAGAACAAGCTAGTTGACCGCAAAGTCATGCTCTTGAAGCTCAGGCAGGCAACCAAAGGAAAGCAGGCTTGATGAAATGTGTTGTGTAGGAATGTTTAAGACTCCCTCCCTCCATTAAGAAAAACCATATCATTAATCATTGGTGGTAGTTGACTGATACACTTATCTCTTCTTTAAATGAGTAATTAATTATTATCTGCCTTTTGGGGTAGCAAGAGTGTAATTGGAAAATTAAAAAAAATTTAGTACCACCTTTATTTTTTAATTGACCAGTGTTTTGGAACAAATTTGTGTAGCTAAAGTGAAAAGAGGTCTGAGAGAGAGCGACACAACCAAACATGCACGTACTAGGTCACAACTTGTATTTTTTTTTTTGATAACGGTGGTGTTAGACTAATTACACATCTCGACTATTCTACTAGATATCTGCTATCTCCATGATCTCGTTGTGAGCCTGTGATACAGGAATCAGGAACTCTACCCACCATGCAATTAAAGTGACATGTTGCATGATAATGTGGCTGGTGGCCCTATAACAACCATATTGCACTATGTGGTATATATTTCCTCTTTGATCCACAATATCTTCTTAAGTACTTCCTATTTCAATTCACACTTTTTATAGATATAAAATATGTCAACGTTCACACCATCTTATCCTTTTCATCAAGTGTGGCTTCTTGGAAAAAATAAAAGGAGAGAAACGCCAGTGTAGCCCACCGATGAAGAACAGAAAGAATGGGTCCATGCATCTTCTTCGAGTTCGGCATAGGGTGTGCATCGGTCGGTTCGATTTTGTGTATTATTGGTTTGGTTTATTGGTTCGGTTTGTGAACATGCTAAATCGATAACCAAACCAATAAGATATTCGTTATTGGTTAATCGATTTTTGGTCTTTATCGGTTCGGTTTTCGATTTAACCGATAAGAAAATACTCCCCTAATTTTTTTTTACTTTCTCTTATTTTCATTTGTTCTACACTAACTTAATGTATTAAGTCTATACAAATTATAAGAACTAAGACAACAACTATAAAATACAAAAGACAATAAGGGATGTATTTAAAATCTATAGCCACTACTATACAACTAAGAATAAAAATATAATTTTAATATAATCTTATTGGGTTATCGGTTTAACCGTTAACTAAAACCTTAAAACTGAAAACTGAACTGGTAGTCCAATAAAAAAATTTACAAAATCGTTAAAAAATCATTAACCCAATAACTCGATACCAATAAACCAATAACATTTTTATCGGTTCGGTTTATTGGTTAAATCGATTTTTGCACACCTCTAGTTTGGCACAAAAAGAACACGTTTGGAAGCCTAAAAACTACGGTTTGCAATATTTGTTTTTAGGCTTCCGGATCGTGCTCTTTGACGCCGGACTCCGTCTTCTTCATTCTTTTTTATGAATTGGCTTTCAGGCAGAGATTTTAAGGGCTTAAGGTTTTTGGTACGAGGGATAAGAGATAACTAACTTTGGGATTAATTTTAGGATGAGTTTATCCCATATTTGGTTGGATTAAAATCGCGGGATAACTCATTCCGGGACTAGTTGTCCCGAGATTGTAGTGTTATTTTTATCCCACATCAACAATCCAGAAATAACTAATCTCGAGATAAGTTATCATGGGATAACTTGTTTCCCAACTAAACGAGCCCAAGTACAATGTTAGTACACTCTTCACCGGAAGAACAAATTTTTGTATAGATTGTTCGTGTAGAGGAGTACCATCTATGAAGATCCAAATTTCTAATCTATTAAATTCTTTTGTAGCTTTGTTTATAGTTTCCATTGTGAGAAGATATATATTCATGTATGTGCAATTATTGTAAACAGTGATTTCCAATATTTATACCCTTCATTACCAAAATTTATGTATAGATTTGATGATTAGTAGCTCTCTCCAGCAATTACAAAGTGTTAATTTGTTTAAACCTTCTCAGTTCTTAGTATTTTGTGGCTACAACATATTATTATTCCTTTTGTCTTGTGATGTAAGTAATCTCTCCATCCATTCAAACGTTGGTGAACAGAGTTATTCGGTACTTGTGTTGGTGGGAGATAGTAGGCACCTCATGAATTTAGTCGAGATACGTATAAACTGGTCCAAACACCACGATCATTTTTCTATACAAACTAGTTGACCACAAAGCCATGTTCTTGAAGCTCAGGCAAGCAACAAAAGGGAAGCATGCTTGATGAAATGTGTTGTGTAGGAATGGTCAATACTCCCTACTCTACTCCATTAGGAAAAACATAGCATTAATCATTGGTTATATTTGACTGATACACTATCTCTTCCTTAAATGAGTAATTAATGGTTACTATGCTTTTTGAGGTAGTAAGAGTGTAATCCGAAAATTAAAAAAAATTTAATGCCTCCTTGTTTTTCTTAGTGATCAATATTTTTGAACAAATTTGTCTAGCTAAAGTGAAAAGAAGAAATATTAATTAAAAAGAGAACTGTATACCAGAGAAAAAAAGAGTAATAGAAGAGGACATAAGGTCACAACTGTCTTATTTTTTTTTTTATAACAGTAGCGTCGGGGCCAGTTTGTGCATACCTCAATTATTTTATTGGATATTTGCTATTTCCCACAGTTCGACCAGCTTAAGTATCAAAAACTCTACCCATCACCAAGCCAACTTAAACGAAATCACTTAGCGTTTCTTGCCTCTACTAGAATTTGAATTTTGATCTCCACTTCCATGATTTTCTATCTTATTTCATTGATTATTAGTAGGCCACACTCTCTTGAGTAGAAGGTCAAAATGGCAGAAAAAGTGTGGATTCAGCAAAGTGTTATTCAAGACTGTTCTGCTGGGACAGAACTAATTAATTAAGCATGCATGCATTCAATTAAAAGGTCATCACAACTATCAGCATATGTGTATCTTCATGATAATCTATGTTTTACGGTTCAAATATACTTTATTAATAAACACATTTTAATAAAGTGATACAGATTGCGTACATTCTACCCTCCTCAGACCTCACTTTGTGGAAAGAAACTGGGTATGTTGTTATTGTTGTACCATTATTCATAGTTTATCCAATGTTTTTTGCTTTCTATGGAATTGAAATGTGCGATAGGAATATGATATATATGGAGTCGTGGACCATATATATATATAATATGATATGAAAAGCAAACGCGATATGAATATGATATATATGGACAATATAATATGGTATGAAAACTAAAGTTCTAACTTAATTTGAAAAGCAAAAATAATAGATAACTGTTTTCTTTGTTCAATTCTTGTTTATGAAGTATAAAATTCATGCAGAACATAGGATAAAACTAACAAAATAATTACCAAAATGTAACTAAAGAAATCTATTTTTTTAGTTTTTAATGATATTAAAGGGATTAAACATTTTTCTTATAACGATTGTGTCTGAGTTAATTTATACACACATCGATTAATCCATCAAGCATTGTTACTTTCTACTTACATACAAATATCGCATAACTCTGCTCACGCGGTACATTCTAAAGTAACATGTTGCATGATAATGTGGCCGGTGGTCCTATATAACAACCATATTACACTATGTGGTATATATTTCCTCTTTGATCCACAATATATCTTCTTAAAGTACTTCCTATTTTAATTCACACTTTATTATAGATATAAATATGTCAACGTTCACACACTCTTATCCTTTAGGTCATTTGTGGCTTCTTGATTTTTAAAAAAAAAATGAAAAGAGAAGAAACAAAATGAATAGGTCAATGCGTCTTCTGTGAGTCTGACGTCAAAAAAGCATATTTTTAAAGCGTAAAAGCAATTCATATTTTGAGAATTACAATTTTTAAATATTGCACAATATTTTTTTTTATGATAAATATTATTCTTTCCGTCTAATTTATATATGATGTAATTTGATTCGAGAAATAAATGAATTTTTTTTAGAATTTGTGATTTTAGATATGATATACTTTTGAAATTTGAGATACATGCTACAATATATGTGTGATTACAAAAACTTTTTATTAAGAATACTATGAACTATGAAAATCTTTAAGTTAAATTGTTTCTAAAATAGTAACGTGTTATTCTTTTTGAAATTGACGTATGAAAAAAACATTGTATAAATTGAAACTGAGAAAGTAATTAATAATGTTAATTGATCCTTTTACTTTTATTTTAAAGTGATTTTAGTTATTATTACTTTGTAAGATAGATATATAAATTTGAATAATTTTATTAAAGTAAAAAAAAATAAAGACTTTACTAGACAATTTCGTGAAGTTGAGCAACCATCTTTGAAATTAACTCGAAATTGACATACTATCAACATGTTTCATTCAAGAATTTAAAATTATGGGATTTTTTTTAATTAGTTCGGCAACGAATATTTGGAAGTGGGTTGTGAGCACTGAGCAGCTAAGCAAGATTATTTTATCTGCTTAACTTTTATTTATTTAATTGAAATTATTAATTAATTAAAATCATTAACAAAAGTAACAATTAAATTATGTAGATAAACTTAGCCATGTGAGGTGTCATTTGAGAATCTTTTTTAGTTAAATTATCATTTTTGTATTATTTTTTTTTGCCAGTTTAATACATCAACGATCTTGCTTGACATTTGGTCTACATTTGCCACCCTCCAATATTATAGGTAAAAAGGTGTTGGTTTCATCTGTGGTCCGTTATTGAGATTTTATCCATGGTAATTAGGGATGACAATTGGGACGGACGAGGCATGGGATACTTTTAATGGGGCAAGGCAAGACAATATTTAAACGGGGCGGGATAGGGCGGAGCCGGGCGGGGCAAAACTTAATTTTTAAAATTTTTAAATGGGGTAGGGCAGGTTGTGGGGCTGGGTTGTTTCATTTACGGGTAAAAAGGGAAGATGACAGTTATTGTTTGTCTTCAGTTGCTAGGATATTGTATTTTAGAGTTGGTTTAGAAAAAAAAAAAAGGTTTCAAAAAGCAATGCAAGTTCTGTTATTTAAAAGTTTTTTTGGGTTCTTGAATATTATACCAAAATATTTCCAGACAGATAATTTGAAGTAAATTATTTAAAGAGCAAACACAATTTTTCTACGACTATTATAGTCTCTAAGTGTTAAGTTAACTAATTATAGTGATGCTTGATTACCGTTTTTATGTTAAGTGAACTAATAAACTGACTCTTCATCTTAAATATCATACTGCAATGTGAAAAATAAAGAGGAGAAATAGAAAAATAACATAAACGGGGCGGGCGGGACAGGGCTTAGCGGGGAGGGGCAAGGCAAGGAATTTTTAAAAGAATTCTAAACGGGGCAGGATTATCCCAGGATAGGATGGGTCAAAATCATAGAAGGTCAAAACTTGCCTCGTTCTAACTCGTCCTAATCCGCCCTATTGTCATTCCTAGTTGTAATAGTAAAATAAAAAATTACTCCCTCCGTTTTAAAAAGAATGACCTAGTTTGACTTGGCACGGAGTTTAAGAAAATAAAGAAGACTTTTGAATCTTGTGGTCCTAAATTAAAGTTATGGCAAATGTACCAAAATGCCCTTGAATCTTGTGGTCTTAAACATGCCATGTGTAAAGTTGGAATTAAAGTGTTGCCAAAAAAGAAAAGGGTCATTCTTTTTGAAACGGAGGAAGTATTTTTTATTACATTAAAATAATTAAATAACTAAACTTACTCAACAATTATTTTTTTATCATATTTAAGATATCGAACTATTTATTGCTCCTAAAGGGTGTGTACTAAATCAATACTGGACAAATAAAATCAAACAACAACATACCCAATAAAATTCTACAAGTAAGGTCTGGGGAGGGTAAAGTGTACGCAGACCTTACCACTACTTCAGAGGGGTAGAGAGGTCGTTTTTGAAAGACTCTCGGCTCAAGTGTAGCGAATTCAGGTACAAAAAAGAGGAAACCAGTGAATATATATGGCAACTAACAAGAGAACATGCAAAATCTATCAAAAAATAATAATCAACCATAAAGCAGTGCGATAATCGAAACACAATAAACAACAACAATGATAGATATCTACGGCAAAATCCTAAGCTACCAAACTACGGTTAGTGCACGACAATACTCCTACCCGACTAACCTTCTCTCTAATACGCGTCCTCCATATCCCCTTATCTAAGGTCAATCTCTTCGTTAACCCGAATATGCGTCATGTCCTGTCTAATCACCTCTCTCCAATACTTCTTCGGCCTACCTCTACCCCTCATAGCATCTACTATATTCAACCTCTCGCACCTTCTCACCGGAGCGTAAGCACCTCGCCTCACCACATGTCTAAACCATCTCAATTTCGTTTCTATCATTTTATCCAGCGCAAAGGCCACTCTCACCTTATCTCGAATAACCTCATTCCTAATCCTATCACACCTAGTATGCCCACATATCCATCTCAACATCCTCATCTCTGCGACATGTATCTTCTAAACATGAGAGTTTTTGACAGGCCAACACTTCACCTCATACAACAACGTCGATCTAACCACCACTCTATAAAACTTACCTTTATGTTTCAGTGGACAAATAAAACCAAACAGAAAAAATACCTTTTTTGTTTGTTTCATCCTGATAGTTATTGTTCTTGAAGACTATAAGTACCTTAAATGGCTCGTTTGGTTGGGGAACAAGTTATCCTAGGATAAATTATCTCGGGATTAGTTATAACGGTATTGTTATTTCACCCTCAATATGGGATAAAAATAACAATACAATCCCGAAATAAGTTATCCTGTAATTTATCCCTACCAAACATGGGATAAACTCATCCTAAATTAATTTTGAGATTACTTGTCCCTTATCTCTCATACCAAATAAGGCCTAAAGACTAAAAATTTCTTCCTAATTTTATTTATACTTTTTTAAAA
Source organism: Capsicum rhomboideum (assembly GCA_031232105.1). Taxonomy (NCBI): domain Eukaryota; kingdom Viridiplantae; phylum Streptophyta; class Magnoliopsida; order Solanales; family Solanaceae; genus Capsicum; species Capsicum rhomboideum. The sequence goes on from CP124714.1 coordinate 165,200,331, forward strand.
TCATGTAAAATAGAAGAGTTAATGGTTCAAAACACACCTAAAGTATTATGATTTTTTGAGTTTCATACCTAAACTATCAAGTGTGTGAGTTTCCTACCTCAACTATCACCAACTAGTTAACAAAACACATCTAAACTATTAATGGTTCACTTTTCCTACCTGAAAGTTCAGGTATGAAATTCAAATAATTAATAGTTTAGATGTGTTTTGCTAACTAGTTGGTGATAGCTCAGGTAAAAAATTTACATCCATGATAATTCAGGTATAAAACTAAAAAAACTGAAATATTTTAGGTGTGTTTTTCACCTTTTACTCCAAACAGAATACAATAGATAATTTATGAAGGTGGAAGTATAAAGGCGGAATACATAAGCGGTCCCTTGAACTTGTTGGATTTTTTTCATATTGGTACCTTAATAAGGTTTATGTTCCTATTGAACCCCTGAACCCCGCATGAAGTGTGTCTATTAAGCCCACCCGTCTAACCTGACACATATTTTAAGTCTGCATTTGTTAAGAGACGTGCACGTGAACCACACGCAACCCACGTGAAATTTCCAACTAATCAAAACAAAACACCCATCATTTTCTTTTTATTTTTACACTTCATCCTATTAAAAATAAAATCCAAATAAGTGCTTTGACACTTCATTTTCAAAAAAAATAAAATTAATCCCCAACCACTGTTCATCTTGACGAAGAAAACCCAAGAAAAATTTGAATGATTTCATTAGTTTCTCTTAAAATAGGTGGTATATTTATGTTATTGACAAAGAAAATCCTACAATGTCCTAGTGTTTTTGGCTGATTTGAGGAAGGAAACACAGCAATATTATTCAAGAAACACGATTTTGTGGCTCAATCTCGTGAGGTAAATTCATTTTCGAGTTTCTATGATTTTTTTTGTTTTGTCCCTTTTAAATATAGTGCCTACCTAGTATATTGTTATAGTGATGATATTTTGTAAATATATGAAAAAAGTTGAAATTTTTGTTGTTCATAACAGAGCATAGTTGCGGTTGAAGAAGATGAAATCAATGAGGAAGATAAATTCACCATTGTTATTTAATGAGGAAGTAAATAGCTTCAAACGAAACGAGAGAAATTTATATTGAGCTTTAAGTTAATAATGACAAATCTACCATTTGGAAGAAGAAAAGAGAGAGAGACAGAGATGAGAAATAAGAGGAGTAGAAGAAATTAGGACTAAATAATTAAAAGGGGAAAAATATTATCATTGTTAAATCCATATCAACACTTTTTTACATGCTCAAATAATATGAAACATATAATATATGTCAGGTCAGATGAGTGAGTTTAATAGACACATTTTATGTGAGATTTATGAATTCAATAAAAACATGAGCTTATTAAGATATCAATATGAAAAAATTGATGAATTCAAGAAGCCGCTTATGTATTTCGTCCAAGTATAAAATTACTTAAAAAGCAAAAAAAAAAAAAGAGACATATGGCCACATTGCATTTATGACTTGTCGTGTACAGTATATGAACTCTGCAAAACAAGAACACAACCATTCAAACATAATGGCGGAGCAGTCCCTATACATTCCACTCAAATTAATTTGTGAGCTGCCTCCGTTTCATATTAATTATTCATTTTATTACACATTTTCTTTTAAAATTATAGTATTAAATATTTTTTTATTAATTCACTATTTAACTTTTGCTATTATACTTTACACTCAAAATTAACAATGGAGGAATTTTGCGAAAAGCTTACTATATATAACTTTCGAAAAGATTAATTTTAAGAAAAAATGATTTTTTTTTAAAATTTATTTTATCTTGATTTATAAATTAATGAATAATTTAAAATTTATAATTTTAGTAATATGAACAAATAATATGAGATATAGCGAGTAATATATTTACTTCGTTTCAATTTGTTTGTCTTATTTTGGTTTGATCCGGAATTTAAACATGTCATATGTAAACTTGTAGTTAGGGAGTTGCTACTCTTTTCATTTATTTTTACTTGTCCACTATTAATTTAACACACACCTTAAGAAATAATAAATAATATGAATAATTTTACTACATCACCTTTTGAAGTAATAAATTTAATGCGTTAAAAAATGTATTGGATAAAATATTTAATAACAAAGGTAAAATAGACAATAAATTATTTATTAATTTTTTAAGAAACATTAAATAATAAAAATAATTTTACTATGTCATCCTTTAAATATAAAAAATTTAATGCTTTGAAAATATATTAGATAATAAATACATAGGAGTATTTAATATTAAGAATAAAATAAACATAAAAAAATAAATTATTCATTAATTTTCAAAAATTGACAAGAATAATTGAACATCTATTTTAATAATACGTACAAGTAAAAATAAACGGAGTAGGTATTAGACATCTAGTTTAATATTCTGGACAAATATCGGAGGTAATAGATTTGAAATAGTTGCCTAATATATCCACTGCATATTGAATCTGATGAATCTTTTCAACTTTGTCCAAAAAAACAAAAACAAAAACAAAAAAAAAAAACTTTTCAACCATTTCTTTATATTCTGAATTCTCTAAATTTAAAATTTTGGTAACCTACTGTTCACACCTTTGCTTGAACTTTCCTTTTCCCCTCTTTCTCTACAAATGAGAAAAAAAATCCGATGACGTCACCCATATCCGGCGCCGTTATCTTCGCCGCCGTTATCACACTGTTAGCTTCCGTACCATTTTCTAACGCCCTCGGTAGTTCCGCCACCACTCTCGCCGTCGTCTACGGCGGCAACAGCACCACTATCTGCGGCATAATAGCATCTCAGCCAATCCAAAAAATCTACTGCTGGTCGGAAAATAAACCAGTAGCCACCTCGATATCCCCGGAAGTATCGTTTACTTCCATCGCCGGTGGCCTTAACGGTTTCACCGGCGTAGAAGCCGGTGGAATTTCACTCCTCTATTGGAACTCAAATTTTCAACCGAAAAGGCTGTTCTTCAATTACTCTACCTTGTTAACTACTGTTTCAATGGGTGATACGCAAATTTGCGCGTTAACAAACGGTACACAAAATGTTAGATGTTGGAGAGATCACACGGAACAACCGAATGGGTCGTCTTCTCAGTTCATGTCGATTTCATCTGGGTTAGGATTTTCATGCGGAATATTGAAGAGTATTAACAAAGTTATATGCTGGGGAAATGATAGTGAAATTGCTGAAGCTATTCAATCTGGTTTCAAGAATATTACTATGATGAATATATTTGCAGGCGGAAGACACGCTTGTGGGATAAATTCGTTGGGTTTCGTAATTTGTAGAGGAGATAATGGAAATGGTCAATTAGATATTCGATCAAATTTTGCTTACGAGTATTATGGATTAGCTCTAGGTGCAAATCATACTTGTGGTATTCGTAGAATGAATTATACAGTTGTTTGTTCGGGTGGAAATGGTGCATTTTCGAGTAATTTAACGAAAGGGTTTTCGTTTGAAGCAATTGTTGCTGGTTTAGATTTTACTTGTGGATTGACAAGTGGTAATTTTTCTGTTGTTTGTTGGGGACCTGGTTGGAGTAGCAATATGTATCCTTCAGGTACTGAGCTTCCTTTACCAAAGATTCTTCCAGGGCCATGTGTTCAGGATACTTGTGTTTGTGGAATATATCCTCAATCGAATACGTTGTGTCCTGGCAATGGTAATGTTTGTAGGCCTTGTGATTTTTCGGTTGGTGTAGCACCACCATCATCACCACCACCGGTGTTTATTATGGTGCCATCTTCGCCGTCTAAAGGGCTGAGGAAGGGTTTGTTAGCTTTTGTGATAGTTGGATCAGTTGGGGCTGTTGCGGGGATTTGTACAATTGTTTATTGTTTATGGACCGGTGTTTGTTTTGGGAAGAAGAAAATTCATAATTCTGTTCAACCTACTATTAGTACTAATAATGTTGCTCAACAATCTTATAGTAGTGGTCAAGTTTCGAGATCATCCACTCTTAGGCGTCAAGGGTCGAGGCTAATGAGGCGTCAAAGGAGTGGAACTTCATCTATACATGGTGACAGGGCTGAGCAGTTCCTGTTTTCGGAGCTTGTTGCAGCTACAGATAATTTCTCTTTAAAGAACAAGATTGGTGCTGGCAGTTTTGGGATTGTTTACAAGGGAAAATTAGGTGATGGTCGTGAGGTTGCAATTAAGCGTGGTGAAACAAGTCCGAAGATGAAGAAATTCCTAGAGAAAGAGAGGGCCTTTGAATCAGAATTGGCATTCTTGTCCCGACTACACCACAAACATTTGGTTAGATTAGTTGGTTATTGTGAAGAAATGGATGAAAGACTCTTGGTTTATGAGTTCATGAAGAATGGGGCGCTTTATGATCATTTGCATGATAAGAACATAGTGGAGAAGAGTAGTAGTGTAGTGAATTCTTGGAAAATGAGGATCAAGATTGCATTAGATGCTGCTCGTGGCATCGAATACCTTCACAATTATGCAGTTCCACCTATAATTCACCGGGATATTAAGTCATCCAACATCTTGATCGATGCAAATTGGATCGCGAGAGTGTCAGATTTTGGATTATCCTTAATGTGGCCAGAGACTGATACCAGTTTCAGTCAGCCACTGAGGGCAGCGGGGACAGTAGGCTATATCGATCCGGAGTACTATGGCCTAAATGTCTTGACAGCAAAGAGTGATGTCTATGGACTTGGGGTGGTACTGTTAGAACTTTTGACAGGAAAAAGAGCCCTATTCAAGACTAGTGAAAAGGGGGATATGCCAATGAGTGTTGTGGACTTTGCGGTACCAGCAATTATGGCTGGAGAATTGAACAAGATTTTGGATCCCAGAGTTGGGTTGCCAGAGTTGAGGGAAGCAGAGGGAGTAGAATTGGTGGCGTATACTGCAATGCATTGTGTGCACTTGGAAGGTAAACATAGGCCTACCATGACTGATATTGTTTCTAACTTAGAGAGAGCTTTGGCTGCATGTGATGATAGCCATGACAGCATCTCTAGTAGTCCAGCCTCCATTAGCTCAGATTGAAATTCCACGCATATATATGTCCGTGATGGTTAGAATCTTAGCGATTCGTGGAACTATTGTTGTTAGTGTAAACTGTAAAGAGTAGATTGTTCAGTCTGATATTAAGTGATTTTGTAAATTTTCGATAGCCGGAATGAAATTCTTTTTCTTCCTAGAAGGATACAATCTTCACTATATTGTTTAGCATCTTCTTGATAGGACTAATTGACTTCTTGTCATTGTTCTTTTGTGTGTTCCTTTCTGTGAAGGTGCTTAATACACAAAGATCCAATTGTTGAATTGACAATTCAAGAGCATTTAAGATATTGTATACGTTTGAAAAACATCAATAATTATACATAGGAGCCACTCAAAACTGATTCTTCCAATCTTGAAATTCTTGAACGTTAGAATTGGATTAGGGATGTCTACTGTATACAAGTCATCTTAGTAAATGAATTTGCTATCATTTTTGAAAATAACCGTGGTGTTCGAATCAACTGGCATCTCAATCATATTACACGGTACCGCTATCTTCCACTAGCACAGATTGAACTTACCTTTGCCCTACTAATTAAGCCTTAGGGACGTTGGATGTACTTTGGCCGACCTCAATTCTGACTTTTTCTAGTAATAATTCAGGTACGTGTTAAGAGATATGGTTGTTGCAGCTCGTACATTACAAGAAAAGTGAGTGCCCCATCCTAATAGATGATGTACTAATGGAGTAACAATAGTAATCTACTAAAACAAAAAGGTGGTCCAAGATTTTGAAGTTTTTGGTTATTGTAATACAATAGTCTTTCAGCTTATGTAGTCGTCGGCCTTCCTACACGCATGTGTCCACTAGAATGCCTCCTTGGTTCGGGACGAAGTCAAGCCGATACATATGATAAGCGAAGGAAAGACCCCCATTACAAATAATAATAAATTCAGTGTAATTTCAAAGTAGTGTGTATGCAGTCTTCCTCTTATCTTGTGAAGGTAGATAGATTGTTTTCGATAGATCCTCAGTTCAAGCAAAGCATATCAAACAACAAGTATGTAATTAAAGTATAAAAAAAGTGAGGAAGAGAACAATAGCCACAACAAATAATACAATTACTAAAGCAAAGGAAAACAACAGATACTATTAAAATTAAAAATTAAGATAATAGTAGAGTAATACTAATAAAACTGAAAAGAAAAACATATTCGATTACCTATTATTTATTAACTTTCTATCCTAATTTTCGAACTCCATATTTTTCAATAATCCCCAATTAATTCGTATAGGTCGAGCAGAAGTAGATGAGAAATATTGACTTTGAACATTAAATGGCCATCAATAAAGGCAGTCACTCCAATATATGGCATGATGTAGCTCTTTGTGGACCAAACACTGACTTTTGCCCCTCTTGGATAAATGAAAATAGAACTTCCAAATGCTATATCATTAATGAAATAATATGAAAATATATTTTAAGAGTCAAATAATTATATGAATTTGGACTAATATTTTCATCATATTGATTATTGATATGAGAGGAATTGCAACATATATATATTTTTTTGGTTTCTCACTCGGTGTTCGGTATTCTTATCGGAGCCCCGACTATTTCGGATCGCGCACTGCAGGGTCCATTCTGGGGATGGGGCTCCCAACAAAATTTTCTCCATGCCAAGAGCTCGAACCCGAAACCTCTGATTAAGAATGAAGTAGTCTCACCACTACACCACAACCCATGTTGGTGCAACTTATGTTATTGTTTGTATAGTTTTTAAATATTTACATTATTATTTTTAAATATTAAACTAAGCTAATTCAATTCAGCTTCAAAAATTAGTCATTCACTCTCAAAAAGTCAAAACAAAAACATACACTCTCCTTTTTCAAAATAGTTGTTACTTTTTTCTCTTAGAGTCAATTTGGTTCATTTTCGAAGTTAAATTTGATTAGCTTAATTCAATATTTTAAAATTAAAATTTAACTATTAAAATACTATACGAGAAGTACTGTAAAATGCAATTCCTTCCACATCAACGCGATAAAAAAATACATCTTAAAATATTAATCAAAATTCACATAATTTGACTCTCAAAAGTAAGACGTGACAAGCATTTTGGGACAAAGAAAACAACAACTATTCATGGACAATGAGAGTAGTACTCCCTCTGTCCAACAATACTTATCTATGTTAATAAAAATAGATGTCCAATAATACCTGTTCAGTTTGGATAATCAACGAATAATTTATTTATTTCTATCAATTTTATCCTTCCTATTAAATACTATTCATTATTCAATGCATTTTTCAAAGCATTAAATTTATTATATTCAAAGGGTGATATAGTAAAATTACATCTATTATTTATTGTTTCTTAATCTGTGTGTCAAGTCAATACTCCCTCCATTCCTAGTTGTCGTCATTACTAAAAATAGATATTCCTCAAGGGTGAAAATCGTTTTCACCCCCCAATTTTGCTTTAAAAATCCCCCCCTCCCATAATTAGTTTTATGTAACTTTAGGTCTTGTGTTATATTTTTATGTAACAATTATTATTGTTATTGTGTATATATTTAAGGTCTCTTATTAAAATTTAGCGTTATGCCATTTGTTTGCAATATATTAATGTGGATGTTGTTATAAAAACTTTGTTTATTAATATATAGAATTTGAGTTGTTTTAATTCAAAGTTCTAAAATATTTCTAATAAAAAATAGATAGTTTTTAGATATAAATTTTGAACTAATTTTATAATTTTCAATATCATTTTAAATTAATTAAAATTATAAAATTAACAATTAAATTTTTTAATGTCTCAGGATTTTAGAGGCCTAAAACAAACGTTGTCTTGGCCATAAGAGAGAAAATATAAGCAAATATGAAAAGAGATGGAATATGTGTTTTGTTTATCCCCATTTATAGGAACACTAGTAGAGATGGAATATGTGTTTTGTTTATCCCCATTTATAGGAACACATACATTATATTTAAAAGTTGAAAAAAAATCTTTTCTTTTTGGTAAATAAAGATTTTTATTACCAATGATCAATACATCCATTCAAAAAAACAAACAAAAAAAACCTCTGCGATTCATGGACATTCATCCCCCGAACAGCAGCTCAACATTCAACTTTTCAAAGTAACCTCCAGACACTAATGCTATCTATAGATGCCTAAGGATAGTGATTAAGTTTCTCCAATCTCCGGGCTAGCTTGGTGTGATTGTTCCTCGACAAAACATTTCTTGGATAATCAACCTTACAATCATCTCCGGAATTCTTCGCGTTGCTTGGAAAATTCAAAAATTTCTTTCCTGCCAAATAAAATATACAGCTCCTGCCATTATCATCTTAAAGATTGCAGCTCTACCATTCTTCCCATTCATGTATTTACTTGCCCAGTCCATCTCTTGCTACCAACATAGGGCAGTCTTTTGCACTCCTTCCCATTTAAGCAGCTTATTCCAGATAGTGGCAGACCATTCGCAATTAAAAAATAGGTGGTTGGTTGTTTCATTCTCATATTCACATAAAGAGCAGGCTTGATTAACATCACTACAAGAAAACCTTGAATTACCAACAACAAAATTTGTTGGTAAATTGATAAAATCGGTTGGCAATTTGTTTTACCAACGGATTGCCAATGGATATTGATCCGTTGCTAAAAAGCTCGATGGTAAATTTTGCCATGCGATTTGATATCGTTGGTAACATTACCAACTAAAATTCAGTTGGTAAACGACAAAATAATTTGTTAGCAATATTTGAATCTTGACTCTAAGATTTCCGTTGGTAGATATGCTAACTAATATTTGGTTGGTATTGCATTAGTAACCTTACTAACAGATAGAATAAAGGTTAGTAAATTTGGTTCTTCATTATTTAAATTTCGTTTGTAATCGGTTGGTAAATGTAGTAACGAAAGAAATGTCATTGGTATTCCGTTAGCCACTATTCTAACGCATAAAAACTTGGTTGGTAAATCTGATAGTATTGTTTTCAAAATACATAGGTAATCAGTTAGTAATTTTAATTACGAAAAAGATCCGTTTGTTGTAAATAATTATTAAGATGATTATTGTGGATGTCCATAACTTTTAGGTATAACTCCTCCTTTAAGTGTAGTAATTCCCACACCTCCACTACCTCCTCATTGATCATCCATTCCCCCACCTTCTCATGAGTTAATGTCATGTTTATGACACCTCTTGAAGTTCCTTCATGTAATACTATAAATAGAGGTCTTGAGGAAGATGTTAGATACACTTGAAAGAAAGCTATCTTATAATATTGTTTCTCTTGTCTTCTATATTGTTCTTATTGTTATTTACTTGCTATCCTTTTTCTTGATATTGAAACACGTTATCAGCACGACGCTATTACTTTCAAGTTCCATTTCGTAAGGTATGATTAAATCTTGTTTAAACGTGAATGTTTTAATTCTTTTCCTTTTTATCAAAAATTTGGTTCAAGGTTAAAAGTTACAGTGAAAACTGAAAAATGTGGCAGCAGTGAACCACAGAAATATTTTATTGTTATTTATTTAATATTTATATCAGTATGTTGGTTAAGGAGGTAAAACAATTTTTCATATAATAATTAGATTATGTCTTCTTATGTATTCCAGCTAATAGACAGAAATAGTATCTTAATGTTTATGTTGATTTGTAGTGAACATTTTATTCCTAGTATGTCACGGTTTGGATTAACTGTTATCCTAGAAATAATATTTTAATGTTTTTTTTTTCTGTTTCTAACACTTAAGTTTACTTATCATATGTAACATAAAATTTATTTTTTTTTAAAAAAAGTTGTTAGGCAGTAACATTTTTTTTGTGTGTAAATTTTGTATTTTGTGTCTGTTTACAGTTAATATTTGGATTGATATTATGTTATTGTATTCTGAATGAATTATTTTTATGATAGTTTTCATCATGTCAAATTTGTCAAAACTTGAATTTGTGGCACTTGATATCTCCGGGAAAAATTACTTGTCATGGGTTCTCGACGCTGAAATCCATCTATCTGCTAAAGGTCTTGATGCTACCATTACTCAGGATAATGCAGCGTCGAGTCAGGACAAGGCCAAAGCTATGATTTTCCTTCGTCATCATCTGGATGAAGGATTGAAGGTTGAATACTTGACAGTGAAAGATCCACTTGAATTGTGGACTGATTTAAAGGGAAGGTATGACCACCTAAAGGCCACGGTATTGCCAAGAGCTCGTTATGAGTGGATGCACTTACGGTTTCAAGATTTTAAAACCGTAGTTGAATATAATTCTGCTGTATTCAGAATTGCTTCCCAATTGAAATTATGTGGGGAAACTATTAATGACGAGGATATGATGGAAAAGACACTTACTACTTTTCATGCCTCAAATGTGATATTGCAGCAGCAATATCGTGAAAAGGGCTTTCAGAAATATTCTGAATTGATTTCATGCCTTCTGGTGGCTGAGCAACATAATGCCCTTTTAATGAAAAATCATGAATCTCGTCCCACTGGAGCAGCTCCATTACCGGAAGCAAATGAGGTAGAAGCAAATGGCCAGCCTGAAAGGAGGCAAAATCGGGGTCAAAATAATGTGCGTGGACGTGGCAATGTTAGGGGACGATATAATAATCGTCGTGGTGGTGGTACCTATAAAAGGGAGAACCAAATGAGTTCTCAAAACAATCCTTCAAGAGGTGTCTGTCATCGTTGTGGCATGAAAGGTCATTGGAAGAATGAATGCCGGGCACATGAGCATTTTGCTAGGCTTTATCAAAATTCTTTCAAAAGAAAAGAAAATAAGGGTGGTGCCCCTTCTAATGCCCGAATGGAGTCACACTTGACTTTTGAAAATGATGTTGAGGCAGGACCTTCACAAAAATATGATGATGATGCCGAGGCAAATTTGGCTTTGAAAGAAGATGATTTTGATGGTCTTGATGATATTACCCATTTGGAAGATGAAGATTTTTTTGGAGATCAAAACTGAAGTTTTATCAATTTATTGGAGAAATAAATTATGTTGTTTTATTTATGTGTTGTTTTTATTTTTTTAGAAAAAAAAAGTATTTAAGTTTTCTTGCAAGGGTTATTAAATTTCACATTTCTTATGATGTATTTTTCTTTTATGAAGATAAATAAAATTTCTCCAATCTTCAATTAGATCCAGGATGAATAATGGAGATATGTGTCTTCTTGATAGTGCTACAACTCACACTATATTAAGAGAAACAAAATATTTCTCTAATTTGATTATGAAAAGGGCCTATGTTAGTACAATATCCGGTAGTACAAAATTAATTGAGGGCTCTGGAAGAACAACCTTATTACTACCTGGGGGAACAATATTGATCATTGATAATGCATTATATTGTAGTAAGTCTCAAAGAAACTTGTTAAGTTTTAAAGTTATTCGGCAAAATGGCTATCATATTGAGACTGCAAATGAAGGAAAGGTTGAATACCTTTATATTACTACAATAAAATCAGAAAAAAAGTTTGTACATGAAAAATTACCCGCACTTTCTTCTGGGTTATACCATACAAGAATTGATATGGTTGAATCACATGCCGTAGTAAATAAAAGGTTTACAGGTTCTAATGATTTTATCATTTGGCATGACCGGTTGGGTCATCCCGGTTTTAATATGATGCGCAGAATTATTGAGAATTCGCATGGGCATAATTTAAAGAATCAAAATATTCTTCAATCAAAAGAATTCTCTTGTGCTGCTTGTTCTCAGGGAAAGTTGGTTATTAAACCATCAGCAACTAAGGTTGGGGTTGAATCCCCTGCATTTCTGGAACGTATACAGGGTGATATATGTGGACCAATTCATCCTTCATGTGGACCTTTTAAATATTATATGGTCTTGATAGATGCATCTACAAGATGGTCACATGTGTGCTTATTATCAACTCGTAATATGGCTTTTGCGAGATTGTTGGCTCAAATAATAAGATTAAAAGCACAATTTCCAGATTATGCAATAAAGACTATCCGTCTTGATAATGCTGGTGAGTTTACATCTCAGTCCTTTAATGATTATTGTATGTCTACTGGGATAAAAGTTGAACATCCGGTTGCTCATGTTCATACTCAAAATGGTCTAGCAGAAGCATTGATTAAACGCCTTCAATTGATAGCTAGACCAATGTTAATGAGGACAAAACTTCCTATTTCAGTATGGGGGCATGCTATTTTGCATGCAGCAGCACTTGTGCGCATAAGGCCAACCAGTTATCATGAATTCTCCCCATTACAATTGGCTTTTGGTCAGGAGCCAAATATTTCTCATCTTAGAATTTTTGGGTGTGCGGTATATGTTCCAATTGCTCCACCACAACGCACAAAGATGGGTCCCTAAAGAAGGCTGGGAATATATGTTGGGTATGAATCTCCATCTATTATAAAATATTTGGAACCTATGACTGGAGATTTATTTACGGCAAGGTTTGTTGATTGTCATTTTGATGAATCAGTATACCCAACATTAGGGGGAGAACATAAGCAGTTGGATAAGAAGATAGATTGGAATGCATTATCACTATCTCATTTAGATCCTCGAACAAATCTATGTGAGCAAGAAGTTCAAAAGATGATTTATTTGCAAAATGTTGCAAATCAACTGCCAGATGCATTTACTAACCTCCCAAGGGTTACTAAATCTTATATTCCAGCTGCAAATGCTCCAGTTCGAGTTGATGTCCCGGTAGGACAAAGTGTTAATGCAAATGAATCTAGGCCACGTTTGAAACGTGGAAGACCAATTGGTTCCAAGGATAGAAATCCTCGAAAAAGAAAAGGAATAAATGATCAAAATGATCATGATATGGTGGCAATTGCTCAAAAAGAGCCTCAAGACATAACAAATGATAAGACCACCGAGGAGGTTCAAATACCTGAAAATAATGAGAATGAAGAAATCTCAATAAGTTATGTCTCGACAAGAAAAAGGTGGAACCGAAATAATATTGTGGTTGACAATATTTTTGCTTACAATGTTGCTACTGAAATAATGCAACAAGATGAGGATTTGGAACCAAAATCTGTCAATGAATGTAGACAGAGAAATGATTGGTTAAAATGGAAGGATGCAATTCAAGCGGAATTGACTTCACTTGAAAAATGTGAAGTTTTCGGACCAATAGTTCGAACACCTGAAGGTGTCAAGCCAGTGGGGTACAAATGGGTTTTTGTGCGAAAACGAAATGAAAAAGGTGAAGTTGTAAGATATAAAGCACGACTTGTGGCACAAGGTTTTTCGCAAAGACCTGGAATTGACTATGCGGAGACATATTCTCCTGTGGTGGATGGAATTACCTTCAGGTACGTAATAAATCTGGCAGTTCATGAAAAGCTTGATATGCGCCTAATGGATGTTGTCACAACCTATTTGTATGGCTCATTGGATAACGAAATTTTTATGAAAATCCCAGAAGCATTCAAAGTGCCTGAAGCATATAAAAGTTCACAAGAAACTTGTTCAATAAAGCTTCAGAAATCCTTGTACGGATTGAAACAATCAGGGCGGATGTGGTACAATCGTCTTAGCGAATATTTGCTAAAGGAAGGGTACAAAAATGACCCTATTTGCCCTTGTGTTTTTATAAGAAGGTCTGGATCTGAATTTGCTATAATAGTTGTGTATGTTGATGACTTGAATATCATTGGCACTCCTAAAGAGCTTTCAAAAACTATTGAGTGTTTGAAGAAAGAATTTGAAATGAAAGATCTGGGAAAGACTAAATTTTGTCTTGGCCTACAGATTGAGCATTTGACGAAAGGAATTTTTGTCCATCAATCAACATATACTGAAAAGGTTTTAAAACAATTTTTCATGGATAAATCACATCCGTTGAGTACCCCAATGGTTGTGAGATCGCTTGAAATAAATAAAGATCCATTTCGACCTCAAGAAAATGATGAAGAGCTTCTTGGTGATGAAACTCCATATCTTAGTGCAATCGGGGCACTAATGTATCTTGCCAATAATACTAGACCAGATATTTGTTTTGCGGTAAGTTTATTGGCAAGATTCAGCTCTTCCCCAACAAAAAGACATTGGAATGGTGTCAAGCATATATTCAGATATCTTAGGGGAACCATTGACTTGGGATTATTTTATTCTAATGAATCCAAGTCAGAAATGATTGACTATGCAGATGCAGGATACTTGTCTGATCCACATAAGGGTCGATCTCAGACGGGCTATTTGTTTACATATGGAGGCACAGCTATATCATGGCGTTCAATGAAGCAAACATTAGCTGCAACTTCTTCAAATCATGCAGAAATTATTGCCATTCATGAAGCAAGTCGGGAGTGTGTTTGGTTGAGATCAATGACTCAACATATTCAGGAAATGTGTGGATTTTCTTTGAATAAGGATATTCCAACTATATTGTATGAAGACAATGCTGCATGTATAGCTCAGTTGAAGGGAGGTTACATTAAAGGAGACAGAACAAAACACATTTCACCAAAATTCTTTTTCACTCATGATCTTGAGAAGAAAGGTGAAATAGATGTTCAACAAATTCGTTCGGTCGATAATTTGGCGGATTTGTTCACTAAAGCATTACCAACCTCAACATTTGAAAAGCTGGTATTCAATATTGGGATGCGTCGTCTTCGAGAAATGAAATGATGTTTAAATCAGGGGGAGTAAAAGTACACACTGCACTCTTTTTCCCTTAGCCTAGATTTTGTCCCAATGGGTTTTCCTGGCAAGTTTTTTAATGAGGCAACTATCAATGGACATCCAAGGGGGAGTGTTGTAAATAATTATTAAGATGATTATTGTGGATGTCCATAACTTTTAGGTATAACTCCTCCTTTAAGTGTAGTAATTCCCACACCTCCACTACCTCCTCATTGATCATCCATTCCCCCACCTTCTCATGAGTTAATGTCATGTTTATGACACCTCTTGAAGTTCCTTCATGTAATACTATAAATAGAGGTCTTGAGGAAGATGTTAGATACACTTGAAAGAAAGCTATCTTATAATATTGTTTCTCTTGTCTTCTATATTGTTCTTATTGTTATTTACTTGCTATCCTTTTTCTTGATATTGAAACACCGTTGGCAATTTACCAACAAATTTTAAATTTATTAGTTAGTATATTCGGTTAGTAATTTGTTAGTAACATACAAACTTCCATTAGTAATTCGTTAGAAAGTTTACCATCATATTTAAAATTCGTTAGCAAATATTACTAATCGACTAGTAATTAAATATTGAAAATGAAAATTCAAAGCATTGAAAAATCTAAAAAACTTAAATAAAACCAAGCACAGTAGCTATTTAACAATAAAATCCATCTAAAGTTAATAAGCAATCCAACTTGTCTAATGTAAAAAAACCTCGAAAGTAAATCTAATTAAGAGTCTTGTCGTTATTTGACGAGTCATATCTACGAGGAGGTGTAGGTAAGCCAGCTATGATGAGCGACATACATGCTTGGAGTATTTGATCAACTTGCTCATGCACCTCTTGCTGCACTTCTTGTCTCATTTCTTCACGCAATTCTTCTCTCATTTCTTGCCTAATCTCTTCTCTGATCTCTGATCTCATCTCATTCTTCATCTCTTCCTTCACCTCTTGCATACGTTGTCCGACACATTCGTTCACTCAAGCATCAAAGTCTGGAAATGAAGCTCGAGATGTTGAAGCGGAGGATGCACCTACATTTCCGTAGAAAGGTGCTTGAGAACCAAGACCATAAATGCACTTCTTCTTAACCCCACCAACTTCATCCAAATAAATTTGTGAGAAATCAATTGTAGGAGGCTCACTTGAATAATAAAGGAAATTGCACAAACAATTTATGTGGAAAACCTCCTCTCTCAAAGAGTAACAACCACAATCCAAATCCACTATAAAATTTAGAATTACAACTCAATAATTCAAACCTAAACTTCAACTACTAAAATCAAATAATTAATTATAACTGGTTCAATTCACAACTCTCGCTCAAGAAGTCAAACTTACTTTTTGTTACAAACCTCACCACACAGTTTCAACAACTAACACAATCAACAAGTTAGAATAAACTAACTAGACTCAAAACCAAAACTCAAACGATTTATCAAACTCTTCCTGTCAAGACTCACTATGCTATGACTTCAATGGTTGACTTTGTATATGCTCTATATGATCCCCTATTTCTTGAGAAAGTACCTTCTCCGCTTATGCAATAGGTGAGTCAAAATTCTGTTGCTTTCCTCCTTATATAGATGCTCAAGAGTTGTCCTTTTCAAGTAAGGAATTGATTCACATAATTCCTTTCCTTGTTTATGAAGGAAATGTAGCAGACTTTCTTATTCCTTATACATACCATAATTAGATAATTAGACTTATACCAAAAATAGAATTTACCTACATCAAAACCCAAACATACATGGAAGGGGTCTAAGGAATCTTTAATTTTCCCCTTTTGATGATGGAAAATCTATTTGCTTTTTCAAGTAAATAAGTCTTCAACTAACTCAGCTCTTTAACTGTTCACTGTCTTCAACCAACTCAGCTCTCTAACTGCATCACAATCATACTAGCATTCTTTCCCTTTTTGACATCATTAAAAATCAAGTAGAAACAATGCAGAACTTAAGAGACAGGTATAACAACTCAATGCCATTATTGAGGCAACATAGCTACAATCATAAGAGATATATACCAAAGATGTTTAAGAAATCATTCAACCACAACAAGCAATTCACAGTAGAAGCAGGAATTAGGCACAAGTAGAAGTATTCAAGTAAGCACAATTTAAGCCATTACTGGCCCAAAACAAAATCATCCAAACATTTGTTAAAAAATTTTGTTTGTTTATCATCAGGACCAAAACCAAAAAAATAATAATCAAGGTCATCAAGGCTTAAGAAGAGGAGGAAGGAGGAGGACAAGACTTAGGAAGGAGACACATAAGCTTTTGAATTTGCTCAAAGTGAATGTTCTGCACTTTGATCATTTCAGACTTGATATGATCCACCTGCGCTTGAGACTTCGCTATACACTCCCTCAAACCAACATTTTCTTCTTTTAACTGAGCAATCTCCTTCTGTGCTGCTTCCAAATCCACAACTGTTTGAGTGATTGGGCTGGTATATTTCTTTCCAACAGGCTTTTCATTCAAGCAGTAACATTCATGCAGAGTGAAGAGTGTAAACCTGCCATGCCTACTTGAAGCAACACCCTTCCCTAGGGGCACATCAGATTTCTCAAACACAATTGAGAGAGGGAAACCATATGTAAGTCCATGAGGCCCAGTTCTAGGAGAGGTCACCCTCCTCATATGTTTGATCATCAGTGCAAGAAAGTTTACTTTCTCACTCATATCTAGGGCATTCATGATCCCTAGATCCCTGAAGCAGGCTTGAGATTTTCTCCCTCCCCTAGGAAGAATCTCCTTATGCACAATCTCAAACATCAACTTATGCCCAGGAGCCATCTCCCCCTTGTTCTCTTTCCTAGGCTTCTTCATTTTCTTCTCCTGAGTGAACTTCCTGGTAAGTAGACACTCAACATCTTTCTTCCACACATACTTCTCTTACCTATCAGAGGGAACTCTTAAGACCTCTCCCAACTTAATGGGATCAAGCACTATTCTACTCCTCTAACACCGAAACTTATTACTTAACCTTCCAAGAACTGCAAGTTGGCATAAAATTCTATAACTTCCTCCTTAAACAGAACAAGATTCTTTATAAGAAACAAGTGCTCCCACCCCTGAAACTTAAGTTTTTCAAGTAATTGAACACTAAAGAGATTTTCTAGTACCTCTTCATCAAATGTCCTCCCCTGGAGCATTAGTTGAGTGGAGTAGTAACTAATTGGACCAAGTTTCAAGAGCTTTTCATAGTTTTTGTGAATCTTTCCCTTTTTCTCAGGAATATCCTCTTCATCATATTTTTCTTCTTCTCTTTCCATCTCTTCTTCTTCTTCATCCACCTCTATGGGTACATCATCATCACCAATCTTCTTCTTCCCTCTGGCCACTCTCACTTTCTTTGCTTCTTCAGCCCCCCTCACTTCAGCAACCCTTTTCCTAGTATTAGGAATTTTTAAAAGCAAAGAAAATGAGGTTTTAAGGACTGGTTTTGTTCTGGGCTTGCGTGTAGTTTTGAGCATGTGAGCGACCCTTTTCTAGTAGCCAAGAATAGGGGATGAGACTAAGGGAACATACTTGGAGTTAACAATAATATACCCATCACTATCAACTTCTTCCTCTTCAAAAAATGATTTCGGGTTATCATTAGGGGTTGTAGCACTAGTTGCTTCTTTCGATGTCCAGGAATAATTAAGAGGATCAGTTTTTGGAGCCTGTTGGGATGGGGTTTTTGGAGAGGAGTTAAAAAAAAGAGTGGGTGGTGGTGATTTGGTTGGTGCATAAGGAAGAGAGAATGAGGAAGATTGTGACATTAGTTCCCCCTGAATAGGTGCTCCAGATGAAATGTACTCATCATCAAAGTAGTTCACAAGAGGATGGAATTGGTTATTTTGATGAAGAAGGGTTTGAAGACGCCATTGAAGTGGTTTCGAGAGAGAAAAAGTTGTTGAGTGTAGATGAAGGGTCTGTGAGTTTTGAGATTGCAGTGAGGGTTTCGCGAAGAGGAAGAGTTTTTGAAGAAAAGAGGGAATAATTGAAGGGGTTGTAATGGTTGAAGTGACGGTTGTCAGTTTTGAAAAGAAGAAATAATGATTAAAAAGGCCTTTATGTGATTTTCCCGCTTGGATTTTTTTGTCTCATTTAAGAGTAGGAGGATTTTTACGGAGGACCAAGTTCTGATGACAAACCAACAATTTTCTTCATATAATACTCAATGTTTGAAATATTTTATAAAGGATGTGCGTACCTGCCTTAAGGACTAGGTCCTGATGGTCTTTTCTCATCTTATGAGTGAATTTTCATATTGTGTTAGATTGATATCCTTAATTTCTAGGGATGACTCCTTGATGTAGTTGATGTGATCCTGTCAAGGAACAAAATCTGAGTTAATTACCATATGTATTTCTTAAGAGCATTATTTTCATGCCTTAGTTTCTCAGTCATTTACAAGGGGAAGACTACATTCTTCTTCTGTCAAGATTGATTGATTAGCCCAAGAGCTAACCTATTCTTCTCAAAGTGTTATCTTTCCAAGAACTTGGTGAATATAGGAGCAATTTGTTCATTAGTTTCGTAGGGCACCATTTCAATCAATCTCTTCTCTACACAGTCTCTGATGAAGTGATGTCTTACATCAATGTGCTTGGTTCTCTTGTGATGAACTATATTTTATGCCATGTTGACCGCACTTGTATTGTCACATAAAATAGAAATACATCCAAGATTGATGCCATAATCACGAAGCTACTATTTTATCCACAGAAGTTGAGGGCTACTGTTTATTTGTTGCCCAAGAGACAAGACAAGATCCTAAGAAGTGAGCCATTCTAGATGTGCTCTTTCTATCCACCAAATATCCAGCATAGTCAGCATCATCATAGCCAACAAGTTCGAAGAAAACTCCATATGGATACCAAAGAACCAGGCTTTGAGTACCCTTGAGGCACCTTAGGATCCTTTTTACAGCCTTCAAGTGAGATTCCTTGGGACATGACTTAAATCTTGCACACAGACCCCTACTATATACAATGTCAAGCCTGCTAGCAGTAAGATATAACAAAGAGCCTATCATTTCTCTATACTTAGTCTCAGCAATGGATACAACTGCCTCATCCTTGTCTAATTTTGTGGTAGTAGCAATTAGATTACTATTTGTCTTTTCCCCATCCATTTCAAACTTTTTCAGCAGTTTTTTGATGTATTTTTATTGATATATAGATGTTCCATCTTTGGTCTAATTTATCTGTAGCCCTAAAAAGAAGGTCAATTTCCCCATCATGCTCATCTCAAATTCACTACTCATTAAGGAGGAGAATTCTTTACAGATTTCATCACTAGTAGCTCCAAAGATTATGTCATCCACATAAATCTGAACAATAAGAAGCTTAGATCCCTCTTTTCTTTTGAATAATGTGTAGTCAATCCTACCTTTAACATATTCATGCTCCAACAAGAAAGAGAACAACATGTCACACTATGCTCTTGGAGCCTGTTTTAGTCCATACAAGTCTTTGTCAAGTTTATACACATGATCAGGAAACTCAAAGCTTTCAAAACCAGGTGGTTGTTTCACATAAACTTCTTCCATCAAATACCCATTTAAGAAGGCACCCTTCACATTCATTTGAAATAGTTTGAACCCCAGATGAAAACCAAAAACAATCAGCATTCTTATTACTTCCATTCTAGGAACTGGAGTAAAGGTTTCATCATAATCGATTTCTTCTTCTTGATTGTACCCCTGCACCACCAGTCTAGCCTTGTTTCTTGTTACCACACCTTGATCATCTTTCTTGTTTCTGAACACTCACCTAGTTCTAATTGTGGTTATGTTAGCAGGTTTTGGAACTAAGTGCCATACCTTGCTTCTTTCAAACTGATTCAATTCTTCTTGCTTGACAACAATCCACTCAGCATCCAACAATGCTTCCTTGATATTCTTAGGTTATATCAGTAATAAGTAAGCAGAGTAGGCACACATATTTTTCAATTTGTTTCTGGTCTACATTTCTGACTCTAAAGGGTATATGATGTTCTCAATTAGATGTGAGCTCTTGTGTTTCCAGTTTCTTCCAACAGTGGGTTGAGATGATCCTGGTGCATCAAGCCGATGAGATGCTCCTGCTGCCATGAATTGAGGATAGATTCCACCTGAAGATGTCACTTCCTCCTGACTTCTAGTATTTTCTTCAGCAGCTGAGGTGGAAACCTTGTGATCTTCTTCATCTTCTGAGTAATGTGCTAATTTAAACCCTTTATTATCTTCACTTGTGCAGCTTTCCTGTTCTTCATAGTTTTCCTCATCAAATATAACATGAATGCTTTCTTCCACACATCCAGTCCTCTTATTAAAGATTTTATATACTTTACTTTGTGAAGAGTATCCCAGGAAAATGTCTTCATCACTTTTGTATCAAATTTTCCCAGACTGTCTTTCCCATTATTATGAACAAAATATTTACAGCCAAAAGACCTCAAATAAGTTAGATTTGGCTTCCTCTCTTTGAGAATTTCATATGGAGTTTTGTCCAGCAGAGTTATAATCATACATTTGTTCAGTAGATAACATACAATGTTTACAACCTCAGCCCAGAAGATCTTTGGAATACCACGGGATATTAACATTGTTCTGACCATATCTTCAAAGGATCTATTCTTTCTCTCAACCACTCCATTTTGCTGAGGAGTTCTAGGTGCTAAAAAATTATGATCAATGCCATATTCAGCACAGAAAGTCAGAAAGTTTGAGTTTTCAAACTCAGTACCATGATCAGACCTTATTTCTACTACTTCAGTGTTCAACTTCTTCTGAACTAACTTAATAAATATCTGGAAAAACTCAAAGGTTTCATTCTTGGAACTCAGGAAGAGTGTCCATGTGACCTTGAATAATCATCAACAATCACAAATACATACCTTTTACCACCTCTGCTGAGACCTCTTATTGGGCCACACAAGTCCATGTGCAGTAGTTGAAGTGGCTTAGTAGTGTGCACCATCTTTTTGGGTTTAAAAGAGGATCTAAAATTCTTACCTTTGGAAGAAGCATCTCACACAAGAGATTCATCCAGTTTACCTTTAGGTAATCCTATCACCAGATCTTTTGATACCAGTTTGTTGATTGTTGAGAAGCTTGCATGTCCTAATCTTTTGGGCCATAATAATGAGCAATTGGTCATGACACTAAAACAGGTTAGCTCAAAGTCTAAAGGATCCATAATGTCAGCTTTGTACACATTCTTGTATCTTCTTCCCTTGAGCATGACCTTTTGTAGTGCCCCAATTTTTTTTCCATGATCCTAGTATCCTATAGATGATTTTAAGCTTGAAAAATCAAGTCTCTAGTCCCTTGAATCAAGCCGAATCGATTAGGATACATTTAGATACTTAAAAATAAGTTTTTAGACGAAAAGATAGGTCGTGCGACGCACCACAAGGAGCCCTGAGATGAGCCTCGCACCGAATAACAGGGGAGGAGAAACCACTGGAAGACCTCTCATGCTGGGTGGAGAGTCGTGCAGCCATGGGTGGTGCTGTGGGCCCTACGCCGCGGACCCTCCCCCCCAATGTTATATTTTCAGTTTTTGTTTTATTTTAGGGGTATAATGGTTTTTTACTTTTTAAAAACTGTCAATCTTATATTATATACGCCTCAAAATATTAGAAACCCTTACCCTTTCAAACCAAAAACCTCTATTATTCTCTCAAAGCTCTCAACCTTCAAGTTACAAGAGAAATCAAGCTAGGTCTCCAAATCCAAAAGATTCTCCCCCATCGTTCATCTCTGAGGTACGTAAGAGCAATATCTTTCGTGGGGAACCATGTTCATCCCCACAATTGAGTCATGGTTCCATGATTAAGTCATGATTTCAAGTTAGGGTTTTAAGATTTGAAATTCTAAGCATTGTTCTTGATTCTTGTTACAATTTCCTTCAATATGCATTGAGTATTATCAATTATTTCCCGAGTTAAGGTCGTGCTTGAATTTAATTTTAATTTCCATATCCAAGATTTAGTTATCACAAAAAGCTTATGACTTGGGAATTTTGTATTGAAAGTGTATTTCACGTTTTAACAGATTCGTTTATAGTTTTATTAGAAAGTATGTTCATTAGTAAATTTATGAAAAACCTTTATGTATTATGTCATGACTGGAAAAGTGAAAAGAAGTTATCGTATCTTGAAAATTAAAGTAAAGTTATAAAGATTTAGAGCCAAGGCTCATAGAGAAAGATATGTTTCTTGATACGATATTTTAAAGACTTGTATGCTTTCAGAAAATGTTTTTAAGACTTATGATATGAGTAGCTAGTATGTTTTGGGAGGATTATTTAGCACTGAGTTGGGTATGAGTCCAGGGTCACATGTCCCAGAACCTCGTTGCCACCGTGGGCCTTCGGGCTAAGTTTTGGATCCATAAGTTATGATTTTGTCTTATACCCTGGAAAGGTAGAAGACGACTCTTCTCAATGTGGGCAAGACATTGGAATCCATGTTGCTCACATGATTTATGTCGGTTAAGAGAAACTCCCCAAAAGAAAACTTACTTATTTTGAGATAATATATGATTGGCCAAGGCCACTAGTTTAAAGAAAGTTTTATGAAGCATTATTTTCAAGTTTTGTCCAGACTTCAGTCATTCATTTTCTAGTCTCAGTTTTACTTGATGAATTGTATTAAAGTTGTTTTATTACAATATTGTAATTATTGCTGTCGGGTTCACATTTCACAAAGTTTACTATTTAAGTGTTTACATGTTTTTAATGTTTTTAAATAAATTATTCAAGTGCACTACTTTAGTCCCGACAGTTTTGCAAGAAAAGATCAGTAAGTCTTTGGTCCCATATCTCCTTACTCATGTCATATGTTATGATTTAATTCTAAAGTTTAGTTAGTTCAGTTTTCATTCCGCTATTATGTACCAATACATTCAAAATATTGACGTTCTTTTTGCGCTACATCATTGGACGATGTAGTGCCCAGCTTTCAGAAATGCAGGTTAGTGTACAGGCTCTTCAGTAAGCTATGACAACAACTCGAGGGAATTCTCATTCTTCCGAGGACTTATCAGTATCCCAGTCTCTAGTTTCTTTTGTTACATAAATATTGGCGTATTTATAATGTGGTAGAGGCTTCATAGACATAGTCAAGTCAAGTCAGTTGTATCAGTTTATAAACATTCCTAATGTTTCAGTTAATGAAAGTTTAAGTTATTTATTTCATTTTGTTTACAAAAGTTAGCCCATGTTTCCAGCTTTCGTATTTTATAAAAAGGTTCATCTTTATTAGTTGTATGCCAGGCCAAGTGGTTCTCTCGGGCCATTCATGGTTTGGATTTCGTTTACATCCAGGGTGTAGGCTCAGGACGTGGCATCTTTCCACTGGTGGAGTTTGTCACAGTACACTCTGCAGCAGTAAACACCACACTATTTCCTTTATTACATATCTGTGATGTGCTTAGCAGGTTGTGTTTCAAACCAAGCACATAGTAAACATTCTCAATAGCATGAGCAGATGACTTTCCTACTTTTCCAACACCAACTATTTCTCCAGTTTTACCATTTCCAAAGGCAACACTCTACCTTGATAGTCTGTAAGAGAGAGAAAATTTTCTTTGTTTTCAGTCATATGTCTAGAGCAGACATTGTCAAGGTACCAAGGCTTTCTCTTTTCTCTCTGCTTATGTAATTCAGAGGTTAGACTTGGGCACCCAAATTAACTTGAGTTTTTTTTTTTTTATGAGTGAAGGGATGGATTCAGTCTCTTTTAGCCCAGTGAGGGAGATCCATCTTAATGGACAAGATTCATTTTAGTTCCCTAGTTTTGTGACTATTTATAAACCTCAGATTTCTTTGTACGACTCTTATATATGAGGGACACTGACTCTTGAGATGCTCTTCCTTGCAACAAGTCATACAAACTATGTTCATGGACTGATTTTCTTTGCAGTACTCAGGTCTAAATCCTAGCCCATGCTTAGAGGTGGATTTACTGTTCTGAATGTGAGTAAGAAGGGCAGAGGACTTTGTCCATTTTTTTTTATTATGTTCTAAATCCATTTTGGCTTTATTTAAATCCTTCATTAGTGAAGCATTTTTTTCAATTAATTCAGAAAGATTTGCATTGAATTTCTTAAAGTCTTTTTCCAAATTTTGCTGAATAACAGTTGCTTGAGTTTTTCCCTTATCTGACAATTCCTTGAGAGAGTTTCTCAGAGATGCATTATTCTCCTCAAGAATAGCATATTCTAATCTTAGAGAAGCATAATCAGTCATTAAATTCTCCTTTTCAGAACATGCAGAGTGATATGCATCTATGAGAATAACTGAGAGAATTTCAAGTTTCTTTTTAGAGTATTTGTGAAGGTTAGGTTTAATTTCAGAGAAACATACCTTGGTTTCCCCTTATTCAGTGTCATTGTCTGATTTGAGCCTGCCATATGTGTAAGAATTTGCTGAGTTGGGTCTCCTCTTTAGTGTCACTCATAGCCAAAAGTGCTAGAGTATCCTCTATCTTTATTTCCATCATAGCCAATAATAGGATCATCATCATCAGAGTTATCAGTGGTGTCTCCCATAGCTACAAGTGCCTTTTGAAAGACCAGGTTAGCCTCATGAGAGGTCATTTTTCTATGAGAGGGAAGAGTGAACTCTTTCCTTCGTTCTCTGGTCTTTTCAGTGGAAACCTTCTTTTGTTCTATTGCCCATAATGGAGAAAATTTGATGAAGTGATCAGCGCTTCCACATTTATGACACACTTGAACTTCCTTCTCTTGAACTTTGACAGGTCTTCTTTGAAAGTTCTGACCCCTTTTGAAGAATCTTTGAAATCCTCTTGTGACCAAGTCCAGGTTTTCTTCTTCATATTCAATGCTTTCAGTAGCTTTGAGATAGATAGTCTTCTCCTTCCTTTTTGTTCCTATATCCTTTTCTTGGTTTTCTTTGACTCATAAGTCATCAAGTTTCCAATGAGCTCATAAATCTCCAAAGTGTCAAAATTTCTTGCTTCTATAATAGCTTCCACCTTACTTTTCCAAGATTCTGGCAGTATACTAAGGAGTTTTCTTATAGCTTTCCCAGTGGGAATCAATTCTCCCAAGGTCCCAAGGAGTAGATCTCATTCAGAATTGCAGTAAACCTTGTATGCATGTTCTGAATGGTTTCTCTAGTTTTCATCCTGAACAATTTATATTGTCTATTTTGGTCTTTTTCAAAGTAGAAGTTCCTTCATGAGCAGTTTGAAGAGTAGTCCATATTTCCTTAGCACTTTCACAGGAGAAGATCCTGTTATATTTATCCGGACCAATTCCACAGATCAATATTTTTTTTAGCCTTAGCATTATTTTGAACTGAAATCTTGTCTTCAGGAGTCCATTCTTTTCTATCCTTTGGAACTGGATCCTTTCCATCATTTGATTCAACCATAGGTATAGTAGGTCTATCTAGAATAATATTCCACAAATCTGTACTTTCACCAATGAGGTGGTCCATCATTTTGTTCTTCCACCACCCATAGTATTTTCCATTGAACAAAGGTGGTCTTGATTGAGAAGCACCTTTCTGAGCAGCTGGAGGAGTAGCCATAAGATATTATTTTTTCGATATTATCCTTTAATGAAAAATCCTGCTTTGATGCCAATTGAAGAAAACTAGTGGCTACTATTTTCTCAGGGACCTGGTCCTTAGCAGATTTTCACTTGAATAATAAAGGAAATTGCACAAATAATTTATGTGGAAAACCTTCTCTCTCAAGGGATAACAATCACAATCCAAATATACTATTCTCAGCCAAAGTTTAGAATTACAACTCAATAATTCAAAACTAAACTTCAACTACTAAACTCAAATAGTTAACTATAACTGTTGCAATTCACAACTCTATCTCAAGAAGTCAAACTTACTTCTTGTTACAAACCTCACCACACAGTTTCAACAACTAACACAATCAACAAGTTAGAATAAACTAACTAGACTCAAAACCAAAACTCAAACAATTTGTCAAACTCTTCCTGCCAAGACTCAACTATGTTATGCCTTCAATGGATGACTTTTTATATGATTTATATGATCCCCTATTGCTCGAGAATAATACCTTCTCTGCGTATACAATAGGTGAGTCAAAATCATGTTGCTTTCCTCCTTATATAGATGTTCAAGCGTTGTCCTTTTCAAGTAAGGAATTGATTCACGTAATTCCTTTTCTTATTTATGAAGGACAAGTAGCCGACTTCCTTATTCCTTATACATACCATAATTAGATAATTAGACTTATACCAAAAATTGGATTTGCCTACATCAAAATCCAAACATACATGGAAGCGGTCTAAGGAATCTTCACTATCTTTTGTACTCAATCTTCTATGTGCAGCAAGTGTGAGAATGAAAATCCATCTGGGGCAGCCTTGATTATTACACATTAATCTTCTTTACTCCACTTTTGTAAAGTCGCCTCTCATTTTCAAATACAACTTTTTGATAGAGAAACTTTCCATGTTTATCAGATCCTCTATAGATATCTCACCACCTTCCAGGTATGCTTTTGCTTTCACAATTTTTCGAGTCATCCAAGCAACGTTCTTTGTATTAGCCTCCCATATTGGCATGACTTTCCCATAGTATATATCCACCCATTGAATACACAACCTGTCCTTCTTGCTCAAGTTCCAAAGAAGCTTGCAAATTGCAACTCTATTCCAGTTATAAACATCGAGTATATTCACGCTCCCGGCTGATTTAGGCATACATAATTTCTCCCAGGCTATAAAGGGATCTTTAGAGACTTCAACAGTTCCTGTCTAGAGAAAAGTCCCACATGTGGACTCTATCATTTTGATCACTTTCTTGGGGAGGATAAAAATTTGAACCCAGTATATTTGCACAACAAACAGAACACTTTTTATTAATTGTATCCAACCCGCATAGGATAGATGCTTTGACTTTCGAGAAGTAATTTTGCGGGAACTCCCAAGCATCTTATAGGAAGTCCCCCCTTGGAAACTCCCAAGTATCTTATGGGAAGTTCCACCTTTACAAAACCAACACAGTCCAAGATTTTCTGTTGAGTTTCCATCTTCACCCCGCCAAAATGAAGTTTACCACCAACACTAATGAAGCAGAGAAACTTTGAAAATAATCAAACAACATTTGAACTGAAATTACATCACCTCTGGAAAAAAGTAGCAAAGCGTCAGCAAATCCCAATTGTACTAAGTTCAACTTAGCACATTTGGGGCGGTAATTGAAGTCAGGCTTATATTGCAATGTTTTCAACATTTTGTTGAAATATTCCATAGCAAGTACAAATAGTATAGAAGACAAAAGGTGTCCTTGCCTTAGTCCTCGTTTAGCTGGAAAATGGTAAGTTGGTTTGCCATTTATGACGATTGACTATGAAACAGTCTTGACACATATCATCACCCATCTGACAAACTTTTCAGGGATATTTAGACTAGTCAGCACTTGTTCAAGGAAATCCCATTCAACTGAGTCGTACGATTTCTGCATGTCAACTTTAAGCATACACCTAGGAGAGACCCCCTTTTAGCCATAGCCTTTTACTAACTCGTCGCTCAAGTTAATATTATCTGTTATTTGTCTCGCAAGAACAAATGCAGCTTGGTTTCTGTCAACAAGAGCATCCATGACTATTTACAACCTTTTGGTAAGAACCTTGTACAATACAGTGCAACATAAAATTGGTCGGTACTCTTTTATAGTGGTAGGATTTTTCACCTTTGGTACTAGTGTAACAGTGGTACAATTGACTATGTATTATGTGTTGCCATTGGTTGTGAAGAAAGAAAAAATTCTTCTCTTTTTATCTATCTTAAGGCTGCTACCGATTCCTTATCTGTTATCCTGACGTCCTTCTACTTATTTTGATCTGGATCTGGTTGTTGAGGAGCCTGTTGTGGTTCCTTGATGGGGTATGAGTGTACCAATTGAAGACATGTTCCACAGTAAAGCGACTTCCAATCGTAGGTGACTCCCTGTTCAAATTGACGCCCATTTGGATCCTTCACCTTGATCTTTGTAGGTAATGGCCTTGTAATATCAATTTCAACTAACAATCAAGCAAAGGAAATCCTATCTACATTCGATGTAAAAGCATCGGCATTCAAAGGCATTCCCAAACCACTTCCTATCCGATTGAGTGAGTCTGCCCCCCAGCAATTTAGTGGCAGATTTGGCAATTTTATCCATAAGGGTAGGGTCTTCAAGACTTCTTCATCAAAATTGAAATCGGGGGTCCATGGTTTTATGATAACAGGCTTGTTGTTGATCAATTGGGGTCCCGAGAACAATACCTCATTGCGTTCATCAAAGGTGGCGAATTTGATGAAAGAGTAACCGTTGTTGTGATAATAAATCCTTGGCTTTGAACTAAACTTCCGTTGCATCGTGAGGAACCTTTCAACGACGCCTATGGTAGGGGAATCTCCCATTACATAAAAGATAATAGCCACTTTCCATTTTTCTGTCTCTTTTTCCACTTCGCTTTGCGATAATTGACAATTTTTTCTCCTTCTTGAATGATTGGAGCAATGTATAAATTGCAGCTACATCCCCTTTCCAGTCAATTTATTCCCAACCACTAAGCCTGCCCAAGTCAAATCCAGCTTTCTTTGTGCAGTTGGCATATCCTTGAAGCATCAGTGTCAACTACATCACCCCCATTGGTAAGAAGGGGTTGATTCACAATTGCAATTTCAGAGGATACACCCTCTTGCATTAGTGTCAACTACATCACTCTCGTGCGTCTGGAAAGGATAAACCCTAGGGGAACGAAAAACGTTTTTAAAAAAATCTTTTCTCTACGTGCTTTATATCTCATTTATTCTTACTTAATAAAAATATGAATTTTCATCATTCATATCTTAATTGTTAAGTATATATTTACTTTTTAGATCAATCTTAATTATTTTTATATCTCAATAACTAAGTGTTGTTTTTACAAGAGGGACTTTAAACTGTCTAAAGTTTCAGCTTAGTTACAAATATATAGCTATAGTTTGTTTAATTACGATTCATAGCTACAGTTAGAAGGAGGAGAGGTAAGCGAGATTGGGATAGGGAGGAGAGAGGCGAGCGAAATTGGGAGAGCTAGGGAGGAGAGAGGCGAGTGAGACTTGATAGAGAGAGAGAGATGGGAGAGATGCTAGAGAGAGGACGAATACATGTTGATACAAGCTGTATTTGACAAATAATACAACAAATACAGTCTAATAGAGAGGAGAGAGTGAGCGAGATCGGGAGAGAGACAAGAGAGATGCTAGAGAGGATGAATACATTCTTTATTCGTTATATCCGATTGTATCACGAATAGGGTTAATACAATTGAACTATGATTTGCATGTTGTATTAGTTGATACATCGGTGTATCAGTTTGTTTCAACGAATACAATTGAACTATGATTTGAAAAGAAATGCAATTGATACAAGTTATATCAGGTGTACGGATACAATTGATATAATTTTGTCATTTGGCTCAATTGCCGCAATGAGTTTCTTCAAGAAAACTTCTAAATAAGACTATGATACTTCATACCTGCACCATTGATAAGAGCATCCAAAATCAATATAAACAATCCAAAAAAGAAAAAGAGCTCAATAACTATAGATTCATTTAAATAAAATACAACTACATGATGTGACAAAGAGAGGCTATATTCTAACAAAAATACATATCATAATTACCATAATTTATCAATACTATCTTTTTTTTTCTTTTAGCTTCCCATCCGGTGTTCGATTCCTGCATTGGAGCCCAGCTAAATCCGGATCATGCCGGAAAGTCCCACATTGGACGGTAAAACGCTCCCTAACAAAGGCAACTCCGTACCCAGGGGGACTCGAACCTGAGACCTCTGGTTAAAGATGAAGGAGTACCTACCACTCCTCCATAACCTTGTTGGTCAATACTATCCAGTAGAAGAAATTAATATATCACTAGAACTCATGAATAGAATAACATCAGTGAAAAGAAAAAAGAACCCAAATATTTGTAGTTGTTTCTAGCAACAAACACTTGGGGTGCATCAACTAACTCAAAAGAATAAGCTTTAAAAAGAGCATAATTTATGCATACCATTCTAATTTAGTATTTTATCATTTAAATTTGTAATCAAGCCATTAATGTTGGCAAGTAATTATCTTCTTTATTTCATCACATACGGATATCACCTACTTGTACAATCTTAGAGTTTCCAATACCTTTGTTTAGTGGACACTGGACAACTACAATTATAAACATAAATCAAATTTAAATTTATATAAAGTTGAATAAATAGACAGATGCATTCTTTGTGACGTCCTACGTGGCAATTTGCGTAAGATTCCATGTAGAACGCGTGTCTACTTGTTCAACTTTAGACAAATTTAAGTGACTATTTATGCACATCCAAATTCGAGAGTATAGATATCAGTTGAGGCCAAATTAAAGAGCATGTTTAGGTATTGTGCCAAGTTAATATGTTCCGATTAAGAAAATTACACCTTTACTCTTAAACGACAATCACTTAACTCTGCTGCTTCCACCATCTTGCATATGTATTTTAGTCGTCCGCTTCCAGAGCATACTGATCTGTTAATTTGAATGATTAGTGATTGTGGATAGAGAAGTGGTAAAAACTTTCCACAAAAATACCTCTCAATGATATTAAGACTTTGTTTAAGATCTTAATGATTGAGAGGCTATTTGAATTGACTTATTTTAGGTGTTTTTAAGTCAAAATAGTTTTTAAGCACTTTTGTAATGTTTATATAACATTAGAAAGTATTTGTAGTTTTTAAGCACTTTAAGAAAGTTTTTAAACAAAGTTTTTCAACACTTTCTTAAAGGCAAAATAACAAAACTAAACTAAAAGTCATAAATTAGAAGTCCTAACTTATGGTTTTTGACTTAAGTCATAAGCTCTAAGTCCATCCAAATACGCTCTAAGAGCCTGTTTGGATTGACTTTTGGCTTTTGATTTATAAGTTAGAAATCTTAACTTATAACTTTTGATTTATTTTTATCATTTTAGCCTAAAAGTTATTTTGGCTTAAAACACTTAAAATAAGTCAATCCAAACGGGCTCTAAAACTTATAGCCTGTTTGACCAAACTTCTAAAATCGGCTTATTTTTTAAAAGTGTTTTTTTTAGAAATGCTTTTCAAAAAAGTACTTTTGGTGAAACAATTTGCGTTTGACCAATAAATTTAAAAAAACACTTTAAAGCAGCAATTAGTGTTTGGCCAAACTTTTTAAAATTGCTTTTAAGTGTATTTTTCTCTAAGTGCTTTTCAAAAAAATAGTTTTTCCCGAAAAATTACTTTTTTTAGCTTATGGAAAACTATTTTTTCTTTTCTCCAGAAATACTTATTTTCTTTCAAAAGCTTGGTCAAAACCCTCATTTTCTAAAAATAAGTACTTTTGAGAAAAAATAAACACTTTTGAAAAAAAATAAGCTTGAAAATTTAGGTTAGCTTATCTTAGATAATCTTAACTGGAACTCTTGATGAGACACATTAGGTTTCCCATGTCAACATTTGGAGCCTTTCTTCGGAAAATAAATGCAAGCAGTAAAAAGTTGGTCTATGCAATTTAGATACACGTGATGCTCTGATGAAGTTACACTCTATGAAGGCTTTCATGGATTTAACAAGGGTATGAGCACGAAAATCGTACAAAGTGTTCTTGCTGCTGCTGTTCTTTTCGTGGTCACGAAAATCACTAGATATAATTTTCTTTTGATAACGATTAGCGGTACGGTGGTGTTCAAATCAACTTGCAAGCACCTCGATTATTCAATTGAATATCTAGATGCTACCTTCACCAGTACGAATATCGGGTAGTAACTGGACACAACTCCAATTGAAGAATAGTAATAATTGCTCCATTATTTGTTTGTTACATTTTCCACATACACAATGGTAACATCTCAGTTCTTGATCATAAATCCATTCTTTGGTCATGACCATCTATCTTCCTTCTGGACAAAAGGTGAACTGTTGTTGTATTCTTATTACCATTTCAAAATTGTTTGGACAATGGGATTGAGCTTCTTTATTACTCCCTCCGTGTCAAAATAATAGGTCCTTGTTGACTTGACACTCTCTTTTAAAAAATATTTATTAGGAGCTTATTTTAAGAAAAGGGGGTGTAAAGTAGAATAATACGTAGATTTTAGAAGGTAAGATGTCTGATATGGTACAGGTAAGATGCCTAATCTGGTGCAGGCCATCCACTACATTACCGGTAGAGAGGGTGTTTTCTATAGACCCTCAGTTCAAGAATAACCGTCCAAAACAATAAATATAGAGAACGAAATAACTGAAAAAAAGAAAAAAAGGACAGTCCGGTTCACTAAAGCTCCCGCTATGGGTAGGGTCTGGGAAGGGCCTGTTGGGTTATGGGTCTTTTTCCCTTCCTATGTGGATAAATAAAAGCCCAAATTTGGACCAACCCACTTTGCCCATAGGCCCAATTCTATGGGGCATATATATAAACCATTTTAGGTCTTATTTTCTAATCACAAAAGAGAGAAATCAGCAGCCACACATAGAGAGAAAGAGCAGTTTTTCGCGCACCCAATTTCAGCCCTAAATTGCTAACTTCAAATTGCGATTCCCGCTTCGTTTCTTATCCGATTGAGCTGATTTTTGGACAGCTTGTTCCTCTCATCTCAATCTTTGATCAGGAACTGACAGAGTTGAATTTGGTGCCCCGCAGCTCCAGTTTTGCATCCATGAACAGTAGCTGCATTTTCGGGTTTTTGCTCCTTTAATTCTCTAGTTTTTGGTGTTGTGCTTTATGTAGTGTTGCTCGTTGTTTGAAATTTATTTGGTGGCCTTTTTGGAGAACATTATTGTAACTCTTGGTGATTATAGTGGAGGTTTTTGATCCCGTGGTTTTTTACTCTTCACACTAAAGGGGTTTCCACGTAAATCTGGTGTCTCGTGTGATTGGTTTATTTTATCCTTGCTTATCTGTTTTGGTTGATATATTTGTTGCCTTATTATCATTGTGCTTGGGTTTGTTTGTCTTCTCTTGGTTCAAGTTGAAAGGGAAAGTTTAGACTTGGGTATTCTTCCGCTGCTACCCTGTCGTGCACTATTGTTAGTGCCCTTGCCTTTCCCAACAGGGCCCCACCACAAGGGTGTATTGTACGTAGCCTTACCTTGCATTTCTGCCAGAGGCTGTTTTCAAGGCTTGAACCTGTGACCTCCTGATCACATGACAGCAACTTTTGTCAGTTACTCCGAGGCTCCCCTTCAACTGAAAAAAAGAAAGTCATGGTAAAATACTATGAAGAAACAAATTATGCTACAAAAATATTCAGTAATTGCAGGTTTGAAGTTATAGCTCTCAGTGATGGTAACTTTCATCCTACACACTAGTATTTAACACTAACCTACCAGAAGTTTATCTACTAAGAAAATTGAGAAATAGGTTAATACTGATGGCATTCCAATTCAACATACTTGGAAGCAAGGAAGTGCAACAATTATATGAAAACAAAACAAGAAAGATAAATCAATTGATTCTGAAGGTAAATGACAGTCTCTGATTATTTTAAATAAAAAAGAATTTGATTATGAGGGTAAAAATAGCATAACAAATAGAGTAAATAACGAAATGCGTTCGACTCTAGTACAGAGTTGGTGTGACCCAAGTTGGAGGACAAACGCGACTGAGGGAAATACCCTCGTAATGCAGCTGGATGCTGCCATCTGTTAAGTTGCATACCCCCATGTCCAAGCCACCTCCTTCTGCATAGTTAACGTATGCCTCAAAATTATCATCTGTAAAATAAATATGATTGGGCTTGATTCCTGGAAATTGAGATGCTTGGACCGAAAGAGAAGAATTAGCACCTAGGAAAAAAGCTCTGTCCCCTAATTCCTTGGTTTCCGTTACATTTACTTTGCCATCAGTAGGTAAATCGACCTGAAAAACTCGAAAAGCTCTTGTCCAATATCTCATCTCTTCCCCTTCCTCAAGCTCCGTCTCGTCGTCATCTATGCCATACATCAATGGAATCTCCATCCTGTCATAATCATCTTTGACGTGCGATACAGAAACGTTATAGCGCACAACTACAAATAATGATCCTAGTGATTCTAGTATGTATGGGTTAGCTATATCCTCTCGAGGACCAAATGGTAGCTGCACCACTACATGACTTCTTTTAGTCGATTCAGGGCCAGCAACATCACAAACTACTACCTGGCCCCGAAAATTGACCGCATAAATGTAGCCATTAAAACATACCAGATCATAAAATGCAATGTGATCACCTTCATCCCAATGAATCCGGGTCCATCTTGAATCTCCAGGTCGCCAAAAACTGAGGAAATTCATGTTTCCCTCAATGACCATGAGAAAATTGTCAGATGTATGAGAAGGACTAGCTGATAAAACTGCCTTGCGAATAAAAGTAAATGGATATCCAGTCACGTGTTCTTCGTAGTAATCTTCAGTGGTATTTTGATGCGGCAATTCAATCTCCACACCGGAAAAAGGATGTAGTAAACTGATTTCACCACCTTCCTCCCCCACAGTTATAAGCCATCCCATAGACTCCATGCATCGTTTACCGATGGCTTTAGGTATCCTCTTAGTCAAAATCATACCATTATAGAGGCTGAAGAACTTTCGACAGCTTTTATCCTCTTCCTCTTCAGGTAACATCAGCCACGGAATTCTAGGCAACTCACTTGTAAAGCTACTTTTGATGGGTACAGAATGCCAGGATTTGCAGACTATGCCGAAATTTAGAAAGTCTTCAAACAAATTCAGACGCCTCCGAATGAGAACGAGCAGATCTTGTTGAAGTTGAGACCAATCAGGAATCTCTTGTGCCATGGCGGACGTGAGTTAGAAAATTTATTGAGGCGGAACTCCTTTTATTATGTGTCAGAGAAACAAACAAGGAAAAATCCCTAGATTCCCAATCCATAAGTACATAAGGAATCTAGGAGACTTGCCGCCCCTGTAAGTTTATGTTCATTACATGTTTGACACGTAAATATAGGGGTGTGTATTACTCGCCGTTTCATTTTAGTTGAATTACTTGCTAAAAACATTAATTTTAATTTAATTATGCTATTTATTAAATTAAGAATTTTTTTTTATATTCTTTCAATGCTATCTCTATCATTAATAACCTGTTAAACCAAACTTATAAACTCAACTTATTTTGAAATTTTTTTTTTTTCAAAAGTGATTTTTAAAAGAATACTTTTGGTGAGAAACAGTTTGTATTTGACCAATAAATTTTAAAAAAATACTTGTGAGCAGTAATTAGTGTTTGTCCAAGCTTTTAAAATGCTTTTAAGTGTATTTTTCTTAAAAGTGCTTTTTAAAAAAATATTTTTGGGGAGGAATTATTTTTTTAGCTTATGAAAAACTTTTTCTACTACTCCTTAGAATCACTTATTTTCTCTCAAAAGTTTGGTCAAACACCTCAATTTTTTAAAATAAGCACTTTTGAGAAAGAAAAAAAAAGCACTTTTGGAGAAAAATAAGTTTGGTCAAACAGGCTATAAATGACTACATATATACTCAAATTTATATTTTCAAAACATAATTAATAAGTCTAATTTGATAAAATAAACTCATAATAAATATTTTTTTAAGGAAGTGTCAAGTCAACAAGGGTCAACTATCTTGAAACGGAGGGAGTATTCAGATTAAACCAAAAAAATCAAATTTAATCAAACCAAATTTTAATTTAGATTGGTTTTTTAATTTCGGATTTAGAAAAATAAAAATCGAGAAATCAAAAACAATAATTATATATATATATATATATATATATATATATATATTGACTTTACCACTTTCAATTCATTTAATTATTGCTTTTCTTATTAGCAGTATTACCGAATTTACATATTAGCCTATTAGGGTATAAGTATAACATATTCTTACTTTACTCTTTCATTAAAAAACTTCATACGAGAATGGTAAAAGTTTGAATTTATTTTATGAGGTATACAATGTACTCCCGACCTTGACATTAGATTTTGATCTCGATTCGGGTCTCGACACTTGATCCTGACTCGACACATGACTTAAGAGCCTGATTGATCCGACATGGGACTCGAATCTGTACCCCAATTCGTAATTTGACTCTTAACCCAACACCAAACCCTAAAATTCAACTCTTGACCCTGACTCGCCACATGACCTGAGATTCTGATTCTTGACCTGACATGGGATTCGAATTTGTACCCCAACTCGTGACTCGACTCTTGACCCAATTTGAAATTATAAAATCCGACTCCCGACTCTCGACCCCAAACCAAACACGAGGCCCTAGACCTAGGATCCAACCCAATGCGAACTTGACTCTGAATTCGATCTCGATGTCCAAATTCGACATTAACCGGATATTTCGATTTCGGCTTTTATTTTTGACCTCGACTTGAGATCCAATTCCCGATTCTGAGATGAAATTAATTATCGTGTTCCGAAAGCAATAGTAAGAATACAATACTTGCTAATAAACTCATATACGTAGAGAGGTAACAGGCCCTCAATCACAGATAAGAATTCACAGTATATTACAAAATATAAATCTAATTTTAATGTTTAATGTACCATATGCATTACATGCTTTAATTTTGTTTAATTTATGGTAACAGAAAAGTACTCATATTTTTCTTATTTCTAATAGAAGTCTTACCATATTCTAATTTGAGTTGGAATCAAATTCATGTTGTTCGACCAAAACCCAGTCAAGTATCCAATGTGATATTTTTAATGTTTACCAAAACATCCTATCAATATATGATGACAAAACAAAGATTTCGAAATAAAGTGAATAATATTTATGGTCACACGGGTCCTAAGTTTCTTAAGAATATTTGCATATCAGTTTTTAGAGCATTAATAAGCTTCCTCCAGTATCTGCTCCTGTCTAATGGGTTTGTGGGACCAAATGTTAGGAATTATTTTTTATATACATACTATGGACACATTTTACCAATAATGAATCCTCCTTATTCGATTGCTGCCACAAAAGTTTGCCTACAGAGGCAATATTCCACATCCTGATACCTTTGATATTCAACCCTCCAAAACATTTAAGCACACATAGTCTCTCCCAAGCCACTAAAAAGACTTTCTTCTTCTCTTCATTTCTCCACAAAAGGTTATCCCTACACTTCTTGTCTATTTCCTTCCATACACTTTGGGAAGGTATAAAAATTGCACCCTAGAAGCTATGTATATAAAATAAAATAGTATTTCTCAATTGGAATCTACCTGTATTATAGAGATGTTTGGAATATGCAGTAGTAATATGTTGTTTTTCATGTTTAGTAAAATCGGTATTTTTCAATAATAACTTCAAACACATGTTCAAAATAGAGTAAGAACAATCAAATGAAGTTGTAACTCTGTATTCACAACTTTGAACTTCAATTATAAATTCAACCAACTCATGAACAACAACAAAATAAAGTTCAAATTATTTTCTGGAAAATAGCAAAACCAAACGTTTAGAAAGAGATGAAGATTGGAAGATTCAAGTCCACCGAATTCACGATGTGTCCTTAAAGAAATTATTCCCCTCAAGTACCCGAGGTTATGGAATATATCCTCCCAGGATAAAATGAATCACTTCGACAGAATGGCGGTACATCAAATTCTATCGAACTACGAACGCACTCAACGATTCGTAAATAACACTTGAGTTTTTAGGAAGAAGAAGAGTGTTTTCACTTCAAAATTTCGTCTTTACTTGAGGAAAAAGTCAGGTATTTATAGTCAAAAGGTGATGCTTCAGAAAGGAAGCAATGGTTCTGAAAAATCACAGTGTTTAGAACCGTCGGGCCACCTGCGGATTCACCTACGCGTACAGATGGGTCACCTGAGGCCGCATGGCACAAACCAGAAACTTTCGTCTCCCACCTGCGGACCCCATCTGCGTCCGCAGATGGTGACCTGCGTCTGCAGGTCATTTTTTTCGTTTCAAACAGTGCCTCGAAGGGTCGCGTCCCTTCGAGATACGTTATGACATGTGTCCACACATGCTCGGATGCGTCTGCATATGGAGAATATTTTCGTATTGGATTTTTTGGATTAAACAATCATTAACTCTCAAGTTTCAAATGAATTTTATCCAAAAAGATAATCTCTCGATCATTTGTCGAAGCCAAGGCCGAGCGAGCAATGACGACGACTGCGGGAGGCTTGCTTTCTTCTTGCCTCACTATCCACATGGATTATTGCTTCTATATTTAAGCATGAAAGAGTTTTTTTCTCCCACATTTGTGGGAGAACATTCCTTTCTTAAAGTGAAAACACAATTCACTTTTTTCCTCCATTTGTTCCCTCTATTTTCCATTCACATTTCAT
Source organism: Capsicum rhomboideum (assembly GCA_031232105.1). NCBI lineage: Eukaryota > Viridiplantae > Streptophyta > Magnoliopsida > Solanales > Solanaceae > Capsicum > Capsicum rhomboideum. The sequence continues at coordinate 165,239,276 of CP124714.1, forward strand.
CACTAGAACCCAACATAATCTTGCTTGTGATCCTCTTTGCGAGTTGGTGGCGCCCGTGGCGCTCCATCTTTCTCCATTATTTTGAAGAGATCAGGTAAACCAAGGTATTATATGGGAAAGGTCCCTATAGTGAAGCCAGTTGTAACAAATGTGGCTACGGTGGAAGACACACTTTGCGAGTTGGCAAATTACCTCTTGGAACCTGGCTAAAAGGAGCATGTGCACTGTGGGTGAGGGATATATATACAATAGGAAATAGTCCATTTGGACTGATGTTATGAAGTTGTCTTTTATTTCTTTAGTTGCTTTCTAGTCTGGAAACTCCCTCCTTCTTTATTTTGCTTTTCTTTCGATGAACTCTTATTCCAATGTATGTGATTATGGTTATCTGTCACGCCCCGAACTCCCACGAGGCGTGATTGGCACCCGAAGCCGACAAGGCCCGAGAGAACCAATCTTTGCTTCTATTCATTCATATACATGTCATAGGAAACACTACTATCACATAGAAACATGAGGGGCTAAAATCGGAAAGCATAGAACATATAACGTATATACATATGAGAAACTTGGCCGTTGAGGCCATCAAGTCAAGATTTCATCTATCATCTTATACACATACACCCACATACGTCTACAAAAGCCTCTAACAGATGCATTGACCAAAACCAACTGAAAGTCGGGACAAGTCCCCGCTTTATACACAATGTACAATATCAAAGCATATGAACCACTGTGACTCGGAGAAGCCCCGAACTAACTGGAGCTCACCAATAAACCGCAAACAGCTGGCAACCTACTGTGGCGGCCTACTAGTACCTGCGCCTGCAGCAAGTAAGGTAAATTCCCCGAGAGGGGTCAGTACGAAATAAGTACTGAGTATGCAAGGCTCAGATGAAACTGTACAATACAAGAATATGTCAATGAACTCAAAACATATGAATAATCAATGTGGGTACGTCACCATGTTGCATTTTGGAAACCATGTGGATTGCTTTCATTACTTTCATTACTTTCTTTATCTCAATGCTCACTGATAACAATGTACCCGGGCCCCTACTGATCAGTGGGTCTTTCATATCATATCATTGTGTAGGGATCGAGTCGAGCTAGGCTTATGCCCCTAGACTTGCCACCCATACATCAATGCATCGGGATCGAGTCGAGCTAGGCTTACGCCCCTAGACTTGCCACCCATAAATCCAAACCTCGGGATCGAGTTGAGCTAGGCTTACGCCCCTAGACTTGCCACCCGTACTTGATCATTGACCACATTTGCATTACTTTGTTCATTACTTTGAGATTGATACTTTGATAGTCATCACATCACTTTGGAGCTTTGGAACACAACATTGTTGGAAACTTTGATTCATTGACCAATGAGTGAAGAACATGTGAATAAATATCAATGAGAAATATAACATTACTAGCACCATGATACCATTGGAACCATTGGACAATAATCCATGAACAAGAGACACAAGTATAGTCACTATTGAAACATTGGAACATAACCTTATTTGAGCTTTTGGACCATTAACAATGAATATGAGAAATGAGATTCACAAATGATCCATGAGTAGAAAATATATGACAATGACTAGTGATAAACGGATATCGGATACCTTAGCACATTTTGGGATAGAACTAGTGACATGTCAATATGGACACTATTTGCCGTAGAAAGATACGGACAAAGGAACCTTACATACCTTGTCTTCCCAATGTAAGTACACAATCAAATATGTGAGAGCAACAATTCCGCTCCTTCTTTACGTTTCACTCTACATCACAAATACATAATGGAACCAACATTAACCACCAACTACCTTACAAATGCATACAATAACAACAAGTCACATGTTTGGCTTTAACATGTCATTTCCCCTTGATAATATCCTTTTCGGCATGGTCATATCAATAATACCACAACATGCCCAACATTGACCAAAATATCATTTATGAATTTATTATTCCAATAATCCCACAATATTACATACATTGACCAATACATGATAGCCAAGATCATGTCACACCAAGTTCATATTTTACACTTCTCCATCACCACAACATCGCAATTATGCCATCAAATTACTTCAATACACCTCACAACAACAAATCGGCCAAAATCCCATAATTTACACTTTTATGGAAATAACAAGTTTCTTAATGTAATCACACCATACATGTTGGTATTTCATCCATACCATGCCTTTTCATCAAACCCACAAGTCATATTTCAAGTTTAATTCACAAGAATGCACATCTTTTATCAAAAACCAAAAGTGCACTATTCAACACCTTGCCACCATAACTACCATGATATACATAACCTCTCATGTACATAATATATTAAATTACAAGAATAAACACTTACCAATACTTGTAGGATGATGCTCTTGCCCAAGAAGTGGACTTAGGGTTTGAGAGTCCAAAAGAAGCTTTCTTGAGAATTCTAGAAAAAAGATAGAAAAGCATGTGTGTTGTGTGTATTAAAAATCTGATTTTTGGGGACTTTATATAGACCCTCTTGGCCATCCTTAGCCACTAATAATGCATTTAATACTTTGTCTAGAAGGTCAATGGAAGAATGGGTCTTTTGACCCATTTTGGCCCATGCTTTTCTTCTCATTTTGGCTCACTTTGGGCCTCAAATTGGGCCCAATACTTATCTCAACTTAGCCCACCAAATTCCATGTATAATCAACCATATATATAACATGTTTCAATAATTCCATAATTTCACGACAATATTCTCTTACGAGTTTCTCATTCGTAGTCTCATTCGCAAAAATAGGAATTCTAGTCGCCCATGGCTTTATTGAACATCTTGAATAACTATTTATCTTTCATGCTTTGATCATGTAGGAGCATGTAGGAGTGTATTGAAGTATTTGAAGCTTTAACAATGCTCAAAGAACTCCAAAGAACCAAAAGAAACCATCTAAGAATCGACGTAGAATCGCGTTACAAAATGAGCGCGGAAGGGCACAATATGTTGTGCCTTGCGCCACTTGCTGCAAAGCAAGCAGTGGCGCGAGATCCTGCTGCCCTCTGAATCAGGTGGCTTGCGCCACACACCCTGAAACAGGGAGTGGCGCAAGTCTTGGTACTTTGCTGAATTTTGCGGCCACTTTTTCCAACACTTGCATATCGTCCAATACCCTATCAAAACACTACAAAATACTTACTTAGTGAGCTTTATCATCAAATAAACATGACTTCAAGTCACCAAATGAGGTTAGTATGTGTACGGGGTATTACCCAAATGCTCCACGAAAGCACAAAACACCTCCTACGAAGGTCTACTCGCATGTGCGTGGCCAAATTTAAATTTTCTCGTCATTAGCATTGCCAAATACATACTTATATCTCTCGACACCTAAGCAAACATTATTCAGCATCATCAAGTAGGGTTGGGAAGGTACGGGGTGTTACATTCTTCCCCCCTTAGAAACATTCGTCCTCGAATGTTAGTAACATTGTCTCAATGTAACAACATAAGTCAAAGTGAATTCTTCATATCATCATGTACACATGTATCACTTGTAAAGACTTACTTATTATGACTCCACTTCCGTATTTTGATCTTTTTCTTCCGTGCATAACAATGATAAATACTTTAAAAGGTCATTATTTCATAGGTCTCCCTTGTTACTCCGGCATCTCTTAATTCTTTCACTTATCGATGTATCATAACAATTAGTAACAATAAGTACCTCTTTCACATGTGAAATCCCCTGTAATTTGTACATTTCCACTGGCAACGATATAAGATAATCGCTTATACACTTTCAAAGCATCGCATATTAGATACTGAATGAACTGTGAAAAGTTCCTGGACTAGTGCTAATAGACACTCAATTTGCCCAAATCTTTGGACAATTTCCCTTTCTTTCCGATTCTCATTATTTCTTTCCTTTTCATCTTTAATATCGGCATCTAATTTGTATTGACTTTGGGCCATTGTAGCTGTTGTTATATCACCTTCACTTTCTCGATACCCAAGCGAAGCAAATTCCGTCAACTGTAACCCATCCAATTGATGATCTATATTCTCTTTCACATAAAGCTTCGTAGATGCCTTTTGATACTTTTATTGTAAGCAATTTCAATAAACCATAGATGTTCATCCCAACTACCTGTAAAGTCCAATGTACAAACTCGTGACATATCTGCAAATGTTAGTATAATGTGTTCTGTTTGTCCATCCATCTGAGGATGACAAGCCGCACTTACATCTACCTGTGTACCCATGCTTTACTGAAAGGACTTCCAACACTATGCAATAAAGTAAGCTCTCCCCTTTGATATAGTAGTGAGTAGAATCCCATGTAATCGTACTATCTCCGTAACATACAACGTTACATAATGTTCAGCTGTATCGGTGGTCTTAACTGGTAGGAAATACACTGACTCGGTAAGTCTGTTAACTATCACTGATATGGAATCAACCTTCGCAGTGTATGAGACAACCCTGTGATGAAATCCATATTATTCATGTTCCACTTCCAAACTGGAAGGATAATATAGCATAAACCATACAGACTTCTGATGCTATATTGTCAATTAGTGACCGCGTGGACCTTGAGCTACAAGTTCTACAATGTGCTTCTCAAGTATCCTTCCCCAGACCTCTCTGCTACACCATGGTACATTGTGGTTGCTTTCGAGTAAATGAAATACTGTGAACGATGTTCCTCTGTCGTAATTCATTTTCTTAACTCGTTTATACCCAGTACACACAATCTGCATTGGTGTTAAAGTACTCCCCCCTTGTATTTGTTCAAATACTCTCGTCGACTTTGCTGTACACATATTTTTTTTTCCAAGTGAACTAAAAATGGCATTTACCTATTGCTTTTTCCTTTATCTCCAATATCAATGAAAATCCTACCACATTTGACACTATAATTCTTTCATCTGGAGTTTCAAGAAACAAAACCCCATATTTCCCCATTAATATAGATTTCCTGACTATATCTTTCTTTTCTGTGAGCTGGCCATTCATACTCTCTACTGCCTTGCAGCTTAATGTATCAACTACCCCATCTACTTTTCCCGAATGATACAAGATAGCAATGTCCTAATCTTTCAATAGTTCAGGCCACCTTCGCTACCTCGGACTTAAGTCCGTTGGCGTAGAAATATATTCCATTTTCTTATGACCAATATATGTCAATACGAACCCCTTACAAATAGTGACACCGTAACTTTAAGCAAATAGCGCAGCCGCTAGTTTAGGGTCATGTGTTTGGTAATCATTTGTGTTCTCATGTGGCCGTCATTGTCGTGACGCATATGCTATTACTTTACCATGCTACAACAATATACCTCCGAGGCCAACCCCGGAAGCATTACCATACATTGCCTAACGTTCTTATGTCTTCGGAAGGCATTTACAATTGGTGTGAAAGTTACTTTATCTTTCTACTCTTGAACACTTTTCTCACATGCATCATTTTATTGGAACTTGATTGCCTTGTGTATAAGCTTTGTTAAGGGTGTAGGGATAGAAGAAGATCCTTCTACAATTCTCATATAATGATCAACCAAAATCGATGGATCTCTGTAAGCATCGTAGGCCTTAGCCAATTGTTCACCATTTCTATCTTTTGTGTGACAACTTTCATCTCTTCATCCTATACAATGCATAGTCCTTTTGTGATTTTTTTTTTTTTTGAATATACCATCACCGAATATGGTCACACACATATTGAAAAGCGTCTTGAACACCCTATTCATTAAACCCATAACAACTACAGGTGCATTCGCTAACCCAATTGACATACTAGGAATTCATAACAACCATACCATGTTTGTAATGTTGTCTGGGGTATATCATTATCATTCTTTTTGTTTTGTTGTTTTTTTTGTTTTTTTTTCTTTTCATTTCGCCGCCATTCATTTCATCATTTCATCATTCATTTCACCATTTTGTTTTCTAACCCCATAACTAACCAAACAAATCATCCACTCTGGGGAGGGAATATTTATTCGTAATTGTCATCTTATTCAGTTGCCGATAATCGACACACATTCTCAACGTACTGTCTTTCTTTTGTACAATTAACACTGGTGCACCCCAAGGGAACATATTAGGTCTTATGAATCCCTCGTTCACCACGTCTTTTAACATTTTCTAACTTTATCGGGGCCATACTATATGAAGAAATAAAACATAGGCTAAGTACCTGACATCGCAGTAATACCAGCTCATACATCGAGGAATTCGTTTACCACCAGAACTGCTTGAAGAGTTGGTGGTCTCTTACCAAGTGACATGTGTATCCTTTAGAGTACCTTTTTTACTTACTTTACTATAGAGAACAATCTTTTTCCTCTTAGTGCCCCCACATTTCTTCTTTCTTTTGGGAAAAACGACAATCTACTATGGCACAACCCCTTTATAACATTACAATCCACTATTTCCAGCTCAATAAGATCAATCGGTGTCTTATGACCACAAACAATTACTATGCACTTATGATATACTCTTTTAACTTCAATAGATTCTCCGACTAATGTATAGACCTCATATAACATATCTAGTAATTCTGGTGCTCGTTTGAATTTTCAACCCTTAATGAAATAACATATGCCATTGTCAAATATGGGTTAATCAATACATATACGGTACCTGCAGCTTCATCAGGATAAGCCTAATTTTTTTTATGGCCCGACATATCACACCAATACCAACATTTGGCCCTAACCAACATTTCACCTAGATGATAACGTCCGCAGCACTAACACGGCTGACAAAGAGACTTCCGTTGGTTCATACTTTCTACGTGTTTGTCCTTCATGAATCCTGAATCTCACTTCTGTACCAATTCGATTGTCTCTAAACCCTTAGAATCGAGGTAAAACATTTACTATCGACTAAGGGAATAATGATCTAGGCGGTCTGTTAAACACTCGAGACCTAACTTCTCCCTAGGACGCCGTAAACTGTCCCATAGGTCTAGCCCTCTCTCTTTGGCGACCCTTCTTCAAATAGTTGTGTCCTTTTCTGTTGCCTCTGTTCTTTTATTATCTGTGCAAAATGCCTATATTCGGACTATATCCATATCTCTTTCAAGGTCGCAATGGTGCAATCCATTTGTGTATATACCGATGCATTCTATCGATCATAATGGTTATCACTTTTGGGGCATACCTAGCCAAAGACTTAAATCGAAGACTGTACTTTCTGATACTCATAATCCGTTAGCAAAGATTTAGCAATTGGTCCGCATAAGCTTTTCGGACCCCATATGGAAGACACTAGTCAAAGATTCTCGTTTAAAGTTCCTCCCAACTAGCTGAACGTACATCACTGCACGTGTCACATGCATAACATCTCTTTTAGTGTGATCTATAAGGTCCTGTGGGTCTTCACTCATATCCAACTCGGTGGACATGGGAGGGGAGTTTAATTTTTCAGAAAATCTTATGTGCTTCCCGAGCCGCGCCATCATCACTCGTTATTGGGCCAGCTTGCCCATGACATTATACAACAACTATCTGAGTCAACATATCCACTATATTTCTTACATCCCGTTCAGTGGCATTTATAGATGGTTCTGCGGATACTTCTCTATCTTTTGGATAAAGAGACCCGTATAATAAATTCCATGTCAGCTCCACCTTGACTAACTTGGTCACGTGGTGATTTACTCATTTCTACTTTGGCAGGCATATCAACCTGCTCACCTTTGTCTTTATCTTGTCTGATACACCGCATTTGACTATACAAAATAAAACCAATGTGAATACGTCCATATGTGCCCACCTACAACTTTGGCTCTATTGCACGATCTAGAGGTGAAGGAAAGAAACAACTCCTAAATGTCCCGTAGCCTCCTGCTTATCAATGTGGCGCGCAACACATCCATAAGCAAGACTCTACTCAGACACGGCTTTGTAGACACCCTTAGAACGACCTGCTCTGATACCACTTTTTGTCACGCCCCGAACTCCCACGAGGCGTGATTGGCACCCGAAGCCGACAAGGCCCGAGAGAACCAATCTTTGCTTCTATTCATTCATATACATGTCATAGGAAACACTACTATCACATAGAAACATGAGGGGCTAAAATCGGAAAGCATAGAACATATAACGTATATACATATGAGAAACTTGGCCGTTGAGGCCATCAAGTCAAGATTTCATCTATCATCTTATACACATACACCCACATACGTCTACAAAAGCCTCTAACAGATGCATTGACCAAAACCAACTGAAAGTCGGGACAAGTCCCCGCTTTATACACAATGTACAATATCAAAGTATATGAACCACTGTGACTCGGAGAAGCCCCGAACTAACTGGAGCTCACCAATAAACCGCAAACAGCTGGCAACCTACTGTGGCGGCCTACTAGTACCTGCGCCTGCAGCAAGTAAGGTAAATTCCCCGAGAGGGGTCAGTACGAAATAAGTACTGAGTATGCAAGGCTCAGATGAAACTGTACAATACAAGAATATGTCAATGAACTCAAAACATATGAATAATCAATGTGGGTACGTCACCATGTTGCATTTTGGAAACCATGTGGATTGCTTTCATTACTTTCATTACTTTCTTTATCTCAATGCTCACTGATAACAATGTACCCGGGCCCCTACTGATCAGTGGGTCTTTCATATCATATCATTGTGTAGGGATCGAGTCGAGCTAGGCTTATGCCCCTAGACTTGCCACCCATACATCAATGCATCGGGATCGAGTCGAGCTAGGCTTACGCCCCTAGACTTGCCACCCATAAATCCAAACCTCGGGATCGAGTTGAGCTAGGCTTACGCCCCTAGACTTGCCACCCGTACTTGATCATTGACCACATTTGCATTACTTTGTTCATTACTTTGAGATTGATACTTTGATAGTCATCACATCACTTTGGAGCTTTGGAACACAACATTGTTGGAAACTTTGATTCATTGACCAATGAGTGAAGAACATGTGAATAAATATCAATGAGAAATATAACATTACTAGCACCATGATACCATTGGAACCATTGGACAATAATCCATGAACAAGAGACACAAGTATAGTCACTATTGAAACATTGGAACATAACCTTATTTGAGCTTTTGGACCATTAACAATGAATATGAGAAATGAGATTCACAAATGATCCATGAGTAGAAAATATATGACAATGACTAGTGATAAACGGATATCGGATACCTTAGCACATTTTGGGATAGAACTAGTGACATGTCAATATGGACACTATTTGCCGTAGAAAGATACGGACAAAGGAACCTTACATACCTTGTCTTCCCAATGTAAGTACACAATCAAATATGTGAGAGCAACAATTCCGCTCCTTCTTTACGTTTCACTCTACATCACAAATACATAATGGAACCAACATTAACCACCAACTACCTTACAAATGCATACAATAACAACAAGTCACATGTTTGGCTTTAACATGTCATTTCCCCTTGATAATATCCTTTTCGGCATGGTCATATCAATAATACCACAACATGCCCAACATTGACCAAAATATCATTTATGAATTTATTATTCCAATAATCCCACAATATTACATACATTGACCAATACATGATAGCCAAGATCATGTCACACCAAGTTCATATTTTACACTTCTCCATCACCACAACATCGCAATTATGCCATCAAATTACTTCAATACACCTCACAACAACAAATCGGCCAAAATCCCATAATTTACACTTTTATGGAAATAACAAGTTTCTTAATGTAATCACACCATACATGTTGGTATTTCATCCATACCATGCCTTTTCATCAAACCCACAAGTCATATTTCAAGTTTAATTCACAAGAATGCACATCTTTTATCAAAAACCAAAAGTGCACTATTCAACACCTTGCCACCATAACTACCATGATATACATAACCTCTCATGTACATAATATATTAAATTACAAGAATAAACACTTACCAATACTTGTAGGATGATGCTCTTGCCCAAGAAGTGGACTTAGGGTTTGAGAGTCCAAAAGAAGCTTTCTTGAGAATTCTAGAAAAAAGATAGAAAAGCATGTGTGTTGTGTGTATTAAAAATCTGATTTTTGGGGACTTTATATAGACCCTCTTGGCCATCCTTAGCCACTAATAATGCATTTAATACTTTGTCTAGAAGGTCAATGGAAGAATGGGTCTTTTGACCCATTTTGGCCCATGCTTTTCTTCTCATTTTGGCTCACTTTGGGCCTCAAATTGGGCCCAATACTTATCTCAACTTAGCCCACCAAATTCCATGTATAATCAACCATATATATAACATGTTTCAATAATTCCATAATTTCACGACAATATTCTCTTACGAGTTTCTCATTCGTAGTCTCATTCGCAAAAATAGGAATTCTAGTCGCCCATGGCTTTATTGAACATCTTGAATAACTATTTATCTTTCATGCTTTGATCATGTAGGAGCATGTAGGAGTGTATTGAAGTATTTGAAGCTTTAACAATGCTCAAAGAACTCCAAAGAACCAAAAGAAACCATCTAAGAATCGACGTAGAATCGCGTTACAAAATGAGCGCGGAAGGGCACAATATGTTGTGCCTTGCGCCACTTGCTGCAAAGCAAGCAGTGGCGCGAGATCCTGCTGCCCTCTGAATCAGGTGGCTTGCGCCACACACCCTGAAACAGGGAGTGGCGCAAGTCTTGGTACTTTGCTGAATTTTGCGGCCACTTTTTCCAACACTTGCATATCGTCCAATACCCTATCAAAACACTACAAAATACTTACTTAGTGAGCTTTATCATCAAATAAACATGACTTCAAGTCACCAAATGAGGTTAGTATGTGTACGGGGTATTACCCAAATGCTCCACGAAAGCACAAAACACCTCCTACGAAGGTCTACTCGCATGTGCGTGGCCAAATTTAAATTTTCTCGTCATTAGCATTGCCAAATACATACTTATATCTCTCGACACCTAAGCAAACATTATTCAGCATCATCAAGTAGGGTTGGGAAGGTACGGGGTGTTACATTCTTCCCCCCTTAGAAACATTCGTCCTCGAATGTTAGTAACATTGTCTCAATGTAACAACATAAGTCAAAGTGAATTCTTCATATCATCATGTACACATGTATCACTTGTAAAGACTTACTTATTATGACTCCACTTCCGTATTTTGATCTTTTTCTTCCGTGCATAACAATGATAAATACTTTAAAAGGTCATTATTTCATAGGTCTCCCTTGTTACTCCGGCATCTCTTAATTCTTTCACTTATCGATGTATCATAACAATTAGTAACAATAAGTACCTCTTTCACATGTGAAATCCCCTGTAATTTGTACATTTCCACTGGCAACGATATAAGATAATCGCTTATACACTTTCAAAGCATCGCATATTAGATACTGAATGAACTGTGAAAAGTTCCTGGACTAGTGCTAATAGACACTCAATTTGCCCAAATCTTTGGACAATTTCCCTTTCTTTCCGATTCTCATTATTTCTTTCCTTTTCATCTTTAATATCGGCATCTAATTTGTATTGACTTTGGGCCATTGTAGCTGTTGTTATATCACCTTCACTTTCTCGATACCCAAGCGAAGCAAATTCCGTCAACTGTAACCCATCCAATTGATGATCTATATTCTCTTTCACATAAAGCTTCGTAGATGCCTTTTGATACTTTTATTGTAAGCAATTTCAATAAACCATAGATGTTCATCCCAACTACCTGTAAAGTCCAATGTACAAACTCGTGACATATCTGCAAATGTTAGTATAATGTGTTCTGTTTGTCCATCCATCTGAGGATGACAAGCCGCACTTACATCTACCTGTGTACCCATGCTTTACTGAAAGGACTTCCAACACTATGCAATAAAGTAAGCTCTCCCCTTTGATATAGTAGTGAGTAGAATCCCATGTAATCGTACTATCTCCGTAACATACAACGTTACATAATGTTCAGCTGTATCGGTGGTCTTAACTGGTAGGAAATACACTGACTCGGTAAGTCTGTTAACTATCACTGATATGGAATCAACCTTCGCAGTGTATGAGACAACCCTGTGATGAAATCCATATTATTCATGTTCCACTTCCAAACTGGAAGGATAATATAGCATAAACCATACAGACTTCTGATGCTATATTGTCAATTAGTGACCGCGTGGACCTTGAGCTACAAGTTCTACAATGTGCTTCTCAAGTATCCTTCCCCAGACCTCTCTGCTACACCATGGTACATTGTGGTTGCTTTCGAGTAAATGAAATACTGTGAACGATGTTCCTCTGTCGTAATTCATTTTCTTAACTCGTTTATACCCAGTACACACAATCTGCATTGGTGTTAAAGTACTCCCCCCTTGTATTTGTTCAAATACTCTCGTCGACTTTGCTGTACACATATTTTTTTTTCCAAGTGAACTAAAAATGGCATTTACCTATTGCTTTTTCCTTTATCTCCAATATCAATGAAAATCCTACCACATTTGACACTATAATTCTTTCATCTGGAGTTTCAAGAAACAAAACCCCATATTTCCCCATTAATATAGATTTCCTGACTATATCTTTCTTTTCTGTGAGCTGGCCATTCATACTCTCTACTGCCTTGCAGCTTAATGTATCAACTACCCCATCTACTTTTCCCGAATGATACAAGATAGCAATGTCCTAATCTTTCAATAGTTCAGGCCACCTTCGCTACCTCGGACTTAAGTCCGTTGGCGTAGAAATATATTCCATTTTCTTATGACCAATATATGTCAATACGAACCCCTTACAAATAGTGACACCGTAACTTTAAGCAAATAGCGCAGCCGCTAGTTTAGGGTCATGTGTTTGGTAATCATTTGTGTTCTCATGTGGCCGTCATTGTCGTGACGCATATGCTATTACTTTACCATGCTACAACAATATACCTCCGAGGCCAACCCCGGAAGCATTACCATACATTGCCTAACGTTCTTATGTCTTCGGAAGGCATTTACAATTGGTGTGAAAGTTACTTTATCTTTCTAATCTTGAACACTTTTCTCACATGCATCATTTTATTGGAACTTGATTGCCTTGTGTATAAGCTTTGTTAAGGGTGTAGGGATAGAAGAAGATCCTTCTACAATTCTCATATAATGATCAACCAAAATCGATGGATCTCTGTAAGCATCGTAGGCCTTAGCCAATTGTTCACCATTTCTATCTTTTGTGTGACAACTTTCATCTCTTCATCCTATACAATGCATAGTCCTTTTGTGATTTTTTTTTTTTTTGAATATACCATCACCGAATATGGTCACACACATATTGAAAAGCGTCTTGAACACCCTATTCATTAAGCCCATAACAACTACAGGTGCATTCGCTAACCCAATTGACATACTAGGAATTCATAACAACCATACCATGTTTGTAATGTTGTCTGGGGTATATCATTATCATTCTTTTTGTTTTGTTGTTTTTTTTGTTTTTTTTTCTTTTCATTTCGCCGCCATTCATTTCATCATTTCATCATTCATTTCACCATTTTGTTTTCTAACCCCATAACTAACCAAACAAATCATCCACTCTGGGGAGGGAATATTTATTCGTAATTGTCATCTTATTCAGTTGCCGATAATCGACACACATTCTCAACGTACTGTCTTTCTTTTGTACAATTAACACTGGTGCACCCCAAGGGAACATATTAGGTCTTATGAATCCCTCGTTCACCACGTCTTTTAACATTTTCTAACTTTATCGGGGCCATACTATATGAAGAAATAAAACATAGGCTAAGTACCTGACATCGCAGTAATACCAGCTCATACATCGAGGAATTCGTTTACCACCAGAACTGCTTGAAGAGTTGGTGGTCTCTTACCAAGTGACATGTGTATCCTTTAGAGTACCTTTTTTACTTACTTTACTATAGAGAACAATCTTTTTCCTCTTAGTGCCCCCACATTTCTTCTTTCTTTTGGGAAAAACGACAATATAACTTCTTAGTTCGGCAATCTACTATGGCACAACCCCTTTATAACATTACAATCCACTATTTCCAGCTCAATAAGATCAATCGGTGTCTTATGACCACAAACAATTACTATGCACTTATGATATACTCTTTTAACTTCAATAGATTCTCCGACTAATGTATAGACCTCATATAACATATCTAGTAATTCTGGTGCTCGTTTGAATTTTCAACCCTTAATGAAATAACATATGCCATTGTCAAATATGGGTTAATCAATACATATACGGTACCTGCAGCTTCATCAGGATAAGCCTAATTTTTTTTATGGCCCGACATATCACACCAATACCAACATTTGGCCCTAACCAACATTTCACCTAGATGATAACGTCCGCAGCACTAACACGGCTGACAAAGAGACTTCCGTTGGTTCATACTTTCTACGTGTTTGTCCTTCATGAATCCTGAATCTCACTTCTGTACCAATTCGATTGTCTCTAAACCCTTAGAATCGAGGTAAAACATTTACTATCGACTAAGGGAATAATGATCTAGGCGGTCTGTTAAACACTCGAGACCTAACTTCTCCCTAGGACGCCGTAAACTGTCCCATAGGTCTAGCCCTCTCTCTTTGGCGACCCTTCTTCAAATAGTTGTGTCCTTTTCTGTTGCCTCTGTTCTTTTATTATCTGTGCAAAATGCCTATATTCGGACTATATCCATATCTCTTTCAAGGTCGCAATGGTGCAATCCATTTGTGTATATACCGATGCATTCTATCGATCATAATGGTTATCACTTTTGGGGCATACCTAGCCAAAGACTTAAATCGAAGACTGTACTTTCTGATACTCATAATCCGTTAGCAAAGATTTAGCAATTGGTCCGCATAAGCTTTTCGGACCCCATATGGAAGACACTAGTCAAAGATTCTCGTTTAAAGTTCCTCCCAACTAGCTGAACGTACATCACTGCACGTGTCACATGCATAACATCTCTTTTAGTGTGATCTATAAGGTCCTGTGGGTCTTCACTCATATCCAACTCGGTGGACATGGGAGGGGAGTTTAATTTTTCAGAAAATCTTATGTGCTTCCCGAGCCGCGCCATCATCACTCGTTATTGGGCCAGCTTGCCCATGACATTATACAACAACTATCTGAGTCAACATATCCACTATATTTCTTACATCCCGTTCAGTGGCATTTATAGATGGTTCTGCGGATACTTCTCTATCTTTTGGATAAAGAGACCCGTATAATAAATTCCATGTCAGCTCCACCTTGACTAACTTGGTCACGTGGTGATTTACTCATTTCTACTTTGGCAGGCATATCAACCTGCTCACCTTTGTCTTTATCTTGTCTGATACACCGCATTTGACTATACAAAATAAAACCAATGTGAATACGTCCATATGTGCCCACCTACAACTTTGGCTCTATTGCACGATCTAGAGGTGAAGGAAAGAAACAACTCCTAAATGTCCCGTAGCCTCCTGCTTATCAATGTGGCGCGCAACACATCCATAAGCAAGACTCTACTCAGACACGGCTTTGTAGACACCCTTAGAACGACCTGCTCTGATACCACTTTTTGTCACGCCCCGAACTCCCACGAGGCGTGATTGGCACCCGAAGCCGACAAGGCCCGAGAGAACCAATCTTTGCTTCTATTCATTCATATACATGTCATAGGAAACACTACTATCACATAGAAACATGAGGGGCTAAAATCGGAAAGCATAGAACATATAACGTATATACATATGAGAAACTTGGCCGTTGAGGCCATCAAGTCAAGATTTCATCTATCATCTTATACACATACACCCACATACGTCTACAAAAGCCTCTAACAGATGCATTGACCAAAACCAACTGAAAGTCGGGACAAGTCCCCGCTTTATACACAATGTACAATATCAAAGCATATGAACCACTGTGACTCGGAGAAGCCCCGAACTAACTGGAGCTCACCAATAAACCGCAAACAGCTGGCAACCTACTGTGGCGGCCTACTAGTACCTGCGCCTGCAGCAAGTAAGGTAAATTCCCCGAGAGGGGTCAGTACGAAATAAGTACTGAGTATGCAAGGCTCAGATGAAACTGTACAATACAAGAATATGTCAATGAACTCAAAACATATGAATAATCAATGTGGGTACGTCACCATGTTGCATTTTGGAAACCATGTGGATTGCTTTCATTACTTTCATTACTTTCTTTATCTCAATGCTCACTGATAACAATGTACCCGGGCCCCTACTGATCAGTGGGTCTTTCATATCATATCATTGTGTAGGGATCGAGTCGAGCTAGGCTTATGCCCCTAGACTTGCCACCCATACATCAATGCATCGGGATCGAGTCGAGCTAGGCTTACGCCCCTAGACTTGCCACCCATAAATCCAAACCTCGGGATCGAGTTGAGCTAGGCTTACGCCCCTAGACTTGCCACCCGTACTTGATCATTGACCACATTTGCATTACTTTGTTCATTACTTTGAGATTGATACTTTGATAGTCATCACATCACTTTGGAGCTTTGGAACACAACATTGTTGGAAACTTTGATTCATTGACCAATGAGTGAAGAACATGTGAATAAATATCAATGAGAAATATAACATTACTAGCACCATGATACCATTGGAACCATTGGACAATAATCCATGAACAAGAGACACAAGTATAGTCACTATTGAAACATTGGAACATAACCTTATTTGAGCTTTTGGACCATTAACAATGAATATGAGAAATGAGATTCACAAATGATCCATGAGTAGAAAATATATGACAATGACTAGTGATAAACGGATATCGGATACCTTAGCACATTTTGGGATAGAACTAGTGACATGTCAATATGGACACTATTTGCCGTAGAAAGATACGGACAAAGGAACCTTACATACCTTGTCTTCCCAATGTAAGTACACAATCAAATATGTGAGAGCAACAATTCCGCTCCTTCTTTACGTTTCACTCTACATCACAAATACATAATGGAACCAACATTAACCACCAACTACCTTACAAATGCATACAATAACAACAAGTCACATGTTTGGCTTTAACATGTCATTTCCCCTTGATAATATCCTTTTCGGCATGGTCATATCAATAATACCACAACATGCCCAACATTGACCAAAATATCATTTATGAATTTATTATTCCAATAATCCCACAATATTACATACATTGACCAATACATGATAGCCAAGATCATGTCACACCAAGTTCATATTTTACACTTCTCCATCACCACAACATCGCAATTATGCCATCAAATTACTTCAATACACCTCACAGCAACAAATCGGCCAAAATCCCATAATTTACACTTTTATGGAAATAACAAGTTTCTTAATGTAATCACACCATACATGTTGGTATTTCATCCATACCATGCCTTTTCATCAAACCCACAAGTCATATTTCAAGTTTAATTCACAAGAATGCACATCTTTTATCAAAAACCAAAAGTGCACTATTCAACACCTTGCCACCATAACTACCATGATATACATAACCTCTCATGTACATAATATATTAAATTACAAGAATAAACACTTACCAATACTTGTAGGATGATGCTCTTGCCCAAGAAGTGGACTTAGGGTTTGAGAGTCCAAAAGAAGCTTTCTTGAGAATTCTAGAAAAAAGATAGAAAAGCATGTGTGTTGTGTGTATTAAAAATCTGATTTTTGGGGACTTTATATAGACCCTCTTGGCCATCCTTAGCCACTAATAATGCATTTAATACTTTGTCTAGAAGGTCAATGGAAGAATGGGTCTTTTGACCCATTTTGGCCCATGCTTTTCTTCTCATTTTGGCTCACTTTGGGCCTCAAATTGGGCCCAATACTTATCTCAACTTAGCCCACCAAATTCCATGTATAATCAACCATATATATAGCATGTTTCAATAATTCCATAATTTCACGACAATATTCTCTTACGAGTTTCTCATTCGTAGTCTCATTCGCAAAAATAGGAATTCTAGTCGCCCATGGCTTTATTGAACATCTTGAATAACTATTTATCTTTCATGCTTTGATCATGTAGGAGTATGTAGGAGTGTATTGAAGTATTTGAAGCTTTAACAATGCTCAAAGAACTCCAATGAACCAAAAGAAACCATCTAAGAATCGACGTAGAATCGCGTTACAAAATGAGCGCGGAAGGGCACAATATGTTGTGCCTTGCGCCACTTGCTGCAAAGCAAGCAGTGGCGCGAGATCCTGCTGCCCTCTGAATCAGGTGGCTTGCGCCACACACCCTGAAACAGGGAGTGGCGCAAGTCTTGGTACTTTGCTGAATTTTGCGGCCACTTTTTCCAACACTTGCATATCGTCCAATACCCTATCAAAACACTACAAAATACTTACTTAGTGAGCTTTATCATCAAATAAACATGACTTCAAGTCACCAAATGAGGTTAGTATGTGTACGGGGTATTACCCAAATGCTCCACGAAAGCACAAAACACCTCCTACGAAGGTCTACTCGCATGTGCGTGGCCAAATTTAAATTTTCTCGTCATTAGCATTGCCAAATACATACTTATATCTCTCGACACCTAAGCAAACATTATTCAGCATCATCAAGTAGGGTTGGGAAGGTACGGGGTGTTACATTATCCCTATCAATGTGATTCTACTTCGTTACATTTTTCAGTATCAACTGATCATACACCGTCATATTCTTTTCCTTGTTGTTCACCTTGGTTACTGTTGCATTGATTTCAAATCCAAAATGAGTATCCTCACGAATCTAAGTAACCCTATTGTGTTTGTCTTATTAGCCCGTTGATTATTTCCCTGCATTGCAGCTTCTTGTGCCATTTAAACCTTCTAAGATGGTATTCAAGTTCTCTTTCCCTGGGCTAGCACAATTAGTTAACTTGCACCGAGAGAAAACAAATCATTGAGGTTTTTTTTTTAGGTGATTTAATGCAATGAAAATATACATCGTTAAAAATCCCATTGTAATTTGATAGTGGAGGGTGGTAACATGTTCTTAATTGGTCACTCCATCAACTAGACGCACGCCAAACTTGAATATAACAATTGTCCTATGAAGACTCGTTTTCGCTACGGCTCTGATGGATTTCCTTAACTAAGCCATTGTCTATGGGGGAGAATTGAAAGTAGCAAAAAGAAGACAAAAATGTATACCCATCAACTGGGCCGGGTTGACCCGATACCAGCCCATTTAGACCGGCCCACTTAGCGACCGGACCGGACCGAACCCGGTATAGGTAGTGGGCCTGGGGGGTTTTTAGGGGGCTGGGCCGGACATGGTATTGAGACTGGTAGACCGGCCCAGTTAGGAAATAGGACCGGGTCCACCGGTGCATCGAACCGGCAACAAAAAAATTTTTTAAAAAAAATAAATTGAAAGTCTGTTGGCCCCAAGCCTGCAAAGGCTGCTTTGCACCGTTGACGCCCAACGGCCAAACAGCCTTTTAGGCTTTAATTTTAAAAAAAATAAATTAAATTAAAAAAAAAAATTCCTATAAATACATGTCATTTCAAAAAAATATTTCCTACAATCTCATTCTCTCTCAAATTTGCTAAAATTATCTCATAAAGTGTTCTATTATATTTTATTATTTTGCAATTACAAATACTACGTGGAAGTTTCCAAAAGTACTCAATTGACCAACTTTCTAATACTTCAAAAATTTGGTATTATCGTTCCATCTCTTACTTTTAATTTTTAATTAGTGTATTATTTGTTGAATATTTATTTGGATTGTTTTTGTGTTTTTTGAATAATTGTTAGTTTAATTTGTAAGATGGATAAATTAAGGAAAGTCGGTAAAAGTGTTAGAAATTTTTGTCCCGGAAGTGGTAGTGATAGTGGTAGTAAGAAACAAATTGGTTCCGGTAGAGGTAGTTCAAATACTCGATATACTCGTGTGCCTTCGGTACCAATTAGCGAACCATTTGAGAATGAAATACGTGTAGGTGCTCACGATATGAATTATTTTGAGGCCCAAGAAAATTACGGTATAGAAGAAGAGAATGAACTAGACTCTGTTGATGTAGATGAAAATGATGATGATATGAACTAGACTCTGTTGATGTAGATGAAAATGATGATGATGTTGATGTTACACCCGAATCTGGTAATGTTAATGTTCAATCTGAATCGGTTAATCTTCCTCCCCGGCCCCCTGTAAGATCTCGTAAAAAAACTAGTGTTGTGTGGAATTTTTTTACTCGAATAGAAGGAACCACTAAGGTTGAATTCGGTCTTTGTCAGTCAAAATACGAGCATAAGACCGAGGGTAATAAAGGAGGTATGGGTCAGTTGTCGAGACATTTGAAGGAGAACCACCCAATAGAGCTAGCTCAGTTAAATGGTGGTGGGACAGTTGGGGGCCCAAGTCAAACTAGATTGAACCCAAAAATCGGTCAATTAGTTAAGAATTATAATAAAATGAAGGATCGTGAAGAATTAGCCAAAATAATAGTTGTGGGTTGTTTGCCTTTCTCTTTTGCTTCTTCTGAAGCTTTTATTCATTATATTCAGGCAATTTATAATCCTATGTTTGAGGGTATTCCTAGAAGTACTTGTCGGTCCGATATTTTTAGACTCCATGCACAATATATTTACTATTTATCTGCATTATTAAAAAATCTTTCATGTAGAGTTGCTTTAACTTCTGATCTTGGTCGTGCTATTAATAAAAATGATTATTTAACAATTACTTGTCATTGGGTAGATAGTAATTTTGCTATGCAAAAACGTATTTTAGTATTTTTGTATGATGAAGACCGTAGACACACTGAAAAATTTATTTCTGAATCTATTACAAAAGTTGCAAGATATTATGGTATTGACCGTAAAGTTTTATGTATATCTTTTGATAATGCATCTAACAACAACGCTGCTATTGAGTTGTTAAAAACTGAACTTTCTCCACCGTTACCCGAAATATTTCATGTTAAGTGTACTTGCCATATATATAATTTAATTGTAAAAGATGGTTTTGCTTTTTTTGAGTCTGCTATTGAAAAAGTTAGACTTGCAGTTGGTTTTATTCCAGGAAATAATAGAAAAATTAGACTTACCGAATTTAAGAGAAAATGTCAAGAAAATGGACTTAGACCGAGATTAATGCCTGAAGAAATAGATGTTAGATGGAATTCTACGTATGATTTTTTAAATACTTGCAATATTTATAAAGTTCCTATTACTATGATTTTTAACCAATTTGCTAGTGATTTTTCCGATTGTATGTTACAAAATTCAGATTGGGCTGAAATTGATGATATTGTTAATTTTTTGCAAAAATTTTATTTAGCTATGGTTG
The DNA here is from genome assembly GCA_031232105.1 of Capsicum rhomboideum. Classification (NCBI taxonomy): domain Eukaryota; kingdom Viridiplantae; phylum Streptophyta; class Magnoliopsida; order Solanales; family Solanaceae; genus Capsicum; species Capsicum rhomboideum. The sequence goes on from CP124714.1 coordinate 165,260,540, forward strand.
AATTTTCTGGTGCTTATTATCCTACTGTTTGTAATATTTTAGCTTATTTAACCGACATTTCTTTATTATTTAACGAATATAAGTCTAAACCAGGTTACAAATATGTTATTGATGCAATGATTGATAAATTTAAAAAATATTTTTTTCCGCTTCCCCCTATTTTCTTAGTTGGTGTTGTAATAAATCCATGTATAAAATATAATACTATGTCCGAATTTACTTCTCTGATTTAGTCTGCTTTAGAAGTAAAAACTAATGAAGAACCTTCTTTGTTTACGGCTATGTCTGATGCGAATAGTTACATGAACACATTATACAATCATTATGCTGATTTACTTGACAATGCTTTACCGTCACACATTAAACCGACCCCCACTCCCCATCCTTCTGAGGAACCATCATCTTCTAAAAGACAGACACATAATATGCCTGCTTATTGTGTTTCTGATCTATCTGTTTGGAATAGATTGCAGCCTTCATCGCAAAGAACCATAAGTCGGGAAGAGCTTAAGCATTATCTTATGCAGCCTACAGAGGATCCTAGAGGTAGAATCAACACGCTGGAATGGTGGAAGAATAATGAAAGACAATATCCTGTACTTTCAAGATTAGCTAGAGATATATTGAATGTTCCAATGTCAACCGTTGCATCAGAGAGCGCTTTTAGTTAAGGACGGCAGCAGATTGGAGACAACCGATACTCATTGGGAGGCAATGCCATGACTGTTTTAGTTTGCCTTAGAGATTGGATTAGAGCAGAACGAAGAAATCAAGGAATGTTCGTGGAGCCGGAAGATGAAGAAGATCTTGAAGAAATAATGACTTCAAGAGAGAATTCAGCACAATCAAGTCCAATGCATGGCTTTAGTGCCATTGATTTTGACAATCCACAACCAATTCCCGTTAATGTTAACAGGGCTGAATTGGAAAAAAATGATGAAAAATTTGTAGAATTTACAATTAATCAATTGAATTTTCATTTTTCAATTTAACTTTGTGAAATATAATTGCAACTTTGTAACTTGTAAGTTTTCAAACATTTTGTAATCAATCAAATATTAAGTTCATTTACTCATTACATAATTTTTCCATTTAAAATTTAAATTGAATATCTTGTATGAATTCAATACTTTTAATATAATAGTATAAAAGTATATGTTGTTGAATATTGTATATATGTATGTATATTCTTTAAAATAGTATATATTGAATGTAAATACATGTGTATGTTCTTTAAAATAGTATATATTGAATGTATATATGTATGTATATTCTTTAAAGTAGTATATATTGAATGTATATTCTTTAAAATAGTATATATTGAATGTAAATACATGTGTGTGTTCTTTAAATTAGTATATATTGAATGTAAATACATGTGTATGTTCTTTAAAGTAGTATATATTGAATGCAGTGGCGGACCCAGACTTTTTATCAAGTGGGTTCAATTTATATTAAAAAGGCATAATACATAAATGTGCCCTTTAACTTGTTGGGTGTGCACAAGTAGGCACTTAAACTTGTATAAAGTTGAATAAGTAGACACATGCATCCTATGTGGCATCCTACGTGGCCAATTCAGGTCCTACATGGCGTCCCACGTATACTATGCCACATAGGACACATGTGTCTATACTTGTTCAACTTTATGGAAGTTTAAATGTCTACTTATGCACATCCAAAGTTGGATGTCATAGTTGAGAACTGAGGCCAAGTTAAAGGACATGCTTATGTATTATGCCTATTAAAAAAATATGCAAAGAAGCAAACAAAACAAAGTTTGATTAACTAAAACATATTATTACAATTCTATTCTACGAGTTTTCATTTCTTGAAACATATTCATAATACTCTCATCAGAAATAATATTAAATATTCATTTTTCCACATAAGGCACCATACAACTGCTCATGAAATTATCATCCATTTGATTTCGCAATTCACTCTTGATCAACTTCATTGTCGAAAAGGCTCTTTCAACTGTAGCAATGACAACCGGTAGGAGTAAAGCAAATTTTACAAAATGGTACACAAGAGGATAATTAAAGTATTTTTTTGTCTTAACCAGCTCCTTAGAAAGGTCACCAAGTCTTTTTAAAAATCTCATTAGAAAATTAAGAGTTTATTACAAGCATTAGAATATTGAATTTTATTTTTTTTTTGAAAAAAATGACTGAAATTGAAGAGAAAATCAATTATAATTTTCCTTAATCAATTGTATATATGAAAGTGAAGAATAGACAGAAAAGAATAAACTTAATAGATTTCTTGGTGTTGATGTAGGGTTCAACTTCGATCCGAGACTCTACTTGCTTGGAGGCTATATAGCATTTTTTTTGTTTCAAGTTTTCAAAGGATTTTGGGATTTGCTGGCAGAGGTTGTGGAATAATGGGGATTCTAATGAAAATTGACTTTATTAATTTGAAGTCATATTAATAATAATAAAAAGATTAAAAAATACGCAACTTTTTAAGGCTAAGTTTGCTTATATATATATAATAAAATAACTTCTTTAAGACTGTAAAGTGGACATCAAAAGTCCAAAAGAATAGGAGCTAAAATAACTTTTTTAAGGCTGTAATGTGGACATCAAAAGTCCAAAAGAATAGGAGCTGCGCAGCTGGCATAAAGTCAAAAACGAGCGTTGGCAGCGGGGCTCGAACCCGTGTTGCCAGGGTTAAAATGAACACACGTTACCACTAGGCTAGGCGATGCTTATGGCTATTGTGGGTTCAAAATTTAATATATAGCTGTACTTTTTCAGAGACTGATTGTATATACATATATGTATAGTGTAATTTTTTGACGAAGTGGGTTCATATGAACCCGCTTGAACCTATGTGGGTCCGCCCCTGATTGAATGTATATATGTATGTATGTTCTTTAAAGTAGTATATATTGAATGTACATACATATGTATGTTCTTTAAAGTCGTATTCTAAGTAGTATTATATTAAAAAACAATCAAAGTTCAAAATTTTTTTTTAGTCGGGACCCGGCCTGGCCCGGCCCATTACAACCGGTAATGCATTTTACATGGGCCGGTGCTGGGCTGTTTGGGGTTTTATTACTATTGGGCCCGAACCGTCCCGGCCCAGTACAAGTCTCGACCGGACCCGGACTTAGGTAAAAATACCGAACCGGAGCCGGGTTGACCCGGCCCGGCCCGGCCCGATTGACGGGTTTACAAAAATGAGAAGCGGCGGGGAACAAATCCAAGACTTTAATGTTTTGGGTGTAGGGGCGTATCAAGGTGGGGGCACGGGATTCACGTGGACCCATACTCCCCTCCCTGAATCATATATAGTGGTGTTATATTTTTTTAAAAATATTTAAATAGAGATGCGTGAACCCACGTTTGAAAAATTTTCATAACACTGCATTTATCCTCTCGAAATTCTGGATATGCCTATATTTGGGTGTACACATAACCTCAATAAAAGAAATCATTGATAACTACTCGAGCCTTTAGTCCTCTCCTTTCGCTCATGAGTAATGTCTTCTCAATCAATTAGTTGAGGTGATTGATCCGAATCATCAAAGGCATTCTTATATTTTTATTGTTTTTTCATATCGGAGGAGATTCAATCCCATAAAATTCCATCCAAAAACACAGTCATTATTAGAACATTTGTAGCCTAAATTGTGATATATTAATTAAATATGAAAAAAAAGCTGGTTCTCTTCTCTTTATTTCATAGACTAATGTGGACAGTGACATACTTTTCATTATAAAAAAAAAAAAAAAAAAAAAAAAAGCAACAACAACATTAACTATTGATCCGTTGTTAAAATGTTCGATGGTAAATTTTATCAACCATTCTACATTCCTTAGTAAAGTGACCAACCAAAATTCAGTAATAATTTATAATATTTAAATCTTGACTTAAAGATTTTTTTTAGTAAATTTACTAACCAAAATTGGGTAGGTATTACGTTGGTAACTTTATTAACAAAAAGAAAATATGGTATAATAATAATTTCGAAAGCAACCTTATAATAACACTTCATTTTCTATTGCATGTTATTCCGAAACTAGGAAACAACCTTGGTGCCTAGCACTTGCTTATCGTGTCAACATTTTAAAACTCACAGAATTAAGGTGCAACGAAGCTGAAAATTTTAAATATTAAAATAACCTGAAAATTGCCTTATAATAGTCGAGCTATATTTAGCTAATCATTGGGTGATAGTTCAGGCAGAAAATTCACACTCTCAATAGTTCAGGTGTGTATTTGACTCTTAACTCTTATATTAAAAAATAGTTAGTTATTACTATTGTACGTTGACTAATGATTTTTATAAAATTACGTGTATTTGAAGTTTGTAATCATAAATATTTATTTATAGAAAAAACATGGATGCAATTTATTCGGAGCCTTTGTCATATTTTTCATGCACTTTTGCTTTGAAAATATTTCTTTTTGAGTCGAGAGTCTATCGGAAACGACCTCTCTACCTAAGCTAGGGATAAAATCTGTGTACATCCGACTCTTTCTAGACCCCACTTATAAGATTACACTGAATATGTTGTGATGGAGATCGGAAGGAATGGAAAGATATCTGCCGTGTGTTGAAGACAGGAAGAAGAAGATGGAGAGGATAGAGATATGGGATGTTCAGTTTGTTTGTTTTTCTGGAACCCCAGGATAACTCGCAGTTGCTACAACCTCTGTCACAGCCTCTGTCACTCGAGTGAGCACATTGTGCGTATTGGGTAAACCCCCAATGTGTAATAGCTTTCATACCACACAGGATATGTAAACCGCACTAGACAAGCCCTGTGCGACAGACTCGACTCAGAAGGTATTAAAGGGGGATTGATCCCTGGTCATCCGTGTGGATAACCACTCTCTAAACCAACTGAGCCGTACGCATTCAGTTTTTTTCTTGTGATAAAAATTTCAGTATATGTACAAGTTTGGATAAACCAAGTAAGAGAATGGAAGATGGGCTAAAATTTGACTTAAATTATCTCAAAAAAAATAATAACAAAATTGACGTTACGGGAGCAAACTAGGGCTATCTAAAATGTCTTTCCTCATTATTTGATAATCTTATTTTCTAAAGTATCTATTTCTTTATATAATAGCTTTACATCCTACCTTATTTTTTCTTTTTACATTCATCCTTTGAATTGGTGATGCATCATATTTAGGTAACGACGAAAAATGATACAATCTATTCAAATATTATATTTATTAAAACTATACAATACAACATAATATAATATAATACGATATATAACAACCATTCAAACAAGTTGTAAGTGGCTAGAGACATCTCTATAACATCATCCTCTATAAACAATATCTAGCTATAGCGGCCGAATGTTTCTTTGGACCAAAATTTCATATTGTATTATAGTATATCTTCTATAATTACCGAATGTTTATTTGGACCAAAATTTCATATTGTATTATAGTATATCTTCTATAATTACATTTTCTTATCACAATCCAAAAATATCCGAACAAACACCACCATTATATAAAAATTTGATTGTAGTAGCCTGAGTTGATGCTACACAAAAACTAACTCTAATTAGAATTTCTCAACTCTAATAATATGGAGAAGAAGAAGAAAAAAAGATGACCCAAACATCACAATTTCCAAAAAAAAAAAAAAAAGGAAAAAAGCCTGATAGGCAGGGGCGGAACTAGGTGCACTTTTGTGATGCTCCGGCACCCGTTAAACCCACCGCATATTATGTATAATTATATAAGAAATATATAAAAATTGGTCTGGGTGCTTTGATTTTTATGCGAAACCTTACATCTTTGGGCTTGAATATGTGTTCAAACCTCCTGAGAGACACCCACGATCGCTAAATTCTGGGTTCACCACTGCTGATAGGGATGTACTGTGTCAACTTGTCAAATGGAAACAAAATGAAGAAAGGACATTACTCACTAGAAACCACATCTCTTTAGTTACAAAGATATTTGAGTCACAAAAATATGAGTGATGGTCATTAATCTCACCCATACCCCCTTCTATCAATTAGCCTATCGATACAAATATCATCCACGTGGCAACATTTCATTACCTACTTATCTACTACCCACCCCTTCCGTCTTAGACCCCATGCCCCCAAAGAAGTTAGAGGCTGAAACAAGCTCAACTATAGCTACAACTTTGGAAATAAAAATGCAAGTTCTTGCATATCTTCTTTCTTTTTTTTTCTTCATTGTATGATAATTTTCCCTCTCCACTCTCAAAATTCTTAATTTTAACACACAAATGGAGACTAGTGTCACATGTTGTGCAAGAGCAACAGCTCTTCTCCCAAATGTTTCTTCTCAACAATATTCAACTTCACTTGCAACTTCAAGATCCATTTCCCCTTCATTCATCTCCAGGGTATCCCTTCATTTCCATTTACTTTTCATCAATCTTCTATATTAATTAAATTACTAAAAAACACAATCTTGGATATCATAAACTTGTACTTCTAAATAAAGCAAGTATTTGACATAGAACATAAATAGATAAGCTATAAGTAGGGGCAGAGGTACAAGACTGTCTATTGGATTCGACAGAACTTAGTAACTTTGGCCTATACCTTGTATTTGTGTTTAAAATTCATCATTATGTAGAAATAATTTTTTTCAGTACCTAGTAAGCTTTCTTTTCTAGAATTCAAAACTCGTAAATTCAAAATCCTAACTAGTAACTCCGCCTCTAACAGTAGAATGACATGAAATTCTTGCAGAGTCTGAAGTCAAACTCATTATTCGGGGAATCATTACGCGTCTCTCCTAAATCATCACTCAAGGTTTCTAGGACAAAAAACTCATCCCTGGTGACAAAATGTGAGCTTGGTGATAGCTTGGTAAGTTTGATCATGTTTCTTGATTAATCAATTTAATGAAATTGTTATGCTAGAACTTGATGAAAATGAATAGTGAATTATTGGTCAATTTGTAGGAAGAATTTCTTTCAAAATCAACCTCAGATAAGGGGTTAATCAGATTAATGATGTGCATGGGAGAAGCACTTAGGACAATTGCCTTCAAAGTCAGAACAGCTTCTTGTGGAGGAACTGCTTGTGTCAATTCTTTTGGTGATGAGCAGCTTGCAGTCGATATGCTTGCCGATAAGCTTCTCTTTGAGGTACAGAACCATACAGTGGCGGAGCCAGAAATTATAAAATTCAAAAAATTGCATGAATACACGTTCGGACCACCTTTGCCACTATTCTTTAAGCTCCCTTCTGCCAAGGGGATTCAGCAATTTATATATGTACAAAAAGATTTGTTTTAAATTATTTACAAAATATAATTTAGCGATAAAGGGGATTTCAATTGAACCACCTTTAGTCCCACCCCTGATGACAGAAGTAGATTATGCTACTTGATAAGCAAATCAAAGTTTTAAAATTTTCTATTTGATTGTAAACTGATTCTCTACAATGTTACTCCCTCTGTTTCAATTGGTTTGCGAACTTCTCTTTTTAGTCCATTTCAAAAAGAATGTCTCTTTCTTTTTTTGGCAACTCTTTAATTCTAATTTTTCACATGACATGTTCAAGACCACAAGATTAAAGGATATTTTGATACATTCTACAAATCTTTAGTTTAAAATAACAAGATTCAAAAGTTCTTAACTTTTTTGAACTCCGTGTCAAGTCAAAACCAGACAAACAAATTGAAATAAAAGGAGTAATTCTTATCTATAAGTTTGACAAAAGTTGTCCTTTTGATTGTTTTATGTTTAGGCCTTGACATATTCACACTTCTGCAAATATGCTTGTTCTGAGGAAGTTCCTGAGCTTCAAGACATGGGGGGCCCTGCTGAAGGTTAGCAGATTTTATAATTTTGAACAACTTAGCCTCGTTTGGATATACACTAGAATGTTTTTTTGGGTTAGTTCTTGGAGAAACTAGAAACTTCAACTTTGTTTCAAGTAAAATGCACGTCCAAACACAGTTTCGACTTTCAAATACCATTTTTTAACTTTAACGTTAGATATAACTCAATTCATGTCCAAACGCCTACTTAATTTTCTATAAAGAAACATAAGGTTATACAAGACACTGATGAATTCTATTTGTATCAAACAGGAGGATTCAGTGTTGCTTTTGATCCACTTGATGGTTCCAGTATCGTGGACACGAACTTCACAGTTGGAACCATCTTTGGTGTATGGCCCGGGGATAAGTTAACAGGGATCACAGGAAGAGATCAAGTTGCAGCAGCCATGGGGATATTTGGACCGCGAACTACATATGTTCTTGCTCTTAAAGATGTTCCTGGCACCCATGAATTCCTCCTCCTTGATGAAGGTTTGAACACACATATAGTCTACTAAATGAGCAATATGAATCTGAACATTAAATATATAAAATCTTAAGGCGACGGGAGAAGTGATCAAAACTTTTACACTCAACAGGATTTGAAGTTAATGTGTCTAAATTAGTTTACACTTTTCTTGGTATGAGTTGTCTCAATATCGATGTTTCTTTTTGTTTGTAGGAAAATGGCAACATGTCAAGGATACTACAGAAATCGGAGAAGGAAAAATGTTTTCCCCTGGAAATTTGAGAGCCACATTTGACAATCCTGATTATGCCAAGGTTTACCATCATTTCTCATTTTTGTCTTCAATTCCTGATATCTGTACTCGGACGTGTGTTTGTACAATTTGCCTTTTCTATACCTTTTCTCTTGTTGTTCGCTTTTCATTTTTTGCTTTGTTGATGCCTTCTAAGTTGCTATTTTAATGAAATTCCGCGTTCTGACTCATGATTCTTGATGACAGCTGATTGATTACTATGTCAAGGAGAAATACACATTGAGATACACTGGAGGAATGGTGCCTGATGTTAACCAGGTATTTTCCATCTCTTGTCTCGTTTTACTCGTCTAACTATTTCGCAAATATGTGATCAGCGGTGAGGGCACAGGGGTGCCCGTGGGTTCAATTTGAATCCCCTTCTTGAAACGAGGGCAAAAATGACATTTTTGCATATGGCAGAAGAATTTTTCTTTTTGAATTTCTGGCTCCACCACTGTATGTGATCATTCATTAGCTTCAAATGCCACTTTAAGTTCATACTTCATTCTCGAATTTTCGCAGATCATTGTGAAGGAGAAAGGTATTTTCACAAATGTGACATCTCCAACAGCCAAGGCCAAACTGAGATTGCTCTTTGAAGTGGCACCATTAGGATTCTTGATTGAGAAAGCTGGAGGTTACAGCAGCGATGGGAAACAATCCGTTCTTGACAAGGCAATCGTTAATCTTGATGACAGGACTCAAGTTGCTTACGGTTCCAAGAATGAGATCATCCGCTTTGAAGAAACACTCTACGGGTCATCCAGACTTAAGGCTGGTGCACCAGTTGGTGCTGCTGCTTGAGTCTTGAGTGCAGCAGCCCTGTCATAATGTTTTTTCTTTTTCGCCTTTCTTTCTAGAGCATCGCGAAATTGATGTGGGGAGATAGCTTAAGAACATAATGTCTTGCTCAAAAAATGGGAATGGAACATTTTTCCTTTTTGCTGTTTCTGTTACCTAGTGGCAATTCTTTCCATGTCCAAAAACTCCTGATGTGCTGGATTTCCGACATAAAAGGTACAAAAGACAAATAGTTTGTAATATTATGTAAGATAAATTTATGTATGATAATTGAGCTTCATCTCTAGTCTACTCGAACTCTATTTTGTTACCTATAGTTTTGCAGATATTGTTAAGCTGCTTGATTAATTTGAACTTATTGGAATCATAAATCACAATTTAGCACTATTTTCCTACACTGGGAAAGCCATCTATTGAAGGGGAGCTTGGAGCAACGATAAAGTTATCTCCATGTGATCTACAATATGTCACGGTTTCAAGGCGTGAAAGCATACACTAATGCAGCTTGCATTAGGATAGACGGTCTACATCACACCCCTTACAGTCCGATCCTTCCCGGACCATGCATTACTTGTTTCAGTTCTTACCAAATACAATTAATCCAGATATACATAAACACAAGCTCTAAAGGCAAAAACATTAACCGCGCCAGGTAGGGGTCGAACCTACGACTTTCTGCTTAGGAAACAGACGCTCTATCCACTGAGCTACAGGCGCTTTTGTTTATATGGTCATTCCTTTATCTGTTAAAATTATCTTTTACTATTTTCCTCCTGTGTCCTTACTACATCAAATTAATTGGAGGAAAATGAATATAAAAATTAACTAAGAGAACTTAAAAGGGTGCCTGCAAAGGCATGGTTGAGTGGTTGGGAGGTGGGTGACCTGGGATCGAATCCAGCCTTCGTCTACCGCTCAGTCATGAGCTCGTCTTATGGGGATTGTCTAATGCGGTTTACATCTCCTCTATGATTTTTGAGCTATTGAAATTTGCACAGTGATCAGGCCAGTACAAAGTATTCACCCAAAGGGCACAGACTGTGGCAGAAGTTGTGGGTTTCCTTGGGGTTCCAAGGAAAAACTTACGAGGGTTGCAAAATACCTCTTTAATCAGAGGTAGGCCCAAGATTTCAATTTTATGGGATATGTATTTTATAATGATGACTTCTACCAGCATTAATTGGGTTCTAGATTTAATATTTATACACAACTAATAAGTTTCTAAGTACAAATACTCCATTTGACCAAAATCTACTGCACTTGATCGAATCCATATCCGGGCTTCTAACTCCACTCGGATTCAAGAGTAAAATTGGTCTACGGACCGATTTCTACCGGTACCATTCTGGTCCATTTCGATACCGATACTGGCCCGTACCGGTTCGGTAGTCCTTGAAATGGGATGGTATGCCTTGAACCGGTACCCAGACCGGGACGGAATGCCGTTTTCATACCGAAAAATTGGTACCGATTCCGACCCGATTTGATCCGGTCAAAATTGATTTATTTTATTTTTAATTTATAACGGCTACAAGTCGTTGAGGACCGTTGGCAACAGCTAGTTTGAGCCCCCCAGGCCCCTCCCCCCTCCCCCCCCCCCCCCCGCTCTCCAGCCTCCCCAGCCACCCCCTTCCTTTCAAAATCATTATAAATACCCCTCCCTCTTTCAAATTTTTATTCAAAATTTCAACTTTCATTCTCTCGCAATTTCAACTCTCATTCTCTCTCAATTTTCAACTCTCAATATCTATAAATTCTATAATTATTTTTATTATTTTGTAATTGAAGTATAATTTGGTGAATTTTGGAGGAGCAATCTTCTTCAAGTTTTAAATTTCGGTTATAATTTTTTACTTTTACGGCAGACGTTTGGTACATTCGTTCCACTGTCTAGTCTTTTAATTTATTTTTCGTATTTATTAGTTGTGATTTGTTTATTTTAATTTGCTACTTTCATATTTTATATCATTATATTATGGATTTCTCTAAAAAAAAAATCGGTAAAAAAAGTATTGCACAAAAAGTAAAAGGTTTAATAAATTTTGGTAGTAAAAAAAATAAAGGTTCTTCTTCTAGTTCTTCTCACTTGCCTCAGTTTAGATTTAATACGGATGATTTTATGCATGTTAATGAAACTGATTTTATCCATCCCTCTATCATAGAAATTAATACTAATACTCCAATTCTCCATGAAGCTTTAGAAGGATTGCATAATGATTTTGAGGATGAATTAGATGAAGAAGTAAAATTACATGTGGAAGATGGTTTAGATGATACACCGACTAGTCCCGCTCCTGTCCCCGCTAATGTCGAAGCTCCAACTCAGGATAATCTTCAGGCTGGAGCTAGTCGTCCCCCTATTCCTCCTGTTAGGGATAAGACCACGATACAACGTTCTTTAAAATTAGATGTGTAGAAATTTTGTTATTTGGATGATGAAAAAACTGTTACTATGTGTGGTATTTGTAAACAAAAGTGGAAATATGTATCTGGCGCGTCTGGAGGTTCAACTGGGGGTTAAAAACACATTTGGTTAAGAAACATCCGAGAGAATGGAATGCATATATAGCTTCTCGTCAAACTGCCGGTTATGGCACTGGACCCTCTATTGCCTGGTCAAACATGGTTCAAAGTGAACTAAACCCTTCAAACCCTATTAGTCCAGTTACACAACGACCCTATAATAAGGATTGTGATCATGAAAATTTTGCTAAAATGATTGTTGTTTGTGGTTTGCCTTTTAATTTTGGAGGATATGAAGGTTTTATAACATATATTCGGGATACATATAATCCCAGTTTTGAAGGTTTTTCAAGAAATATGGTAAAAAAAGATTGTAGGGCTACTATTACCATTGATATGGGTCGTAGTCCTAATGTAATGATTATTTAACTGTTCCTGCATATTGGGTTGATTATAATTGTAATTTGCAAAAAAGAATTATTGCTTATAAAATTTGTGAACATAAAAAAATGAGAGTTTATATTGCTTCTACTGTAGGTCAAATTTTAGAATATTTTGGTCTTTCTGATAAAGTGATTAGCATGACTTTAGATAATGCTTCGACTAATTTAAATATTATGTCTTTTTCAGAAACTAGAATTTGCCTAATTAGTGAGTATGCTTTTTATGTTAAATGTGTTGTACATATATTAAATTTAGTTGTGAAGGATGGTATTCAATTATTTGATAATACTTGAGATAAAGTTAAAAATGTTGTGTTTTTGGATCTTCATACGCATAATAGTAGTAGAATTATACAATATAAAGAATTTTGTCGTGGGTGTAATCTTCCGTATAGAAAAATTCCAAAGCAAGATAAAACTAGTTGGAATTCTTTTTATGAAATGATTGAAGTTGCTTATAAATATAGACAGCCTATTACTATGATGTTTAATTCTCATAACGCTTACCCTAGTCATCAACTCAATGAAAATGATTAGAATCAAATAGGAGCACTTAAAAAAAAATTGAAAGTATTTTATGATGCTACAAGAGTGTTTTTTGGAACGTATTATCCCACTATTTGTGAAGTTTTAATACATATATGGTCTATTTCATCCCTTTTTGCTGAGTTTAAAGATGATGTATTTTTTAAGAATGCTATTAAAGCTATGATTGAAAAATTCAAAAAATATTTTTTTCTTATCCCCCAAATTTATTTAATTGCAATTCTTTTTAACCTGGAATATAAAGAACATGGTGCAAAAGCTTTAGTTAAAGACATTTATCAAAATTTAAATATTCAACCAAATGAAAGTCCGGATTTGATAACATGCCAAAACAGTATTCAAACTTGTGCTAAGGAATTGTATGACAAATATTGCACTTTTGATAATGTTGAAGTTTCTCAAACTTCTATGCCTCGACTAGATGGCCATGGTAGAGCAAAATCATCACTTGACCTTGATTCTTCTCATAAATGTGAATTTGTGAAATATCTTGAACAGGGTGCTGATAATATTACGAATCAAGAAGGCATACCGCAACTATTGAGTTGGTGGAGGACTCGTGGTCATCAATTTTCAAAACTTAGTAAGATGGTGAAGGACGTTCTAGCTATTCAAGGATCATCTGATGCTTCGGAGCAAGCTTTCTGTGTGACAAGATTTCAAATCAGCAATCATAGATATTCATTAGCAGAAGACAGTTTTGAGGTATCAGTGACTTTTAGAGATTGGATCAACGCCGAGTGAAAAAATAAAGGAGTTCCAAAGTTAACTAAATTACAAGAAGATTACTTAGATATAGTCAATGGATGTATTAGTGACGATGACATTGAAATTGAAGATCATCAACAAACTTTACTAAGACCGGAGGTTACTGCTCAAAATTTATAAGAGTTAGAAAAAAACTTTATAGGACTATACAACTATTAGTTTACATTCGAGGCTTAGTTGAAACAGAACCCTTCCTACAAGGTGGTTGCGTAAATTAAGCGCTCTACTAATAGTTGTAAATTGTAATACAAATTTAAAATTTTGAATAAATTGAGTTAGTTTTAAATTTTATCATTGTTTTATACTTTTACTTAATGCATTTTTTTTTGTTTAATTTGAGTTTTTAAATTACTAACTTATAAATTTAAAAAAAATTAAACTTACAAACTTATAACTTATAAATTGAAATATTTAGAAAAACAAAAAAAATTAACAAACTAATAAACTTCAAATAACTTCAAAAAATATAAACTTAAATACGTATAACTTATAAATTGAAAAACTTAGAAATTTTTTTTTAACAAAGTTATATACAAATATACTTCAAAATTCAAATATATCAACTTCAAAAAATATAAATTAAAAACTTAAAACTTATAAATTGAAAAACTTAGAAAAATAAAAAAACTTTAATAAATTTAACTCAAAATATTTAAAAACTATATTTAAACTTAAACTACATAATTCAAAATATAATATTTATTCTTTAACTAAAAAGTAAAAACTAATTTATTTATTCAAAATATAAAAAACTAATTTTTTTTAACAAAAAAAATAAAAATTAAACCGACTGTACCAGTTAATCTGGTCTGGTCCATGCCGATCCGTACCGATAGTATACCGGCTAATAACAGAATGGAATGGAATCGGGATTTCAATCCGGTCATTCCAAATCGGTACAACCCGATATCGATTCCCATTCCGGTCCAGTTCATGCCAGTCCCGTCTTGTATCGGTTCGTTTCGGTTCGGCCATTCCGTTCCGGCAGAATGCCAGTCTTATTCAAGAGCACAATTTCTAAGATCTGGGAGAATAATCATAGGCCTAGAAACATTTTGAGAGCGGGCAAAATTCTAACTTCAATATTATGAAACCCTAGTTTCAAAGTGTTTTACATATTATTTACATGTTTCGATATTGATCATAATTTTTCGTTTATCTCCTTCCTAAAATCCTTATATTCGTCTAAGATATGAAGATTTCTCATTAATAAATTAAAGTATTTGGTCAAATATTACATTCCCTCCATTCGCTCTTACTTATCCATGTATGATTTGGTACACTCCATCAAAAATACTTAAAATAATAACTTCACTATATCATCCCTAATTATGATAAATCATCTACTAATTGAAATCAATCAAACATACTTTAAAAGTTATGCAACCACTAACCGTCCCTTCAAGTTTCCAACGATTAATTAATAATCGGAAAAGGGTCAAAAATACCCTTAAAGTATTAGAAAAGGCTCAAAAATACCCTTCTTCCACCTATTGGCTCAAAAATGCCCCTCCATCCACCTATTTGGATCAAAAATGCCCTTAAGGTTAAATTTAAGCTCTAAATTGCCCCTCCTTTTAACATATGGAATAAATGAAGTTTTAAATTAAATATGTGGCATTATTTTTATTGTTTCACATATAATTAGACTCAAATTCATTCACAATCCTACCCATTAACTCAAACCCAATTAAAAAACCCACCATTTCTCCATCTTCCTCCAACCTATGTTTGTTACAACCTCG
Source organism: Capsicum rhomboideum (assembly GCA_031232105.1). Taxonomy (NCBI): domain Eukaryota; kingdom Viridiplantae; phylum Streptophyta; class Magnoliopsida; order Solanales; family Solanaceae; genus Capsicum; species Capsicum rhomboideum. The sequence continues at coordinate 165,275,867 of CP124714.1, forward strand.
TGTTTCTGCATACTCTTAAATTAATTCATTCCAATTCTCATTCTCCCTCTTTTCACATTCAAATGAAACTTAACCCTCAGTTTCTCAATACCCTTTTCTTTTCCTGCCTTATTTTTCTCTTCTAAAAATTTATTCTTTGACTATTTCTTTGTAAATCAGTTATTTCATTATTTTAATTTCTTCATATTATATTCGTTGAAATAAAAAAGTATGAAGGGAATATTGGAAATCCACTAGCTTTGAAACGAAGGAACAATTAATTTTAATTTTTTTTAAAAAAAAAAGTAAAAAAGAAAAACAACATATAGTGGATATAAGGTGATCCATTTGGATTCTTGTTTGTAAATTGTTTACTTATTTAAAATCTGCTTACGTTTTTGATAAACACGCTTCGTGTCGGTCTTTTAATTGGGTTTGAGTTAATGGGTAGGATTGTGAATGAATTTGAGTCTAATTATATGTGAAACCATAAAAATAATGTCACATATTTAATTTAAAAATTTATTTATTCCATATGTTAAAAGGAGGGGTAATTTAGAGCTTAAATTTAACCTTAAGGGCATTTTTGATCCAAATAGATGGATGGAGGGGCATTTCTGAGCCAATAGGTGGAAGGAGGGTATTTTTGAGTCTTTTCTAATACTTTAAGGGTATTTTTGACCCTTTTCCGATTAATAATAAGAGTAAAATAGATATGAAATTATAAATAATCTCTTAATTTTTTAAATTGAACAAGTAAAAATAAATATCAAACTTTTTTAGTTCATATATTGGATAAGTAAAAATAGATCAAAAGAGTAATTAATAATTAAATTATAAAAGTGGTATAAGTGGAATGCATAAAACATAGAGCTTTCCCCGTTGAAATAGTAGATGCATCATCATAAAGTTTTAACAATTAAAGATATCCCCCTTTTTTTTTTAATGTAGGTACAGTAGTGTACTTTCTTTTTCTTAATGTTTTGGTCCAGATTAAAAGTCTTTTCTACATATATCCTTGATATGGGAGTCCGGAGCATAAAGGGCTATAATTTTGGCCAAAAATTTCAAAGGGGACAATGGATTTCGAAAGAAACCAAAGGGGACAAAACGATGGGCGTCCAGCGATTTGTAAATCGCTAGCCAGCCAGCGATTTACAAGTCGCTGGACCCACCATGACGGCCTGTTTTTAGGGTTACAATTAAGTTTGAACTACTTCATTAGCATTTTTTTTACACCTTAAGCTCATTTTTTAAAAGAAAGTCATATTTAATATGCTAATTAACTTTACACCTTAAGCTCATTTTTTAAAAGAAAGTCATGAGTCCAAACTTATTATTAAAAAAAAAAAATCATGAGATTTACCTATATATTTATTTTATTTTTTTATTAACTTTATTCACTTGATTAAATTAAGCTTATAAATTTTTTTTAAGACATTTCCTTCACAATTCAAAAAAATTATAGCCACCATAGTAATAGATTAATAACATATTATAAGTTAAAAAATGATGAAATACCTTTATTCTACTTGTAGGGAAAAAATAAGAGAGGAAAATACTATTATTTTCTTAAAAATAGAATTTTTTGAACCAAACCGATATTAGCCAAATTGATGGATATGAATTATATATATTTGATTTTAATAATTAAAAAATTAACTAAATTGATTTGATTTTAGTTTTAACCAAGAAAGGACCTAAACCAAACTATGAACACCCCTAATTAAAAATATTGCATGTGAGTTTCAATATTAATTAATTTAAATAATTATATATTATAGTGCATTGCTAAATTAGCAAACTTAATCATTGTTGATAAATATTTTACTTATTTTTTATAATTTCTTTTCATATATTGAACTATGTAATACTTGACAATTATCTTTTAGAACATTATTTTTTCTTGAAAAGAGTTACTTTGTTCTATTCTGTTAAATGTAATACGTATATCTTTATAACTGAACAATGGAAAGTTGACATATTATTAATGAAACTTTTTTAAAAAATTTAATATTGGGGATGTTAAATAAAGGGCATTTTTGAGCTCAAAGGTGGATGTGGAGGGCATTTTGGAGCCTAAAGGTGGATGTGAAGGGCATTATAGAACCTAAAGGTGGATAGAGGGTATTTTTGCACCATTTTCAATAAGTGAAGGGCATTTTAGGCCCTTTTCCGTTATCCAAATGAACTAGTTCAACATCTAAATTACCCTAAACCCTAAAAAAAATGCTAATGAAGTAGTTCAAACTTAATTGTAACCCTAAAAACAGGCCTTCATTGTGGGTCCAGTGACTTGTAAGTCGCTGGGTGTCCAGCGACTTGTAAATCGCTGGTTGGCTAGCGATTTACAAATCGCTGGACGCCCAGCGTTTTGTCCCCTTTGGTTTCTTTCAGAATCCATTGTCCCCTTTGGAATTTTTGGCCAAAATTATAGCCCTTTATGCTCCGGATGGACCCCTTTACAAATTAAAATATCTTTCTAGATTAAGTAGGCGTTTGGCTATAAATATTATTCACAATATTTTGAAATACGTTTTTACTTTATTTTGGAATATTTATTTGGCCATAAAAATCAAAAACGTATTTCAGAATATGTTTTTGTAATTTTTGGTTTTTTGATTCATTTTTTTTTAACTCAATTTTTTCTATTATTTTATAAAAAAGCACATCTAAAGTCTAAAATATTTTTAAAAATATTATGGTCAAACATAACTTCAACTCTATTTTCAACTTCAAAAATATGTGAATACATTTTTTATTTTCATGGTCAAACGGATCCTATGACTTTTGGCTGTAAATAATTGTGAGTTATTTATATTTTCGTACAAAAAGCTTTTACCTCATGTTGTTATAAGATTGGTCAAAATATGACCTTATTCACTAATGACGAAAACTTTTCATTTCATAGGCTTTTTTACAAGAGAAAATGTTATATTTGCCTTTGTACGGTGCGAAATGTTCTTCTTCCGCTGATACATTTTCTATTTTTTCTCTTAACATTAATTATAACAAAATTATTTGCTTGATTTTTGAGGTTATATAGCATATTATATTTATTATGAATAATTATATGTTATTCTAAGTAACTTAAATCTAAAATTATATATTATCGGTGCATAAAACTTAAATTGAGTCGAAGGTCTAGCGAAAATAGTTTGTCCCTTGGATCTAATTCACATCCGAAAGCCAACTCAAATGGAGAAAACTTGCCCCGAAAAGAGTATACCGACGCATAACAATTTATTCTTGTATGTAGCACGTGAAAAACCTTATAAGGAGACAAGAATATTGTCAAAATCCGATGTGGAGCTCTTTTCATCAGCATAATCTCTCTGTTTTTATAAATTAGAAATAAGACTGCTTACACACTATTATTTTCATATTTTAATCTCTATTTATGAAATTATACTAGATATAATTGTTGTCGATGCTGCATATAAAACTTAAATTCAATAGTTATTTGTAAGATATTTTTAAAGACGAATCCTCCCATTCGTTCATTTTTTCGATTGGTGATACCACTAGAGATGAGAACTTTTTATACAAGCCATAAAAGATGTGCTGGCCCCCAAGGAAAAAGGAGGATTATTCCTGTAGTTCTTTTCACTGACATAAAAGTGATTATGATTATCAACACAGTGGTGTATGGTTGAGATTTCTTCGTCTTAGCAAGGGGTTTGAGTTTTTGAAAATGAAAAAAAAATAAATTATGTTGATAGCGCTGTTTTTAAAAATAAATTCTATAATGCACGAATTCAAATTGATAACGGAAATCAAGTAAGAGGTTGTTTTGATTGACTTATTTAAAGTGCTTTTAAACTAAAATAGCTTTAAAGCATTTTTATAGTGTTTTAATAAAATAAAAGGTGCTTAAGCTAAAATGATAAAAATAAGTCAAAAGTTAAAAGTTAGAAATCCTAACTTATGGTTTTTAACTTATAAGATAAAAAAAAAAAAAAAAACGTCAATCCAAACAAGCTCTGAGATATTTCGGTGCACTAAAGCTTCTGTCATGCACGGGGTCCGGAGAAAGAGCGGACCACAAGAATTTATTGTACGCACTCTACCTGCATTTTTACAAGAGGTTGTTTCACGATTTAAACTCATGACTTCCTAATTACATGACAATAACTTTACCAGTTATATTAAGTTTTCCTTCAATACCAGACCCGAGTGGAAAATTAAAAAAGAAGTGATTATGATTTTTTAACCACACTTTAGTAGCAGTCACACTAAACCTTAAAACCAACAAATAGAATAATTGGACACAAACATGTAACATGTATTTCAAAAAAAAACTAACCAACCAGAATCTGACAACTTAGTATCACTTGATGTCTCTTTTTCATATATATATATTTGTTCCACTCTCCTTCTCTTCCTAATATTACACTCCTATACAGCTACAAAGTAAGAAATTAAACGGATAGAACTTTCTTTTTTAGGATCATTCAATCATTTTCTATTTTTCAAGGTTTATTTCTCCTGTTTCCTTAAAAAAATTAATAAGTTTTACCTTCATTTCTTGGAAATTTTCCTTACTAGTGTGGCCAATATTTGGAACTTTTGTATGATCTGTGCTATTTGTGTCTTCTCTTGCTGCTTCTAGGTTTATAGAATTGATCAAGAAGTACTCGCCATGATTCTGATCCATAGTATGTTCCTATCTACCAAGTAAGTAAATAATTATCAAGTACGAAGTAATCTTTTACTAGAGCTTTTAACAGCTCAGTTGGTTAGCTAGCTGAACTCATTTTGTTGGTGAGGATTCGATTCCCCACCTTGTAATCCCCTTCCCCTACCTCCGATGTAATAAAAAACATCTTTTACTTTGTAGGGGATTTAACTTATGCTTAAGTTGTAAATTTAATTCCCTTTTTTGCTAATTTTTTGTAAGTTTATGATCCTTTGTTCTATCATAAATCTCTCATATTTTGTCCTGGACACTAATCATTGTAAATTGACAGGAAGATTATACTGTTTTAAGTTCAAGAAAATTGAGGATTCTTGATTAGGCTGCTGACTTAAAATTGTGGAAATGGGAACTTTATATCCAACTTCTTTTGCACCAAATTCAAACTGGATGATGCAACAGAGCAAGAGTACTACAGAGTGGACTAAGGAAGAGAACAAGAGATTTGAAAGTGCTCTTGCAATATACGACGAGACGACTCCAAATCGATGGTCTAAAGTAGCAGAAATTATCCCTGGGAAGTCAGCTCTTGATGTGATGATGCAGTACAAAGAATTAGAAGCAGATGTTTGTGACATTGAAGCTGGATTGGTACCAAATCCGAGGCCTTTCACGTCTTCTTTTGCGTTGGAATTTGTCGATCATCGCAAGATTCATACGTTTAGTAAGAGAGGCAAGTCTTATGATCAAGAAAGAAAGAAAGGTGTACCATGGACAGAGGAAGAGCACAGGTCCATTCAAATCATAAATACTTTAGTTTTTATGTTTGTTCCATGAACCTAATTAGTAGTGATCAGCTATGTTGCTCGAACTCTTCAAAAATGATGTTGCATCTGTGGGCCGTGTTGGATACTCTCGGAGGATCTAACATGTACCTGTCGGCATTTTTGAAGAGTTCGAGCAACATAAGTGATCAGCACACAACATTTCTGTTTCTCCTCTGGCTTGATCTTGATGTTAACATTAATGTTGTTGTTGCATTATAGGCGGTTTTTGATGGGGCTAGAGAAGTATGGTAAAGGAGACTGGAGAAACATATCGAGGAATTTTGTGATCTCTAAAACTCCAACACAAGTGGCTAGTCATGCTCAGAAGTACTACTTGAGGCAACTTTCAGGAGAGAAAGAGAGGAAGAGACCTAGCATCCACGACATCACCACCATCCATCTCACAAACGATGAGTTGCTTAACAACAACAACAACAACAACAAAACCAAGTTGATGTGTGAAGAGAAGTTGTATATGAGCCCATTCCAGAGATCAACAAGCACAGCAGACGTACTTATCGGCTGCTGGAACACCTCAATTGATGGAGACTTCATGGCATTTGGTCAATTAGTATGATAACTAGTTTCTATAGAACCAAAACAATAGAGTGATTGACTGTGATCAGGACAGAACCCTCGATTGTCCGTTGGAGGGTTGTTTCGCGGCTCCATCGTTGATCAAGTGAGGTTGAGAAAAAGTCATGTCAATCTTGGAATTTGTTTGCTATCTTGGTGTATTAATGTAAATCAAGGTGTAATTAGTTTGGTATGCCTAGTTTCTTTGTTGTGCTTTCAGACGTTACAAAATCTTCAATCAAACTCTCCTGAATCTATCTCTTCTTTCATTTCATCATATTATTTGTTGTTGTTGTTCTCTTTTTCATTGTTTTCAGCTTGACTTCTTCGTTACTGCATTTGCTTTACATACTTAATTTTTAATATGTTTTACTTAAGTCGGGCGTTTATCATAAATATCCTTTCCACCTTCACAGGATAAGGGAAAGACCATGTACACACCGGCCTCCCCAAATCCCACTTGTGTAAGCCAAGGGTTTATCAGAAATATCCTTTCTACCTTCACAAGAAAGGGGTAAGATCGTGTACACACCACCCTCCATAGATCCTGCTTGTGAGATTTATGTTATTATCGTTGTGTTGTTTCATCTCATCAAGAATAGACGAGGTCTCTCTTGCATGCAATCATATTTTTTTTAAAAAATTATTTTCACTAGTTTGGACTCCATTGAATTCCACTAGTGAACTAGTACTGACGATTACTTGGGCCCAAGATTTCCATATATATCCAATAGTTGTGTACCACTTTTACATTAGTGGCCTAGTGCATAGTATTTTTCTTTTTATAAAAGGAAAAGCAAACCTATGTTAGATATAATCGACTTTTGAGCTTAACTCAATCTCAAAAATTAGTTCAGGACATTAAATTTCGTGATTGTGTAAAGAGTCCAATCGCTTATTCTACAAACAGATGCCATTGGATTAATTTTTCCATAGTAAGTCTAACTTGGTAATATAAAAAGGCAGTAAATTAGCCGGTTCAATTTACTATTTATTTTTTCTAAACGATATACATATTGATTATCTGTCCCTAGAATCTGAGACAGACTTATCTGATTCATGCTGCGTCACTTAGCACTATTTGAAATCTGATTGGGAGGTTGTTCCTTTTCTTGTTCTTCTTTTTTCTCACTCTTTTTGGTGTTTTTGTTTCTCTCTCTTTGGATTGAAATGAGGGAATTGAACAAAATGAAGGGAAAAAAAAATTATGGGTCTAAACCATTCGACTATCTAATTTATAAAATATCTATGAAGCATTAGGTAGTTTATTTCTAATATTATATATATATATATATATAATCTACATATCTATACACAATATATATTTGATAATGTATATATTGTGTATATTTCGATCATCTTGAAAGGACAGTTCGGAGCATTAAAACTCTCATTATGTGTGTGGAGTTCAGGAAAAGGCCGGACCACAAGGGTCTATTGTATGTAGTCTTACGTTGCATGTCTGCAAGAGACTAAATCAATGGCTTGAATACGCAATCTCTTGATCTCATGACAACAACTTTACCTATTTCGCCAAGGCTTCCCACCTCCTGGTTTATTATATTTCGACCGATAAACTAATCGGTCGAACGGTATATATTGATAACTATCTAAAAGAAAAATATATGCAATTTGGCCAAGTTGGCTGATTTTTGATCGTCATTGCTTATCTTTTCCAGGCTGGTGCTACTGTACTGCTGAGTCTGCATTCCACTTATTTCAGAATCCTCCCTAACTCAAAGATAATATATCCATGTGGGTATATTTTTAGAGGCATTTGGACAAAATTAATATTTTTATTAAAGAAGTAATACTTGATGTTAAACTAAAAATGGGTATAGAAAAGTTGAAGCTATGTTTGTATATCAAAACAATGTTAAATGTTTGTAAGTAAAACCTTGAAAAATTCCTAAAACTTGGTTTTCAAACTTTAAAGTTTACATTTGAAGTTTGAAATCGAAATAATGAGGAAAAAAAAAACAATTTCATTATGCAGTGTAGAATTTCTGGAGATAGGATTTGGTGCTATCATTTTTTCTTGAGTTGAGGTCTATCGAAAATAACCTCTCTACCTCTAAGGTAGTGATAAGATTTGCGTATACTCTACCCTCCCCAGATCCCACTTTGTGAGACTACAATGAATAAGTTGTTGTCATTGGATTTGGTGCTACCACACAACTTTGTAATGGCTAAGTAATTTTTAAGTGATTTTGAAAGAAAAAATAGTTCTAACTTTTTCAGAAGATTTAGTAAGTTAAATGATTTTAAAGTGACAAAATTAATTAGTTCAGTAAAAACCATCTACCCCAAGGTAAATAAGTAACATTATCTTCTAGTTGTTGGTGTTATTTTTATGTAGTTTTTGTTTAGAGGAGATACATAGCTTGATTATATATAATGATAGTGTTAAAAAATACATTATCATTAAAGTTTAGGTTATAATAACAGGTTAGTTACCAGATTATCAATTAATATTTGTGAAGAAATTGGCCTATAATTACGTATTAAGTAACTCAATTGTATAAAATAACATAAACATACATCTTAACTTACCATATTTACACAAATCCCCACACTTACAAAATAATTACAAAAATCTCAACTAATTATGTATCTTCGTTGAATGTATCAGAAACTAATTATATATCTCGATAGACCCAAAATCGAAAAAAAATTATCGGGAAATAATTATGTATCTTTACAAAGAAAAAAATATATCTTCATTGGATCTATTATGTATCTCGACAGACCCAAAATCAAAAAAAATATATCGGGAGCTAATTATGTATCTTCATTGGATGTATTAAGAGCTAATTATGTATCTTCGTTGGATATATCGAGACCTAATTATGTATCTCAACAAACCCAAAATTAAAATTTTCAGTAATTATGCAAAATATCGAGATTTTCTGTAATTAAACTCCAAACTGTCGAAATTTATATTGTTTGCTCAATACTTTTTACATCATCAATACATAAGATTTAAAATGGATCAATCATAATGGCTTCCGATTTTTAGCCCATTTCTTCCTAAATTAAAATGGAATATTGATATCAATATACAATTCGCAAATATTACAGTTTGTGAAAAAATCTCTTGCAATAACACAATATGTCATATTAGAAGATGAACAATTTCTCCCCGCAGCAGTGTTAACTCAAGAACAAACAGTAAACACTTCTAATAAGAAGACTTTATTCTGTCTCCACTTATGAAACAAAACTAACGAATGCTTTCATCGTTTATCATAGGCTTTGACCTCTAGCCTTAAAATAGTACAACAACAACATGCCCAGTGTAATCCCACAAATGAGGTCTAGAGAGGATAGAATATACGCAGACCTTACCCCTAGCTTAAAATCGAACAAGCGAAGACCAAATCCTCAGTCCTACCTCACAAATGTTACTTTAACCCAAAACACAGAACAAGATGAGATCAACAAGCGTTAGATTACAGATAACCTGAGGAAACCAAATTTATTACAGGATACATGTCTAAAATAAAAGATCAAAATCAATTTGGAAAAAAAAAAAAAAAAAAACTCTCATCAAGGAAAAAGGGAAGGAAAAGAAGAGGCATACATATGGACAAGACACCTAAAAGGAAGCAAATGGACCTGGAACAGCTTCACTCAAGGAAAAGTTATATTTACAAACCTATTCGGCCAGAAGGTAAGTTGGGTCCAAAGGCCTGACAGTGTCTGGAAAATCTGTTCTTTGCCCGGCAAGTGAATAGTAGGCAAGTATATGGGCCGGATGCTCGGATACTACAGCTTCTCCATTGTTTCCATCGCTGGCAATAACTCGTCTTGCAGGAATCAATTCAATATTCCAGAATGGGCGAGCCATCGCCGTGAGATCACGACCAGCTGAAGATGCCCTGTATCCTTGTACCCACAGGTACCTTAATGATTTTAGCTGCAAGGCAGCCAAAGCTAATGCACGTTCACTAAAACAACAACCTCTCACTTCTAGCTTTTGCAGGCTAGGACATCCTTTAGAGAACTCCAGAAGGCCGTGATCGGATTCCCCAACATATCCCAAAAGCATCCATCTCACGTTTGGGCTGTATTGCCCGACATAACTGAGACCTACATCAGTAAGGCCCCCAGGCCGGACATAGAGAGCAAACCTTCTAAGATTATGGCAACCTCTTAGTAAAGCACGGACACCATTATCAAGTGGCAGATCTGTTATTCTTTCTTCTCGGTCAAGCAAAACCAGCCGAAAATCAGACATATATTTCAGATATGTACCAATAATTTCCAAAGCTTCATTAGTAATATCTGACACGTAAACAGCCATGTATTCTAGTTCAAGGCATCCCTTCGCCAAATCAATCAATCCTCTGTGTGTAACCGCACCTTCTTCATCCTCCATCTCCTGATCATCAGCTCCTCTCTCAATCCTGAGCCGCTTTAACCTCTTACAGTACTGACCAACCACTTCCAATCCTCTATCCCCGACAACATTCCTCGTCTGTTTCAAAAATGACAACAGAAAGAAAATTACATTAGTTTATAAACTTCAGATAAAACTTCTACTCTCATCCACAATCTTCTTTACAATCCAAAGAGTGGTATCCTATGTTGCTTGGACTCTTCAAAAATGTCGACGTATACGTGTTGAAGCCTTTAAAAGTAGTGCATTTTTTAGAATCCGACACGTGCAGCAACATTTTTGGGAGTCCGAGCAACATAGGTGGTATCTTTCAGATGCAGAAGCAAAAAACTGCAACTATACGTGAATACTCTCTACAGAATCAGTCATTTCCACACATTGAAGTATCAACTTAGGCTCATTGATAGATAACAAATTGTACAAGCTTTAAAAATACAGCTTGCCAAGCATAAAAACTTTGACAAGTGTCCACCGAAACATATGTCACAAATATTTTTTGTTAATGATAAGAACGGGAAATTAGGCCTGACTCATCCTCAAAAGCTAGCTCGTGGGGGAGGATTGTCCAAGACCATATAAGGAGATCAATTACTCATCCCACTACTGATGTGGGACTTCTAACAGTTAATTTCATTAAATGCTCAATTTCTGATATCAAAGTGATGCAATCACAACAAAAGCAGCGTAAGTGTTGGTGTTATGAACCGATATAAGTGAGCCCATTAAATATAAATTGATATTGGCATAAAGAAAAGAGGGTGAGAAAAGCTTCTGAGACTTAACCTCAAGAATTTCCAAGTTGGGACACTTTTGCAGTAAGAAACAGTGGGCTGCTGTGTCAAGAAGTGCATAAAGAAGATCCAATTTCTTCAGACGAGACGCAATAGGAAAGAGAATGGACATCTCATTTTTCCCTAAGTATGTCAAGCCCAATTGGCATAATCTTGGAGGGAAAACTATTGCGGCATATTTTCCCAATTGCTCATTATAGCCATTTTCAGCAACAGGTTCTGGTTGTTCATTAAACGCGCCACCACCAAACTCCTCCAACGCAGATGCAGCTCTAAAGAAGCCAAGAAGATTCGTAATTTCACACTCGCTAATTTTCATAGAGGCAAGAGATTTACAATTTCTTGCTATCAATTCAAGATCTTCAGCCCCAACTTGCACAAGGTCCGTCATGTAAAAGTTCAAATTCTCAAGAACTGTGTTGTTCGATGCTAGTTCATGTACCCATTTTCCATCTTTCTCAATTATAGAACTCTCTTCCATTAATAAAGTTCTTAAGTTCCTGCAGGACACAAACTACATGAGAACCCATAGAGACAAAATAGGCAACAGTATTCAATCGACTACTCAATTGTAGTAAAACTTCCCAAAAAGATTTTTTGAAGCCACACAAAACATAGCAAGTTGTGCACGTGATTCAACAGTGTCTTATTATAAACAATGTGCAGAAGCATTGACTTTATCAGAACCCTCTCATGACATATGAGTCCCATAAAAGAGATTGATCAGTGTATCAATTTCAATGTTGATCAAGCACAATTATCAAAACCAACTCCCTATCAACTAAACAAAAATATTGGTCCATCACACGCTACACTGCAGTGGTGATGGTTAAGTCACCATAGGACAAATAACCAAGCTAGACCTACAGATTCACCAGAATAACAAGGCTCTCTGCATACGTTGAGATCATTTGATCATCCCACATGACAAAAACAGGAAACTTTTTCACATTCATCGTGACCGGTAACGCCTGGCCAGTTGTCTCCACCCTTTCTTTATAATGACTGGCTGTCTCCACCCTTTTTTTATAATGACCAGTTATCTCCACCTTACAAGCTGACATTTAGTGAACACTTGGACACGTCTATACCTTAAGAGTATAACATGCTTAGTACCCCTTGTGTCCTACTTTAGCTAAGTCGACTCTAATGGTCGATTTCACAAATTTATAGAGTGATATGTAGACTGCATTGGTTGAAATTTATTAGGCGTTTGGCCATGGATTCCAAAAAAATTTCACTTTATTTGGAATTTATAAAGTTAGAGTTGAAGATGAAGTTGTGTGTGGTCAATACTTTTTGCAAAGGAGAAAAGAGAGCACTTTATTTGGAATTTATGAAGAAGTTGGAAAACAGGTTGGGAGCACTTTTTCAAATTTGGAATCCAACAGATTCTAACCATACACTGATTTTGAATTAAAGTGAAAAACTATTCCGGGAAAAATGAATAATTCTCATGGCCAAATGGCTTAGAAACCAATAGTAGGCACCTATAAACTAAAATCAAATGGGTTGTCCACAAGGCTTTGGTCAAATGGTAAAAGTGCAGCATGTGTTGTGTGGTTTAGGCGTATGTCATGGGTTTGAGCCCTGGCGTAGACCAAATCCTAGTATTTAAGTGGAGAAAGATAAAAGGGCGGACTCATTATCAACTGAGTTTCAGACCGTGCGCCACTAGCCCTCGAAAATTTCTGATTTAAGGAAACAGACTAAACCCAAAAAGGTATTGATTGATCAATTTTAATTCCACATGATTAAATACATAAGAATATTGATAGTTAATTGATTTGGGACAAGGGACTAAGGACTAGACACTTGTTCTCCACCTTAGAAAGTGTTATTATTCCAATGAAGTATAACATACGCATGATTTATGCCAAGAACTGCATGATCAAGAAGGTATATTCTAGAGAGAGTACAGTTTTGTCAGATACGTGTTAGTACTCTTTGTGAAGTAGTTGCTCTGACAGTGAAGCGAAATGAGTACCTCTCACAATGCTCAAAATCTACATATCTAGGATACTCTGATCATCACTAATGCTTATTATACTGACAAAGAAACCATTTCTTCTACTTTCACAATTCTACGAATCACATATTCATGAACTAATGGAGTCCATCACCCTAAAAGTTACTCTAAACGTCAAAGTAACATGCTTGAGTTGCATAACTCTAGGCAAAGTATAAACATTGACTGCAAGGTGGATCAAGAAAAGAATAGGACTTAGTTGCTCCACTGCAAGGTGGATCAAGAAAAGAATAGGACTTAGTTGCTCCACTATGTATATCAATAGCCTTTTCAGGCATTTTGGTTCTATTTTCCATCTTTTATCTTTTCCTAATCTACCAATTCTCTAGAATCTTCGCGGAAATTTAACTTTCGAAAAAGAATACAAACAACAACTATGTCTCAAACCCAAATCGGTTTGGAATAGTTATATGAATCTTCACCAACTAAGTAACTACATTTAGAGCCAGATCAATCCAAAATTTGAATGATACAGAATGAAAAGAAAGTTCACTAGAAATCTAGAATTACCAATAGCCTTGACAACTCAAACCGCCACAAACATTCAAAACTACAATAGTTAAGACCAAACATGACACTAGAAATATTTAGAGCATAGTAATAGAGCATTCTATACCAATGAAGTCTCAGAAAATATAACAACTTTTTTTAGAAGTAGCAGCAATAAGTCACAAGGAAAAGAAACTGGAAAAGGGAGAAAAGAAATTCAAGACACGTCTCAAAGAAATGGATAGTAAGTGATAGCTTCTTTTTTCTACTCTTTTTTTTTTTTGGAAAAATGATAGTGTTTGAACCAGCTTGTGCTCAACCTACTGCAGCCCATTAGCACAACCGTCAGGTAAACATAGCAGATAAGCTTATACTGAGTAGGGGTGACTGTAGTTAACAAGTTATGGGCCAACCAAACGCAGCAACTTTGATATGGAGCTCAAATATATATATATATATATATATATGTAAAAAATCACCAAAATTTCAATAAATGTTATATTTTGAACGCATAATCCAAAAGTGCAATGGGATTAGAGGTATAAAATTAAAGATTGAACACATCAGTATGCTAACCTTCGACCATAGATTTTGGGAGTAAATTTTGAAAATTTATCTTCAAATATTTGTTTGGCTATAAAATTTGATTAGATTTTCAAATATTTTCAAGTTCCCAAAAAATGGACTCACAGAACTTTAAACTTTTCCAAGTAAAATGCAAGTCCAATCACAACTTCAAGTTCAAAAAATCACAACTTGAAAACCTCAAATTTTCAAGTTTCAAGTTTTAACTTCAAAGTCTATGGCCAAATGAGAGCTATAAATCCTTGAACAACCTCGAGTGTTGTAACAAGGACACAAACCTGGAATCTCCAGTTTTTTCTCCTGCACCTCAACCAATAATTCATCCCTTCGCATCCTAATTCTCATTGACAATAGTTAATTAAACTGAATAACTCACAAGAACTAAATGAAACTCAAAAAATCAAACTGAAACCAGCTCAACTTGCAATAAATGAAATTAACAAATTTATACCTGCAGGAACGAGCAATATGCATAAGACCATCTGTAGAAAATCCAGAACACTTATCCAGCTTCAAAACCTGAAGCACTTTACCACGACGAATCGCAAGCAATTCGAGATCCGAATCTCTAACAATCATTCTACGGAAATGAAGTGCTTTCAATCGACTGAACGACTTGGTAATTTCCACAACCCATGGAGTAACATATCCTCCCCAATCTTCCGGTATCAAATTAAACATAGCAGCTCTCGGTTTCCCCTTAAGTTTAACCGATTCAAGATGCGGAAACCTCCTCGATAGCTGCTCCGGCTTTGCTGTGTAACACAAAGCCATAGTTATATGCTTTCGTGTTATTGAATCGATCTGCCACCACCTCTTGCAGACCAACGACACCGCGTCTCTGTCACGCGATTCCTGTATGTAAGGAATCACGCACTCCCATACGGTGTCGTTAGTCGAGGTAGTCAATCGCGTTGAGCTAGGCTCATCCATCACAACAACAAAATATATTTATCTCAAAAGTACTATTAACAAATTATCATCACGAATAAAGTTGATGGAACTGGAACTGCTAGAACTGGAGGACAGGCCAGATAAGAAGGTCACAGTGAAGATGAAGAAGAAGAGAGGAAATGGATTCAACGGAGAGATGTAGAGAGAGAAAGGAGATCGGACGGCGAGTGTGGATGGAAGAAGATATTAGAGACCCTAAAGAAAGTGGTCCAACTTATTAAAATTTTCTTTTATGAGGCTCAAACGTAAGAAAATGCAGAAGTGGACAATAAAAAGTTAAAAATATTGAACCCAAGAATATAGGCTATGTAGCTTACTGATTGTTTGATGTATTTAAAAATACGTGTTCAAAATTTTATTTTGAGATCTAGATTAATTTAAATTTATGCTAATTACTCTAATTTAAATTTGTGCTCGGTATAAAGAAAAATAAATCTCTTATAAATAAAAAAAAATAATTTTTTAATGAAAAGTAGAGTAGACAAGTTCTAGAAGTGATATTATAGATTGATTGTATTTTTCGACTTTTTAACCCACATCATCTTTAATCCCGATCTCTCAAGTTTCTAACTCCTATCCCCCACACTTCACCTCCTACTCTCATACTATTTGTATACAACGTATAAGTTATATACAAATACTTTTAACATAGTGTGACATTCCCAGCTTAGGATAAGAAGTTCTACATGGCAAAACACATATGAGATGTTTGGTATATAAATAAGCAGAGCTTACATCCTAGTGACGCGTTTTAAAGCAATGCGGGCCTAGGGTCAGATCAGACAATATCACTAGTCGGCTGGGTCGTTATAAATGATATTAGAGACACTCATGTAGCAGCCTTGTCGATTTGGGCCAGAGTTCAAACTGAGTCCAGGTAAATCTCGGTAAAGCGGACAAACCTCAATCCTGAGTCTAGGCAAATTACATGCAGTGGGCAAACTTCAGTGTAGATGTTGGGTATATAAGTAAGAAGACCTTACACCCCTAGTGACACATTTTAAAGTCGTGCGGGCCTAGGCCTAGAACATAAAATATCACTAGCGGACGGAAATTCTTTTTAGAAAATATTTTCCTTCATATCAATCACAACCTAAACAAAACATTTTCTATTAACTCGTAAGGGTGGCTGAGTTGATTCAACAGATGGTATCTCATAAAATGGTCAGGAATTGATTCCTCTTGCCTTCTTAGTTAAACTCGTTGTATCAAACTTATCTAATACAATTTGCATTCCATGTGTAATTCGCAGTCTAGGACTCGAACTTCACCGCAAGAATAAGAATACAGTTTATAATGCTACCACAACATGTTTAATAAGCAAAATCATCGTACACAAGATTGATAGATGAATAGAGAAATCCAAACAACAATCATCGTAAATAAGATTGATAGATGAATAGAAAAGTCCAACGACAATTATTAATAATTCGCCTAAGATAATAGAGAAACATTTCACTATTCTGACACAATTTGTTGTTAGCATATCGATTATGTGTTTGTAATATTGCTAATTGGTAAGAAAATCCATGTATAGTGTATTGCAAATTAGAAAGAAAATCTATGTTAAAAACAAAAAATATATTGCTAATTCGTAAGAAAATATGTCGAACCAATAAGTGAACGGTTAAAAACAAAAATAAATTTTAAAAAAATTGCATGGATCCAAATACTACCTAGTATTATTATTAATAATTGCAGCCTAGAAAGCTACATCTGATCACTGAAAAGAGAAAAAAAGGGATTATTATTATTATTATTATAAAATTAATATAATAGTAAAAAAAATTGATGGTGAAGGCAAGAGAGAGAGAGAAAGAAAGACGAAAAAGATGCGAATATAAGTTATTGCATCTGTGAACGTGTCATGCCTATAAAGGTGATTAATTTTATGTGGCGGATTCACTGAATCAACTGATTTGAGTAAAGGGCAAAAACTGTGGGTTTAATGGTTGTTTTTTCGATTTTCAACCCAAATTTCGATATTTGGTTATTTTTGTGGGTTACACTGTTACACTTTAAACATGATTTTCTGAGTCATTTTTGTAATTTATTGGCGAGATATAAATTTATATTTGGGTGAAAATCATTTTCATTCCTCAATTTTATTTTAAAAATCAAACTCCTTCTTTAAATAATAATTAAACTCACCCCTTTATCATATGTAATATCCATTTTACCCTTATTATATCAAATATATTTATACACAATACCTCTTTATATTATATATAATTTATTTTTTTAACCTACATATTTATAACTTTTTATTTAAGTTCATAACATTATAAGTAGAATAATACTTTTATGAATTTGTCACAAAATTTAACGTTATTTTTATGATCTTTATTTCAATACTATATGCATTAAGTGTGTATATATATGTATGTACATGCATATGTCTATATTTTTGTCTTCTCCCATTCTCTTACTTCATGCGCTTCATATTACTTGGCCCTTCTTGATATGACATTCCCCTTAAGAAAATTTTAATTAGAGGTGTATTTTACTAAACTAACCTTATTAATAATGTTTTGGAACTTTAAATTTGACTACTACTATTCTATGCAGCTATTTAATACTAAGAATAGCAATAAAAAAAAAATATTAAAATATTCTCTTTTTTTCATGAATTGAACAAGTAAATTAAAATAATTATTTTTAGTATGAAGGTCAAGTAATATGAAACGACGGGGATATTCTCTATTGTCTATATAAATAAAAAAGTTTTGATTGTCATTAATTAATGGAGTACTACATAAATTATAGTTTAAAATAATTTAAAACCTAAATATATACAATCTTTAAAAATTTGGCCTTAATTTAATTAATTATTTTGTGCTTCTTGTATCGAAATATATTTGTATAGTTATTATTACATGCTATTTTCACTTGTATAAATAAATATTAGAGTTTTGATTATTATTAATAAAACTAATTTTCTCATGATGCTAATTTACTTCATTATAGAACATCATTATCTTATATACTTAATTAATATTTCTTACTTTTTCCGTCCAAAATATAAAATTGTTACATGAATTTACAAAAATAAAAATATCATGATTTTTAAAGAAGTAAAAAAAAAAAAAAAAAGAAGTTGATAATGAAAGGGTATAATCGGTATTTTAAAGATTTAATTAGGATAAAGGGGAGAGTTTGATTATTGTTCAAAGTTGGGGTGGGGTGAGGGGGTTGATTTTTAAAGCAAAGTTGGGGGGTAAAAACGATTTTCACCCATTTATATTTTCACATCATAATATTTCATAAGTTATATCCTATTTTGCATAAGTTTGATTGTTTAGGCTAAAAACTACATAAAGATCATTCCATTTGTAGACGGACATTAAAAATCAACCTATTTAAAAGATAAGAATCTTTTAAATTTTAATTTCAGAGACTTAAATTCAAAATTTTTAATTAAGAATAGAGAAATCTCAACTATCCCACCATATTAACGTAGATTTCATAATTATACAACTTTAAAATGGGTTTTGATATGGCGTCAGGAGCGTATGAGTATGTTTCACCTAAACTCATGCTTCTCTTTCTATACTATTTATAGTAATGTTTTGTTTTTATGAAAGTGTTTTAATATATATGTGTGAAAAAAAAAATGCTATTGTGAAATCGATGGTTCAAATTTTATATTTGTCTTCGTTACATTTTTCCTTTTTTTTTTTTTTTTTTTTTTTTTTTTCATCCGCTGTCTGGTACTTGTATTGGAGTCCAACTAAATTCGAATTCGTGATGGGAAGTTTTATATTGGAGGGTAAAACACTCCCCTAATAAAGACAACTCCATATTCAGGGGGACTCAAAATCGAGACATCCGGTTAAGGATAAAGGAGTACTACCACTCCACCACAATCCTTATTTGGTGTTATATTTTCCTTTCTTTTCTCTAGAATTAAGTCCCGAGGTACTTTTTATTTCTTCATTCATTCTTTGTTTGATTTATTTTTTCAAAATCTCATGTTTGACCTATTAAAATCAATCTGTATTGTATGTTTATAATCGCAAAATTTTAATATAATTAAACCAAGTATCTATATTACAATTAGTTGCAATGAACGATGTAGAATATAGTTAATTAACTCAATTGATCTTAATTTTTCGAGTTTCGACACAAAGGTCATTGAAATTACTAAATAAAAATTAATTTTGAACCAATGTTTTCAAAAATATAATAAATTAATGATAAAAAACTAAATATTAAACCCGTTAATTATGCATTTTAAATTTGCCTCTCATTCTAATGAATCCATCTTCCTCTTGGATTGGCTTAAGTCGTTGATTGATATAGTGACTCTCGATCAACTACATGAAGCCATCATGATCCTATGAGAAATTTGAAATGCTAGAAACAACCTTGTATGGAAGGGAAGATCTCTACAGTCCGAAATTGTTATCCAAAAGGCAGCCCGATTTTGGCAAGATTGGACCAGCCCGATTTTGGCAAGATTGGACTAAGGCAAGATCACCAATCTCCAGTTCTACTGTGATAGAAGCTGATTTTGCAACAAAATGGTTTCCTCCTGATGAGAATATCCTTAAATGCAACATTGATGCTTCTTGGAATCTTGCTTCGGAAATTGCAGGAGTCGGCATGCTAGTTCGGAATGCTCATGAAAACTTCATCAGAGGCCACTCTAGTCGATTAGGTAGACCAAACGACTCACTTACGACCGAGGCTTTGGGTGTTCGAGAAG
This sequence comes from Capsicum rhomboideum, assembly GCA_031232105.1. Taxonomy (NCBI): domain Eukaryota; kingdom Viridiplantae; phylum Streptophyta; class Magnoliopsida; order Solanales; family Solanaceae; genus Capsicum; species Capsicum rhomboideum. Next base: position 165,295,843 of record CP124714.1, read on the forward strand.
CACTAAGCTGGCTAAAGGAACACTTTGCAGCAACGCCGATGATTGTAGAGATGGATAATCTTTTGATTAAACAAACGCTGGAAAAATCCTGCGGAAACAACTCTTACTTTGATGTTATTATTCATGATTGTAAAGCACTTTATGTGTGACTTTACTTCTATTTCCTTGTCTTTTGTTAAAAGATCAGCGGACCAGTGTGCCCGTCAGTTAGCTCGAACTTCGAGTTCTATGATTGATGCTATGAAGTGGATATTAGATCCTCCATTTTTGATTCATGGTGTACTTAACTTTAATTTGATTAATAATTGATTAAAATGTTTTTTTTTTTAAAAAAAAAAAAAAAAAACCTCTTAGATTCGCTAATGCAAGACACGCTTTTTATAGCAACAAACGGTTATGATGACGAGGAAAATGACAAATTTTTCAAGTCCGCCTCTTATCTAATCATCACATCAAAAAATAATAAAAGAAAAAAAAATTAATCTCCTTATCCATTTAGTTAATTTACTCAAGAATTCAAAGGTACATATATGATTCGATGACGTAATTATTTACAAAGTTAAGTCATTTAAGTGGTATCCGTAGATAAATCTGTTTCCTATTTTGCAGATATTTTTATTTAATAAGTATTAATTTTGTGTATAACAGGCTAAATCACATTGATAATGTAAATTTATTCTACATTATCCTCTTTCAAGATTCTTGTTTTGTATTACGAAATAATTCCTCAGTATTTGAATATAATTTTACGTAATAACAACTAAATAACAATAGTCCAAATAATTCATTTAGATTTTGTTAAAAGTTTCATATCGGAAAATAGATGAATAATTGGTCTCCTTTTATGGATTTGAGCAATTTTTTTCTCATGAGCTAGCTTTTGAAGTTGAGTTATATATGTCTAAGATACACTTCTTTACATGGTATGAAAGTTAGACTCATCCCAATTCTTTGTTCACCAATGTTGGGTCCCCATATTATATTATTCACGCTCCAGTTAATGAGGTCTAGACATGCAAAGGAGTGTTAAGAATCTCACATCGAAAAAAGGGATGTGTAATTGATCTCCTTATATGGTCGATTATCCATCAGAGTATAGAATATGGTTAAATTAGGAGGTAACAACTTGAGCAATCATTCCTCATGAGCTAACTTTTGAGTTGAGTTAGATCCAAAATTTATTTTTTCCACAGATTTACAAGAAAAAATAATTAGTATAGGGGAAAATGCTAGAAAAGAATAATTAGTATAGGGGGCAAATTGCTGCTATCCTAGAAGTACTTGTTAAAGAGGTTACAGGTTGTAGAGCCTACAATAATAATCCAGTAATGAATACATACTCCTAACAAGAAAGAATCTTCCTACTTGCAATATTCTTTGATTTTGATCAACAGTTACTGTAAAAAGAAAAAAAAAATACCCTTAGTACTCTTGCAGAAAAATTATTTTGACTATTGTGGAAATGAAATTAAAAGGTCTTTAAATTAATTATTTTCTCCGTCCACTATATTAGAAAATAGAAATGATCAATTTTTACTTAGCCAATTTAAAGACACGTAATGATCATATACTACAGAGTTGTCATATTTAAAAAATACGTGTGGAGTATGTGAGGATAGCCCTATAGTATATGACCACCACATACTAAAATCTTTATCATAGTTTCCAAATTTAATAAATGTTACGCCTACCATTATTAATGAATAATTTGAATATGACATACTCTACTAGTAATCTACTACCAGAAAAATTAACTGAACCCGTCCTAAAAGTTGAGGTTTCAACTTCCACAAGATTAGGGGTGAGTGTCTGGACAGTTTGGATTAAATATAAAATTTTTGATTAACTTTTTGATTTTTTGAATTTGGATAGAATCAACTTTCTTAATTCTGATATTTCTAATTAATCGGTTTGTTTATTTCGGATTTCAGATTATAAACTTATAGTGAGTTGTTTTTTTTTAAAAAAAAAACCCTGAAAAAGTAATCATGTAATTACCGTAATAATCCTCATTCCCAGCAAAATTATTCAAATAAATTTTTCATGCAAGCAATGAAATCATTATCAAGAAATTTCTAGCAACAAAAGCATTAGGAGAAATTTATAAACATTCATTCCAATATCTAATCGTAATCCAAAAATTCCGAACCAAAAATCTAAAATTTGAATTTTGATTTTATCTAAACTATGTCCACTCGTAATGAAAAATCATACAGTTTCAAAATAGTTTATTTGACAAAGATTTCAAAATTTGGTTATTTTGAAAAGTATTTTTTTCGTTATAAGTGTTTTTGCAAAAAGTACTCTTAGAGAATACTCTAGCAGTTTGTATTTGGTTAATTTATTTGTAAAGCATTTTTGTCAATATTAAAGCACTAATTTGTGTTTGACCAATATTTCAAAAATGTTTATCTGAAAAACTATCTTGTTTAACTTTTGAAAAACAATATGCTACTATTAAAAAAACATTACTCCAAACACCTCAACTCTCTTAGATTTTTTTTTTTCCTAAAAAACACTTTGAACTTCCCATTTATCAAACAGGTATAAGCTAAATAATGCTCGTAGAATCACTAAACTTTTTATCCCATATTAAAGAAAATACGCATATATGTGTAGGAGAATAAAGTAATTAAATTAAAAAAATAGCTTTGACTTTTCAAATGAAAAAATTAAATTGAGAGAACATGATTCTGATCTTGTAGCACCAAGTGGTCTCGAAAAGTTTATTAGCTAGTGGGGTTTCTAATTAAGACATTAACTTTATATAAGTAGCGTGAACGAATTATTTTTTTTAGTTTTATAACTTTTTTATGAGGTATCTTATTTTTACACATAAAAAAGCTTCATTTTTACACATAAAAATTCTTCGCTTTTACAAATAAGATATTTGAAAAAAAAAATTAAAAAAAATCTATTCATTTTATAAGTGATCAAAAATTTTTTATTTCTCCAGTATGTTTAGTGAGGAGTCCACACCTAAATAAATGGAGTTTTAAAATTTTAGACTAGACAAATTCTCTACGTGCATCCTATGTCTTTTAATTTAACTTTTTGGTAGAGGGTAAACCTATATATATGAACTAAAAAGAAGAGTGGTCCGTGAATATACGCAAGAATTAAAAGGAATAAGATCATATATACTATCAAAGGATGTAGCAAATGGAGCGGCTCTTTTCTTAATTAGAGATTTCGATTTTAAATTTTAGTATAAATTTTATTTTGGCAAAGAGCGTTTCTCTAGAATGGGCCTTGCGTTGTGTCAATCCGAATTAGAGCATATTCGGATTGACTTGTTTTAGGTGTTTTTTAAGCAAAAACAGTTTTAAAGAGTTTTTGCAGTATTTGGGTAAAATAAAAAAGTAATTATAAACACTTGATTTTGAGACAAAATGATAAAATAAGTCATAAGTCAGAAATCCTAACTCATGGCTCTTAGTCAAGCTCCAATGCGTGTACATGTATCAAACACCGAAGAGAATTTTATTTTTTTGTTAAAAAAAGGATTGATCACGTTATATAGAGGAAATGAATCGTTTACATCTTAATAGTAAACTAGACGTAATTAGTAATTTTTCTTAAGTATTTGCAATCAGCTAATTCAAACGGGCTTATAGTCTAGTTCTTTCTAACTTGCTACTTTGATGCATCAATGTAACCCTTCAAACTCGAGGACACACTCTGAATAAGAATTATTTGATGCTATCTTCATATATAGTGCCAGAATTATTTCATTTTTTAACACGATTAATCTTTACGCTAATCTATTATTTTGTTTTAACTACGTCTTGTTGTATGGTTGGGCAGGCCTCATATAAGTTTTGTTAATTAAATAGCAGTAAATTCATAGAGGGATTCATTTTTAAAAACTTTTTATAGATTCTCTTAAGGCAATTTCACATTAACATTACGATAACAATTTGGTTTAGTCATCTATTTTTTTTTGGATGAAAGTTATTTGCCGGTTCATTTGAATTTGTAATCGACCGGCCTCGAGATCCAAGTCTCATGGACCAAGATCTGCTTTTATTATATGGTCAATATCGATCCACTTTAGTAGATCATATAGATGTAGAAAAAGCTTATAATTTGGGTGAAATAGAAACATCCCTTTTCAATTTTTATTTATCCAGTTCATAACTTTGTTTCGTGTGTTCATAGGTGGGATTCGATCTCTGACCTTGAACCAGTAGTGTTTCTTGCATTAGCTAACAATTACGTATTAAATTACTAAGCATGACCATGTCCTCTTTTGACTTATCAAATTAGCTGGTGCTTAGTGGGATGGAATAGAAGTTAATTTCTCCACCACCCACCCCTAATCCTAGATTAGTGTGAATGCCCATTCCATTTTTTTTAACTGAAGAATATATGCATATTATTATTCTGGTCATGACAATGCATGATGGCATAAAAAAAATTAAATGGTCTCAAGTGGGGTCTCATTCTTTAATATAATAAACTAATTCGCCGTTTCATTTTACTTCAACCCTATTAACCTGACACATTTCTTAAGAAATCGATAATTAAAGGTGTATTTTACTAAATTAATTTTATTAATGATGCTTTAAAAGTCCAATTTATAATACTACTCCCTCTAGTCCAAAATAAGTGAATTTTTTCCTCAATACACACCTATTAAGGAAAAAAAAAACTACTCCCTCCGTCCCATTTTAGTTGGGCACATTTCATTTTACACGGTGATTAAGAAATCATAAATTGAATAATGAATTTTACTATTTTACCCTTTATCCATATTAATGATATTCATTGGGCATAGGAATGGACTTTGAAATTGTAATTGTTCAAATTTAATATATGCTATTAGTTATAGGGATAAAATGGGGAAAAAAATTAATTCTATCTTGATTTAGTAAGTGATCAACTAATATGAGACATTTATTTTTAGTAAGATGACCAACTAAAATGGGACGGAGGGAGTAAACATAAATTGTACTTTACTTTCTATTTTTACCCTTTTAGATGTTATCAAACTACTCTTGAAATTTCATCCACATTAAAATAAAGTCAATTAAGTCTCTTGGAACTCATAACCTAAAAAGTGTAAATGAAAGGTAAAATTGGAAGAAATTTTCAAAATGGCTCTTGAAGAATGAACAATTCACTTATTTTGGACATTAAAAATAGCTCAAAAATTCACTTATTTTGGACTAGAGGGAGTATTATTTTATGTAATAATTTAATATTGAGGGTAGACATGAAAAATATACATAAAATTCTCTTGATTTCATAAATTAAACAAATAAATTGAAACAACTATTTTTAGTAAGGCCTCATTTGGTCATGCGAGATGAAGTCATGATTTGAAATCATGATATCATAATTTGAAATCATGAGATGAAGTTGAAGTTTTGTTTGGACATGTAATTTGGACTTTTTATGTTGTATGTTTTCTTAAGAACATAAAAACCTCATAAGTTGTGAAAACTATCAAAATTGCCCCAATTCTTTATACAATCTTACCAAATAAGTAAAAATTTATAACAAAGTATAATGCACCATCACAAAGCTATTATAAAAAAATACAACATTTATTAATTAAACTTTAGTTCAATAAAAAAGTAAAATTGAACATGAGTTGTAGTGTACTACTCTTTAATACAATCCTCTTACATAATACGGACAATCTCCTCACGTTGAGCTTGCATTTCTTGATCAGATAACCAAGAAGACGAACCATGAAAAATTATATTTTTTAATGAATGAATTTTTTAATGGTAAAGTAGAAGTTGATTTGATGTAGTAATAAATTTTATGTTGGTGAGAGTAACAGTTATATGAGATATAAATGGTTTAAATAGTAATAATATGAACTATAAAATTTATTTACATATAAATAAATTGTTGTTAGATATAAATGGTGGGGTGTTTTTTTTATAAAATATAAACTTGTGGGTTAACTTTTGTATTTGAAAAATTCTAAATCATGATTTGAAGTTCCCAAATCATACTTTTTGGAGAATTTGAGATTTCATGATATGATATGAAATCATGACATGAAATCGCATGACCAAATGTTGATTTCATGTCATGATTTCATATCACAAACATGAAATCGCATGTCCAAACGCCTACTAAGAGAGTCAACTAAAATAAAATAGAGGGAATATAAACTAGAAGAAGTTGCTTTAATTAGGATATTAGTGAGTAGCTTAACTTTACGACTCATTAATTAATAATGCACCCTTATGTGGACTTATAATTACTGTAATTAGTTGACAACGGTCCATCTAAGCTAATAAAGCCATTAATTTAGTGGGGGCACTTTGTAGATCTCTCTCTCTCTCTTTCTTTCTTTTTAATTGGTTCGGTGTCTATACTAGTATTGGGGCCGGTTAAATCCAGATTCTCGTATTATAGGGTTCATTTTTGAGAGTAACACTTATGACTAGATTTTTTTTATTAACAAAAACTTAAATTCAGATCTCTGATTAAGAATGGAGGAATTTCGAACCACAACCTTAGAAGTAATCTTTCTCTATGATCAGCTTGTTGTATACGATACTTATTACTTTTCACATAAAATCACAAAAGTTTTCAGTTGAATAAAAGTCAATTATAATTGCACTTTTGATCCCTTGATTATTGATGAATACTAATTTTGGTTGTTATAATTGCTGACTAAGCACATTTAACTTTTAATTTACTGAAATATGCATTTTTAATTTGGCGTCCCTTTATATATATAAAATATGTAAATTTTAGATTATTTTTTGAACTATATTACTTTCTAATATGAAGTAACAATACAAATTTAACATAATACATCAACAATGGAATGATTTAGCACTTAATAATTCATTAAAGTTGTGAAAATCCATAGTGAGTTAGATCAAAAGTGACGTATCAGCTACTTGAAAGCTAAATGTACTTTAACAGAACGAAAAATCAAAATCAAATTTATCAATATTTGAGGGACTAAAAGTGTTAGTTTCCCAATTTTAAAGATTTTTTAACTTAATGTTCGTGATAAATTAGGTTTCACGTAGTAGATACATCTACATCCATCACTTTCATCTGAATCATATGTATATATGTTGATGGAAGAAAAATTAACAAATATGTGCATTTGTACCTAAATTTATCTGATGATTAGATGAGAAAATTACACTATATAGCTATCCATCAAAATAATAATTAGAAAATATAGATATTTTGTATATTATTGTATGATATAGATAAATTGACATTTCTAATATAGAATAATATTTTTTTTTTTTTTTGTATATTTGACTAGTGACATTAATTTAACTGAGCGATCAAATATGTAACTTGCCCTAATTAAATGTGTTGAAGTTCGTTATCCAACACCATTATTTTATTGATTAGAATGGGGTAATTATTCCTAATAAGGACTAATGATCAAAATGCACTCACTAGTAGTTAATTTCCTCACTTGAAGTGAGAGTTTTGTCAAAAAGGTTGTTGGCTTTCTCATGAATAAGGAGGATTTATTGTCAGAAGAATATACTTCTCCAATAGAATATCAACAAGTCTTGAAATAGGAGCACTTTTGTCCATTTTGCACTCCTATTGTTTGCTTTTTTTTTTTTTTAGTCCGTACATCTTTACTTGTTCAGTATAAAAAATAGATGTCCAGCAATATTTGTTTAGTTTAAAAAATTAATTGATAATTTTTTATTTTGTGTCCATTTTACCTTTGCTATTAAATACTATTCATCATCTAATATGTTTTTCAAAACATTAAACTTATTATATTTAAAAGGGTGATATAGTAAAATTATCTCTATTATTAATTATTTTTTAGGTGTGTATCAAGTCAATAATGGACAAATAAAGATGAATCGGGGGAGTAGTAGGTTGTAGTCATTTTAGAGCTCGATTAATTTGAATATATACCAAAATATTTCACTTAATTCAGAAGTAAAACGCTCCATATTAAAGATAATTTTATTTTTAAAGCTCACATCTAAGAATTCTGATTAAGAAGAGAAAGAAAAAAAATACCATCACCTACCTCAACCTTTGCTAGTTGCGTTTTTAATTTGCATCATACTTTAATTGTACCATATCCTATTAATTTCTTTAATTTTATAGAATCAATTTTGGATTTTATTTTATAATAGGTGAACTATAGAATTTGTATATATCAAATGCAAATTAATGGTTGGTAGGGAAGAGGAAGGGAACTAGGGAAGGAACAATAATGTTCATTGATTACATCTATAATTAGTTGTCGTGGTCAAGGCCCAGATTTATTTTGTTATTTATACATGATTTTTGTATTAAATCAATAAATGCATGATATAAACTTCGATTTTTCTCTGCTAGGTATTTGTATCTTTATTTGGTGCAAACCTAAAAAATCCAAATGATGTCAAGTTTTTCTCTGGTGGGTATTTGTATATTGTTTAATAATTGTACTAAACTTCGATTAGCTGTTGCAAGTTGTGCCTTTCATTATTTTTTATTTGATTGATTAGTCTCAAAGTGGAAATAATGTACTTATCTTTTGACTTTTGAGACTTCATACCTGAATATAGTTTCATGAAATCTTAGAAAATGATATTTACCTAGATTTTTTAACAAATGACTCCAATATATTTTACAAACTTTTGGTCAAATATTACTTTGAATGCGGTTAGGTTATTCTGTCTAAGTAGCGCTAAGGGTTGTAGTGAAATAGTAAGTATTCTTTCATCCTTACTCAGAGGTTTCGAGTCTAAGCTTTGAGTCGCCTTTGTTAGAGTGTGTTTTTACCTTTCCCCCTCAATGTGAGACTTCCCAACGCGAATCCAAATTAAATCAGGCCTCAATACAAATACCGAATATCAAATATCAAATAGAAAGGAAAAAAAGAAAGAGCTTTGTGACATTTTTTATGTGAATAATTAACATCTAAAGTTGTTAACAATTTATGTTAAATCTTATTGGTGTTTCTAAAGCCAATTTAATTCACTCAAATTGGGATGATATGAAATGCAAGAAGTTGTGCCAAAATATTTGTTGGGTGTGCGAACAAAAAAATCACACATTGATAGCTGAAAGGATTGAGAATCTACATATAAGATGTAAGATCTCTCAATGGTTTGAGGCCTTTTGGAGAAAACCGCGCGGGCTTGGCGCAAAGCGGATAATATCACACCATGTAAGAGTGTCTTTGAGTGGCTGAGCTCAACAACTGGTATCAGAGCCCAGGTTTGGCGGGATGAGTATGGGGATGCGGTGAAGTGATGGAGTGCGGGGCTCAGTTTGCTTACCCTTACAAGCTTGGAGATGCACACACAAGAAGAAGCTAGGGTTTCGATTGCCATAAAATACTCAGACGGTGTGGGTGGCACACAGTGAATCTCAATAACCCGTGGATCGTGGTTATAGACCACATGAAACTTAGTTCGAGAGGGAGATTGTAGAGTATCTCGGTAACTCGTGGATCGTGGTAATGAGCCACGTGGAACTAAGCTCGAGGGGGAGATTGTTGGATGTGCGAACAAAAAATTCCCACATTGATAGCTGAAAGGATTGGGAATCTACATATAAGGTGCATGATCTCTTAATGGTGTGAGACCTTTTAGGAAAAATCGTGCGGGCTTGGCCTAAAGCGGATAATATCACACCATGTAAGAGTGTCTTTAGGCTGATTGAGCCCAACAATACTTAAGTTCTTGTAACACCAATGTCGAATTTATATGTACAACCTCAATTATTAAACACAAATTATTGCAGATCAAGCATAGCTCGACAAGGATTTTCTTGAAAAACAAAAAATCAATACATACCTTGAATACTATAATTTCAACAATCTGCTTGTGATATCTATCATAGTCGGTCGTTTATGGTGTTTTGACTATTGCACCAATTTTTTGTTGTTATTGCTTCTTTCTTGTAGACTTTGCACTGTTTCCTTATTAGTTGTTATATTTTGTTCACTATTTTCTTCTTCTTTGTATCTGAATTTGCTGCACTTGAGTCGCGAGTCTTTCGAAAACAACCTATTGTTGGGCTGTAGCCCATATTCCAGCCCAAGGCTCATGGCCTAATCCTATTCCCTTTTGGTTTTCAATCCTATTTAGAAAAGAATTCGGATTTTCTATTCCTATTTGGAGTTGGTTTGGCTTTAAGAAAAAGCACCACTCATCATCTATAACTAGGACAATTTAAGAGAGAATTATTCATGCTCATTGGTTTTGTCTTTGAGAGACATTAGCACATAAGAGAGGTTTTTGAGAGTGCTTTCACCAAAGAGAGAAAGAGAGTTTAGTTGCTGCAGTCTTTACTCTCCGACCAATCAATTTCAGATCACGTTTTCTATCTCGTTCACTGTTGGATCGGGCTGAAATTTTAACTGAGTGTTCCTAACATGTTGCTGTTTGATTTAAGTGAAGATTGGATTTGGAGGTTTGTAGCATCCAGTTTTGAGTTCCGAACAATAGCTCTATTTAGGGTGATTTCTCTTGATTTACTTTTGTTGGTGTCACTATTGTTTCTCTGTGTTTGACACTTATTGTGTAGCCATTTGGATAATATTCGTAACCCTCTTATTGTTATAGTGGAACTGTTCGGATCTTTGTGATCCCGTGGTTGTTACCTTCGACTTGAAGAGGTTTTTCACGTTAAATTTAGTGTTCTATACTTTCTTTGTTTTCGTATTTACCTCTTTCCGTTATAACAATGGTATCAGAGTCTTAGTTGTCTATCAAAGATTTTTAGATGGAGTCAAATATGAGCAAGATGATACGTTTAAATACGAGCAATTACAATATATGGTAGAGCAAGATGAAATATCTTTTATTTGTGAAGAAGATGCATCTTCCCATTTTTGCTGCTCATAAACTCGAGAATGGTGATGATAATTGAGATTTCGAGCACCAACAAGTATGTGGATATATAGGACAATGGGTTGAAGATAATGTTCGCAATCATATTGTGAATGAGACACATGCTAGAATATTATGAGAAAAGTTAGAGACACTTTACGCTTCAAAACAGGTAATAACAAGTTGTTCCTACTAAAACAATTGATGACTTTTAAATACAAGGAGGGAAGTCCTATTCTTGACCATATAAATGATTTTCAAGGTGTCCTTGCCCTATAGATATCAAGTTTAGATGAATGTCTGGAGAAAGCTTGACATTCCGAAGGACTAACGTTGTACCAATATTAGTCTTTAAACAAACCGTACCAAAACCAAACACCTTAACCCCACCAGCATTTCCCATCTTCAACACTCTAGACTTAACAGGAGTATAAGATGAAAAGAAGTCTTTCCTAGGTAGAAGCTTCTCTGATACCCCACTTGTTAGGACCAAAATAACCAGGTGTCATGCAAAATCTAACATAGCAAATCTCGAAAGACCCAAATAAGAAGACATGCGAGAAAACACCAAAAAAGACACAATAATTTAATGTGGTTCGGTCAATCAACCTACATCCACAAAAGGAGATGAGTAATGTCACTATATAAAAAAGAGTACAAAATGTCGAGAGAGACAACCTCACACAATTACTCAGAATAAAAGAAGGTCTACACAAGTGATATCACAACATTTGTGTCTCACAAATTCTCCCCCCAAAAAATACTCTCAAAGCCCTTATGACTATATTGTGGATGCTACCAAACTAGAAGAAATGAGCCTCTATTTATAGAGTCTATAACTTTTTCCTACAAGAACAAGAATTAGCTAAATATGAATAATTCATGTTTTCCTTTTCCTAAAAGGGAAACCCAATTATGGTAAGAAAATCAGGATAAACACCAACAATTCTCCCCCTTGGCCTGAATTTTTGACAAAATAAATTTGCTCCACCTTCTTCACGTAGTCTTCAACAAGTTCAATCTTCATCTCCAAAATCTTCTCCATTAAATCTGTGTCTCTATATAGAGTAACACTCTAATAAAATTTCTCAAATCAAAATCTTTACTATAGTCAAATAGGTTGCGACTAGAACTGAACCTGCCAAGATGAACACCCGTTTTAACCTGGCTCTGATACCACTTGTTAGAACCAAAATAACCAGGTGTCATGCAAAAGTGATACATCTCAAATTTCCTCACGACCATTCACAAGGAGTCAAGCTAGAGAACTACAAAGAACTCAAGCCTTGTTCATGAAGAGTGAGGTATTAGAGCTTGTATTAATGCCATCCGAGGGTTTTCACTCATTAAAGGTCGATTTGGAAGCTCACTCGGATGAAGATGATTACTACTTGAAGGTGATGCCATTGGTGGAGGACCGCCAAGGCCTTGAAGGACCGTCAAGAAGAACTCCAAGGAGGCCCCTTGAAAACCACCTACTGGTTGGTGGTGGCGCCATTGTTGGAGGACCGTCAAGGCGTTGAAGGGTCGTCAAGGATGCCTCCAAGGAGGCCCCTTGAATACCACCTACTGGTTGGTGGTGGCGCCAATGTTGGAGGGCAGTCAATGTGTTAAAGGGCCATCAAGAATGCCTCCAACTTGAGGCAGAATTATGTTATGGGCTTTTTCTCCCTTTTTAAGTTAAAGTGACTTTTGGCCCTTTATAATAAGACTATAAATAGTTAATTAGGGTTTCATTTTAGCTTTGCTATCTTTTGAATATTGATGAATACTTCTTCTTTGAGAGAGATTGGTAAGGTTTGTGTTGAATTATTGCTTAGAAACGAGGGTTTTGAGGTTGTCTAGACGCCCTCTTGGTCCACGTAAGAAGATTGGTGCTCGTTGATTAGTTGTAATCTGTCACGCCCCAAATCGCATTGAGGCGTGATTGGCATGTCATAGGCAACGCCACCATTACGTAAGAACATGAAAGGCGAAATATGGAAAAACATGGAACATGGGACATATATATATACATATGTGAAACTTGGCCTTCAGGGCCATCAAGTCAACCAGACATACATCTCTTTCTTCCACATTCATTTGCACACCCACATACGTCTACAAAAGCCTCTAACAGAAATACATACACGACCAACCTAAGTTCGGGACAAGCCCTGCTTTACATAATATTTACAATACCAAAATCAATGTACAACTTGGACACGAAAAGCCCCGAACCAACTGGAGCTCACCAAAGATCAGTATATGTCCTGCAGCTTACTGGGGAGGTCTACTAGAACCTGTGCCTACAGCAAGTAAGGTAAATTCCCCAAGAGGGGTCAGTACAAAGAATGAACTGAGTATGTAAAGCTGTATGAAACTGAATCAGTATATAAGAACTTTCATGGAAAAATAATCACAAGGGACATGCCCATTATGGATAGCCGTCAATATATATATTTGGAACTGCATGCATTACTTTCGATACTTACTTCCATTTTGTACCTCTTCTTACTTGCTTGCCAATCATTAGTTATATATTGCCCGGGCCCAACTGATCAGTGGGAAAATAATATCATCATGCAGGTGTTTATGTCACCCCATGGATACACCCATAATGTTGGGATAGTCATCATGAAGGTGTGTTCTTTCACCCCATGGATATCGTCATGAAGGTGTTTATTACACCCTATGGATAAACTCATTATATTAGGGTCGTCATCATGAAGGTGTTTATTTCACCCGTTGGATACATTTACTTATGAAAGATTATTACATTGAGGCTTATAACATTTTTGGAAGCACACATATATGCATTTCGTTATCCTTCACTTCATGAGATTGATACTTTTGATAATTGTAACATTATTGAAAGCTTTGGAACACAACATTATTGGAACTTGGAATCATGTCTATAAGTATGTTATACATGAATGACAATAGATCAAGAATAAGATATATATGATCAACACTAGATGATAAAATGAAATGAGATGCCTTAGGACATTTCGGGAATGAATAAGTACCACAACAAAGTGTACACTATATGCTGCGGAAGGATACGGAAAGAGGAACCTTACATACCTCGTATTCTCAATACGATTATACAATCTTAGATGTGCATACAATGTCCCGCTCCTTCCTTATATTTCACTCTACAACACAAATACATAACGAAATTTACATTAACCACCAACTACCTTTCAAATGCACATAACGTCAATAAGTTACATGTTTGCCTTTAAAATGTCATTTCCCCCTTGACAATACCATTGCTAAAAGCATCATACCAATAATCCCACAATATTCCCAACATTGACCCAAAATAGCATAAACCATTAGCATGTCACATCAAGTTCATACTTTCCACTCTTCATCACCACAACATCACAATTATTCCATCAAATTACTTCAATACACCTCACAATAACAAATCGGCCAAAATTCCATAATTTACACTTATATGAATATAACAAGTTTAATAACATAATCACACCATACATGTTGTTAGTTCATCCATACCATGCTCTTTCATCAAACTCACAAGTCATATTTCAAGTTACAATTCCATGGATTTCACATCTTTCACAAAAACACAAAGTGCCATATCCAACACTTCCAAGCATAACCAACATGATTTACATACTCTCCCATGCATATAATATATTATTCCATAAGAATAATTACTTACCTAAGCTTGAAAATTGATGATTTTGCTCCAAGAAGTTGGCTTAGGGTTCTTGAGAGTTGAGAGAAATTTTGGGAAATTTCTAGAGATGTGTAGTGTACTCCTTTGAATAAAATCATATTTTCCCACTTATTTATAGTCCCTCAAGTCTCCTTGGCATTAAATGCCATATACAAGTGGTCAAGGGTGAAGAATGGGTCATTTGACCCATTTTGGCCCATGTTTTGTTTCTATTTTTGGGCCTTTTAGTGAGCCCAATTCACTCAACCCAACAAATTCAATAATTTTTTATGTTTAACTCATTTCATACGCGCTACGATGATATTCCCACTCACGGAATTCATATTCGTAGCCTCAATCCCAAAAACAAGTGATTTTAGCCACGTATGGTCTATTTTGACCAAAAGGGTAAAACCGTCATTTTGATGCCAAATTCGTTCTCGAGTAATTTTATCATACCAATATAATACTTTACTTATTTCATGTATATACTCATAGTTATAGAAGAAACGTGGCAAAAATCGACTCGGTACGACCCCGGGTACCCTTGGGACTTAGAAAATTTTCAACTTTTGAAAAAGTGGAAAAACCAGCCTGGCACGCCCTTAGGCACAAAAATTTGGCCCAAAGCGGCGTGGCACGCCCTCTGGCGCGCCCCAACCTTAGTTTTTTTGAAAATTTCATTTTTCGACTTTTCTTCGCGGGTTTGGTTAGATACTTCAAGTCCTATTCATTAACTTACTTCTTACCCTTAATAGACTTTGTTTAGAGGTCCTCTTAGCCTCATTTTGAACCCCACAAATGCTCCACGAAAATCACAAAACACCTCTTACGAAGGGCTAATCACATGTACGAGGCCAAATTTCAATTTTTTTCATCATTAACATTACCGAATACATGCTTATAGCTCTTAACACCTAAGTACACATTATTGAATGTCGTCAAGTAGGGTTGGGAAGGTACGGGGTGTTACATAATCGGGGTTTTAGAGTTTAATATACTCTTTAGTTCCATTATCTTTTATCATCTTATGTCATCTTATCTATCTTTTCTTTATCGCTTTGTTTTCCTTTATTTATCGTCAATGAATTCTCGTCTTCGTATCTTAGATTATGTTATTTGGTATCAGAGTCGAGCTTTGAATCGTTCCCAGGATTCTAGTCTTAGGTTTGCTATCTAGAAAATCACCAAAAAAGTACTATTCACATTTTGAGAGTTTTTGAAATTTTGAGTTTTTGATTTTGAGTCTTGTTTATGTTTTCGATGCTAGAATTATGTTCTCTAGTGTCTAGTGAGTCGATATCTAAAAATTGAGCTTAATTCAATAAGGTTTGAGTGTTCTACCCTTGTTGAAGCTTAAGGTTTGAAAAAAGGTGAAGTGAGTTTCAAAATCTGAAAAGTTTGGGTGCATTTTGAGCTTTAATATCACTTGGGTTGCGTTCGTGGGCTCGAAGGGAGGTTAGGTTTCAAATTTCATCAAATTCCGAGATCGTTTGCTTAAGGGTCAATTTTTGGACGTTCTTAAAAAAATATTCAAGTCTTGTTGAAGAAGAAGGTTCAAAAGAAGGTATTTGATCCAAAAGATCCAATTAAAAAGGAAGTGTACTTGTTTGTGCCAAAGAATATTCCATTTAAAAGTACAAAGGCACAAACTTACTGTCCGAGGGCCTTGACGGCAAGTGTGACGGTCCTCCACCAAGGTGGAGGTCCGCCAACATTACCTCCACCAACAACCCAAATCAGCAACCTATTGGTTAAGACTTGACGACATTATTGGCGGACCTCCAACTCTGTGACGGTCCGTCACCAACTCCTCCAACCTTAAAACGAAAAGAAAAGCTTTGTAAGCTCATTTTAGATTCCTAGATTCATTTCCTTGATTCTTAACCATCCTTTAATTGATTCTAACACTAATTAACAACTAGTAATCAACCTACTTAGTTGCGAATTAGTTCTTGAGTTCGTTTCTTTCTTTGTCCCACTTCTTTGTGTGCTTTTCTCTTTTCAATTTCATTGAAACTTCTTGACTCAAGTCCGTATGTAACTTTTTGAGTCTTTCAAACAAGAATCTATTCCGGACAAGAGTAGCAATCTATGCCTCAACTACCATCGAAGTATAAGCCATCATTCAACACTCACCAATCCAAGTGTGAGGCTTACAAAGGTGTTTAGAGTTTGTGAGGTTATTTCTTAACTCTAATTTGTTTGTTGTTTGTGTTTAGTGACTCTAAATAGGTACAATGGCCCCGGAAGGCGAAACACCACCATCCATGGATGTCAATACTTCTAATACGATCTTGGCTGCAATTGAATTTTTGGGTCGTAGATTGAAATCCATGGAAGGCCACATAACCACGCTCCAAGGAAGTGAATCAACCATGGGTGAAAAGATATTGAATATGAAAGGTCGTCTAAACTCCACCCAATCCACTCTCCAAAACTACCTTGCATCATCGAGCTGGCATGCTCAAGACGCATCCGCTACTCTCTCTCCGAAAACACTCCACCAAATGCTCAATCCACTGAGACAAACACAAGTTCCCATTGTCCAAGCCACTATCTATCCACATAACCGAAATCCCGTTCGTCCACTACAACCCCAATTCAACCAAGTCAACTAAGAAGGACCACAAGACCAAGACCCACCTCACCAAATACCCCATAACCAAGGCCAACCCCAAGCACCCCCAAACTAAAACCTACTACCTTAAGATCCACTAAACCAAAATCTCCCACTTCAAATACCACATAACCAAAATCAACCCGTCCAAGTTGAGGAAAAAGGAGGAAAGGACCCACAAGTTGAGTTTGAAGGGTGCGATGAAGAGGCCTTGCATACAGAGTATTGGAGGCATAGACCATTGCCTCAATAAGGGTTCCGAGGTCGAGGAGGAAGATTTGGTCCGACACCTTACGGTAGAGGAAACTTGGGAAATCGACCCCAAGTTGAAGGTCAATGGAACTATAATGATAACCAAGGTGGCAATGAAGGCCGGGATATAGGGATCAATTCTATCAATACTAGTCTTCCATCTTTCAAGAGAGAAATTGATCCCGAGGCTTATCTTACATCGGAGTCCACTTGTGAAAGAATCTTTCAAGTCAACAATCTCACCGAGGTAAAGAAGAGTTGCTATGCCATAACCCAATTTGAAAGGTTTGCTATTACATAGTGAGAATATTCCAAGAGATTTCAACAAGTTCTAAACGAGGGGCAACCACCGCCATAGAATGCTTTGAAAGGTCTCATGGACAAAAATTCATACCGAAAAGGTATAGGCATGAGTTACTTGCCAAGTTGTACAATCTAAGGAAAGGGAACATAAGTGTCTTGATGTACTATGACGAGTTCCAACAATTGGTTTTGAAGCTTGAGCATCATGAGAACATGGAACATGCCATCATCCGATTCAAAGTTGGTTTCAACGAGGAGATTTCCTCTTCAATGACTTGCCATAAGTTCGCTACCATAAAAGACATCTTTCAAGCGACCTTAGATGTTGAGAGGGATCTCAAGGAAAGATTATCATTCAAACCCAAAGTATACTCATCCACTAATTCTTGGGGTAAGAACAAAGAGGTAGCTCAACCATCTTCGAGTTAGAACAAGAACAATGATGTGACCAAGCCCTATGAAAAGAAGCCCGTAGAGAAGACTACTCCAAAGTACCCACCAAGGAATGAAGCTAACAAGTATCCAACTCCTAATCCAAAAGGCTTTCAATGTTTCAAATGTCAAAGTTGGGACACAAGGCGAATGAATGTCCCAATCAAAGAAATATGATCCTTAGAGAAGGGATTTTGTATTACCTTGGAGAAGAGTTGGAAATTGAAGAGGGAAACGAAAGAGAGACCCAAGAAAAAGAGAGGGTCGGAGAAGATTGTAACACCCCGTACCTTTCTGAACCTAGTTGATTACCGTAACATTCATGGAGTTATTTAAACATGGGAGTTTTGGGAAATTATACATCAAATTTAATGGGCCAAATTAATATTGAGCCATTGGGCTCAATTAAGGCCCAAAAAGAGACACAAAAGACATGGCCCAAAAAGGGGTATGTGACCCATTCTTGTGAGACCAAGTCACCATATTCATTATTGGACCAAGTGTGTGGTTAAGAAGGACCATTAAGGGACTATATAAGGTGTAAAATCAGATTTTAAATCCACAAAACACACATGCCATTTCTAGACATTTCCTAAAGTTAGTTCTTATCTCTCAAACCCTATGCAATCAACTCGTGGGCAAGATCATCATTTTTTGAGTCTTGATAAGTGTTTGTATTTATGTTTTAATATATTATACGCATTTAATATAGTGTATATCATGTTGGTTATGTTGGTGAAGTGTGAGAAGTTCACTATGTGTGAAACAATTTATGTTTGCTTAATCGGTGAAGGTTTTTGCCTTGTAAACTTGAAAATGGACTTGTGGTATTGAAGGAAGTGAACTTGATGGTTTCAATATTGACATGTGAGATGTTATTATAGCCTTAACTTGTTTTATTCTTGTACATAATGTTTGGAATTGTTATTGCAAAATTGTGCATGAATAGGGTGGTGTATTGAAGGAAAAGTGTGGTTTTGGTGATGTTCATGTGTGTTATGAAACCATGGCTGATGGTTGGCATCCAATATGATGTAAAATATGTTAAGAGGAGTTTAGTTATGATCATGGACCATTCATTGCATAAAAAGACCCAAAAGAGACCCTATTTGGCCGAAACGGGGACCCGCCCTCGCAGACGAAGCACCTGCGGGCGCAGGTGACTTCGCAGGTGCCTCTGGATACTGCCAAAGGTCACCTGCAGAGGCAGGTCAGCCACCTGCGGGTGCAGGTGGCTTCGCAGGCCAGCCACCTGCGGGCGCAGGTGGCTTCGCAGGCCAGCCCAGAAGTCCGTTTCAGTTGTTTTCGCATCTCTTTGACCCCCCAAAGCCCCTATACCATTCATGGATGTAATTATCAACTTATGGTACCTTTTGAATGACTTTAAAGAGTATCCTGGAGGCATTTTGAATGGTATAAATTATGGATTGTTGTTCATGTGTTATTATGAAAGCTATTGAGATGATTTGACGGAGTAAATGTGACGTAGGGTTAATGAGGGAGTGTAAAGTATAAACTTGGTGTGAAATGTTATTGGTTTATGATGTCTTGGTCAATGTATGGAATATTATGGTATTGTTGGTATGATAATGCCATGAATGGTGTTGTAAAGGAAGAAACGATATTCTAGGGCAGTTATGTAACTCATTGTCGTCTTATGCACTTGGAATGTAGCTTGTGGTTAATGTTGGTTCCGTTATGAACTTGTGTTGTAGAGTGAAATTTAAGGAAGGAACTGGATTGTTGTATTCACATCTAGGACGGTATATTCATATTGAGATCATAAGGTATGTAAGGTTACTCTTTCCATATCTTTCTGCAGCACATATTAGTCACATTGACATTGTACCTATTCTATTCCGAAATGTTCAAAGGTATACCATTTTCGGTTATTAATTATTGTTATTCACATGTTCCTTATTCATACATCAATTGTGATTCACATGACTCATGTTCTTTGGTTAATGTTCTAAGTTGCAATAATGTTACAATTATCAAAAGTATTAATCTCTCACAAGCAAAAGTATCAACCTCTCATAAGTGAATGTATTAATCTCTCATAAGTAAAGGTATCAATCTCATGAACGTAAGGAATGAAGTAATGTATATACGTGTTCCCAATGATGTTCCAATCACCAATGTATCACTCTCATAACAAAAGTAAAGGGAAGAAGCAATGCAAAGAAGTAATGCTTACATGGTTACTTTATGTTTTATTGAGAATGGATCGCAAATCAAAAGAGGCCTAAGCTCGGATGGAACAATCCCAATATTATGTTATATTATATATACTATATATATATATATATATATATTATATTATAGCCTACCTATGAGTGGATGACGGTTATTATATTATAGCCCACCAAGTGTGGATGACGGTTATTATATTATATCCCACCAAGTGTGGATGACGGTTATTATATTTTAGCCCACCTATGAGTGGATGACGGTTATTATAGTATAGCCCACCAAGTGTGGATGACGGTTATTATATTATAGCCCACCAAGTGTGGATGACGGTTATTATATTATAGCCCACCAAGTGTGGATGACTGTTATTATATTATGGCCCACTAATAAGTGGATGACTGATAATAAAGATGAACGTAAAGCCAAAAGAAGTATGCCAAGGTAATTGAAAATATGAAATGCCAAGGTAATTGAAAATATGAAGGAATGTTATTTCACGAATAAAAGTGATATGAATAAATGAGCAAGCAATGAAAGTAATGAACATGGTTCTACACATACAAAATGATGATTAATCCAAAATGTTTATTCACTTGTATTGATCCCATTTGAGATCCTATGTTGCATACAGTTTCTTGTAGCTTTACATACTCAGTACATTCTTCGTACTGACCTCCCTTGGGGGGGGGGGCTTACCTTATTTGCTGCAGGCACAGGTGCTAGTAGACCTCCACAGTAGGTTGCAGATCATTTGCAGATCGTTGGTGAGCTCCAGCTGCTTCGGGGCTTTCTGAGTCATTATGCACATTTGTTTGATATTGTACATGAGAGTGGGGTGTTGTCCCGACTCTAGGTTTGTTATGGTTATGTATCTGTAGAGGCTTTGTAGACTTATATGGGAGAATGATTGTAAGAGAAGTGTGTCCATTTTGACGTAATGGCCCTAACGGTCAAGTTTCATATATATATATATATATAGCACATGTTTCCATAACTTCCGCTATTAGCATCTAGTATGTATACGTGATGATGATGTTTCTTGAATGACATGCATATGAATGGACAAGAGCAAATATTGGTTATGTCGGGCCTTATCGGCTTCGGGTGCCAGTCCGTCTCGTTGGAATTCGGGGAGTGACAAAGATGAGTAAGTAGAAGAAGGTGATGAGGATGCTTGGCCTCAAGATGGAGAGTTTCCGGTCCCAAACTTTGTGGTGAGACGAGTAATGATTAGCAAGACCTTCGATGACCTGAGTCAAAGAGAGAATCTATTCCATTCTATGTGTCTTATCAAGGAGAGTGTGTGTTCATTGGTCATTGATAGTGGGAGTTGTGCTAATATTGCTAGCGATACCATAGTTAGCTTCTTAAAGTTTCCCACTACCCCACATGCTTCATCCTACAAGCTCCAATGGTTGAACGAGTGTGGAGAATTGAAAGTGACTAGACAAGTTATGATCCAGTTCAGGATTGGGAATTATCAAGACGGGGTGTTTTGTGATGTAGTTACCATGCAAGCATGTCATATTTTGCTTGGGAGACCTTGGCAGTATGATATATCCACCAAGCATGATGGGAGGACTGACCGATATTCTCTTAAACTAAATGGTAAGAAGTTCATACTTCACCCTCTTTCCCCATCCCAAGTGAATGAGGCATATCAAAAGCTAAAGAAGTTAAAGGAGAAAGTTCAGAAAGAAGGTGCGAAGGAATCTCATAAAAACGAGAATGATGAAGGGGAAGAAAGAAGAAAGTTGAAGGGGAATGGCCAAATGGTTATGTTAGCTAGAAACAAAGATTTCTTCAAGGAATGTAATGAGGAGGAGCCCATGCTTCTTCTAGCCCATGTTTTTCACACTAACCACTCTACTTCTCCTATTCCCCATTCTATTTATCTTGTTTTGCAGGGTTATGATGATGTGTTCCCAAAAGAACTTCCAAAAGGGTTACCCTCACTTTGGGTGATTGAACACCAAATCGATCTAGTGTCGGGCTCAAAATTGCCAAACAAGCCCGCCTATCGAAGTAACCCTATGGAGAAAAATAAACTTTAAAAACAAGTTGAGGAACTCCTCAACAAAGGATACATCAAGAAAAGCATGAGCCCATGTGCCGTACCGGTGTTGTTGGTGCCAAAGAAGGATGGAACTTGGCGCATGTGCGTCGATTGTAGAGCCATCAACAAAATCACAATAAAGTATCGACATTCTATCCCTTGGCTAGATGACATGTTAGATGAATTAAATGGTTCTAGCTTTTTTTCTAATATTGATCTTAGGAGTGGGTATCACCAAATTCGGATGAACCCGAGAGATGAGTGGAAAATTCTTCAAGACCAAATTTGGTCTCTATGAATAGTTGGTTATGCCATTCAGATTCACCAACGCTCCTAGTACCTTCATGAGGCTAATGAATCATGTGATGAATATACAGAATTTTGTTATGGTTTACTTTGATAATATCCTTGTCTATAACAAGTCCCTAGATAACCATGTGTTGCACTTGAGATGTGTGTTTGATGTGCTTAGAAAAGAACAATTGTATGCTCATCTAGAGAAATGTTTTTTTGGTGTTGATGAGGTCGTCTTTTTAGGGTTTGTTGTGAGTTCCTGGGGTGTTGAAGTGGATGAATCCAAGATAGACGCTATACGAAATTGGCCAATGCCACAATCCATTGGTGATGTGAGAAGTTTTCATGGATTGACTAGTTTCTATAGAAGGTTTGTCAAAGGGTTTAGCACTATAGCCGCCCCGTTGACCGAGGTAATCCAAAAGGATAAGCCTTTTAAATTGGGAGAAGAGCAAGCAAAGACATTTGAAACTTTGAAAACAATGCTTAACTCCGCTCCATTTTTACAATTACCCAATTTTGACAAGATGTTTGAAATTGAATGCGACGCTAGCAAGGTAGGCATTGGAGCAGTCTTAATGCAAGACCAAAGGCCCATTCTATACTTTAGCAAAAAGCTCAAAGGAGCAACCTTGAACTACTCCACATATGATCTTGAGTTGTATACCTTGATTAGAGCTTTGGGCAATTGGCATTACTATTTGTGGCCAAGGGAGTTTGTAATTCGAACTGACCATGAATCTTTGAAACACCTTAGGGGCCAAGATAAATTAAGCAAACGGCATGCCAAATGGATTGAATTCTTGGAAACTTTCCCGTATGTAATCCAATACAAAAAGGAGAAGGACAATGTTTTGGACGATGCCTTGTCTAGAAAACATGTTTTGCTTTATACATTGTCTTCTAAATTGATTGGTTTTGAATATTTGAAGAATTTGTATCCCGAGGACCCCTACTTTGCTCCAATCTTTAAGGATCCTGAGGGATAGGAAAGGGAACGGTGGATTAGGGATAGGTCATCTATACCCTGGTTTCTTATTTAAAGGAAAAAGATTGTGTGTGCCCTCAAGCTCTTGGAGAGAGTTGTTTGTTAGAGAGGCACACGATAGGGGTTTGATGGGTCACTTTGGAATCAACAAGACTTTTTGGATCCTAGAGGATTATTTTACTGGCCAAAAATGCCTGATGATGTTGCAAGAATATGTGGCCAATGTGTAGAATATAGAAGTGCTAAATCACGGCTTCTCCCTCAAGGGTTGTATACCCCACTTCCCACTCCCCTACGCCCATGGATTGATATCTCTATGGATTTCGTGTTGGGTTTGCCTAGGATAAGGAGAGGAAAAGATAGAGTTTTTATTGTTGTTGATAGATTCTCAAAAATGGCTCACTTTATCCCATGTCACAAGAGTGATGATGCTTCTAATGTGGCAACCTTGTTTATTGAACATGTTGTAAAGATACATGAGATTCCCAAGACCATTTTTAGTGATAGGGACTCTAAGTTCCTTAGTCATTTTTGGAGGTCATTGTGGGGGTAGGCTTGGCACTAAATTATTCTTCTCCACGTCTTTCCACCCACAAATCGATGGTCAAACCAAGGCTGTGAGTAGGATTTTAGGTTCTATGCTATGCACCATGGTTAGTGGGAAGATGACCTCTTAGGAGGATCACCTACCTTTAGTCGAATTTGCTTATAATAGAGTTATTCACATGACTATTGGTATGACTCCCTTTGAGTGTGTTTACGATTTTAACCCCCTTAGATCTCACTCCTTTGCCTAGTGATATTGTAATTAGCTTAGGTGGGAACAAAAGGGCAGATGTCATGAAGAAGCTACATGAGAAGGTGAGACTACGCCTCAAAAAGAAGAATCAAGAAGTGGCAAAGAGAATGAACAAAGGGCGAAAACGACTTGTGCTCGAACCAGGCGATTGGGTATGGTGTACCTCCAAAAAGATCAATTTCCAGCCCAAAGAAATATCAAGTTGATGCCACAAGGTGATGGCCTATTTCAAGTGCTAGAAAGGATAATCGATAATGCATACAAGATTGACCTCCCACCGAAATATTAAGTGCACAACACTTTCAATGTGTGCGATCTTTCACCTTTTGACATGCTCGAGGGTGATGAGTCCATGAATTTGAGGTCAAATTCTTTTCAAGATGGAGAGGATGATACATCCTGGATTTCCTCACGACCATTCACAAGGAGCCAAGCTAGAGAACTACAAAGAACTCAAGCTTTATTCATGAAGAGTGAGGTATTAGAGCTTGTATTAATGCCATCTGAGGGTTACCACGTATTGAAGGTCGATTTGAAAGCTCACTAGGATGAAGATGATCACTACTTGAAGGTGACGCCATTGATGGAGGACAGCCAAGGCCTTGAAGGACCGTCAAGAAGACCTCCAAGGAGGCCCCTTGAAGACCACCTACTAGTTGGTGGTGGCGCCATTGTTGAAGGACCGTCAAGGCGTTGAAGGGCTTCAAAGATGCCTACAAGGAGCCCCTTGAAGACCACCTACTGGTTGGATGTGGCACCAATGTTGTAGGGTCGTCAAGGTGTTGAAGGGCCATCTAAAATGCCTCCAACTTGAGGCAGAATCATTTCATGGGCTTTTTTCCCCTTTTTAAGTTAAGGTCACTTTTGGGCCTTTGTAATAAGACTATAAATAGTTAACTATAAATAGTTAATTGGGGTTTCATTTTAGCTTAGCTATCTTTTGAATATTGATGAATACTTCTCCTTTGAGAGAGATTGGTAAGGTTTGTGTTGAATTGTTGCTTAGAAATAAGGGTTTCGAGGTCATCTAGACGCCCTCTTGGTCCACGTAAGAAGATTGGTGCTCGTTGATTAGTTGTAATCAGGGTTTTAGAGTTTAATAGACTCTTTAGTTCCATTATATTCTATCATCTTGTGTCATCTTATCTATCTTTTCTTTATCGCTTTGTTTTCCTTTGTTTATCGTCATTGAATTCTCGTCTTCGTATCTTGGATTGTATCAAGAAGCTAACAAAGCAAACCTCAAAAGACCCAAATAAAAAGACATGTGAGAAAACATAAAAAATGAGTGGGTAGAAGCAATGGAAGATGAGATGAAGTCACTCCACGAGAATGACACATATGAGTTAGTGGAATTACCGAAAGGTAAGAAAGCTCTAACAAACAAATGGATCCTTAGAGTAAAGCAAGAGCAACATACCTTTGCGCCTTGGTATAAGGCGAGGTTAGTTGTCAAAGGCTTTGGCCAGAGAAAGGGAGTTGACTTTGATGAAATTTTCTCTCCTGTCGTGAAAATGTCTTCTATTCGTATGGTGCTAGACTTAGCTGCAAGTCTAGATTTATAGGTTGATCAGATGGATGTTAAGACTGCTTTTATTTATGGTGATTTAGATGAAGATATTTACGTGGAGCAGCCTGAAGATTTTGTAGTCAAAGAAAAAGAAAATTATGTTTGCAAATTGAGGAAGAGCTTGTATGGCTTGAAACAAACTCTAAGACAATGGTACTTGAAGTTTGAATCTGTCATTGAAAAACATGGATACAAGAAAACTTTTTCAGATTACTGTGTATTCTTTCAGAAGTTCTCTAATGATGATTTTATTATTTTACTACTTTATGTGGATGATATGTTGATTGCTAGCAGAATTAAATCTAGAATTGCAGTCCTTACAAAAGAGTTGAGCAAGTCTTTTGCGATGAAGGACTTGGGGCTAGCAAAGAAAATTTTAGGCATCCAAATAAACAGAGATAGAGGTAAAAAAGAGTTATCATTATCTCAGACGCAGTACATTGAGAAGTATTGATGAGGTTCAATATGACAGAAGCAAAAGTGGTTAGTACTCCTCTTCCTAAACACTTCAAATTGAGTACAACTCAGAGTCCATCTACTAACAAAGAGAAGAAAGAGATGTCTTGTATTCCTACTCCTCTGCAGTTGGTAGTTTGATGTATGTTATGGTTTGCACTAGATCAGATATTGCACATGCCGTTGGTACTGTTAGCAAATTTCTTTCTAATCCTGGAAAGGAACATTGGGATGCTGTAAAATGGATACTAAGATATTTGAAGGGTCCTGCAGATATAGAGTTGTGCTTTGGTAATGGCAAGCTTGAACTTGTTTGCTATACAGACTCTGATTTCGGAGGTAATCTTGATAATTCAAGATCCACTTCCGGTTATTTGATCATTTTTGCACGGGGCTATTTCTTGGCAATCAAGACTACAGAAGTGCATAGCTCTATCCACCACAGAAGCCGAATATATTACTATCACTGAAGGTGCCAAAGAATTGCTTTGGATGAAGGAATTTATGAAAGATATTGATTTTAAACAGTCAAGGTTTGTCTTATTTTGTGATAATTAGAGTGCTATTTATCTCACCAAGCACTCCATATTTCATTCAAAGTCCAAACATATTAGTAGAAAATATCATTGGATTAGAATAAACGTGGAAGAGAGATTATTTGAGGTTGAAAAGATACACACTGATGACAATCCTTCAGATATGCTAACGAAAGTGGTGATTGTAGAGAAACATGAGTATTGTAGAACTTTGACAGGCATGAAGCCTGTCCTGAGTTCCTCTGCTTGAAGATCCATTTGGGTTTGTTGGGCTGTAGCCCATGTTCCAGCCAAAGGCTCATGGCCTAATCCTATTCTCTTTTGGTTTCCAATCCTATTTGGAAAAAGATTCAGATTTTCTATTCCTATTTGGAGTTGGTTTGGCTTTAGGAAAAAACACCACTTATCATCTATAAATAGGATAATTTGAAAGAGAATTATTCATGCTCATTGGTTTTGTCTTTGAGAGACATTAGCATATAAGAGAGGTTTTTGAGAGAGCTTTCACCAAAGAGAGAAGAGAGAAAGAGAGTTTAGTTGCTGCAGTCTTTACTCTCCAACCAGCCAACTTCAGATCGCGTTTTCTAGCTCATTCACTGTTGGATCGGGCTGAAATTTTGACTGACTGTTCCTGACATCTTGATGTTTGATTTGAATGGTGAAGATCGGATTTGGTGGCCCTTAGCATCCGATTTTGAGTCCCGAACAGTAGCTCTATTTCAGGTGATTTCTCTTGATTTACTTTGTTGGTGTCGCTATTGTTTCTCCTTGTTGTGTAGCCATTTGGAGAATATTTGTAACCCTCTTATTGTTATAATAGAGCTGTTTAGATCTTTGTTATCCCGTGGTTGTTACCTTCATCTTGAAGGGGTTTTCCACGTTAAATTTTGTGTTCTTTACTTTCTTTGTTTTCGTATTTACCTCTTTCCGTCATAACACTTATCTACCTCCCCGTGGGAGTGGTAAGGTCTACGTACACTCTATCTCCCTAGACCTCGCTTGTGGGATTTTCCGGGGTATGTTGTTGTTATGATTTCAACAATCAATTTTTATAACATTTTTTTCAGTCATAAGACATTACACAATGTTATTCTCTATTGAGATTATTTGCCTCTAATTACGTACTCCCTCCGTTTCAAAATAGTTGACCCTTGTTGACTTGACACTCTTCTTAAGAAATTTTTTATTAGGAGTTTATTTTATCAAATTAACCTTATTAATTAAACTTTGAAAATATAAATTTGAGTATATACACTTAATGTCGTCATTTAATGATAGGAGTAGTATTGGAAGAACATAATAAAACTCTCTTGATTTCATAACTTGGACAACTAAATTAAAATAAATATTTTTAGCAAGAGGGCAAACTAAAACGAAACGGAAGGAGTAACAAGAAAAATCCAATTTTCCCAAAAAGGGGATACAGAAAGAAACACAAAAAAGCCAAGTATATATTTGGTCTTTTCTTTTTCTGGTTTTTGATTAGTCAAGTTTTCTGTGATATTGTTATTTACTTGGCCTAGGAAATGATAAAGAAAAGGACAGGATTTGGTGGTCCTCCACTTGTCCACTTTATAATACACACAATGGTCCCTTTCCCATATAGTAACTCCACTGTTTTAATTTAGGGGGACGTATGGCCATGAAAGTTTTAAAAAACACTTTATTTGAACTAAACTCAATAGGAGTTTGACCTTGAAAATTAAAATATTTTAGAGTTAGAGTTGGAATTGGAGTTGTGTTTAACTATAAAAATAAATTATAGTACTTTTTAACTTTTTTGTGAGAGAAATGTGAGTGAAAAAAGTGAAACTTACTTGTTTTTACTTTTCCAAAAAAAAAAAATTCACTAAAGTAAAAAAAGTTTTATGGCCTTGCACCATAAATTTTCACTTTTTCATTAAAGTGAAATAAATTTTCAAAAAAAAGTGGAAAAAATTCATGGACAAACGGGCCCTCAATATATTTGACACTAAAGGGTCGTTTGGTACGTAGACTAAATTATCCCAGAATTATAATCCTAGGGTTATAATCCCTGGACTATTTTATACCACCTCCCATATGGTAATACATACAATTATTACTATGGTAATACATATGGTAACCCATAGTTGATGGGTTATACCAAGACTAACTTTGGTAGTAGTTTTATACTATGTTTGATTGATGGTGAAAATTAGTCACAGATAAATTTATACCATCAACCAAACATGGTATAAATTTTATCCATGGGATAACTTTAACTTCTCCATGAGATATCCCACCTTATACCTCCTACCAAATGACCCCTAAATATATACAATATATAGCACTCCCTCATCCATCTTTACTTATCCACTTTTGACTTGACACATATCTTAAGAAACAATAAATAAAGGGGTGATTTTACTATATCACCCGTTGAATATAATAGATTTTTTGTTTTGAAAAATGCAATGAGGGATGAATAGTATTTAATATTAAGGATAAATGGGAAAAAGGGATAAATTATGTATTGATTTTCCAAACTGAACAAGTTTTGTTGGACATCCCAAAATAGAAAAGTGGACAAGTAAAGATGGACGGAGGGAGTAATACATACAATTTCAACAAATATCTTTAATAGTGTTTATATTCTAGAATTTGTTAGTATTTTTGTCCTGAATTTCCTATTTTATCTGGATTCTGTCATAATTTTGTTTTACTTCAAAAAAATTTTCTTGGTGGAAAAGATTTTTTTGTCGGAAGAGATATCTTTCATAATTGGTTAAACCTTTCTTGGAGGAGAATTTTAGCATCCACAATGTAGTCATCATAAGAGTCTTATTTAGAGAGAGATTTGCTCTTGATAATTTTATGATTATTTTTTATATATTAGATTTTCATATATAGACCAATTGATCAAATTATATGATAATCTTATGATTTTTAGTATAGTTTTTTGTCATCTGATTCATCACTGATATAATTTGTAATTATTAACCTCCGCATGACACCTTATCGATTTCAATTCCAACAGAATTTGCCTAGGCAGTGAACTCTAGATTTAAAATATATTTAAAGTTTAGTCTAAGATAACTCTAGATTGTGTGTTACAAGTTCATTTTTTTCTTCCTCTGTATCTTCACATTCATCAAATACGTCGGTTTCTAGAAGGTAAGCACCTCATCAAATTCTTTAAAAGTATGATAGATTTAATAGTAAGAATAAAAATTGAATTCGTAAAAATTAAATTCTGAATCCGTCTACATTCTAGAAAAGCTAAAACCCGAGATATGGTCTAAAAAATAGCCTAAGAAAAAAGTGGTCACCATACTAATACGTACTTAAAAGGCTACAAATTAAATAGCCGCACCATATTAGTGACAGCCAAAAAAATTAAGGGTAAAATACCTCAATGCAATTATTTATAATTAAATATCCTCTTACATAAAATATCTCCTTAACTAATTACATAAAATGTCCCTTTCCCTTGTACTTTTACTTATTTATCTTTATTTTAATTCTTTTCTTTTTGTTTCTCTATTTCTCTACCTCTTTTCTTTTCTTTTTTTTTTAAATATTTTTTCTCATTTCCTATTTTTCTTATTTTTCTTTTTATGCTTCTTTGTTCATTTGCTTTTTCTTAAAATTATTTTATTCTTTATTTTTGTTTTACACCAGAAACTAATTAACACTCAATTTTTATTTTATATACTCATTTTCTTCTTCTTTTTTTTGTTCTCGTTTATTACTTTATTTATGTATTTTTTTCACTACTTTTTTTTTTTCTGCTTTTATTTTTCTCTTTTTTTTTCTTTATTGGTTTCTTTTATTTTTGTGTTTTTTTTAATATTTATTTTTAGTTTTTTAATTTTTTTATTTCTTGTTCCTTTTCTTTTCTTTTTCTTTTTTTTTTATTTATTTCTTTATTCTTTAATTTTTTTTCTCTACTTCTTCTTTTTCCTGCTTTTATTTTTCTCTTTTTTTTTCTTTTATTTTGTGTTTTTTATTTTTCATTTTCTCTTTGTTTTTAAATTTCTTTAGTTGTTGTTCCTTTCATTTTTTTTATTTATTTCATTATTCTTTATTTTTTCCCCTCCCTTTTTCATTCATTTTTTCTCAAATCATAATATTCTTTATTTTTACCATAAACTAATTTCATATTTTTGATCCTTTTTTATTTTATTTTATTTACTTATTTATTTTCTTCTGTAATTTTATTTGATTCCATGTTCTGTTTTATTTCTGTTTTTTTTTCATTTGCAGTGATACCATCACAGTATATCTATACAATGTCATGGTATCATTGATGTCTGCTTCAATCCGTCAGTCAGACATCCATGATACCATCACAGTATATATATACTGACATAGTATCATTGGGTTTGCTTCAATTCGTAATGATATCATCACAATATATTTATATACCATGATGGTATCATTGATGTTTGCTTCAATCCTTTAGTCCTTCTGTGAGACCTCAATGATACCATCACAATACATTTATATATTGTCATGGTATTATTGATCTCTGCTTCAATCCATCAGTGACACCTCCATAATACCTTTACCGTATATTTATATACTAAATGGTATCATTGAGGTTTGCCTCAGTCATAATGATGTCATCACAATATATTTATATACTGTTATAGTATTATTGAGGGCTGCTTCAGTATATTTAATAGAAACATATATTTTTATTTAATTAATATTCATATAATGTGATGGTATCATGCAGGAATTTCTTTTCTTAATTATTTTCTATTGTGATTTATTTATTATTTATAATATTTTTATTAATGTAAAGTAGTTAAATAATATTTTTATCTTTATATTTTAATAAAAAAGAAATGGATATTAATTAAATAAAAATATATGTTTCTATTAATTTAAATTTTAATGAATAAACTAATAAATTTATTATATATCTTTATCAGTCGAAAAATAGTTAAATTTTATTAAATAAATTAGTGAATTTAATATTATTTTTATTTACTTTTTGTAATCTAATTATTTATTTTTATATTTTTTTAAGTCAAAAATTGATTAGCCACTATAATTATTTTTATATTTAAATAAATAAAAGATAACTAACACAAAAAGAAAGAGAAAACAAAAAAAAGAAGAGAAAAGAATAGAAACCTAGAAAGGTATATGCATTGGAAAAGGCAAAAGGTAGGCGCCTCAATTTTTGCTTATTTACGTCGAAATTGAAAAGTGGCATGCGAGTAATTAGTTTGAGCTGACTAGGTGTATTGGACTGTATTAAGGGAGGAGATAATAACGGAATCAAAATTTTCATTAAAGAGGTTCAAAATTGAAATAAGTAAGAATGCGAATTAGTTGAAGGGGGTTCAACATTAACTATATATACATAAAATATAATTTTAACAATATATAAATAGTATAATTTTCTGAAGAAGGGGGATGAACCCCCTAGCCACAAGGTAGTTCCGTCACTGTGAGGGGGTATTTGAGGATAAATACTTTAGATTTTTGATTTATTTAATCATTTAATGTACTTTTTCTTTAAATTAAAGTAGAAAAGTTAAAATAGTAATAAGGCCAAAAACGGGACAGATGGACAGCTTACAAATTCCAAATAGCAATGATGAGAAATTGGGAATATTCTCATGTACTGTAAGTAAATCTATCGATAAATATATAATTATTAATTTGATTAAATAACTAATTATTATATATTAAAATTTACTATTATCTTAGTGAAAATTTCAGTTCCGTCTCTTCGAGCAAAGTATGCATGTTGTATATCTTCAAATATACAATTCACATAATAATATATCCAAATTGAGAATACAATAGTGTAATTCAACTATTCTTACCGTATTATATACCTTTAGAATATACAATCATATGAGTCGTACACTTCAAAAGTATACAATGTGCAAAATTGTATGTGTAACTTTTGTTCTTTTTTGGGTTTGGTAAAATCTGTATCTTCCAACAATAACTTCAATCACATTTTCAAACTAAATAAGAACAATCACATGAAGTTGTAACTTTGTATTTCACAACTTTGAACCTCAAAATAGGTTCAATCCAACTTATGAACATCAACAAAATGAAGTTCAAACTATTTTCTGAAAAATAGTCAAACCGTAAGAAAAAGATGAAGACAGAAATGGAGAATCAAGTCCACCACATTCACTGTGTGTCCTTAAGGAATTTATTCCCCTCAAGTGCCCGAGGTTATGAAATCTTTCCTCCCAGGATAAAATGATTCACTTCAGTAGAATAGTGGTACCTCAAATTCTACCGAACAACGAACTCACTCAACGATTTGATGATCACACTTGAGTTTTTCAAGAAGAAGAGAGAGTTTTCCTTTCACTAAATTCGTCACCAAACCTGAGGAAAAATTCAGGTATTTATAGCCAAAAGGTGGTGCTTCAGAAAGGAAGCAATGGTTCCAGAAAAAATGAACTGTTTCATACCGTCACGGCCACCTGCGCCCGCAGGTGGCTTTTTCGGCACAAATAGAGAGTTTCCAGTGACCTGCGTTGGGTCATTTGCGTCTGCAGACGTTGTCCTGCGCGCGCAGGTCACTTTCTGTTTTTCCAAATAGTGCCTCGAAGGGTCACGTACCTTCGAGGTGCGTTGTGACATGCGTTCACACTTCCTTATGTGCGTCCTTAAATGGAGAATTTCATATTGAATTTTTGGATCATTAACTCTCAAGTTTCAAATGAATTTTATCCAAAAAGATAATCTCTCGATTGATCATTTTCTAAATCCAAATCCAAATCCGAAGCCGAAGCCAAAGCCGAAGTCGAACCGAGCAAGCGACGACGACGAGGGCGCGAGGCATGACTTGTTCTTTCCTCACTATCCACATGAAGGAATGCTTTTCAATATAAGCATAAGAAAGTTCCTTTCTCCCACTAATGTGGGAGAAACACTCTTCTTTAAAGTGAAACCACAATTCACTTTTCCCCTCCATTTGTTCTCTCTATTTTCCATTCACATTTCATCACTAGAACCCAACAATTCCTCACATGAATGGGGAATGGCCATTTCATTTAAAATATTCGTACAAGTGTGTGATCTACAAGCAAAGACTAATTGCATTTGGATAAGTAGGTTTCCCTTTAAACTTTTCGTAGTGAACTTGCATCAGATGCACTCGGTCAATCGGTAGATGTGATATCTTTGAACCGTCGAACTTTAGTGTACACCTAGACAATACAAGTCACACAACCAGCCTTTTACCTTTTATGGTTCTCACGATTTTGTTTGTTTCAGCCATGAACATAACCTGGTTTCATGAGAGCTTAGAGAATAGGCCTTTACTTTCATTCTCCTTGAAGCGACTTTCACTTCACCCTCACATAGGTGATTCCTAAATGTTTCAATCCTATAGATCAAACTATTTGGTTAAATCTGTCAAACTTAGAGACCATTAAAAGACTACCAATCATAAGTCTTATCCTTATTTCCTGAACATTGTCTTCATCATGAGAATGAGTTGAGTTAATTGACAATGTTGAACCGTCAGTCACAACTTTGTTTTATCTCCTTGAACCTAGCTCTTAGGATCTCCAGTCCGCTAGGTAGAGTTACCGCCGTGAAGACTTGTCCTAGGCCGTAAACCCATTTCCTTCGATGATCTCTCAACTCCTTCTCTAGATAGGCCTTTTATAAGTAGATCTGACACATTATCCTTTGACTTTACATAGTCAATCGTGATAATTCCACTTGAGAGAAGTTCTCTAACGGTATTATGTCTCCGTCTTATATGACAAGATTTACCATTATACATCATGCTTCCTGCCCTACCTATCACAGCTTGGCAATCACAGTGTATGTATACTGGTGCCAAAGGTTTAAGCTAATAAGGAATATCTTCCAAGAAATTTCGGAGTCATTCAGCTTCTTCACCGGCTTTATCTAACGCGATAAATTAAGATTCCATTGTAGAGCGGGCAATACATGTCTGTTTGGATGATTTCCAAGAGACTGCTCCTCCACCTAAAGTAAATACATATCCGCTCGTGGATTTTACTTCATTCGATCCGGTGATCCAATTTGCATCATTATATCCTTCAATTACCGCAGGATATTTGTTATAATGCAAAACATAGTCTTGAGTATGTTTTAGATATTCCAAGACTCTTTTTATTGCCATTCAATGAGTTTGATTGGGATTACTCGTGTACCGACTCAATTTACTAATAACGCATGCTATATCTGATCGCGTACAATTCATGATGTAAATCAAATTTTCCAACACTCTTGCATACTCCAATTGTGAGTCACTTTCACCTTTATTCTTTCGAAGTGCATAGGTCACACATCCAATGGAGTCTTGGCAATATTGAAATCCAAATACTTGAACTTGTCAAGTACCTTTTCAATGTAATGAGACTGTGACAATGCTAACCCTTGTGGAGTTCTATGAGTTCTTATCCCTAAGATTACATCCGCAACTCCACGGTCTTTCATATCAAACTTGCTCTCAAGCATTCGTTTCATTGCATTTATGTCAGAAATGTCTCTACTGATGATCAACATGTCATCCACATACAAACAAACAACGACTTTGTGATTTGGAGTGTCTTTAATGTAAACACATTTATACATTCATTTATTTTGAATCCGTTTGCGAACATGGTTTGGTCAAACCTTGCATGCCACTGTTTGGGTGCTTGCTTTAGTCCATAAAGTGACTTAACAAGTTTGCACACTTTCCTTTCTTTACCAGGAACCACAAAACCCTCAGGTTGTTCCATGTAAATTTCTTCCTCCAATTCTCCATTTAAGAATACAGTTTTCACATCCATTTGATAGATTTTAAGACCATATACGGTAGCTAATGCAACCAACATCTGAATGGACGTTATCCTTGTTACTGACGAGTGTATGTCAAAATAATCAAGGCCTTCTTTTTGTCTAAAGCCTTTCACAACAAGTCTTGCCTTGTATTTGTTAATAGTACCATCAACTTTCATTTTCCTTTTGAAGATCCATTTATAACCTAAAAGTTTATTTCCTGGAAGAAGATCAGCCAACTCCCAAGTATGGTTGCTCAAGATTGAATCAATCTCACTATTGACAGTCTCTTTCCAAAAAGATGAGTCCGCAGACGACATCACTTCTTTAACATTAGAGGTTCATTTTCAAGAAAAAATGTTACAAAATCTGATCCGAAGAAAATCGACGTTCTTTGTCGCTTACTACGCCTTGGATGCTCTTCATTAAGTACATTCTCCCTTGGTTCATCCCTAGGTCATTTAGACCCTTCGCTAGACAACTCATGTCTAATCTTATACGAATAAATATGTTCAAAGAACTCAGCATTATCTGATTCAATTACAGTCTAATCATGGATATCCGGATGTTCGAATTTATGAACCAAAAATCGACATGCTTTACTATTTGTAGCATATCCGATGAAAACACAGTCCACAGTCTTTAGTCCTATTTTCACCCTTTTGGGTATTGGACTTTCGCTAGACACCCCCACACTTTGAAATATTTCAACTTGGGTTTTCTTCTTTTTCATTTCTCATATGGAATAGATTGTGTCTTTCTATGGGTAACTCTATTGAGTATTCGATTAGCTGTAAGGATAGCTTCCCCCCACAAGTTTTGCGGTAAACCTGAACTTATAAGTAAGGCATTCATTATTTCCTTCAAGGTTCGGCTTTTCCTTTCCACAATCTCATTTGATTGAGGTGAGTACGGGACAGTAGTTTGATGGACAATTTCATTTTCTAAACATATCTTCGCAAAAGGAGATTCATATTCTCTACCCCTATCACTTCTTATCATTTTGGTTCTTTTATCCAACTAATTTTCAACTTCAATTTTATATTGCCTAAATGCATCTATTGCCTGATCCTTACTATTCAGCAAATAGACATAACAGTATCTAATCCAGTCGTTAATAAAAGTTATGAAATACTTTTTCCCACCACGAGATGGTGTCGACTTCATATCACAAATGTCCGTGTGAATTAAGTCTAAGGGATTGGAATTCCTTTCAACAGACTTATACGAATGCCTAGCATACTTCAATTTAACACATGTTTGACACTTTGATTTACTGCACTCAAAGTTAGGAAAAACTTCCAAGTTAATCAGTTTTCGCAAAGTTTTGTAAATTGACATGTCCCAAACATTCATGCCATAATTCATTTGACTCACGCAAGTGAGAAGAAGCCTCAACTTTATTCATTTCAACAACCATTACATGAAGTTTGAAAAGGCCCTCGTTGAGGTATCCCTTTCCTACATTTATTTCATTCTTGCTTATTTCAACTTTCTCTGAAACAAACACACATCTAAACCTATTTTTAACGAGTAGTGTTGTCGACACTAAGTTCTTCCTAATAGTAGGAACATAGAGAACATTGTTGAGAGTCAACACTTTGCCGGAAGTCATTTTTAGGAATATCTTCTCACTTCCTTCAACCTTTGCTGTTGAATTATTTCCCATGAAGATCACTTCTTTGGGACCAGCGGTATCATAAGTAGCAAAAACTTCTTTGTCCGCACAAACATGTCTAGTGGCTCCTGAATCTGATCACCATTCATTTGGATTTCCAACTAGATTATATACTGTGATCATTGCACACCGATTTTCAATCTTTCCAGTTGCTTCCAACATGTTTATCTTATTTCTTTTCTTGTTCCTTTTCAGAACTTGACAACTTAGAGCTTTGTGCCCAACTTTACTACAATTGTAGCACTTGCCTTTGAATTTTTTCTTATTCTGCTCTTTCTCTTGTCTAGAAGAATTCTTCCTCTTCATATTATGTGCAACATTATCTTTAACAAGATTTACACACATCATTGTTGATTTCTCACGCAACTTAATGTCCTCTTCTATCTTGAGACGAATCACAAGATCTTCTAAACCAAACACTTGGTTTTCAAACATTCCTTTTTCCTGGAACATGAGGATATCTATTTGTGAACATTTGCATTTCAAGTTTGGTCAGCCAAAAGAACATCATTTACTGTCATTCTTTGAAGTTCACACCAGAATATTTTTTCGATTTCTCTATCGTTTTCATTGCTTCAGCAATATCTGAACTACTTAATGACGCAATATTGGTTGCCGTTGGGACAACACCAATCACAACCGAATCAATTCGTTGTTCAGTTTCATTTGTCATTTCCTTATCAAGCTTTAACAAACACTTTAGTATTTAAGAATACTAACTATAAAGACTTTAATCTTTAAACACTTGTTTCTAGTCAACAATGAAGTTTTTATGTCTTTAAATTATCAACCGAATGAACTTTGAAATCTGACGAAGTTTTTATATTCTTTAAATGAAAAACAAATTCAAACAGAGTAAAAAGCCATAGATTTTAAACTCCAGAAACTAATACAAAGAGTTCAACGAATCGGTGAAGTTTTTATATTCTTCGAACCGAATTCACAGTCTAATTTCTCAGCAAAGTTTTTATATTTTTAAATCGAGGGAGTAGAAATCAAAAGATTTAGTCTCCACAAAATCATACACTATACAGATTAACAAGTACTTATAAATTTCTTAAGATTGTTGTTTTTCGGGTTTGGTAAAATCTGTATTTTCCAACAATAACTTCAATCACATGTTCAAACTAAATAAGAACAATCACATGAAATTGTAACTTTGTATTTCACAACTTTGAACCTCAAAATAGGTTCAACCGAACTTATGAACATCAACAAAATGAAGTTCAAACTATTTTCTGAAAAATAGCAAAACCGTAAGAAAAAGATGAAGACAGAAATGGAGAATCAAGTCCACCTAATTCACGGTGCGTCCGCTCTTCCTCATGTGCGTCCGTAAATGGAGATTTTTGGATCATTAACTCTCAAGTTTCAAATGAATTTTGTCACCGAAGCCAAGCGAGCGATGATGACAGCGCGAAACTTGACTTGTTTTTGCCTCACTATCCACATAAAGGAATGTTTTTCAATATAAGTATAAAAAAGTTCCTTTCTTCCACCATTGTGGGAGAAACACTCTTCTTTAAAGTGAAACCACAATTCACTTTTTTCCTCCATTTGTTTTCTCTATTTTTCATTCATATTTCATATCACTAGAACCCAACAACTTTTTAACTAAGAAGCGAATTTTGTTGATGTAATCATTTGACACTTGAAATTCACTCAATTACGCTTTTTATCAGAAGATTATTTAATCGCAGAGCTCAAACTCAGGTTTTCTAATTTTATTTCTTCGTGGTGGTAGAGCTTTTATTTAATTATGAACATATAGAAAAATCACAACGCACCCAGGAGCTACTTTCTTTGTTGCTTTCTTCTTAAGTGCTTAGTTATGTTTTTCTGGATATTAATAACAGATACGGAGCAAGAATTTGAATCGTATGAGTCTAAGATTTTTTATTTTTTATTTTTAAGTAATAGGGTTTTAAATTAACAATTTGTACATATCCAATAAATTTTTAAAAACATAAAAAATCTGAACCAAAGTTACTGCATTCGATCGAACCCATAAGTCATACTCTAACTCCATCCCTGATTAATACAGACACAGAGAAGATTCGATGCTCAATATATATATTGGTTCCTAATTACGATTTCCATATGTTATCTTTTTCATTCTAATAATTGTTGGATGTGCAAAGATTCTCAGACACTTTATGTTGGTTGCTTTATATTGTGGAAATAATTTTTATTTGATTGCTTTTATTTCCCCTGAGAATTTCTTTTAATGCTAATATTCCAATAAGCAGGATTATTAAGCAATTATATAAAT
Organism: Capsicum rhomboideum; assembly: GCA_031232105.1. NCBI lineage: Eukaryota > Viridiplantae > Streptophyta > Magnoliopsida > Solanales > Solanaceae > Capsicum > Capsicum rhomboideum. The sequence continues at coordinate 165,335,515 of CP124714.1, forward strand.
AAAATTGCACGTTTCCCTTTAAATGGGTCGACCTTAAACAACATAAATCTCACACTATAAAAGCTATTTCTCTCTCTCTCTCTCTCTTTATTTTTCAATATTACATAATATTCCGTTAAACATTGAGCTGGATACATTGTAGATACAGATATATTGTAGACATGAATACATTATTGTAGCCATGGATACATGGTTCAGTCTCAGATACATCGCATGTATCGCATGTATCCGGGTTTAGTTGCATGTATCAACATGTATCCACGTAATTACAACAAGTATCTGCGGTTATTGTGGGATATTTATGTAATTAATTTAAAGTAGTGAGAAAATAAGTAAATATGGTAAGATTGTTTGGTGATTTATGTATTTTATTCCTTTATTTTTGTTTTTTCGAATGGTCTTTAAATTTTTGCCCTTTAACAATCGAACTTATGTCTAATGGAATATAACTTATGAAATATTATGATACAAAATATACAGACTTATACTCAGCAAAAAAATTATTTGTTATGATGTGTAAAAATTAAAGACCGACATAAAATAGGAGCAAAAGTGCAAATGACACAATTATATACTCATATGAGGGTCGTACTAATTGTGGGCTTCCATGCCAAATTCCAAGTTGCACTTAAGAAGCTAATGTAATAGTAATTCTTAATTATTACCGTAATCATCTTCTATAACAATATTTCGTCATAACAATCAAATTTTTTTTGGAGTAGACTTTCATAGTACTATATTATATTATATGTTTTTTTTATAAAAACATTTCATTATAATGCGCAACCAAACAATATCCAGACAAATGACGCCATTACAAAGAGGTTTGATTGTATATGCATGTAATCAGTGGTGGAGCCAGAATTTTCACTAAGGAGGTTCAAAATCTGAAGAAGTAAATACACGAACTAGCCGAAGGGAGTTCGACATCTACTAAACATACAAAATAATTTTAACCATATATAAATAGTATAATTTTTCGTTGAAGGAAATTTGCATGAACCCCTGACCCCAAGATGCAGTGGCGGAGCCACCTTTGGCGAAGGGTGGTCAGATGCACACCCTTCGTCAAAAAATTATATGGTGAATAAAGGTTAAATATTAGTCATTATGAATGCATATTTAATTTTGCATACTCTTAATATAACTGAGAATAAAACTTGCACACTCTTAACCAAATTTTTGGCTCCGCCACTGCCAAGATGGCTCTGTCCATGCATGTAATACCTATATAAGAATTTTGATACTGTGAGTTTTGAGTTGAGAGTGATATGATTAGACAAGCTACCAATTTTGATGCAAATTATGAGCTTACATGTTGAGTAATATATCAATTACGTGCTTTCTTTTAGCTTGAATATGAAGCTATAAAATATAGTAAATGATATAGAGTACAAAAGAAAGAATATATTTTAATCCATAGTCTGACTCAGAGAAATTTCTTAGACTTAATTGTAAATGACATCAACAATTTTCAATATGAAAAGTACCTTCCCTTTCCTTTTCTTTGTGCAGTGCTATCCAAGAATAAGATCTCTTTTAAAATAAAAGGCGGAATGGTTTTCTGTATCCTTGTATCTGTCCTAGTTTGTAAAGTGGATATTTCTACTTAGCTTTTTGTCATCTGAATCCTTTAACCCATCAGAACATAACTTTTTAAACCCTTTTTTGGTCGAATAAGTTGAGCGTGTAGCACAAACGCTGACACGTCATTAAAATTATAAAAATTAATTAACACGTAGAAAATTATGTGTAATGAACTTAAAAACTCAGACCCTCTTTGTATTTTAGACCCTCCAACTCACCTCCTTGTCAACTGAACCCTTAAACTCAATAAAACGCAATATTTTAAACCCTTTTTTTATCTGATCAGTGTCTGTGTAATACAATCGATTACACATGAAATTTTCACGTCATTTTTTATTGACACATAAGAAATTAAATGTTAAATAAATAAATAAAAATAAATAGATCATTTTGTGCTTTTTCAACAATCATTTTTTCATATATTGTTCATAAATTGAATACCAAATTCATGTCAAATAGGTGAAATCTTTCTCATTTAACTTGAAATTTCAACTACATGTTCACAAACACAAATTACAGTGAATCTCAATCACAATTTTGAATTAGTTTTCACAAATTCACAAGACCCATTTGTTATTATTCAAGCTTTCTCAAGCTTATCAATGGAGTTTTTGAATTTTTCAATACCCACCATTAAAATCATACCCACATTTTTTTTTTTGAACTCATCTAATTTTTCAATACCCACCATTAAAACTACATCCATTACAAAAAAAAAAAGAGTAAAATTGAACTGGAAAAATCATTAGGGAACATCCATTACGACAAAAAATCAGAGTAAAATTGAACTGAAAATGCACGGAAAAGAGAGCAATACAACGACAACAAATAAAATAATGGACAAGAAATTTGGAGAGAGAAGATCGAGAAGAAGGGGAAAAAAGTCTTAAATTTGTCCAACAATGATGTTGAAAGCAAATGAAGAAGGAGGAGGCTAATAAAAGCCCTAATTTAACTGCTGGGGGCCCTTTTTACAAGGTATGACGTGCCGTTTTGATTTGTATTACACGCTCCTATGTGGTTTATGCCACATAAGATGTCATGTCAAAAAAAGGTTTAAAATGTTGTGATCTGATGGGTTGAAGGGTTCAGATGATAAAGGTGTAAGTAGAAGTGTCCACTTTACAAACTCGGACAAGTACAAGGGTCCAGAATACCATTTCGCCAAAATAAAAGCAATTACTAGTTCACTTTTTATATTGGCAAAGAACACACATAGACTTTATAAAATAAAATAAAAAGGAAATAACAACGGATTTTAGCGATAAATCAATTTTCATCACTAAGTAATGATGGATTATCTACGAAATTACAATTCTGTTGCAAAATAAGCAATAAAAAAAATTAAAGTTGTATCTAAAATAGTGATATATTAGCGACGAAAAATAATTTATACGAAAATTACCTCGTACGTTAGTTGTGTCTTACTAGCTCACTCCTTTATAGAGTAATCATAACTAATATCCGTAACAAGTCTAGGATTCAAGTCTTATCGATATCAATTTGTTAGTACCTTCTATTTTAAACTTGATTAGTGAAAATTCTTGTAGCCAGGTATGTTCATGATATCTCATAGTCCAATAACAATAACATACTCCATCTGTCTCATATTAGTTATCTATTTTTTCTTTTATAAGCTCTTAAGAAATCATAAATAAGAATGATAGTTTTACAAATATACTCCTTAAGAAGTTCTTTTAAAACTTTACAAAGAACTTGTTTATACTTTCAAGAAACATATAATTGTCGAGGTAAAGGGGGGAAATTATAATTAAATTATATTTTAATTTAATAAATGGATAAGTAATTTAAAACATATCTTTATAGTAAGATGGATAAATGATAACTAATATGAGATGGAATATTCAATATAATTCCCCAATTTCATGATCCTACCAATTCATAAGTTCTAGAATTTTGATTGTTTTTTTTTTTTTTGTTCTTTCTATTCCACATTGATAGGAACGAAAAGACAAAAAACATGGAAGTGCATTGTCACCTTTCGCTTCACTTTGCAGTATTGATGTGGACTTGCTACTAAGAAGTGTTATGTTGGCCATTTGAATTAATTACACCAAAATATCTTTTTTTTAATTTCCAACTTTGTATCACATATTGTGATAGGTCGTTTTTATAGATGTCAATATATTTTCCCTTTTCCTTTCTTCCCCCCCTTTTTGGGGGGTGGGGCGTGGGGTGGGGTGGGCGTGGTTAGTGGGGGATAAGCTAATTAAAGAGTAGAGTCCAAAGAAAAGGTTGTTCTTTCTTTAAGTTAAGTTAGAAATGACTTTAAAATGGATTCGTCTTGATATTTTATTCTATATAAAAAAAGTCTTATAAAAATGACTTTCATAAAAGATGATTTTGATTTTTAGGTCCTGCTTAATAAATTTTATTTATAAGGTAGACATTCTAATTTTTGTCCATAAACAGACATTCATGACATTTCAAGAGAATGAACCTGCACAATTGATTAGAAGTTCCACCTTAGAGGCAAAAGTTAGAACTTATTTAGCTGGGACAAAAATCCAAGACCACACATTTTGAGGGATAAAAATTCAAGATCGACCACTTTGCGGGACATGCACTAGGCGTAATTTCATGTTCTTTTTCTGCCCTCTTCTTTGCCAAGAGATCAACAACTTTGTTCTGCTCCCGATAGTTGTGCTTTACATTGAGACATTCTAGGTTTTCCATCAATAATCTTTTCTTTTTTTTTCTTCTTTTTTTCGGGGGCAGGGGGACGAGGACGGGGGGAGGAATTAAGAGAGGGAGAAACAGAGTGAGATTCAAACCTCCACCACTAGGGTGAAGATGTGGACAACTCGCCAACTGAGCTGCACCCACTATTTTTAGTCAACAATTTGTCTATATATTCATTGATAATTGCTCCAATATTTGTTCATAAAATGATATGAGCAGACGCTTTAGAAACTATTTATGAATAATAGGTGTTTGTTCAGATTTTAGGTGCGTCTTTGCCGAAAAAGGCAAGAGGAAATAAACGTAGAAAATATCATTGCGTTTATTTAAAATAAGACGTGAATTAAAAGAAAAAAAAAAAGAAATTTTGGTAAAAAAATATATCAATCAATTAGATCATTTAACCTTTGTATTAGTCAAAGTCAAGCGAGCAACGACGATATGAGAAATAGACTTCTTTTCAACTCATTCACCTAGGATAATAGTGTTTCTCTAATTATGTTCAACAAATCTCTTTCCTTCTTCCTATATGGGATACAAATCCTTTCATTTTCCCATTTCTATCCAACCTAAAGGTTATTTGATCAAACTTCAATCACACCAAAAAAAATTCAATAATGTGCCCTTCAATTATTGTTCACCTTCCAATATATTTCATATTACCAGTCCATTAAACAAGCAAAATAATAACATCTAATATGAGTAAATATTTCTAGCGAAGTAAATACCCAAATTCATGTACTTTATTTTATTTCTTTCCCTTATATGCAAATTTTCCTCTAAGTCAATTATTTGTGGAATATCTTGCTAACCAAAACACAATATTACAATTGGTACGGGTGTTTGAGTTGGTGTAGCAGGTGGTATCCCATATATAAGAGGAGGTCAGAAATCTATTTCCTCTACCAACACCTTTCCAGTCAAGCTTGTTACATTGAATTTGCCTAGTGAAATTTACATATTTTATCATGTAATTTGTAAGCTATTGTATAAAAGAGAATTTATCCAATACCCATTAAAAATATTGCAACTCTGAGTTTTCCTGGAGTTCCATAAAAGCACAATATTATTAATGAAAGATTCCGCCGAAGACCTCAATCATTACACTCCTGGAATAAAAGCCAACTTCAATATCTGTTTTTTTTGGTTTTTCCACCCGATGTCCGGCATCCACATTGGAGCCCGATTAAATCTGAATTTACGTCGGGAAGTTTTATTTGGGGGTTTAAAGTACTCCCTAACAAAGGCGACTCCGTATCCAGACGGACTCGAACTCAAAACCTCTGGTTAAGGATGAAGGAGTACTTACCAATCCACCACAATCTTTGTTGGTCCAACTTCGATATCTATAAAAGTCAAATTGTTATGTACACTTAGACTGCATTTATTTTTATTAAGATTCAGACGTCTAAATCTGAATGCACATCTGAATGATTAAGATGTTGTCTCTAGATCTGAAAACTGAATGATTAAGACTGTTTGTTTTTTAACATCTAAATGTGCAAAATTTATTTATTTGTATATATAATAAAAAATAAAATTCAAATAAAAAATTAATTATATATTAAAAAAATATTTAATTTAATACAATAAAATTATTATTTGATTGAAAAAAGAAACATTTATGTCTATTAGTTATAGTGGAGATGGTTTGTAATAGTGGTGGTGGTGGTAATGATTGATGTTAGTGACTTGTAATGTTGGTGGTGATAGTTGTGATGGTAGAGATGGTTGGTGTTGTAGTGACTGTTATGATGGTGACGATTAATAGTGGTGGTGGTTGTGGTTGTAATGTGAAGTTTGCTGATGTTAGTAGTTGGAGGTGTTAATTGTGATGGCTGAAAAATGAATGCATAATGGTTGACGATGTGTTGGTGGAACTTGGAGACGCTGTTAGCTGTGATGGTGAAGATGGTTGTTAATCGAGATAGATTGTAGCGATGGTAGTGGTAGAAGTGGTGACACCGGTGACAGTGGTGGTAGTGGTGGTCGAAGAATGTGTGGAGGTTGATGATGTATTAATGGTAGTTAGCAGCGGTGTTAGTTGTGATAGATGAGTTGGCCGGTAGTAGGGATTAACTGGTAGTGGTTGATGGTGGTGGTGGTGATGGTGGTGGCGGTGGATATAATTAGAATAATGAAGGTGGTAGGTGTGATAGTGCCTGACAATAGTGGTTGGTAGTGATATTGATTGTCAATGGTGGTTGTGATGGTAAAGGTAGTTGGTGGTGATGGTGGTGGCAGAGGTGGTTAATGGTAGTGACTTGTGATTGTGGATAAAGAAGTGGTGAATATTATCCAATATCAGAATACCTCTTAATGATATTAAGACTTGGTTCCAGATATGAATAATTAAAATCTATTAAGAACTAAAAGCTTAATAAAAATCAAATACGCTTAATGGTCTGAAGTCTGAACCATTCAGATTCAGACCTCCATATAGAGACCTTAGCTTGCAACCGGGGGGGATAGACACCTTCCAACTTCCAAGTGTATGTTGCTAATATTTTGTGTATTTCATTATTTTCTCTGAAGTATTAAGATTTTTTATTGCCAACACTGTCTCCCATAGCTCTTGATTCTATTACTCCCTCCGTCTGATATATTTTTTTTAAATTATTTTTACTATCAGTATTTTTCTTTCTTCAATATTTTCATCGTAGCGTTTTACTCTTACATTTCTTTCAAACTGTTTTGAAAAATGATTTTTTTAAAAATTGAAGATCTATCGAAAACAATCTTTTTACGTCACGAATATAAGGATATGATATGCGTAACACCATCTTATTCAAATCCCACTTATAAAATTATACGGAATATGTTATTATTGCACAAATCCCCTTCATTGGAAAATTACACCATTTTACATGGTTAAAATTATCTTTCGTGTATATAAAATAGATGTTGAACATTTTTCAATTAATTTGTACTTTATTTATTCATATTTTGAACTTCGTAAAAATCTTGACTCCGACACTTATCGTGACCCATGCACTTATGTGGTGGAAGAAGAGAGGGAATTCGTCAGTGTAGGTCAAGCAACACAATGAAATGCCCAATCACTGATTAAGATATATTGTACGGCGATACCTTAATTAATAAAATGGCTTTTTGTGGGACTATATATGACAATTCAAATTTTTTGTCCAAAATAAAATATTGATGGAAAAGAGACAAAATAAAAACAATAAAGGCCCATTAATTATTACTAGTACCTATCATGAACCTTATCTTTTCTGGTACAGTATTTTCTTGGTTTTTTCTAAAGTGTTGTATAATTCTTGTATTCCTATATTATCATCTATGATATATTGGTTTGAGGTGTACATATTTTTTGTAATTTCAATTTTTTTTTAATTATTATATAAATTATTTTCAATTTTTACCAAAATCGCGCTACATTTTCTTAGATTTTTTTCCTTCTACCATTGAACATTTTTTAGAGATAATGAGATGACAAAGGACAAAACTGTAGTGCTTAATGGACTAACAAGTAAAATCCAATGCTCATTGGACTAACTCAGTACACGTCACTATTCGATTTAATTTGTTTGTTTGATTTCGACTTGATACAAAATTTAAGAAGATAAAGAAAACTTTTAAATGGTGTAACTTGTAATCTTAAACTAAAGATATGTAGTTGGCCGACCAACCTAATTCTTCGAAGACTACTCTAGGGGAAACTCGGTAGGCTCTTAATTTCGAGACGAGCGTAAACTTTACCGCCTCTGATCCCAGAGCTCCACCCTATGTTTCTCGATGATGACACCGGTCGAACGGAGCTCGCGAGTAGGTTAAGAACTCCTTTACGGAAGAAATGATAGACTTCGTTGTTGATACACAAATGTAGATTACCACAATTGTCATTCAATTTTATAATTCTAAATATGTCATGTGAAAAGTAGAAATTAAAAAATTACTAAAAGGAGAAGAAGACAATTTCTTTTTAAAATGGACTAAAACAATTTCTTTTTAAAATGGACTAAACGGAATATAAGATAAATAAATTGAAAGAGGAATACTTACAGTTTATGCTTCTATTAACCTTGGCAGGTAACCCTTTTGTTCCTTTCTGACAAAAATCTTTTTCTTTTGTTGGAATATCGGAAGTGTTTAAATGATAGAGTAGTATATAAAAGGGAAAATTACGTAAAAATACACTTTACAAATGTACATTTCACTTTCGTAGTCCAAAAGTTATATTACATTTCATGGCTTAAAATCAGATTTGGCCCAAATCGGCAAACTAACCTTTTTGTTGGTTATATATGGAAAAAGAGACTCTTCCTTCAAAATTGAACCTTCTTCTTACTCGATTTTCAGCTCTAAAATCTCTCAAAAAAGTTTCATACTCCTTATTCAATTCGAAATATATACATATACAATGCAACTCGGGAATTTCGTTTACATAAGCAATTCATGAAAAAATTTAACATTGTTGCAAAAACATTTCTGTCATTCGAGCTTCAATTTTGAATTTCCGTAAATAAGTTCGATTTTGAGTGGGTATGGTTACAAAAGATCGGTTATGTATTGAGGAGCCCAAATCTGTAATTTTGAATGATTTGTGTAGTTTTGAGGTGTTTTTGGATGAATTGGTGCTTGGATTCGAGGAAGAAGACAAAGTCTGTTTTTTTTATACATCTGTATACTGTATTGTATATTGTTGTATATTGTTTACAGTCTTTTTATTTGAGTGGTTTTCTTTTTCCTCTTCATTTTATACACACTTATACAATGTAGATACATTGTTTAAACATTGTATATACATATTTGTATAATTATGTATATTGTTGAATAATTGTATATATAATATTATACAAAATTATAAGAGGTGTATAATACACTCATATACAATACTAAATATTATATGTAATAATTGTCTTTTTATTTCGGTGATTTTCTTCTTCTCACCATTTTATACACACTTATGCAATGTCTAAACATTATATATATACAACATTATATAATAATGCAGAAAATTATTTTAAAAAAAGTGTATAATGTTGTATACTGCGTGTATAAACTTCAGATGCAGCGATGCAACTCATTTCTCGATTAATTTTTTTAACAAAAAAACTGACTTTCAGAGATAATAATTATGAGTTGAGTGACAATATGAGAAATAAGCTCCCAATTTCACTTGTATTTATGTGCCTGGAATTTGTAATTGGTGTAACAAGTTTCAATAAATTTTGAAATTTTGAGTAGTGTTGATGTTGAATTCAGTTTGACACTTGTGTATATACATGATGGTTCATTAGGTTTCATGGGGAAGTGATCGAGCTGCAACGTAAAATCTTCTCTCCAATTCTAATAAACCATCTTATTTATTTTTGGTATGAAGAAAGTCTCTCTTGTTACAACCTAGGTGGGACAAATTCTTCCATACCTTGTTGAATTAGTCATGTTTTTGCCTCTTAATTAAGCATTGCTTGTCCAAATAAAATAAAGACATAATTTTCTATTTGGCTGTTGATTGAGGATTGCTTGTGCAAATTAAGTAATTGATCAATTTGCATATTTGCACAAAGTAAAATTTTGTGATACTTGGGTAACTTCTTGATTTAGAATGGTGGTAGTATGATGGCCGTCAGACAAAGTTTAGAATGATGGTAAGTTTTTATTGTCACTCTCCCTACTTTGTAAAATGAAGATGGGAGTTGTAAGAGAGAGTAATAATTTGGCTAAGAATGTGAAGTAACTTTCTTTTTCTATACAATTGGGTCATATTTGGTGATGTAACATAGAGTAAACTATATTTTGTAATGTAACATTACTAGTTGTATTTTTTTAATAATTTTTCCTATATAAATTTTTTGAAAAGTAAGTTGTTGAAGGCCAAAACGAATTAATTTCGGAAAGAAGTGTAGTACCTAAAATAGTAAAAGTCAGTACTTTCTCCGTACATTTTTAGTTGACCACTATACTAAAAATAGATGTCTAACAATATTTCTTTAGTTTGAAAAATCAATGGATAATTTATCTATTTCTACCCATTTTACTCTTAGTATTAAATATGATTCATTATCCAATGCATTTCCCAAAGTATTAAATTTATTATATTCAAAGGGTAATATGATAAAATTACTCCTGTCATTTACTTTTTCTTAACTTGTGTGTCAAGTCAATAGTGGACAACTATTGATGAACGGAGGGAGTAAAAGGGAGCAAATGTGGGTGTCGTAGTGGTTGAATTGTCGTAGTGGTTGAATGAATAAATGACTAAACACCACCATACTCAATGTAATCCCGCTAAACAGAATCTGGAGAGGATAGAGCGTATGCAAACGTTACTTCTATCTAAGAGTTAAGAGAGGCTATTTTCATTACATCCTCGGCTCAAAGAGGTAGAATGAATGAAATCACTTCTATATTTAATCGAAGTTCTTACCTTTAGTGTTATACGAGACATAAATCAAAATTAATCAAACAATAAATTTTGAATTTCATATGATCATACAAAAAATAAAAAAGAGTTACTACTTGAACTTAATTCATATAGTAATTTGGATTCCAGATAGCTTTATTTTGTACCCGGAGAAATTGCTCCACTTCTAAGTTCTAAGCTTTTTTCGTAAGTACTTCCCTTTGCTCTTAATATTTGTTCGATCGTTATTCAATTTCTATAACAGATTACACCAACGACAAAACGAGAAATTAAGATTTCTTGTAAAACAGCCATAAACCTTATATAAAAGTTTTAAGTGACCTACAAAATCAAGTTTCCCCAAAAAAACGTAACAATCTTTTGCGCCCATACAAATATTTATTCTGCAGTATTCAACAAACATTGGCCAACATACGTTAGATATGAGATACCCATAGTTATATTGAATTGAGAAACTGGGGATTAATTACACTTGACAATACAAAGCTACAGAGATAATATTCACAGCTTTTTGCAGCACAACTCGAAAAACACTAAAAAGCAAACAAAGAACTCTGCTTTTATCAATCCTTTCTTTCCTCATCAAAATCTATAAAACCATCATCCACTGAAAAGTCACCAGAACTACCTGGTTTCTCCATTGGAACAAACAACTCTTGAAAACTAATTTGCTTCTTCTTATCAAGCCATCCAACGGGCTTCTTTTCAGATAGCGAAACCAAACCCTTAATTGCAAAATCATTTGCAATGGTGGAATCGTAAAGTCCTCTGCTTCCAGTAACCAGCATATTTCGTGTCTCTTCACCACTACGAGAAAGCACAGGAGGCAGTAGATCAATCAGCTGTGGGCTGGGCTGGTTGGAATTATTTATGAGCAACCGAAGAGTCTCCCTGGCACTTTTCTCAGCAACTGATTCTGTTGTTTCTGGAATCAAGGGGTTCACTAAATTTGGGTGCAGCTGTGGAATACTGCCAGAGATAGCAGGACCTGCACTGACAAAGTAACCTTGGCCAGAAGAGCAAACGTCAATAACTGGAATATGGACTATAGAATCACCTACTAAAGGTGTGAAAGTAGGTATTTGCTGCGATGTTGCCAAAGAAAATGGCAACCTGATCAATGGCTCGGGCAGAAGAGGTGGGAAATCTAAAGAGGAGACATCAGCGACAAGAGATGGCTTTGGTGTCAAAAGACTAGTTGAACAAGCAGAAGGTACTATTGAAGAAAGTAATGGTATTGACGAGTCTGTGGACAAAATAGGCAAATGTGGAGTTCCAACTGAGTACTGCAGAGTGGACATAGCAGGAGGACACCAACAGTAATAAGGAGAGAATACTGTTGAATCGAGAGAATGAACAGTAGCTGCAGAGCCTCGGAAAGGAGGGGCAGCAACAAGTGGCTCCAAAACATTTGAAGGACGAGTTTCTCTTCCAATCTTGTCGTCTTCAACAAAAGTTGAACTAGGTGCACCTGTGCTACTTGTGCCTGCAATCTGGCTATCTACATATGAAAGATAGCTATCACCATGGTGCCTTGGTCCGTCTATAGAAACACATATTGATGATGAGTTCCTGAGCATGCTATCTTTAAAACCATTAGACAAAGGACTAAGGCTACTCATCAGGCTAGTGTTTGATCCTAGGCTACTGACGTGCTCAGACCGCAGAGGTTTCTGAGATGCAACTGATATCTCGGCATCAAGACTAAGTTCTGAAGAATCAACAGAGGCAGCTGTGGAAGGATCTCTTGACATCATGGAACTTGCTTGAGGATTTATGGCTGCTGAACCGTGGAGATAAGCTCGAAGATGAATAGCGAAACGGTCAATCCGTGATTCATCAATTCCAGTTAATTCAGCCAAGGAAGGTTTCATCTTAACCAAATCCCGCATCTAAGACGACCACAATCAACAATGATATCAGCCATCTACATATGCAAGTATAATATAACAAATATTCAGCAGTTGATCAGTAAACATAAGAACCTATACCTTTCTCCGCAACTCATCTCCAAGGAGCTTAGACTTCTCTGAACACCAAAAGTAGAAAGTCTCACCATCAGGGATACTTATAAGAAAAGAGCGTCCAGACTCGTCTGCCACAATATCTTTAATCACTACGGCAGAACAATCAGATCCACTGCAAAATGTTCCAACTCTCTCTGTGCTGCCATCATCCCCAATGAATGAGATACGCAAGTCCGATGTTGGCAGAATTGCAAGGTTTAAGTTTCCCCTGTTACAACAACACAAGAAAAAGATAATGTTTAGAGCAGTTGGATTGTCAATAAATTACATACTAAATCGAATGTAACCAAATACAGCACATGCTTATCACTTGCGCATCCTACATCTAACGCCTTGGCTGAGGAAATGGTATTATGAGTTCCCAAAAAATATTCCTCCAAAATGCCAAAAATTAAGGCAGCGAAACAAGCCCCCCGTCTCAATTTTTTTTGTATCTTTCCTTCTCTCCGTAAGAGAATTCTTACAGGACAAGCTAGCCTATGAAAACAAGGACAATAACCTGTTCAAATGAACAGCATTACCAACATAAAATAATTATCATTTAGGCGAACATGATGTTTTTAGAGACAAGTGCTAGTTAAAATAGACTACTGTAATATGCAAGTAATTTCAACCCATTTAACTAGAAATTCACTTAAAACACATATGAGATATATATTTATTATAGAGAGAAAACTACAGGAACCCCACCAAAAAAAGATTGTGGTTTGGTGAGGTGGGGTGGGGGAGCCAGTCATTCCTCCATTCACATATACCATTGAGCATAAAAGAAACACAGAAGACAATTGGAATCTAATACTAGAAATCTCTTTGCTTACAGGATGTTATTAACGAACACAAGGAAATTTTTTAATGAGAATAAAAGGAAAAATTTAAACACAAGTATAGCAATGTAAGGGCAAAAACTGAGCTATGGACAGGGCTGGACAGCATGAAAGATATAAATGACAAACTGAAAAGTATTGGAACTTCTAGGATGGTTCAGACGAGCAATCAAACCACATTTATTTAATAAATAAAAAAGCACCAAGAAGTTACCAGTCAGACTTCTAGATAATTCAGATAGAAGTAATCAAATCATGTAATATAGGAGCATGAAACTACCTTGACTTCTCCTTAATTCAGAGATCATAATAGTAAACGCCCAATTTTACCTACAAGTCAAAAGATATTTTCATGCGGAAGCATGAACATTTGTTACCATGAATAAACAATACAGCATTGGCAACTTCTAGCCACGATCATCTAAGGTTATGTACAGGTTAAACTGGATTGAGCTATGTAGTATCAAACAAGTCGAGAGGAAGATTGCAACTTCTTTGTTAAAATAATGAAAAAGAGAAAAATCAGAGAATAATAGAACACTGCAATAACGCCCATACACAGCAATAGGATGAAGTGATAGAAAGCACACTTCTACCGGTCTGATGGGAATTATTTCCCTAATACCAAATTAAAAACCTATCTCTCATCTCCATTCAGGCAGAACTGACAAAAGTACCATATGTAGCAAGATGATGAAGGAAGCAATGCATCAATGACACTATAAAGCAAGGTGATAGAGAACAACTCACTAATACATTAAGGGGAACACACTTCTACTAGTCTAAAAGGAATTAATATTGAGGACTACCAAATTAACAACTTATTTTCTCATCTCCTTTCAGACAAAACTGACAAAAGCACATAACATACGAACCTTTACGGTGCCTCCACATGTCAATATGCACCTCCTAGCAATAAACATCTCATATCAAGACACAGGGATTTATGATAGTATCCAGCAAGCAGTACTGATCATGAGATGATATGATGCATCTGCAATTCATGTACTATATACTCAAAATATGAACCCTAAACGAATTTAGGGATCAGGAAACAAGAAACTCTCACGAGAACAACCTAATGTGAGCATATTGCATCTAGGAACAAATAATTTCACTGGATTCCAAGTACTACACATTCACCAGCAGAAAATATGCAGCAGTCACAAGCGACAAAGAAAAGAAGGGGTGAATGAGCAACAATACATTCTCTAGCATCTAACAACTAGAGCATTATCGCTCAAGATGGCCATCGGAAAGAACACTTCCCTTTTCCAGAAAGAAATAAATAGGTACATGCATGGGACACTAACTACATATAACACTTCTAGTTCACTGTCGAAATGAGGCGCCTTTTCAGTCTGAACCAGTGTAATTAAAATCAAAAGATTAAATATATAAATCCTACCCCTGAATAGGAAGGACAGTTAGACAAGTAGAAAGAAAAGTTCTCATTCGGTTATTGAAAATGTAATAGTACTAGATGTGAATCCACCAGGATATATTTAGTAAATAATTTCTAAGAATCCTAGATCATTCATATTGTATTCCTTTGTGTACCATGAAACTAGCAAGTTACATTTGTTCAACAAGCATTTAGCACTAGTGCTTATAGTACAATATTTGCAAATTTTTGTTTTCTTTAGCATCCTGACCAGATGGGTTTGCTAGTATGCCCATTGATCCATGATTATTGCTAAGACCTTGATGCTTTGATAAACATGCTAATCTTAGCTTAGAGTAATATATCAATCTTATCTTTCCAGAGACAAGATAATGAACACAAAAAAAAAAAAAAAAAAAAAAAAAAAAGTTGCAAATAAATGCACAAAGTTTCCTAAAATGAGGAGAGAATAGTGAATATGATGAACACAATCTAAGTCTACCAGTCAATCAGGAAGCAGCTGATTTAACGTAAAGCAGTTACTCATTAGAATGTCCAAAGAACTAATTCCTCTGTCCCAATTTATGTGGGACAGTTAGAATTTGGAGATTCAAACTTCTACACTAAGGCAGTGAAGCTTTAAGTTTTTTGAAATAAATTTATATATTTGAAAACTACATAACAAGTACTATAAACCACAATAATTAGCAAACTTAAAATATTAAAAGGCATTTAAAAAATCCCGATAAACTTGGTTAAACTCTCAAAATTCCAATTGTGCCACATAAATTGAGGCGGAAGGAGTACAAATCACAATCAAATACACTGGAGCCAAGCACCACCCACATGGAAACCCCATATAATGCATGTGAAAGGTAATTGCAACTACCTTGTAGCAGTCGGGCACAAGAGCATCCCTTGCTTTCTGATCTTCCCAACACGCATTGAAACAAGTGGAATGCACAAACACCTCGCGAGCATTCCAACTTCTGATGGCTCAAAATTCTGTCAAGACAATCAGATTTAGTTCATAACTTTAATTACTCCCTCCGTTCACTTTTACTTGTCATTTGCTTCACGAGAGTCAATTTCATTAACCATTGGAGCTAATCAAAATTACTATTAATTCAATAATTTCAATTTAAATCTAAGATATACAAAACTATACGAAAAATACTATTAGTTGCAATTCTTCTAATATTAATATGATTGAAAAAAATACATTTAGGTCAAAATTCATACAAATTCACTCTCGAAAAGAGAAACATGACAGGTAAAAGTGAACGGAGAGAGCATAAATTACGCAATTACGCAATTACGCATCCGACTAACATCAAAATCATCAAAACTAACACAATGACCTAAGATCGAATTCGTTATAAAATTAATTCAACTTAATTGATAGAATTTTGCAACGTACAATCTGACTAATTTTTGGAGCTAAATTGAATTAGATTAATGCAATAATTCTAATTCAAATTTAAATTTTAGATATTCAAAAACTATACAAAAAATACATCTTAAAAGTGTTCGTCAAAATTCATACAGATTAAGCATGACAAGTAAAAGTGAGCGGAAGGAGTATAAAATTACGCATCCAAACGAACATCAAAATCAAAACTAACACAATTACCTAAATCGAACTTGTCATAGATTTAATCAAACTTAATTGATAAAATTTTGCAACAATATTAATATGATAGGGAAAAAAAAACATTGTTAGTCAAAATTCATATAGATTAACTCTCGAGAAGCGAAACATGACAAGTAAAAGTGAACGAAGAGAGTATAAATCACGCAATTACGCATCCAATGAACATCAAAACCGAAACTAACACAATGACCTACAAATCCAATGAACATCAAAACCGAAACTAACACAATGACCAACACATCCAATGAACATCAAAACCGAAACTAACACAATGACCTAAACCGAATTCATACAGATTAACTTTGGAGAAGCGAAACATGACAAGTAAAAGTGAATGGAGAGAGCATAAATCATGCAATTACGCATCCAACGAACATCAAAACCGAAACTAACACAATGACCTAAATCGAATTCATACAGATTAACTATAGAGAAGCAATACAAGACAAGTAAAAGTGAACAGAAAGAGCATAAATCACGCAATTACGCATCCAACAAACATCAAAATCATCAAAACCAACACAATGACCTAAAAATCAAATTCGTCAAAAAATTAATTCAACTTAATTGATACAAATTCATACAGATTATCTCTCGAGAAGCGAAACATGACAAGTAAAAGTGAACGGAAAGAGCATAAGTTAAGCAATTACGCATCCAACAAACATCAAAATCATCAAAACCAACACAATGACCTAATAATCGAATTCGTCATAAAATTAATTCAACTTAATTGAAACAAATTCACAAACATACTTGACTAAGATGAGCAAGCAATCGATCTTCCGCAGCACCAGCAGAAACATTCAACTTCAACAACGGCTTTAACCTTTCATCTACTCTACAAGCTCCCATAACCTGCAAATCTAGGGCCAATAGCCACTGAAGAACATTCGTTTCTCCCAATGCAACGTCGTCGTACAATGCATCGTACGATGAGGCCTCATCGGACGATGACAACAACGACGACGACGTTCCATCCAATTCCTCATCAATCTCAAGAATCTTCGAAAATTTTTGTTCTTCTGAATGAACCATTTTTTCAAAAAAAAATTGTCGATATTCCGATAGATTAAGGTTTAAATTTGTTGGAAAATTAACAAATCGGTTCAAATCTATGAATTCTATGAAAAAAAAAAATCGATTTTGAGAGATAATCAGGTGAATCTCCAGACGAATAGTTTAAAGATGGGCAAGGAAGAAAATAGGCAAAATATCTAGTTTGTTTGTTTATAAATAGGGTGGATGGAGGCCTTACGGATTTGAAAAGTGGTAATTAAATGTGATTTTGGGGATGGATTTGGAGTCCGGGCAATCATGGCATTTGCTTATGTCAAGCTGAGTTTTAATAGGGTCAGGTTGTTTATTGTGGGACCCAATGTGGGGCCTGTGGCGGTGCGCCACGTCAGTGACACATCATAATCAGATGTTGATTAATTGACGAATCAGATTCAGATAGAACTTAATACTCCTTCAGTGCGTCCGTTCGAATTACTATTTTCTTAATTTAATTTCTATTTTTACTACTTATCATTTTTGACAAATCAAGAAAACATAATTTTTTTCATATTTTACACTTATCATTAATTACTTATTCTCTAAATTATTTTTCAATGCATATTACTAAATATCAATTAATAGGGGCAATATGATAAAGTCACTCTACCAATCATTATTTTCTTAATAGGTGTGTCAAGTTAAAATGTGACAAGCAGGGGCGGAGCCTCCCTTACCCGAGGGGTGTCGAGCAACACCCCTTCGTCGGAAAATTATATTGTATATATAGATCAAATTTTGATTTTATAGGTATATATATTAGTATTGACACCTCTTGACACAAGGTGAAGTGATGGCGCAGGGGTTGAGGGGTATCAGATTCGCGCTTTGGAGCAGGACGGTCGGGTGTTTGATCCCAGCTCACGTACAAATTTTAAAAGTTTTTATTTCAGTTTTTTTTTAAAACTACAAACTTAAACTAACAATTGTTATTTTATTAATTTTAAAATAAAGAAACATACTCTACTTTAAAACTTAAACTACCATTTATTGTGTTCACTTTATTTATTTATTATTTTATTTAAAAACAATACTTAATAAAACTAGGGATTAACAATTCCCAATTCGGCAATTCCAATACAGAACACGCAAAGACGAAACGTCTATCTCAGGCACTCGGCCTTCTCACGCCTCCCTGCCAGTCACAGTTCACCATCGGTCGTCGCTCATCGTCGTCGACGTCCGTCACTCGTCGTTCCACTAGCCAACCACTCGTCATCGTAGGTTCAGTCGTTGCCGGTTTGCAATGGTAGGTTTCTTTCCGACTTTATCCTCTAATCTCTATTTATATCTTTTTGTTGTTTAGATTTCTAAATTCTCTTTTTTGTTGGGAAATCAGTAATCAAAACATTAGTTAACAAATTTTAATTAGATATATTTCCAACTTATTTTCTTTTTTCTATAATTCAGTCTCAAAAGTCACAGAAGAGGTATTTTTCCAAAGTACCGAAATGAAATGCGGTCTCTCATAATCAACCTATTCGGGAAGAAATGTCAGCCAATTGGAAGTACCATTACATTCTTCTCAAAGACAAGAAATTGATTTAGATTCTTTAGAGTTTGATCCGGCGAAAAGAAAACCAATCTTGAAATATCATCCAAATGACCGTGATGTAATTAGGAGAACATACCTTCGGGAAGGTCCTTGTCAACCTGATAATCATATCTTTCCTCAAACAAATTTTTATGGAGATATGCGTCGTTTTAATTCTGAATGGTTTAAAGAGTATCATGATTGGTTGCGGTATAGTGTAAGTAACGATGCAACATATTATTTGTATTGTTATTTATTTAAAGATGATAACATTCATCAAGGTGGAGGTGAAGTATTCTCGACTATAGGGTTTAAGAGTTGGAATAAGAAGAGCAGTTTTAAACAATATATTGGTGGGCCGAATAGCACTCATAATAAAGCAAAAAAGAAAAGTGAAGATCTGATTCGACAAAAACAGTCTATTATATCTGCATGGGATAGACAGTCTGATCAAGTTAAGCATGAGTATTTGCTTCGCTTGTCTGCTTCAATCGATGTAGTAAGACTTCTTTTGAATCAAAGATTTGCTTTTGGGGGTCGTGATGAATCTAAATCATCACTTAATAGAGGTAATTTTCTTGAAATTCTCTCATGGTATGCGAACCACTGTGATAAAATTCATGATTATGTGTTGGAACGTGCTCCTCAGAATGACCAAATGACTTCTCCAATGATTCAAAAAGATATTGTGACCGCATGTAAGATAGAAACCATCAAAGCTATTAAATGATGATTATTTTGCTTTATTAATTGATGAATCATTTGATGTGTCACGTAAGGAGCAAATGGCTATTGTTTTACGATATGTTGATCGAATGGGATTTGTAATAGAGCGATTGATTGATATTGTTCATGTTCGAGATACTAGTGTTTTATCTTTGAAGAGCACAATTGTCAATTTACTTGCTCAACATTCATTGAGTCTATCCTATGTGCGTGGGCAATGTTACGATGGGGCAAGTAATATGCAAGGTGAGATGAATGGCCTAAAAATGTTGATTAGGCAAGATAGCTTCTCAGCTCATTCTATTCATTGTTTTCTCAGCTCATTCTATTCATTGTTTTGCTCATCAACTTCAACTAACTCTGGTTGCGGTTTCTAAAAAATGTATTCAAGTGGGGGAGCTTGTATTATTGGCTTCAAATGTTTTGAATGTGTTGGGAGCTGCTTTTAAGAGTATGGATGAATTTCGA
Source organism: Capsicum rhomboideum (assembly GCA_031232105.1). Lineage (NCBI taxonomy): Eukaryota > Viridiplantae > Streptophyta > Magnoliopsida > Solanales > Solanaceae > Capsicum > Capsicum rhomboideum. Next base: position 165,355,869 of record CP124714.1, read on the forward strand.
GATTCTCAAAAACAAAGAATTCAAGAGGCATTAGATATGGATGAGCTTACAACCGGTACTGGCTTGCATCAAGAACTTGGTCTTATAAGAGCGGGTGATACTCGTTGGGAATCTCACTACAAATCTTTTAGCAATTTTATTGTTATGTTTGGCTCTATTGTTGATGTTCTTGATGCACTTGTTGTTGATGCATATTCTACAGATGAAATAGCTAAGGCAATAGGATTTCTTGAAGCTTGTCAAACATTTAAGATTGTTTTTATGTTGCATTTAATGAGAGATATTTTAGGAATCATAGATGAGCTTAATAAATTCTTACAAAAGAAAGAGCAAGACATTGCAAATGCTATGCTACTAGTTGAAGTAGCAAAGAGAAGGTTGCAAACGCTAAGGGATGATGGATGGGATGCACTTATTAGTAAGGTATTTATATTTTGTAACAAGTATAACATTTTGATACCTAATTTTAATGAGTCATATGTTAACTTTGGAAGATCACGACGTAAGCCTGCTGATTATACCGTCTTACATCATTATCATGTTGAAGTATTTTGTAAGATTATTGATTGATAACTTCAAGAACTCAATGATCGTTTCAATGAGGGGACTACTGATTTGCTTCATGGAGTTGCTTGTTTGAATCCAATTGACTCATTTTCTAGTTTTGACATCAAGAAGATAATGAGAATGGCTAGATTATATCCTGATGACTTTGATGAGTTTAGAATGGGTGTTCTTGAGAATCAACTTGCTACTTATATTATTGATGTTCATGATATTGATGAAAGGTTCTCCAATCTGCATGGGCTTTGTGATCTCTCAAGAAAATTAGTTGAGACAAAGAAGCACCTAAACTTTCCTCTTGTATTTCGCTTAGTGAAATTTGCTTTGCTTCTACCAGTTGCCACTGCATCTGTTGAAAGAGCTTTTTCGGCAATGAAGTTTATTAAGAATGCCTTGCGGAATCGAATGAATGATGAACTTTTGAGCGGTTGCTTGGTGCCTTATGTAGAAAAAGATGTATTTATTAATATTTCGAATGATGCTATTGTAAAAATATTTCAAGAGATGAAGCCTCGTCGAGTACGGTTGTGATAATATAATTACGTTCTTTTTCACTAGTAAAGTTTATTACTCCATTATTTTTGTTTGTGCTTACTTTTTTTATAGTTTGACACCCCTCAATGAAAATTTTGGCTCCGCCACTGGTGACAAGTAAATCCAAACGGAGAGAGTAGTTAATACTACTATTCCGTCAATCTCAAAATATTTATCGTGAATTTTATTTATATGTCGCTTGAAAATACATTATTAGAACTTAGAAGGTGTGTTCAGACGTATTCATTTCGTTCCAATTTACTTGTCACAATTTTCCTTTTCAGAGTCAAATTACAAAACAAACTATATAAATTTTGATAAATATTTTAACATATGTATTTTCATCATATTGATATGAGAAAAATTGCAATTTATAGTATAGTTTTTGAATATTCAAATTTTAATTTTAAAATATTGAATTAATCTAATCTAATATAGCTTTACAAATTAGTTAAATTGACTCTCAAAAAGTGAAACGTGACAACTATTTTGAAACGGATGGAATAATATCTTCTTATTAATTTTTTTATTTTTATTTATGTATCAAGATATAATCTATTTTTATTAAATATTTGTTTTATTTATGTGTTAACTGAGCTATATGTAGTGTTTACGATCAATTACTACTAAGGGTTGAGAAAAAATAATTAATTTTGTCTTTAACATTTAAAATGACAGATATTTTGAGATACATATTTTTAGTAATACTATAAATATTTTGAGATGAGATTATTAGATACTAGTACTACAATTCACTGAATTCATTTTTTAATTTGTTGATTAATCTTATTATGCCTTTACTTGTTTGTTCCATTATCCTATCTTTCTATTTAACAGTTCACACCCCTTTACCATATTAGACATCTCCTCTCATATTGCTCCTCCTTTTTTATTTTTCGGTAACTCGAACCCACAGTCTTAGAATTGTGATTCGAATCCACAACCTTTGGAAGTGGAAAATGCATCCCGTCCAAGCAATTCTCTCTTGTCCTCGTATTTCTAATTCATTTATCGCTGTGTTTTTTTTGTCTATCTTCATCTACGTTATTATTTTTTTATGCTAAGATGCTTCTTGCTATGGTTAGCGATTCTGTTTTTGATTGATTTAGGAGATTGCATGAATTAGCAGCTAAGAATATTTATAAGTCATAATAGGTGATAAATTAGAAAAATGAAGCTGTCTTACATTATTTTTATGGAGTAGTAATTGTTGAAATATATAATATTTACAATAATTAAGGATATTTTAATACTCTTATATTATTATACAATACTATACAATACAACCAAATCAAACAATAAAAATGTTATTAAACGATAAAAAAATCGGTTCACCAATAGAATTACAATATTACACATTCTACTAAGTCAATTGATGATAAAGAAGCCCAATCCCATTGTCCAAAAAATTTTGAAATAGAAGAATACAACAATAGTTCACCTTTTGTCCTAAAAAAGATGGATGGTCACGACCAAAGAATGGATTTATGGTCAAGAACTGAGATATTACCATTATGCATGTGGAGATGCAACAAACAAATAATGAAGCAATTATTACTATTCTTCAATTGGAATTGTGTCCAGTTACCACCCGGGATTTGTACTAGGTGAAGGTAGAGGATATCCAGTTGAATAATCAGGGTGCCTGCAAGCTGGTTTGAACACCACACCACCGATATCAAAAGAAAATTATACCTAGTGATCCATCCTAGTTCTGAAGGTATATTTTGCGGATGTACTTCTAACTGAGCTGCACCTTTGCTTAGACTTATATGGAGGAAATCAAACTTCTAATGAGGCTTTCATGTGACAGAAATAGCAGCACTCCTCCCTGTTAATAACCATCTAGCACCCCTGACAAGTTCCTCCTTGATCATGAAAAGAATAGCAGCAGCAAGAACACTTTGTACAATTTTCGTGCCCATCCCATTGTAAAATCCATGAAAGCCTTCATAGCGTATAATCTTCATCATAGCATCAAGTGTACCTAAATTGCATAGAGCAACTTTTACTACTTGCAATTTTTTTCCCGAAAAAAGGCCCCAAAAGCTGACATGAGAAACCTAATATGTCTCGTCCAAGAGTTTCAGTTAAGATAATATAGATAAACTAACCCAAATTTCCAAGCGATTGCAGGTTACATTTGTTTCATTTTTGTTGTGAATGTAACTTAACATACTGCTACAAATAGAATTACTGCATTTAGAAGTCTCATCTCACCAATGTCTAACGTGTAGAAACTCAAATATAAAAATATGTGAACCTTTAAAATGATGCCTAGTATAGAAACGAAGTAACGCAAGTCCACTGACCTTTATATTGATGTCTTTTATCCGCACCAACATTCTGCTTTGCCTGGAGTCTTGACTGCAAGATAGAAAAACACTATTATGAAGAAAAAATCAACTGTTGGATTGTGGTCCAAACTCTGCATGGCCAGAACTTAATTGGACCCGATTGCAGGCCACATGTGTTTCTACTGTTCCAATCAGCAATTGCAAAAAAAAAAAAGTTAAAACTGTGAATGTGGTACTGAATGTTGTTCTGTTTAAGTCCATACAGCTAAAAAGCAATAATGAAACCATTTCAAATTATGCTGGCTGAAATTACTAATGGGACCAACTGAAACTGAAATTGAAAAGGACGCACTGAACCAAATTTGAAGGTAAAAGAACTATTTATCCACGCACCAATAGGCTTGAAGTTCAACAGTAGGTTGTCTAATTTAACCAAAAGGTAAAATGGAGCGCAAGAAATCGGCAGATGAAGATGAATATATGAGTCTAACTTTTGTGGGGCTGATACTTGCATAAACTATTTGCCACATGCCCACATCAGTTCAAAATATAAGGAATTTTGATGAAAAGGGAAACGGAAAACGAACTTCTCGATACAGAACACTCGTATACCTTGACGACCAGAAGAGGATACGTTACAACTGTAGCACCAAGTTTTGCCACAGCTCCAATTAGAAATATCTAGCAAAAGTACAAAACACATGAGCTCCAACAGTTGACATGTCAAAAGCTAAAAATTCTAAAATGATAATCTAGAGGAACAAGAGAAAGGGACAAAGGTCTACCTCCAAAGCAGTGACATCATTGGCTCCTTTGTTGCTAGAGGCACGTCGTTTTCTAATCTTCTTTAGCAAGGTTTCATATAGCATAAATTGTATGGCAGGATTGCTTACCTGTATTTAGCAATGGGAAGGATCAGGAACCATTATTTAGTACGTACTACTTACGAGAGTAAGTTCTCACATACCATGAATAATGTTGGGAAAATACCATTCCAGAAACCCGAAATTCCAGCTTCACCATAGACTTCTTGAATCTGAAAGATACAAGTGTTACCTATTAGAAAATTACAGGTAGAGGCTGTGTAATTTATACCATGACTGTGAAACAAGGCCAAAAAAAGTTAATTACTTGCAAGGAAAAAAAACTTGGGGAAAAAGTTTATGCTTTTGGCCCACGTTCTAGTCCAGTGGTAAGAGCGCAGCGCGTGATGTGTGGATAAGGCACACTTCATGGGTTTGAATCCTGCCATAGACAAAAGCCTGGCATTTAAGTGGAGAAGAGTATAGGGGTGGGCACATTATCCACTGAGTCTTGAATCGTGCACCACTAGCTCTCGAGGATTTCTCAATTGTAAAACGAAAAGTGTATGCTTCTGTTTGATCAGCATAGCCTTTATGTCGTATGCTTTATCAACGAGGATCTAGGTGAGTACCATCACAGGTTCTCACAGACATCCTACAGCCAAAGAGATATTTTTCTGTTTCTGATTTTACAAAAACTAAAACAAATGTGAATCTTTCAGAAATCATCATTTCCCACAAAAATACTATGCTCCAATTATTTAGTTACGAAAATCAAGCATCAAAGTGTCAACTGATCCATATCGCCAGTTAAAACATTGTGTTAAGAGTCCCACATCGGAAAAGGGATGGGTACTTGGTCTCCTTATATGGACGTGGGCAATCCTCCCCTCATGAGCTAGCTTTTGTGGTTGAGTTAGGCCCGTATCATATCTTTACATGGTATCAGAGCCAATTTCATCCCCGTTTGGGCTCTCGGTCCACGCTCCAGTTGAGGCTTGGGCGTGAAAGGGGGGTGTTAGAGTGGGTAAGAGTCCCACATTGGTTGGGGAATAGACTGATGGTTTGCTTATAAGGACTTGGGCAATCCTCCCCTCATGAGCTAGTTTTTGGAATTGAGTTAGGCCCAGATGTCATATCTTTACATGGTATCAGAGCCAGGATCATCCCCGTTTGGGCTCCCGATCCATGCTCCAGTTAAGGCCTGGGCATGAAGGGGGGGTGTTAGAGTGGGTAAAAGTCTCACATTGTTGGGGAATACACTGGTGGTTTGCTTATAAGGACTTGGACAATCCTCCTCTCATGATACCATGTTATAGACCAAACAGGAGGCAATCCCAATTCTTTGTTCACCGATATTGGGTCCCCATATTATATTGTCCATGCTTCAGTTAACGAGGTCTGGGCGTGCGGGGGAGTGTTAAGAGTCCACATCGGAAAAGGGATAGGTACTTGGTCTCCTTATATGGACTTGGGCAATCTTCCCCTCATGAGCTAGCTTTTGGGGTTGAGTTAGCCCCAGGTGCCATATCTTTACCTGGTATCAGAGCCAGGTTCATCCCCGTTTGGGCTCCCGGACCACGCTCCAGTTGAGGCCTGGGCGTGAAGGGAGGTGTTAGAGTGGGTAAAAGCTCCACATTGGTTGGGGAATAGACTGGTGGTTTGCTTATAAGGAATTGGACAATCCTCCCCTCATGAGCTAGCTTTTGGGGTTGAGTTAAGCCCAGGTGTCATATCTTTACACATTGAAGAAATAAAAAAGAGACAAAATCTTCAAAAAGATATATGCTGGATCCATGCATCAGGTTTCAACTGGAGAACAGATGCTGACAAGTAAAATGCTCAGGATTACTCCAACTAGTTTTGGTATGCAAATCTAACAGTCCTAGACCCAAGGTATGCAAATTGAGTTAAATGCATCATACATCACATCTTTTAATAGGAAAAGTTCAGTACATACAGTGTGGCTTGTCCCGTAAGGAGGAAGTTCAACCACAACAGAGATTTCATCCTGTGATGCTACAGGTTTTGTGTGGTCATCTTTATCCTTTCTTGTATGAGTCTGCACAATAGTTGTGAGAAATAAACATAAGAAAATGAAGTATGCGACATCACGTTATATTAGGGAGAAACAGTTCACGAAGAACATCAGTATGTAGTTAATTAGGAAGAGAAGCATTTAACATCAAACCAAGGCAATGAGTAATACATTTAGCGAAGCATTTTGACATCAATCTAATAGTCTTAAGCAAAATACTACACCATCCATAACTTAGATGCTCCTTCTACTTATGATCAATACACGACGACATCTTCCGAACTGACATTGTTCCATCTTTGGAAGCAGCAAAGGCACAAGGAAATGTCAGTAACTCAATCCGAAGCAGCACTTTACTTCTGCTCACAATATTAAACAACAGAATCAATCATGGACCAATGTCATCCATTACAATGACAAATATCCAACCTCAACAACTGTATAACAGATATGACAACAGTAATATAATTGCAACACCAACAGGGAAAGAGCAAAGGAATTTCCCCAGTTTGGTCAAACCATACAATTTGAAGAGCAAGGTTGTCATGGTAATGAACATGAGCTAGGTGACTAACCATACAGATCTTGTAATTCTATGTTTACTAGATAAATGACTTACAGCATTAAGGTTGAAACTGCAGCTTCCTAACAAGTAACAACAACACAAAAACAATGTTACAGTCCCAAACTAATTTGAGTAACCTATAAATCCTCTATATCATTCTGCTCTATTTGGGCCAATACTCGATTTGTCTGTATTTATTTGGCATATGATTCTTCTAATTCTCAAAGATGTCCATCTGATGTTTGTTTCCCTAAACAAAGACATATATCCGCTTAGCTTATAGGACTTTGGTTTGCGTACATGCATATAGGACTTTGGCTTGCTTACATGCATAACCAGTGCTGTACTTGCAATAGTTCCACTTTGTAAGATGAAAATTTGACCTCAATTTCACATACCTATTTGATATAACATGAAGAAACCTCATTAATGCTGCAGAATCAACCATGACGCTTTGGTCTCTCAAAAGAGAAGCACCTTTATGTAGCAACTACTGAAGGATTTTTTATGTGACTCCTGCAAGTTTGCACATTCTCCACTCTTTTTCAATCCATGATTACCAGCCAGGCTACTGTAAAGATTGCTAATTCATCACACCCTTTAATAGTTCACTGACATTTATTCGACGTTAATTAATGAGTCCTAGCAGAAATCCATCGCAAAGATCGGCATACTCTGCCATATTCCTGCTGAAAACCAAACTTCTAATTACCCTTCTGAATATCCATTTCATAGATAGTAAGCAACAATGTTGTCATTCTTGACCCAGATCTTGCAATCCTCTATCTTCTGGTGATTTCAGTTAATTACTTTAAGTGAATTCCCTTCTTCTGCTCACAAAAACAATAACACTTTTGTACTTCTTCTTCCCTTGCCTCAATATGTCGCTCAACATAATCCCACCAAAAAGAAGTTTTAAACAGAGCTCATTTATCTAACCCCACGAGCCTTCACCTTAAGCAGTTAAAGACTTCTAGTCAATCAAGAAGAAATATATATAGCTCTATTTCCGTCTTGCACTTCCAACAATTCCCCGTGGGATGTTGAAACTGGTAGGAATAAATTTTTTTTAAAAAGATAGTACTCCACAACATAAAGGACGAAGAATCAAAGACCAAACCACATCAATAAACTTGTCGGCTGTCGCTGGGCTAAACTCACCAAAACATTAAGTAAATACATCAATTTCATAATCTTTCTCATAGGAGGGTAAAGGAGAACCCCAGAGTATTTACCTGCATGCGTGTAACAACTACCCATATGGGATTGGTCAGCAGCACGTTAACACACCTGTAACAAAGAAAAAGTCAAAACTCCCATGATTAACGAAAAAAGTAGAATATTTAAAAAAGCATTTTAACCAGATAAATTTATTTGTCAGTGCGTTACATGTTTTGGTAAGATAAAATAATAATATCAATATTATGCATAGAAGACCACCAACTGAATTTCTGAATTAAAAAGTGTGTTATGCAATAAAAACAGGAATCCAAGTGTATTTTATAAGGATAATTTGACAAGAATCCAAGTTTTATTGTGGCAGAATGCTGTTGATACCTGCATTGTCAATACAACAAATTTACCAAGCTACCAAAAGAAGACACGAAAAACTAATATCCAGCAGAAAAGAAAATTACCCAGATAAAGCAGCCACCAGAAGTGATGAGAACATTCCGACTGATCCATCACCAATTCCATTCTTCTTACGTGCAAGTGCATCAGTTTCTGCTCTATTCCTCAATATTTGGTAGAAATAATAATAAACACCCTGTATCAAGAAAAGTGCAGATACGTAAGAGATCAGAATTTTCACTACAAAACAACAAAGAAAGGGCATTTAAAGAAAACAATACATTCACAGAAGATGAAAGCTAGCAATTATTCCAGTATGAGGGAGATTAAGGTTTGTCAACTGATTTCATATTTCATCTAAACATTTGTCAAAGAAATATAAGAAGACCACTAAAGCAGACATACTCACTTATGCAACGGGTGCCCTTGGACCAACACAAATGGGTTCCCATATTATACAAATGAAATCTTGGTGGATAGACCAGATGCTGCATCAACAGACTGTGAATGAACAGAACATCGGGTGGGGCAGGGGTCAATTTAAAATATTGATTTGAATTATATATTGAAAACTTAATCGAGTTTTGAGCCACCCAAAACCGCAAAAAGTTAACATCTAGTGACCACACACAGAATAGTTTGGTAGACTGAGTTCCATGTTTCCCTTAACTATTAGCCAATGAAATCAAACCCAAAAAACAGTGCATTATCATCACAATACTTGATCAGCAAGGCAAACTAAAGAGTACATGATTCTCCTTTGGAAAAGGTAAAGCATCTTCAGCCCAGTCCACGATCAATGTTCAACTAGACAAACACTAGGTGGTCTATCTTATTTTACATGAGGCCAATAAGTCGGAAATAGTAGAACAAAATTTATCTTCTCCTCATTCAGAAATTAAAGGCAATTAGGTCAGTTTCGAGTTTCCACATCAATTTTACAAGTTCCTGTGCCATAAGCAGGAGAGTATTGACATATTTGGTCCATTAACTGTCACCCTAAATATAAGTTCATTCTTTGTACAATCTGTTAACATATTAAATCCTTTAAGTATGAAAAAATCTAACACACCCATCAAAAAACAAAATGCATGACCACATCTAACACCTTCTCCACCCAAAAGAGCAGTCAAAGCAAGATGAATCTCACATATTTGCTGGCCGTTTGACCAGCCCATTAAGAGGGAAAAAATAATCACGCATTATTAACACGTTTTCCCCATATTAAAAACCTCAAAAGAGTTGCTCGATGCAAGGAGAACATACACAGAGCTACCACTCTAATACTCTTCAATGCAAGGCCATCAAGAGACGAATTTGACACAATACTACCGACACATGGGGAAGAGGGATGGGAGCTTCAACAGAATAAAGAGAATAAGACGAAGAGCTATAATACAAATTCATGGAGAGACTTGATAGGGATAACAGATTGAGAGAGCGGATTTAATTTTTCCTGTTCTTTTTGAGAAGGTGACAAAATCTTATTTTTCCTTTTTCGGTCTAGTGGCATAATTTGATCAGATTATTACATAAGAGCAAGTGGCCATTCGTGTATCTGAAGAGCAAAAACTGAATTGCAGCTGGTAGGTTATGTTGCCAAATAAATAGTAATGGAAGAGAAGTTGGCAAAGTTCAAAGAAAGTATAAGGCAGTGAAAGCCCAATGGTACAAACAAAAAGGTAGCGGGAAGTTGATTTGCTTTTTTGTTGTATGTGCTGCAATTCCATACATAGATTATGGATTCAAAACGGTAACACAAAGCATGAGTTAATGCAAGCTGAACACTTATAGTTGGTTGTCTAATGTATGAATTGATATCTAGTGAGTAAAGTTAATATTGTTGCAGACAGTTTTCTTAATCGTATAATTTACTTTGCAGAAAATAAGCACTTGAATATTCTTTTAAAGTAAAATAATCTATCTTTGAACCTACCATATAATCCCTCAAAGTACTTCACTCACCTTCGAAGAGTGAAAGGACCATTCAAAGCAGACTAAAGGCATAGGGTAAAGGAGCTTAGAAGGGTGACAGAGGGGAGTAATAAGGTACGAAATCACTTAGCTAGAAGCATGCTGGATGACAGGACAATGACTTATCAAGTCATCAATGGAAAGAGAGGGATTCGAACCCTCGGTACGATTAACTCATACAACAGACTAGCAATCCGCCGCTTTACCCACTCAGCCATCTCTCCCAATTGTAAAACATAATTACTACTCCCTCCTTTCACTTTTACTTGTCCACTATTCCAAAAATAGAATTTCAATTTTACTTGTCACTTTTAACATATCAAGAAAAGACAATTATTTTTTTCCATATTTTACCCCTGGCATTAATTACTTATTCTCTAAATCATTTTTCAAGACCTAATATTGAACATCAATTAATAAGGGTAATGAGGTAAAATAATCATGTCAATCATTATTTTCCTAATGAGCATGCCAAATCCAAATGTGACAAGTAAAAGTGAACGGAGAGAGTACATGATAGCAACCATTCAATTACAAAGTGAAAGATGCTTCTGGCAATGGGTAGGATTACTGCATTTTAGCTTCACTATTGCTTGAAGGTCGACAGTATTCCTGCTCAGTCATGCTTCTAAAATCAGATAACTTTGTTACAATCCACTTTGTAGAGCAGTCTACTGTCGGCCTACATACTCCCTAACTGGCTAATACTTTTGAGAAAGCTGGCTATGAATACTATTTTTATTTTTTTTGGATAACCGTGGTGTCCGGGCCAGCTTGCGTGCACCTCGACTAATTCCACGGGATACCTGCCACCTCCCACCAGCAACAGGTACCAGGTAACTCTGTCCACCAAGGCTAGAACAGATGGGAAGAAATCACCTAGTGTTTGTCTCTGCTGGGAATTGACCCTGAAACCTCATGGTGCTCAACCCAACTTTATTGAACCACTAGGCCACACCCTTGGGTGCAAGCTGGCTATGAATACTATGATAGACTAAATCTGAAAAAAGAAGCCTAAGATATTGGATCTGCCCATGACAAAAAGTTATCTTAGACAGTAGGATAATACAACGAATCCAATAGGCAGGCTATACCTTAAAACAATTAGTAATGTGTTTGCTAAGCCCTGCAATGTTTTTGAATGTATCATTGGAATATAACAAAGATATTGAATGAGCACAATGCCATTAGCCACAACGCCAAAAAAAAAAAAGAACACAAAAGAACTAGAAACACATGAAATAACTGAAGATGATCAACTACTCTTGCTTCCATCCAACTCCTTCATTAGGTACTTTTGTTTTTTACTTCAACCCCTTTTGGCAATCTTGCATATTTCACAATAAGTGAAAGAGGGAGAGACAGATAAAGCTTGGTGCCAAAAAAACATTGATTTCAGCATTTCGCTCCTAATTGTAGAAACAAAAACATTCTCCCCTAGTTGTGTTGGCCTAGATTTGCCAAAAACATTCTTCCGTGGCCTAGATTTGTTTCATTCCCAACGGTCCAGTCATGTAATCCACATGGGAAGTCCAATCACCTCTGGCAGTTATTAATGGAGACCAAAATATTAAATTTGATCATATTTAAAGGATTAAAAAGTTAGACGTGTCATATTTGCATCAACCTAGCCCCGAAGAATGTTAAAAAGTTTTATACGAAATACCAACTCAAGTTTTGGAAACTATTGCTGAATATTCTCCGGCTAAAAGCCAGAATACAGCTATTACGGGAGGTGTAAGAACTACCAATATCACATTTTTATTAGGTATATGCTATTCCACCTATGGAATCCTTAATGATGATTGTATTTGGAAATTTTGAGAAGGGGTGATATACTAAGGACCAACTATGTCAAGAACTCATAAGCAGGACAAGGACCAATAACTAAGTGAAGGACTGCAGATAACCCATCACATCAAGAATACATAATTGGCACATATTTCCAGAGACACGGGACCACATATCATCCAGATTTAGTTTCTCAATACTTGAACACAAGGCTGCCTACTGCCAATATGTTACCTACTTTACGACTCAAAATACAAACATGGATTTCAAGTATATTCTCAGTAATATGCTGTTTGATGTGACCAAATTCCAAATCTAACTTAGTAATATCAACTTCACCAAATTCCAATAATCATTCTACACTCCTCCATTTTTTCTTTCTCTTTTTAATTTCATAATTAGTACTCACATCACTCATACAAATCAGTGTACGTATTTTCACAGATTAATTCAAGAATTTTCTCAGTAACATGCTATTTGATGTGACCAAATTCCAAGTCCAACTTAGTAATATGAACTTCACCAAAATCCAATAATCATTCTATACTCTTCCATTTTTTCTTTCTCTGTTTAATTTCATAATTAGTATTCGCATCATTCATACAAATCAGTGCAAGTATCTTCACGGATTAATTCATGAATTTTCTCAGTAATATGCTGTTTAATGTGACCAAATCCCAAGTCCAACTTAGTAATATCACCTTCACCAAAATTCAATAATCACTCTACACTCCATTTTTCCTCTCCCTTTTTAACATCATAGTTAGTACTTGCGTCACTCAAACTTAAAGTCTAAATATAGCCATTAATCATCTGTATTTCCCCAATTTTTTCGAAAGACAAACCAGATACAATTGCTAAAACAACATTTTGAACTAAGTTATCAGTTTCAAAAAAAAAACATTTTGAACAGCAGCAAATGTCAAATTATGAGCAAGAAAACAAAGGCAACAAACCGCGAATATTCTAAGCAGATATACTTTTTACAGGATGAATGTGCACACGGCACACATTAGCATAAAGCAAAAAAAATAAAATATCACCTGCGATGCAGCCGTACCAATTAACGACGGAGCTAAGCCTCCATATAGCCCATCCCATCCTTCCTGCTGTACAACCTACAGATCAAATAAAACACAAAAATAATAACAAAAACAACAACAACGAGAAATTGAAAGTAAACAAAGTCAATTTTGATATAAATTGAGTCCAAAAAAACGCAACAAAACAAAGTACTCCCTACATTCCAAAATAATTCTCACTTTACGCTTCTCCAGAGTAAATTTAACTATTTTTCAAACCTAAATTCGATTAAATTAATTTGATATTTAAAAATGTATACAGAAAGGACTGTTGCGCTGGTGGTAGGAGATGGCAGGTATTCGTGGAATTAGTCAAATTTGCAAGTTGGCAAGTTGGCCCGGACACCTCGGATATCAAAAAAAGTATGCAGAAAGGAAATTGTGACAAGTATTTTGGAAGGAGGAAGTAATTAAATTACCTGGCACATTTGTTCGATAGTACCAAGCGTTTTCTTCATTTTTTTCGAATTTCTATCAGTTTGCTGCCGAGTATTTACCTGAAAAATCCACACACAAGTCAAACAAGAAAAAATAAATGTACTAGTAATAATTATGCGTAAAATAGTGAAGAAGTAATACTGTATCAAGAGGATAAGTGATTAGTTGAGCGATTATGCCGGCGCCGGCGCCGGCGAGGCCACATATCAAAGCATCTGACATAACTTTTTGGAGAGGCGAAAAAAACGTGCAAGTAATTAATTGAGTAATGTATGAATTTGGAAGTAGTGGAAAATGGGAGTAATTGGAAATATGAAAATAGTAACACGCAAGTGGACTAATTACTAATAGCTCGCTATCAGTGTTTGGTGAGTTCATTTTTTCTTTTCTTTTTTATTTTGACATAATGCATAAATATGACCTTTAATTTAGTAGGTATTTGGTCATAAAAATTAAATTTTTTGAAATTAAAGTTGTATTTAATCATGAATATAAATTAGAATTCTTTTTGACTTTTAGTGAGAGAAGTTAAAGTAAAAATAAGTTTCACTAGTTGTTGAAATAGTCTGACAGATTCTTCTATTTGACTCAAATTATAAATTGAATCCTTTTACTTCACAAAATTTCTATCAGACACTTAAACTCATTCAAAATAGGAATCTTAAGCTCCTTTGACCATTGAGTGTGTGACAACACGCTCTTAAAAGTTAGTGTATGTATTAAATTTAATTAAAATATATTAAAATCTTGAAAAAATCTAAAAGATAATAGAATATAAAAATATTTAAATAATTTTAAAACATTGGCCTTCCCCACCCACCTCCCCTACGACCCTCCAACTCTTCCCCTTTCCCATTCTTGTTCTTTCTTTTGTAACCCCATTGATTTTCTTCCTTGATAATTTTTGAATCGAACGATTGAGAAACATTGAAGAAGTCATCGAAATTCTAGCTCGTCCATGGCCATGGGTTAATTTTTCTTTTTGTCTTTGTCAGGTTTGTGAGAAGTGTTTGCCTTTATGATTAGATTTTAGAATAAAATTTCATGACAATGTCTCCATTGACATCCTCATATTTGAGAAAAACGTTTTTTTTGCCTTTGTGAGATTTTTAAATAATTGTTTGAAATTTTTGACATAAGTTTCCTTTATTTGGTCAAATTTGTGACAATATTGTTGTAAAGGGGGGTTTTCTAGTCGGGTGGTTCACGACCTTGGCAAGCTATTGCCGAAAAAAATGGCTATAAATTTTTACAAAAATATCATTTTTAGCGATTTGCAATTTTTTTTCATATAAAACTTGAATATTAAAAAGAAAATAGAGGATAGTTATTTTCTAGTATATAAATATAAAAATGACATGGCTAATGATGTGGATATGATGTGGCATTAATTTTTCTGATGTGGATTTGATGTGTCATTCATGACAGATGACAGAGCAAGTGAGAAACACGCAACGACAGAGGGGTTTAAATTTCTTATTTTGAACGAGTTCAAGTGTCTGATAGAAACTTCGTGAAGTAAAAGGGTTCACTTTACAATCTAAGTCAAGTACAATGGTCTGTCAGACCATTTTGCCTTTCACTTTTCCAAATATAACTTGGAGTTGTATTTGCAATTCTTATGGCCAAACACCATTTTTGAAATAAAGTGAATTTTTTTTGGGAAAAAATAATAAATTCTTATGGCCAAACGGGGGCTTAGCCTCGAACATTTTATGTGCTTCTATTTTGGATGCGCACAAGTAAACAGTTAAACTTGTATAAAGTTAAACAAATACATACATATATCTTACGTGGCGTCATATATGTGTGTACAAGTGGCAATTGATGTGTATCATGCCACGTAGAAGGTGTGTATCTACTTCTCCAACTTTATACAAGTTTAAGGGCTCGCTTAGTTGGAGAACACGTTATGTCGAGATAACTTGTCCCGGATTAATTATTCGCGATTGTTATTCCACTCTCAATGTGGGATAAAAATAATACTATAATCCTGGGATAAGTTATCCCGTAATTTTATTCCATGATCCCAACCAAACATGGAATAAACGCATCCTAAAATTAATTTCGAGATTAGTTATCCCTCATACCAAACGGGATCAAAGGGTCGTTTGGGTTTGGTACTAAGGGCTCGTTTGGTACAAGGGATAAGGAATAACTACTCCCGGGATTAATTTTAGGATGATCTTATCTCATGTTTGGCTGGGATAAAATGTATGGGATTACTCATTGCGAAATTAGTTATCCCGAGATTGTAGTGTTATTCTTATCCCACCTTAAAGGTGAGATAACTAATCACGGGATAACTTGTTTTCCAATCAAATGACCTCTGGATATCTACTTGTGCACACCCAAAATTAGAGTATATAAATGTCAACTGAGACCAGATTAAAGAAATGTAGGATGCCTTCTTTTGTGTATGTGTGTGCTGAGTTCGGTTCGTTGTTCCGTTTAAAAGAATGTCACGTTGGTGCGTGGTAGTTTGAAATATTTTGTTTCATTGTATATGCATGACAAATGAACTTGTAAGTTACACGATTTTGTAATCATAATTGGTCCTTAATCATTATCTATAGATAAATCTTTTTTTGAGCATTTTTAACTCCTTAAATTGAATAAAGTGGAGACCTTTTTACAAGAAAAAAGGTTCAAAAATAATTTTGAACTATATAAAATATGTCAAATTTATTTCGTTACGTTTTTGGGTTAAAAATGTCTTAGGCGTCACATTTTTTGTTTAAAAATACCTTTCAACTATCTAAATGAACAAAAAATATCCTTCCTTCTAATGGTTGTTTCAAAACGAGAATAAAATGATCCAATTTTGTCTTTGAACTATTTGAAATGAAATAACTATTCAATTTCGAATAGATAAAATTGTTTCATTTCGAAAGCACAGTAGATAAAATTGTCCCCTTTCGAATAAGTGCAAAGATAAAATTGGCTCCTTTTCCCTTATGTTAAAACAATCGTTAGAAGGAAGAGTATTTTTTATCCATTATAGTTGGAGGGTATTTTTGACCAAAAGTATAATAACGATGGCATTTTTGACCAAAAGATATAACTGGGGTAAATTTAACCTATTTGAATAGTTCAGACATAATTTTTAGCTCTTTTACCCTTTTTATAATGATTGTCATTTTTATTGTGGAAGGAATATGAACAAAAAAAATGGCAGAATGGATATTTAACGGATAAATCAAATGAATGAAGATAAGTCGTCAATATAGTCTACCCTATTTTGAGTTTTTTGGCTCTATGGTGAGCCTAGTGATTAAAAAAAAAATAAGTATGGTGAGCCTAGAGTCGTCAATAGGCTATTTTTGAACATTTTTTTCTCACTTTCAAAGAGGTTTTCTAGCAAAATTTATCTTGTAAATAAATATATGTCTTGACTTTGTAGATGTTTTCAAATACTCTAGCAGTATAACAAGCAGAATAGAAGTTGACCACAAGGCCATTTCTGTGGGAGGCTCCCATCTCGAGTATGGGAAAGAAAGGGGGCGGACAACCGACATAACTGGAGAGCCTAAACGGCATTGAGGATGAGTCCACAGATCGACAAACGATTCTATCTACAGGTGCTTTCATTATAGATCGAAGAAAACACCTAGCGTCACAGTGATGCTCCTTCTATGAGAAATTAACTCTTAAATCAGTGCAAAAATAAAAAGGAACGTGCATAAAATGACAGACCCAATGCATTAGGTAAAACATTATACATGGGAAAGCATTATAACTAATGTATCAATCTTATATAAAGTGTATAGTAGTATATAAAAGGTGTTTGTACACAAATATAAAGAAAATCATGCGTTTCTATACTTTTTTTTTCAAAATTTTGTGGGTAGGGGAAGGGAAATGGGGAGAGGATTATAATCTAGGGAATCAAACTCTCACCAACAAGATGACAGGTCAGGTAGCCAACCAACTGAGCTACTAAGATTCCCCATGCTTTTATATACAAAGTATGAGCTACATAACATAATTTTTGTATAATAGTATATAAAAGGTGTTTGCACACAAATATAAAGAAAATCATGCGTTTCTATACTTTTTTTTTTCAAAATTGGGGGTAGGGGAAGGGAAATGGGGAGGGGATTATAATCTGGGGAATCAAACTCTCACCAACAAGATGACAGTTCAGGTAGCCAACCAACTGAGCTACTAAGCTTCCCCATGCTTTTGTATACAAAGTATGAGCTACGTAACATAATTTTTTTGTCAAATAGACATAATTTGTTTGATATGAAGGAAAATATTTTTCAATTCTCTCATGTTGGGTTGGCTTAAAAAATATTTTCTAAATAGACTTATTTTCTTCAAATTTAAGGAAAATGACTTCCCTTCATAAAGTAAGAAAAATATTTTTCAAAACTCTCTTTAAACTTCACCACCCGATTCCTGATCTTGACTTGAATTTCGATACTGACTTTGACCCTGACCCAAGATTCAATTTCAACTCTCTGGTACGGTCTCGAGTCAAGATCAAGGTTGGAATTAGGAGTTGGATATCGAGTCAGGGTTAAGAGTTTTGTCTCTGCTCGGGTGGGGAGTCGGATCAGGAGTTTGATCTCAGCTCATGCTAGGGATGGGTGTCGAGTGCGATGCGATAATATTTGTCCAAATTATATTTAAATGCTCTTGCAGCAGTATTTTCTTCTTACTAACCACACATCGGAGAATAAATAAGTGTAGTTTTTCCTTTTACGTAACAGGTTTCACACTAGAATCAGATTTTCCCTAAAAAGAAGAGAAGTGACAAACCTGTAACAAACATAAACTTAGAAGGGCATGGGCAACTGGTAAGTCTTCTAGGATTCCAAATGTACTTCAGATTCGAAATCTAGGATTTTTCCTTCTTTGTTTCTCTGCTTACACATAATATAAAGGGGTTAGCATGGATAAATTTTCTCCATCATGTCTTTCATGGCGCAAGAGATGCCTTATTGGTCAAAACTTTAACATGATTTGATTATTCTCATCCATAGGCGTGTGAATTTGATTAAAGACTATCTAAATTTCAGCATAGTCTACAAATCCTGGAACTCTGTGCCCACCAAGACCAATTTCACCAGTGACCTGTCTAGAATTTTATGGCTGATGTTAGCTGAAGAGGAAAAGGATAAAAGCTGTCGAAAGTTCTTCAGTCTCTATAATGGTATGATTTTGAATAAGAGGATTCTGAAGACCATAAAAAAATGTATGGAGTCTTTAGGATGGTTTATCACTGTCGGAGAAGATAAGGGGGGAATCAGTTTACTATATCCTTTCTTCGGTGTTCAGATTGAATTGCCACATCAAAATACCACTGAAGATTATGATGAACACGAGACTGGATATCCATTAACGTTTATTCGTAAGGCAATTTTGTCAGCTAGTCCTTCATACATTAGAATTTTTTCTCATCGTCATTGAGGGATTCCTCAGTTTTTGGCGACCCGAAGATTCAAGATGGACCCGGGTTCATTGGGATGGATGTGATCATCTTGCATTTTATGATCTGGTATGTTTTGATGGCTACATTTAAGTGGTCAATTTTTGGGGCCAGGTAGTAGTTTGTGATGTTGCTGGCCCTGAATCAACTAAAAGAAGTCATGTCGTGGTACAACTACCATTTGGTCCTCTAGAGGATGTAGCTAATCCATACATACTAGAATTACTAGGATCATTATTTATAATTGTGCGATATGGCATTTATCTATCGAGCGTCAAAGATGATTCTAACAGGATGAAGATTCTATTGACGTACTTCATAGAGGAAAACAAGAAGGAGCTTGAGGAAGGGGAAGAGATAAGATATAGGACATGAGCTTTTCGAGTTTTTCAGGTCGATTTAGCTGATGATGGCAAAGTAAACATAACGAAAACTAAGGAATTAAGGGATAAAGCTTTTTTTCTAGGTTCTAATTCTTCTTTTTCGATCCAAGCGTCTCAATTTACAGAAAGCAAGCCCAATCATATTTATTTTACAGATGATTCTGAAGAATTTAATCAATCACATAGTTTGCTGGATCGTTGAATTCGTTTCAATATTCTTATAATGTAATCACATGTATAAAATACGAACTACACCAAAAGATCACAGTCTATGAATTGTACCTTGTTACAGAGTTGTTACGCTTTTCGAAGAAGAAATCTTCAAAGAATCTTCATGCGAACTTGAGAGGAATAGGAGAAGGAAGAAGGAGAAGAATGTTATGTCTGTTGTTTTTATGATGTTATACGCAAGAGAAGTTAATCTCTTTTTATTCAACAGAAGCAGTACACCGTTTCAGAAAGAGTCCTAACAGTTGTGTCTATTCATTCTTTTAATTCAAATTAAATATATAACAAACACATATTTATTTATTATTACTTATTTAGATGGATCCAGGTTGACCCACATGGGTGATCCGGTCCAATTTTCTTCATCTTTCACTCACATATAGTGGGTCAACTCTCATCCCTATTCTATTACATTCATACTTAACGACTAGACCGTGTGACCAGTGCATACTTTGAGAGATTTTTACTATACATTTGTTAGGAATATACAACATCTCGATCAATGAAACTTAGAGTAAATTATATTATGCAGTACCCTAGATCATTTATCACATTCATATTTCTCATCATCTCTTTTTCTTAATTTTGAGCTCATCATTATGTACTTGTCTCATAGACATACATAAAGGACGCCAACGAACACAATTAATATAATAATCTCCAATGATCTTGCTCATCTCATGAATCTCTTAATCTCAACGTGATATGCTTTTCTAGAAATGTCCCGCCAGACGGAATCAAACATGATCTCTTGTCAATATACTAAGATAGCAAACACCAAATTGAATCTCAAGAAACTGATTAAAGTTATGAGGGTACAATGCAAAAAATTACATATAATTTTCAGGGCTTCACACGATAGCAAATAGAAACTAAACTTGTATCGCCCTTATGGTTCATTATATGCATATATGGTATGAAACATGTATCACAGTATTGACTCCTTTCCCATGGAGTGTATGTCTTTTATAAATTAAATACTATGCAGATGATAGTTCAGACAACTCATGTCTAACTTCGAGTTCACAAATCTACTCAATATTTTATTCTTCAGAACTCACATCTGGCATTAGAAACAGACTTACTAATTTTAATTACATATGATTAAACACAATCTAAAAAATGACATTCTGATTATAAACTTTCAGCTTTGTTTTAACATCATTTCTGACAATAACAAGTTTATAACTGTCTCATCTCTACTTGTCACTTTGACAATAGAGGCGATTTCTTATATGAATAGGCCAATCTTTCTGTCTGTTTGACATACTTTTTATCCTAAAAAATTTATGTACACCACATAAAAAATATACGTATATGAACTAACAAGAATGAAAAATTAGGCACAAAACAACATTAACTTCAATAATGTGAATTTTCATGAACATGATTGAGCAAAATAAAATATAAATACATCTGCACTTCCATAAACCCAATGACTTTACATGCCTTTCATAAGCATCATATGCTATGGGGTTTGTTAAGAGATTTGCTATCATTTGATGTGTAGATATGTATTTCACGTTCACTTTCTTTTTTACAACCATATCTCTTACAAAATTATACTTTATGTCGATATGTTTCGTCTTCCCATGGTACCTAGGATCCTTTGTGTAGGTTATTTCAGCCTGACTATCACAATTGATTGTGACAAGTTCAACAACATTGTTATACACATCCAAGTGGACTAGAAAATGTTTAAGCCAAACAGCTTATTGCATAGCAGATGAAAGTGCTACAAACTTCGCTTTCATCGTAGATAAGGCTATATATGACTGCTTCTTACTACTCCATGATATAGCACTATTGTTAAGAAAGAATGCATATCCATAGGTGGAATTTCTCTCATTTAAATCTCCTCCCCAATCAGCATCAATGTAGCCTTTGAGTTGTAAATTATTTCCTTGATAACATTAGGAATAGTCGACTGTGCCTTTGAGATACCTCAATATCATTTTAACTGCTTTTTAGTGTTGCGGTCCTAGGTCGGATTGATATCTTCTAACTAACCTAATGGCATAACAAATATCAGGTCTAGTACAAATCATAACATATATTAGACTTCTGACTGCATTGACATCAGGAACCTTTCTCATTTGTTCCTTCACTTGTGGAGTCTAAGGAAACATCTTTTGGTTTAAAGCTTCACTTTTAGAAACTAGAGTGTTTATGGTTTTTCCATCTTGCATATTAAAGTGTTCAAAAACTTTCTTAATGTAAGGTTCTTGTGAAAGAGATAACAATATTTTTGAACGATCTCTTGAATTATTAACTCCAAGAATGTATGACGCTTCACCCATATCTTTCATCTCAAAAGTAGATGATAACCACTCTTTTATTTCTTTTACATACTCGATGTCACTTGCAACTATAAGTATGTCGTCTACATACAATGATAAGATCATAAACTTATCTTTGGATCTTATGATGTATACACAATGATCTTCATGAATCATAATGAAATCATACGATATTATCGCATCATGGAAATGTAAGTACCATCGTCTAGAAGATTGTTTAAGGCCATAAGTCAATCTTCGAAGTCGACATACTTTATTTTCTTCTCTTTTTTTCATGAAACCTACAGGTTGTTCTATATAGATTTCTTCTTCTAGTTCTCCATTGAGAAATGCAGTTTTCACATCCATTTGATGCAATTCAAGATTCAACATAACCACTATAGATAAAATTAATCTTATTGAAGTAAAGCGTACAACAGGTGAAAAAGTTTCTTCATAATCAATTCCTTCCTGTTGTGTGTACTCCTTAGCTACTAGGTGAGCTATAAATCTTTCGATACTATCATCTGTCTTGCACTTGATTTTGAAAATCCACTTATTTCTAATAGCTTTTCGGCCTATAGGTAGATCAACCAATTCCCACACTTGGTTAGATTCCAGTGACTCTAGTTCCTCCTCCATTAGTTTTAACCATTTTTATTTAGTGGGTCATGTAAAAGCCTCATTTATATTTCTTGGCTCTTCATCATCCTGAGTAACTATAAATATTTCCCCTTTGATATCAAATCGACGACGGAAAATTTGTGGATAACTTGTTCGTCGAGGTTGAGATTGATAAATTTATTTATCCATTGATAAGTTACTCCCACTCGGACCAGCAATATCACTAGGATTTGTGAAAATAGGAACCGATCCATTATCATCAATATGACTCCCACTCAAATCTATTGGAACGTCGGTAGAGGAAGCAGTCTGGTCCGTAGTTTCATAAAGAGATAAGTCTTTACCTATCTCGCCCTGCTTAGGAAAATAATTCTCTATGAATATAACATCACATGACTCAACTTTAATTACAGTGCCACTATATTGTTCACCTATGAATACATAACCCTTAGACTGTTCAGAGTATCTTATAAAGATACACTTCTTTCCCTTGGATCTAATTTTCCATATTGGGAAGAAGAGTTATGAATAAAAGCAGCACAACCCCAAGGCCTTAAAATGCTCAAATCGGGCTTTCGTTTAGTCCATAACTCATGCGGCGTAGTTGTAACTGATTTAGAAGGGACACAATTAAGCACAAACACAGTAGTGAGCAACGCATCACCCCAATAGGTGATTGACAATTTTGCTTGCGCCATCATTGACCTAACCATTTCTAACAAGATTCTATTTCGTCGTTCCGCAACACCATTTTGTTGTGGAGTGTATGGAGTAGTTAATTGTCTTTGAATTTCTTTTTCATCACACAATCGTTTGAACTTATCAGACAAATACTCTCTTCCTCGATCGATTCTTAGAGTTTTAATTTTTCAATCTAGTTGATTCTCAACTAAGTTCATAAACTTAATGAAGCAACTCAAAGCTTCAGATTTGTGAGAAATCAAATATACATAACCAAATCGAGTAAAATCATCAATTAAAGTGATGAAGTAAATAGTACCATGTCTTGCCCTTACATTCATTGGACCACTGATGTCAGAATGAATTAATTGCAATGGAGTATCAGCTCTTGTGCCTTTTTCAAATGGTTTTTTTGCAGTTTTTTCTGCTAGGGTAGATTCACAAGTAGACAATTCTACTTTATCTATTCTGCCAAGCAAACCTTCTTTAGCTAAGCGATTCATTCTTTGCTGACCAATATGGCCAAGCCTAGCATGCCATATATTTACATCATTCTCACAATTTGAAGTTGATGCTAATAAGAATAAAACTAATATTATTATTATTGGGACTTTGAACAACATCCAATACAAAAAATCGATCATAAAAATAATCAGTGCCATATTTTGGCTTGGCCAAATACAAATTCATACCATGTTCATAAAAAAAAATTAAATCCTAACTTAATCAACATTCTGACAGAGACTAGATTTCAACGTATTGTTGAGGTAAATAGTACATCATGTAGATGTAGAGTTCAGCCACCACACATTTCAAGTTTGCAGGTACCAATCCCTTTTACCTCCTCTCTGGAGTTATTTTATACATACACCCATTTGGATCCTTGTGGGATTCGTCAAAAATCTGCGAAAGCATCTCTATCCGTGGCTATGTGCTCGGTGGCTGTTGAGTCTATAACCCACATAGGAAGTGATTCAGTTAAAAAAGCAAAACAAAAAATATTTACATCACTATGCAAATTATTAATAAAGTTGTGTATCTTTTTAGGCTCAGGGCAATCACGAGCAAAGTGTCCCTTGTTCTCACAGTTGTAGCACTTGAGCTTAGCCATATTCACCTTTTTTTTTCCTTTGGAGCGGAAACATCTTCCTCTCCGTGTTGATTAATTTTAGGCTTCTTTGAGACTTTTTCTTTCCCCTTCTTTTGAGAAAATTCACCATGCATGTGTTTTTTACCATGTTCATATTTTGGACCTGAACTAGTCATATACACATTTGTAGCAGCATTGCCTACTCCGAGGCGCTCTTCCTCGAGTTTCAAATGACTCTTAGCATCTTCCATAATTTTGATGCTAACATTGTGGGTTAAGTGCATTTTCATGTATTCCCATCTTTGGGGTAGGGAGCGAATCACAGCTTAGAGTTGTTGCTCTTCGGTCAACACATGACCAGCATCTTTCAGTTCATTCATCATGTTTGAAATATGAGATGTTTATGCATAGTATGATCAGGAGTTTTTTATAAGTATCAAACTTAATAGTAAGAGCCCTTAACTTGGCAACTGAAGTATAACCAAAATTTTTTTTAATGCAGACCACATGACTTTAGCATCGTCATACTTTCGAAATTCTCTCATGATATCGTTATCCATGCTGCTCTGCAACGTTATGCGAGCAAGAGATTCTTCCTTTTCTAAGCTTGATAAGTCTCAAGATCTTTTGTTGGGGAGTATCACCATTTTCAGGAAGTGTCATAGACACATTAAGAGATTCAAGAACCTCTTGATCTTCCAGGACATATTGGATTTTCAAGCTCCATATTTCATAGTTATCATCATTAAGCTTATCAACTTTATTAAGCTCGACGACAATGTTCTTTGCAGCAGTTGACATATTGATTTAAACAAGTATAAAGTATGATGAGACAACTATATATATTATTATAGCCTAAATTCATATACATAATAATTCTTAAAATAATCAACTATGTCAATATTCATTTCATATCAGGTTCAGATTCGAAAGTTCATTAAGTTTCCAATCATCATCCGAATTCTAATATTTCGAGTCATACGTTGGCTATGCAGAAGAAGGTGGCTTGGACATGGGGGTATGCAATTTAACAGATGGCAGCATCCAGCTGCATTACGAGGGTATTTCCCTTAGTCGTATTTGTCCTCCGACTTGGGTCACACCAACTCTGTACTAGAGTTTAATACTAATCAGCTGGTGTAGGATGGAAGTTATGATCACTGAGTTATAACTTTAAACCAGCAACTACTGAATATTCTTATAGCATAATTTGCTTCTTCATTAAATTTAAATCGCGGATCCACAGTTGTTTGTCAAGTTATCTGTAGTACTTTGTCATGACTTTCTTTATTTTAGTTATTTCGTTCTCTAAATATTGCTTTGGATTGTTTATTCTTGAACTGAGGTCTACAAGAAACAACCTCCTCTATTTCTAAGGTAATGATACGGCCTGCATACACAAGAGGAAGAGGCATCTGAAGAGTCCGAATAGGAAGGCTGAAGTGGGAACTGATTATCATTGATCATTTGTATTCATCTTAACCTTTTTGATCTTGTTTTGCATTTAATAAATAGGTAAACTTTTTAGAAATTTGAACTTTTATGGGAAAGTTTCCTATGCTTCTCCTAATTTGTAAACTCTTGGGCTTGAACTTCTATAATCTTTCCAGGTACATATGCATTTTTTTAATTCTTTATTAAAATTCATATTGGTTTTTATCGTTAGATCACTTAGAGGACCTTTCACTATAGTATGGACAGGAAAGATAACAGTCGAATTCATAATGATCGAGTGAAATTGCTTCTTTGGTCCGAACCAAGGAATCCCTTAGTTATGTCCCTGTCCTTTATCTTATGTAAAGTAAATTGGCTGCTTTTTGAGTTACTTTTATATCTAGTTATTGTGTATTTGTCTGACCAGAAAGTACATAGGAGGAAACATAAAAATGAGTTGAGAATGCCTCTCGAGTCTCCAATTAATTAAAAAGGATGAGTGGATTCCGCAATATTAGTGGGTCAAGTCCTTCAAATAACTGCACATAGTTGTTCGATAACTGTATTTGTTGTTCCAACAACTATTCAGTTATCGAACAACTTTGCACAATTGTCGAACAACTTCTCTAGTTGTGGGACAACTTCTGTAGTTGTTGAAACAACTTCTACAGTTGTTGAGACAATTTTTACCTAATTTTTAAAAAGTTGAAAAAAATTTGTCACTTTTACCTAATTTTTAAAACTTGAAGGACTCCCACTTAATTGACAAACTTATTTGTCACTTTTAATTGCATCTTTCGGAGGAAACACTGTTTTGCATAAATACTCCCTCCGTTACTTTGTAGTTGTTACGTTTTGTTTCTTGAGAGTTAATTTGACAAATTTTAAAAGCGAAACTAAATTAGATTAATTTAATATTTTAAAATTAAAATTTTGATATTAAAAAACTATATGAAAAATACTATAAGTTGCAATTTTCTCATATCAATATGATGAAAAAATATATCTTAAAATATTGGTCAAAGTTCATATTATTTGATTCTTAAAGAAGGAAACTTTATAAAATAGGAATGGAGAAAGTATTTACTATTCTCTCCGTCCAACAATACTTGTCCACTATACTAAAAATAGATGTCCAATAATACTTGTACAGTTTGAAAAATTATTGGATAATCTATTTATTTCTATCCATTTTGCCCTTAGCTATTAATTACAGTCATTACCCAATATATTTCTCAAAGTATTTGATTAATTATATTCAAATGGTGCTATGATAAATTACCCCTTCCGTTTATTATTTTTTAATATATGTGTCAAGTCAATAGTGGACAACTATTGATGGTCGGAGGGAGTAGATATTTGTATTAAATCTGTATGTCTTTGCTGTACATTCATCACTGGATTTCTATACGGCAGAGATAAATATCTTCTTATCCTGTCTTTTTGAGGTTTTTTTTTTTCTCCATTCGTTGTCCAGTATTCGTATTAGAGCAAGACTAATCTGAATTCACCTATTAAGGATTTTTTCATATTCAGGCTCGAATTCGAGACCTTTGATTAAGAAAGGAGTAGCCTCATCCAATGCACCACATCCTTTGCTAGTGTCTTTTTGAGGTTTGCACTTCTATATTTCCAGATGACGGTGCTAACCATCAAAATATTGTTATATTGCTGTTGATCATTTTTGCCAAGTTGTAAATGTCTAAAATCTAAATGATGTTCTAAATTGCCTATTCTAGTAAAAATCTGTAAAAGATGAACTTGTTACTGTTTTTTATAAATCAATGTTCCTTCCAATTTCTATAAGTTAATATGCATTTTTGATATTATCTTAAGGCTAGTATGTCTATTAAGCTTATTTGTAACTCGATGGATATTTTCTTCCAGCTGTTCGTTGGTTCTCTTCTTGACCCTAACAGGAGTGTTGCACGCTATTAGAAATAGAGGTCTTTCTCATCGCACTTAATGGAAGATTTGTACAAATATAATTTTTTCATTTATTTTTCATCAAATCAGCTCATTGGGAAAACATATAATAGGACACATATTCTCACTGAAACACTGCGAAGCTTGCTAAATTTTATACTACTAATTTTTCTGTTTCCACTGATTCAATCAAATTATATCAAATTATAAGCACTGAAAGTTCAGTGAAAAATTTCAATAAAAAAATAGTTATTTTGTAGTAATGAAATGATCCGAAGTGGGAGACAATATTGTTGGGAGCAGAAGGTAATGGCTTCTCTGTTCAAGGTAAGATGATCACCAGTGTTCAAAAAAATAGAAAATACATGAATGTAAAATAGATAAACACTAGAACTAATACTCTTTTTTCATGAAATTGTGACCATAATTGATGAACACCAGATATTTTTATTTGAAATTTACTGTGTATGACATTATTTGTTATAAATTTAATATTTGAGTATGACTGTTACAGAGGGGTAATTTTGTAAAGAGTGTGCCGTTATAATGAATGTACTATTGTTACAGGTAAAATGTTTTTTTTTATAGAGAAGTAAAATATAACATGATAAATCTGTTATGGAAAAAATCAGATTCTTATAGTGAAATGTCGTTATAACAAATTACTATTATAACAAGGTTTGACTATATCTTTCTTTTATGAAGTGTATTATATCAATATCTGATAGTAGACATGTTAAATGGGCCAGTTAAGATGAATTTAAATGGGTCAAAATGAACTGAATCAAACTTCCCGATGGATCCCTCTAATAATAGAAGACTGTTGCCTGCTTTGATGTTGAAAAACTCTCTTATTCTTTTTTTTGCCAAGTGTAGTATGCTGATGCGGCTAGATTAAGTAGGCATTTGGATATGTAATTTTATCCAGTGATTTAAAATTATGAAATGAAATCAAACATGCGATTTCATCTCACAAAATCATCTCAAATTTTCAAAAAATCATGATTTCAACTTTTTCAATATCAAAATTTGACCCATAAATTTATATTTTGTAAAAAAATTTAATCATTTTAAATTTTGCAAAAAAAAAAACTCATGCTCGAGGTGAAGAGATTGTACTTATCATGTGAAAGAATTATATTAAAGAATAACTAGTACTATTATTGTTGATTAGTGGATCTTTATGAAATTATGTATACATGAAAGTTTGTAATAGTGAATATTTATTTATAAAAGAAACATGAAGATATTCAATTTATCATGTCTTAGCATATTACTATATCCTATTTATAAACTATAGTTTGCTCATTTGATAACATTATATAAGAATTGGGGAAATTTAATAATTTTCACAACTTGTGGGATGTCCATGTTTATGACAAAATATACAACTTTAAAAGTCCAAATTGCATGTCCAAATAAAGCTTCAACTTCATCTCAAATGATTTCATATCATGATTTGAAATCATAATTTCGTATCGCATGACCAAACAGGCCTTAAATATTAAAGATGCTTGCCATTTTGCTTCTTCCGTTGCAGAATCTTAAAGATGCTTGCCCTTTTGCTTCTTTTCGTTGCTTTCGGCCATTAAAGTTTCTTCAAAACTCAATTTTAAAATTCGACGTACCGTAAACGTGAATCGTTTTGATTGAATAACATATCAAAAGACTCGAAATATCGAGAAAAACTCATATCTAAAATTTGGAACTGTCAAAAGAGATTTCGAATTAGTCGGAATTGAAAGACTCCACTAACTATTAATAGAATCCAACAATCTATCTCCGTTGAAATAAGAAATTTTGCAAGTGATACTCTCATCGAATCCAATTCTCTAGTTTCAATCAAAAGAGTTAGAAAGGAGTTTGTTTGTTCATAAGAGGTGGAGGATATATTTGAACAAATTTAACAGATGACGCAATTGGCTAGGTATAAATTCCAACACTGTTTTATGAAAGGTAATGTACCAATTGATCAATTAGCTAATTTTGGATAAAAGATGAAGATCAGCATCATCTTTAATGATGATGTTTCCTTGCCTATAGGAGTTATAGCAGCACCAAAGAAGGATCAAAAGTCTGACCTAATTTTCGTTTTAATCCAAAAAAAGAGCATTATAACTTAGATACGGTTGAACTCTTTTAGATTCTGTTTTGTATAGAAAAATTGATCAATTGTAACACATTTCATTAGCTTCTTCATACAACAACACCAAAGAAGGATCAAAAAGCCTAACTTAATTTTCGTTTTAAGCCAAAAAATTAAAGAGGCTCTATAACTTAGATATTGTTGAACTCTTTTTGGATGTGTTTTATATAGAAAAGTTGATCAATTGTAATACAGTCCATTAGCTTCTTCTCAAGAAGCAATGGAAAAAATCTCTGTATTTTTTTCAATATCTATGAATGAATGTGGTGATTAAAAAAGTCTAAAGAAATTAAGGATTTTGATTTTAAATTTTTGTTTCTTGGTTCAAGTTGTTTTTTTTTTTTTTTTTTTTGTGAATTAGATTGTAATGATACAAAGTATTCATCTTCAATTGAAAGGGTGGCAGCAAGCTGTTTTTGCACTTGATTCTGCGGAAAAGTCCAGCTCTCTGAGGAAGATGAACTATTGCAATGTATAAATTTTGTATAAAAAGCATATATTGGTGTGTATACATCTCTGGTACATAGTTATACATCATATGTACATATTTATACATCATTTATAAAATATCGATACATTACGCACACATTGCATAACTATACAATATTGATACATTACATACACTTTTAAGCTAGTTTTATGTTTAAAAAGCTGATTTTATTTATTGCAAATTAATTACTTTATTGTATATATATAAATTTTTCCTATTTTAAATCCTCTAGTTATTTAATGTCTTAGAGCTCATTTATACGTCTCATGAAGAAGAAACACTCAATGATCAGAAGGAATAAAAGTTAAGGGCCAAATGTTTCGTACCAATTACAAAGTTGTTCTATCTATGATAGTCGTTATTATACCCCATTTTAATCGAGATCAAACGGTATACAATATATTGGTGATTCTTATGCAATTTTGAAAGAGTCGTCACCTAATTATTTTTTAAGGTAAATTAGGATACCTATTTTAGATAAGCGATGCAATAAAGGTCTGTTAACCTATGACGATTCTTGGTAAGGGTTCTAATTATCCTAAAGGGAAGGTGTAAGACACCCTCTGAGATCCGTCAAAGAAGATTAACCGACCAAATTTAGGTTAATTAATTATAACAAGAAAAAGGGTATTAAGAAATTAAAAGGTGAGAATTAAGTGAGAAAACATTTTAAGAAAAGCTTCTTTTTTTTCTTTTTTTTTGTATTTGAGTAAACCGGCAAGAATCATAAATAAGGGCACTTGCTTAAGACAAGATTAATGGTTCAAAATCTATGGTTCAAGGATAAAATAAAAATCTGATTTTTAAGCATGGATAAGTAAGCATTTCTTAAAGCATTTTTTAGAAGAATAATTTGACAAAAGGTTGGTTCCTTTTAAAGTGAAATACTACGGTTACGAAAAGAAACTATTTCTAAGAAGAGTAAAGGTACCCAAATCCAAACATCTATTCCATCTTAGCTAGCTACTGTGGATTCAAAACTAGAACATATTCAAATCACACAAGCAAGTTTAACATGTGAAATAAATAAGTAAACAAATAGACATTACAACATGAGTTACCGAAGGAGATCCCAAGAGAGAGTTTTGCTTGCTTTTCTTGCTATTTGGGTAGCCTAAGTTATAAGATGACCCCATGTGCTTGCGGGTATGGGAGTGTCGACTATATGAAACTCGATTTTGCGAATCTTCAATTGAGACTCCATTTGCTCCAAAGTGTACATGTAAAAAGAAAACAAAACGAGGAGGTTTGCAACCAGTATTCCGAATCATCGCAAACCAACCAAAAATATAAGAGACCAAATATTTTCATTCAACACCAAGTAAATAGATCCTTACACACAATAAGCCAATGGGAAGATCTATCATGGACTAAGAAATAAAAGCATCTATAGCCTGCAACAATTTTTTTTTTTAATCAACTATATATGAAAGGCTCTAGCACAAGGCAAGGCTAAACAACACATGGATACATGACTTTTAACACATAGGCAGTGAATTAAAATTACTTGAACATGGGATTTCCACATTTTACCAAATCTAAGATTAGTACATTTTTTATCTCTTATCCAGAAAAAAGGGAGCAAACATATTAATATGTTAAGCTAAAATTTCAAAGCAAAGATAGGAACTTTGAACCAACTCAAGATTAACTAATTATAAAATTAAACAAACCAACTAAACTCTATAAACACAACTTTGCACATATTTAACTTATGCACAGACACATTTAGGCTAAAGAAATTGAAGAAGAGTTAAAGAAATGACATATGTGCACGCAAGCATGGCTTTACATTTTACTAGGAAAAACACATCATATATCAGCACAATATTTTAACTAAGCCAAGACAATAATCATACTATTTAAACAAATTTCTACATAGGAACACATGAACTAAAAAATTTTGATCATATAATGAACATTAACTCGTAACAAAAATTATCTTTTGACGCATAAACTTGTACATTTATGATCTACTGGTGTTAGGCTAGGCGGATGAGGAACTACTAAGCAAAAATAAAATGCTAAACATATAATTTCACTTAAAATGGGCAGAACATCTTATCACAGAGACAAAAGGCAGAGGAAAGGGAATGAGTGTACCTGTTGCGGAGCAGTGAACGCGGCTTCGGTCACCGGTCTATGCTCAAATTCGAACGCCGACGAGCTCGAAGCAACTCGAAAACTAGAGTCTCGACGGAGACCAAAGAAAACCAAAGAGCTTAATGTTTTCAAGGAAGGATGAGTAAAAGCTTTTAAGAGACAAGTGGCTGCTTCCAAACTTGTCCAGAGTGAGCTCCAAATGGTAATATTTATGGGCAAAGGATTAGGGCTTTTGAATTTTGGGCGGGATTTTGAATTTCAAACTTCAAAATTGGTGACCAAATCCGAACGTTGAGACATGGAACGAGTTCAGAAGAAGACAGAAAAAAGTAGAGACAAGTCACGCTCAATCCTTATCTTCACGCAAGCTCTTCACTTAGTCAAAGTTTTCCCAGAAATGGAGCGTTCATTCCTTGATTTGTGAGACAAAGGCCAGAATTGGCGCTGAGAATTGGAAAAAAAGGCTAAGAGTGACCAGGGGCGGCTCAACGAGATTTGTGGCCTAAAGCCAACTTTAAGAAGAGGCCTCTTTATGTTTATTTGATTTCCTTCCTTTTTATTTTGTAATGATGGTGTACAGACCATCTTGTACGTATATTGACTATTCATTTGACTACACATTAGTATTTATTATATAGTTTTTGAACATCTAGGTTTTAAAATATTGTATTAATCTAATCTTACATAACTTCAAAAATTAGTCAAATTAACTGCTAAAAAGCGAAAAATGACACATAAATTGAGACGGAAGGATCCCACTTGGTGGGAATACACTGGGTATATTGTTGTTGTTGTTGTTATAAATTGAGATGGAAGGAGTATTTATAGAAGTTTAGTTTACCAAATTAGCCTTATTAATTATGCTTTGAAAATATAAATTTGAGTATATACACTTTATTTAGTCATTTCATAAAAGGGGTAGTATTGAAATAACGTAATAAAATTCTATTAATTTCATAAATGGGACAACTAAATTGAAATAGATATTTTTAGTAAGAGGGTCAACTAAAACGAAACTAAGAGAGTATATAATTTTAGATACTAATCATAAAAATATGGGACCTTTACTTTTGGGGGGGCCTAAAGCCATGGCTTTAGTCGCTTCCCCCTTGAGCCGGCACTGAGAGTGACAGAGACTGATTGAGGGAGAGAGAGAGAGACGAAGAAGGCGCGACTTGTTTTTGGCTGAGAGAAATAATAAAAAGGAAAAATTTCAATTATATAAAAAAAAAAAAAAAAAAAAGTAAATTGTTTACAACAAAACAATCAAGTTTTTTTTTACAACAAAAATAGTCATTAGGTCATCTTTTTCCTTTTCCTTTTCTTTTTGCAGCAGTTGTTTTATTAAAAAAAATAAAAACTTTTTTTGTTATTTTTTTTTTTTTTACTGCGTTTTTCTTTATTAAAAAAACTTTTTTTTTTTTCAATTTTTTTCCGTACAACTTTTTTTCATGTATAAATGGTGTATAAACATGTATATATGATGTACAAATAGTTATGTAGTGTATATGTAATGTATCGATATTACATAAATAGTTATGCAGTGTATATGTAATGTATCGATATTGCATAAATAGTTATGTAGTGTATATGTAATGTATCGATATTGTATAGATAATCTACATCTACAATATATTAAAAGTGTGAAGACCCTTAGAAAAGTGATTCGAACTTTTTGCCCTTCGTTAAAAGATTGTGCAATAGACAAAACAGTCATTTACTATTTTTTCCTTTTATAATAATTGATTTTAAAATATAAAAATATTGGGTTAATGATAATTGATTTTAGGAGTCTTTTTCCTCTTATAATTCTAATAAACTTACCACAATAGACAAATCACGTAAAAAGGAATAAAATAAAGAAAACACGTAAAAAGGAATAAAATAAAGAAAACAGGAAAAGTAGAAAAAGAAGGAAAATATAACGTAAAAAGAAAAAAGGAATAAGGAAAAACCATGTAAAAATTTGCATAAACGTTTTTTGTCTTACCTGGGTAAAAGGATATAGTCCTCCTTTTGGTCTCTCGCATCCTATTTAGTTTGGGTCAAAAAAAAAATTGCACTTAATTTGATTTGTCAGTTTTTAGGTTTGGTTGTTAAATTAGATAAGAAATCATAATATTTAACACTTCTATATCAATTCGAATTTTACTTTATATGAAAACGAATTTCTATAATTCTATTTAAATAATATTTGGATCAAATTAAAATTTACAAGAAACTAGGCTTCTTTTACTTCTACTTTTTCTTCTTATATTTTGATTTTGATGATTCATATCATCTTCTTGCATCATTCATTATCATCATCCTTTTTATTATTCTTTATTTCTTTTCGTTAATAGCTTTATATATTATATATTATTTATATATACGAATTTGTCACGCCTCAATTCCCATTGGGGCGGACAAGCACCCGTAGCCGTAAAGGCCCGAGAGAACCAACCTATGACCGAGTACATTCATATGCATGCCATTAAGTGAACAAAAATTCTGTCACATGCAGATATAATATATCGATGACGGAAGTCATGAAAAGATGTTCAAAACAGATACGAGACTTGGTCATTGGGGACACAACATCTAAATGGTAAGACACTTCTACGTTTGACTTTACAAAGTCTACAAAGCCTCTAAAAGATATATAACCATGACTAAGGTCGGGACAAGTCCCCGCCTTATACAACTACTACACAGTACTAAAAATATATACAAATGACTCGAAAAGCCCCGAATCAACCTGGAGCTCACTAATAGCCTGTAGATGACCCGTACCCTACTGCGAAGGTCTACTAGCTCCTGTGCCTGCAGGAAGTAAGGCAGGTCCCCCGAGGGACGTCAGTACGAAATAATGTACTGAGTATGTAAGGCTATAAGTAACTGTATGAAATATAGGAACTCAAATGGAATCAAATACAAGTGAATAGATAATACTGATATACCACCGTACTGTATATGTGGAACCATGTACATTACATTCATTTCTTTCCTTTTACCTTTATATCAATATACATCATACAATGCCCGGGACCAACTGATCAGTGGTAAGTAACATTTGGATCGGCTCGAGCTAGGCTTATGCCCCTAGAGCTACCACCCATAAATCAATAAATCAGGTTCGGCTCGAGCTAGGTTTTCACCCCCTAGAGCTACCCCCTGCATCCACTACAACAAAAGGCACATATTGCTACAAAATATGTTGTAGCTAAATATGAAATTTTTCATGGCTAAACACTTTAGCTATAATATTTTTTTTCGTAGCATTCGTAACAAGATGTAGCGTGGCTAATAGTTAGCTACAAACTTTACATGATCCGTGGCAAAGAACTTATACTTATTGCTACAAAAAAAATTGTGTTATAGCTGCGACGGTGAAACATTTCTGCCACAAAATATTTACTTGTAGCAAGTGATGTTTTTCTTGTGCCACAACAACAAAATTTGTAGCTATTTTCAAATTTTAACCACACTACGTTGTATTGTAGCAAAAGATATAATTTGCTTGCCACGCAATCTTATGGCTATTAGTATAGCTTAGTCTGTGGCAATAGTACTTATATTTAGTTACAAATTAAAAAAAAATTGTAGCTATCAATTCAAATATTTGCCACAAATATTTTTATAGCTAAAAAAAAAATCTACATTTGCTGCGAAAAATGAAATAATTTAGTCGTGTTCTTGATACGTGGCAATTATAGGAGTATGTCTAGCACGAATACAAATTTCATAGCTAAACCTCCTTACTTTTTGTCACAAGATTCAAATTGTAGCAAAAGATTTTCTTCATTTGCTACAAAAATGAAAATCTATATACATATTATTATTTGCGTGGCAATTATATGCATTTTTAGCTACAATTCAAAAATGAAGCATAGCTATAATTTAAAATTTTGCCACAAACATTGTGAGCCACAATAATTTATATAATATGTTACAGAAAGAGAACATTAAAGGGAGACATAAATATACATAATATACAAAAAAAGAATTGGAATAATATTATTTAAGACCAGAAACCTCTGCCACATCCAAAAGTAATAATACAATAGTATACAATAAACTGTACTTGCAAATAAATATGAATCATCTGCATTCATGAATCACCAACCATACATCTCATTCATCTTCTCTCTCTTTTACGCATCATTCCTACTAACCTTCTAACCTAATTCGCGTCCTCACACTATCCTATCTACGATCATGTCCTCGATAAGCTATAACTGCGCCATGTCTTGTCTAATCACCTCTCCATACAGAAAATGTTACAGAATATCAGTGCATGCCCATATTATCCATGCAGAGGTATCAATGGGTTTTGCCTACTAGAGCACACTGAATGCATTGAGACAGCTTTTATTCTCTTTTGACGATATTAACCTGCATGAAATGAAGCTTAAAATCTCAAATGACTCAATTTTTCACAGCAAAATTCAACATTCAACACTGCAGGACATATACCAAACAACCAAAACTTGCAGGTGGGTAGGTACTTCATCATTTCTGTGTTTCGGTCACATAACAACCAAGGTTAAAATAGCGATTTGGGAAAAACCAAGAAAACCAACATGCCAAAGCAGTTTATATCGTGTCCTGATCTAGCTTTGAAATTACACTATGTCCTCCAACGCCATTTACTTAGCTCAGTTACTTAAATTTCGGTCCCAACAATCAATACCAACACTATAGTCTGTACTAAACAACAACTACTGCAATTATGTTGGGTTGGCTATATGAAAATCATATTCGTTCTGCTTTACTAGGCACATTTTCAACCAATACTACAAAATTGTGACTGTACTATGCCCTTAACACCATGTACTTAGCCAGCTTAGCTATTTAGTTTTTGCTTCTCAGCAATCAATACCAACACTATAGTCTATACTAAAGAACAACTACTACTATTATTATGTTGGATATATGAATATATAAAATCTGTTCTGCTTTACTGGGCACATTTTCAACAAATACTATGAAATTGTGATTGTTCAATCCCTACAACACCATGTACTTGGTCAGCTCAGCTATTTAGATTGCAGTCCCCAACAATGAGCAACACTATAATCTTGTACTAAACAACAACAACTACTACTACTACTTTGTTGGCTATATGAATAATTAATATATGTTCTACATTTTCAGCCAATACTACAAATTGTGTGATTGTACTATGCCCTTCAAGACCATATACTTGGTCAGCTCAGCTATTTAGATTTCAGTGCCCAACTATCAACACCGACACTATACTACTACTACTACTACTATGTTCTATACAAATAACTAAAATGCATTCTGCTTACTGGGCACATTTTAAACCAACACTACAAAAGAAAATCCATAAATAAATGCTAGCAAGAAACAACATTAAATTAAACAAATCTTGTCAAGAAGGAAATTAGGATAGAGTTGGCTTGTAGTGAGATAATGAGAACAACAGGGATAATCACTCTTCTTGTGAAGGTGAGTAACTATGCACATATAGCAACACTACTAAACAAAGAGAAGAAAGCATGTATTACTAGTATAATTGCAGCTAAGACCAGTAAAGAACACAATATAGGCATAAGCTACAAAGATTAACCGAAAAAAATTTGCTCCAGCCACTTATGCAATACTATCTTACTAGCTTTGGGATAAAGTTTGCGATTAACTTTATCTCATGTTTGGTATGAGGTATTAACTAATTCAAGGACTATTTTGTTCCACCATTTGTACTAAAATGATGGGATTACCATCCCATGTGGAGGATGGGATAAAATAGCCCCATGGAATATCCCATGAGTTGGGATATCCGTGTTTATCCCATCCAGTGTACCAAATGACTCCTAGCAGTAGCAGATGTAGCACTAGCTTCCCTAATATAAATGTTGTTTCTGCAATTGATTTGCTTCATGAGCAAGTCCTTCCCTATATGTTTTTAACAAGTTAGTATTATAGTATTGTTCCCTTCCAACCAAAAAAATATATAGATTTTCCTGAGAGAAGTGGAAAACAAAAGCATGAGGTAGATAAGGAAAAATATATCAGACCATAGATAGTAAAAGAGATGCATTCATCAAATACCATTTAGTTTCTTGAGATTCCCCAATCTATCAAAGAGAGATAGTGTTAGCAAATTTCCTGACTGAATAATAAGCAAAATTAAGTGCATTTGTGCTTTCTAATGCTGTTAAGTTATGGAAAGGTCTAAGCAACTTCAACATCATACAATAACTAAGCTATAATTGAAAATTAATTGTACGTTGAATAAAAGAGCTCTTTACTACAACTCTGACTAATCTGTAGCCAAAATCAAAAGATCTAATATCAGTGAATAGTCTTTCTTGAATGTCAACACTCTTTAAAAATGAAAATAAATTTAAGCTAGACTGTCCATAAGGTATTATTACTGGTTCAAGGAATAACTGGAATTACAACTGAAAAACTCCAAATTCTACTGGAAAAAAATAAATGGAATTAAGAGGAAAAAAAAAACTGAACACGAGCAGTGACATTCTAAAGTTGATTGTCCAAATGAATACATCTCTGCAACAATACACAAGACACAAGAAGATACAAACAATAAGTCATAATCACACGCCTGAAAATAACAATTAAAAAACCCCAAAATTGAATTACTGGAGCAATAAAAGATGTAATCCGTGATCTTGAAAGTCAGTACAGAAGTTATAATTAAATTGAGAAGAAGATTAACACTTTAACAAACGTGACTAAACACCTTAAGCGAGGGACTGCCTCAGAAAAGAACGCAGTTAAGCCAAATAAATGAACAATTGAAAAGGAAACCTTAGAGGCTTAAATGTAGTGGAGTTAAAAAAGGGAAATATTTCAGAAATTTTTTAAAAAGGAGGGAGAACTTACCGCCTTTGTCTTTTGAGCAAAAAATAATGAAATTTTACACTTTGTTTGGATGGTGGTTTCCCATGGTTTCATAATGTACGGTACTGTATGGTATGATATTATACTGTACAGTATAGTACAATACAATGTTTGGATAGACTGTATCGTTTGCTGCTGTTTAATAACAACTTTATTGTTTGATTTGATAGTATGGTACTGTATCTTAACTGGTAAGTTTACTAAAATGTCCTTAATTATTATAAGTGTTAAATTTATCAATAATTGTTAATAAAATAATTTAATATAATTTTCTTCCTACTAATTTTTCACAAATTGTGCCATGTAAATATATGAAGTTGTTAAATTCATGTAAATTCTAACAAAATCAATAAAAGAGTATATCAAAATAAATGTAATTGGATTCATTTTTTTGATAGTAACAAATTTCATTTTTTTTTGGTGTTTTGAGATGTGACCACAAAAAATAAGTACAAGTTTGAATGCATCTTTTGTGTATGCTACGGGTGTGTTTGGTAAAACATTTCCTAGAAAAACAAGTTGTTTTTTACTTATTTTCTTGTGTTCGTTACGCAAGTATGAAAACGTTTTCTAAAATCATTTGTATATACTTAACATAAAACAATGAAAACGAATAGGATAAGGGGAGTGGGGTAAGAAAAAATTAAAAAAAAATGGGATTGGGGGGGTGGGGTGTTAAGAAAAAAACTTTGAATTTTGTTTTTAAAAAAAATTAGGGGAGGGGGTTTTGGTAGGTGGTGAGGGTCGGGGTAGGGGGGTGAGGGTGGGATAAGAAAAAAAGGTTTGAAATTTTTTTAAAAAACAAATTTAAATTTTTTTTGGGGGTGGGGGTTTCGTAGGGTGGTGGGATAAGAATTTTTTTTTGAAATTTTCTAAAAAAAATAAATCTAAAATAAAATAAAAGAATATTTTTTGGGGGGTGGGTAGGTGGGTGGGCCGGTAGGGGCTAGTGGTGGCGGAGTTAAATAATATAAGGTAAAAGTTAAAATAGGATTATGTAATATTAAGTAAGGACATAATTGGAAAAAGAAATCAGGAAACCATGGGATACCACCAAATCGGTGGTTCAATAAAGTGGAGGTTTTCATGGTTACCAAACCATGAAATCCAACCGTACCATACCATACATTTTAAGAAACAATCAAAACAAACATGGTTCTCTTAATAACTATACCATACCATACCATGAAAAACCACCATCCAAACAAAGTGTTAGGCTACACGCCATATACATAGTCATACAATTCAAGTTTGAATCGGTTATTGATCAAAATTAAGACTAAATTAATATAATTAATTTTTTAAATTATTAAAATTAAATCAAATCAAACATAATATATATTTATTAGTTTGATTCGATTATTTGGTTATTAACCATGTACGAAAATAAAAGAAATGATTCATTCAAAAAAAAAAAAGATACTAGCAATTTATTCAAAATGAAAAAAAATAAAATTGAGATTACTATATAAAAACAGTAACATGACATACCTCTAATACAAGATATTTAAATTATAAATAATTTTTGATTAAAACGTGTATAAGATATATAAAATTATTCATAAAAAATAATATATTATATATATAATTATTTAAAAAAAATTATTAATTCGATTAGGTTATTTCTTTGATTTTTTGAACAAAATTAAAACCAAACTAAATATTATCGGTCTTTAAATTTTAATTAATCAAAGGTGATAATATATAACCTCATATTTATTTAAATTATATTCAAAACTGACAATTAAGACCCTGTAAACTTGAATAGAGAAGAAAAATGAATGTCATGTTTTTTACAAAAATATACGGTCTAATAAAAATAATTATATCTACATAATTCACATCTTCGCATTACACCTCTATAACATTATACACTTTTCATACACAATGAGTCAACGTGTGTATAATAGTGTATAAGAGGTGTTTATACACTCTTACATTATTATACACCATATTCATAATTTCGGTCCAGATAGTTCAGATACAATTCATCTACCATACTGATACAGTTAATAAAAATATAGAGCTACGATTTTATGGGAAGTTTAATTCAAATTGATTAGCTAGAAATTGGGAAGTAGTAAATTCTTCACTGAATCTACAACTTTCATGTCAATTTCATTATTAGTGGAGTATAGAATATGTATAAGGATTGTATAGTTGTTGTATAAAAATTATATATACGATGTGTATAGGAACTGTATTATTGTTGTATAGAATATGTATATGTATAGGATGTATATAGAAATTATATCATTGTTATATAGAATATGTATTTTTTTATATGATGTGCATAAAAATTGTATCATTATTGTATCAAATATGTATATGTATAAGATGCATATAGAACTTGTATCTTTATTGTATAGAATATATATATTTGTATAAAATGTGTATCGAAATTGTATCAGTATTATATAAAATATGCTAGCAGCCAGCGAATCGCTAGAAAATGAAATTAAAATTCAATGATCATTTTGTGTCAATATTTTTAGCCGAAGTGCTATTTGTGTCCTTTTCCCAAAGAAAAAATTAAATAGAGTTATTCCTTTCCTATTTTCACCATTTTTTGACACCAAAAAGGCAAAAACGGAGAGGCTATTGGATGGAGGAGCCACTGTTTTACCAAAATATTGGGTCATCTCGGATAAAAAAAAGAACATGCATTAAAAGATGTAATAATTTTATTTCAATGCTCATACAGTGTAATTTTCTCTTTATTTTATGATATCATATACGAACTTGTTCATGCAAACAATTATACATATCAACATGTAAAAATCTCTTAGAATGCACATTTACATACATATTCTGTAAATATTCATCTTACTATAAAAATTTGTTATAACAGATTTATTGAGATTATATTAGTATTATTTTTATAATAACTTCAATCGAACAAAAAAAATATTTAATGTGGCAAAAAAATTACTATAGCTACAACAAACTTCAACTCGTGATAAAAAATAATGATTAGCTACAAATTTTATCACAATAATAAATTTATGACTATATTATTTTGTCATGACGAATAATTGTAGCTGTTTAGCCAACAATTGCCACAATTTTTCGTAACTTGTAGTAAAAATATTTATTTAGCTATAATATTTTATTTCAAATAATTTATTGTGGCTAAAGGGTTACTATTGCTACAGTTAGTTTCAACTCGTGACAAAAATAAGTAATTAGCTACGAAATGTTACTATAGCAAAAAAATTGTCGCTATATCATTTTATTATTGCCACAATGTTTAATAATTTAAAGCAAAAATATTTATTTAACTACAATATTTTGTTACAAATAATTTATCGTAGCCCAAAGGTTACTATTGCTACAGTAAGTTTCAACTCGTGACAAAAATAAGTAATTAACTACGAAATTATACTATAGCAAACAAATCTGTGGCTATATCATTTAATTATTGCCACAGTGTTTAATAATTTAAAGCAAAAATATTTATTTAGCTACAACATTTTGTTACAAATAATTTATCGTAGCCCAAAGGTTACTATTGCTACAATAAGTTTCAACTTGTGGCTTAAATTAATAATCAGCTACGAAAATTTATTATAGCTATATCATTCAACTATTGCCACGATTTCTTATAGCTTGAAGCAAAATATTTATTTAGCTACAATAGTTTGTTTCAAATAATTTATTGTGGCTAAAAAGTTACCATTGCTACAATAACTTTTATCACGTGACAAAAACATAGAATCAGTTATAAAATTTTATCGTAGCAATAAAGTTGTAGCTATTTAGGTAGTTCTTGCCACAATTGCTAGCAATTATAGCAAAAGCAAGGAATTAGCTTTGTCAATTTGATTTTCGTGACTAAACTTTTTTATGAATTTATAAATAGCTATAGAAGTTGAAATTTTGTGGCTATTAGTGGGTAATAGCTACGACTTTTGAATTCATAGCTTAAATTTTGTAGCTATAAATACTCTTTCTTATAGTGATCCAATAATCAATCGGGATCGGCTCGAGCTAGGCTTTCGCCCCTAGAGCTACCACTCGTACTCAACCAAATATGCATTACTTCATTTCTTTAATTTTTGTGAGATTGTTACATCGGTGGTCATAATATTATTGGAGCTTTGGAACAATAGTCAACAAATAAGAGACACATAAATAACAATTGCTAACAAACCTGAAATGAGATACTTTAAAATATTTTGAAGTGGAAACAAATTTGGTAACGAGGTGAACAATAGGTGCGACCAAAGGATACGGAAAAGAGTAACTTTACATACCTTATCTTTCCAACATGTGACTACAATAATTCAGCTCTTCCTTAAAGCGTTACTCTACAATATGAATACATAATGGAGCTCACATTAAAAGCCAATTACATTACAAGTTCACAAGGCGATAATTAGCTACTTGACGGGAAGTAAAACTATCCAACATCCCAAACACATGGTATATCATTCCACCTTCCTTTGTACTGCCATATAACTTCATTCCACCCTCCTACAATACAATTTACTGCCCTACAACACCAACAATACCAAAACAGTCCACACATCAACATAGACGTCACAAACCGACAAGATTTCCCACCAAGTGCATACTTCACACTTTTACCTCAATGCAACTCCACATTTTTATTCCATCAAGTCACATAAATACCTTCCACAACAATATACCAAAAACAGTCCACACAATTTCAAAATTCACTTTAACATAACA
Organism: Capsicum rhomboideum; assembly: GCA_031232105.1. Classification (NCBI taxonomy): domain Eukaryota; kingdom Viridiplantae; phylum Streptophyta; class Magnoliopsida; order Solanales; family Solanaceae; genus Capsicum; species Capsicum rhomboideum. The sequence continues at coordinate 165,399,916 of CP124714.1, forward strand.
AGAAAGTATTCTCCTTTCCACTACACCATACGTTCCATGCACAATTACGTATAAACATTTTCACAAGTCATACATAAGGAGTAATGAATTAGGGAAAGCACCACACTTAAACATACTGAAATTTCATCCATCTAATTCAATTCTTTCAAGACCTTAAGTCCCCTTTCAAGTTTAAACCACATAGAAGGCAAATCCTTTAGCGATTAAACAAAAGTGGACTGTTTCACAATAAGTGGACTGCTCAACACTTTTTAAACATAACCAACATGATATACACACCCTCTTATGCATATAATATATTAATCTATAAGGGTAAACACTTACCAAGGCTTGCAAGTAGAAGATTTGTCCAAAAATCCTTAGAGAAAATTAGGGTGGCTAGGATTTTGAGAGAGGAGAAATGTTGATTGAAAATCTGATTTTTTGCAAGTGAAATATGTTGAAAATGAGCTGAATTTCAGCCTTAAATATCCCCCTTTCCACCGCCTCTCTATGGTCTAATCTTAGCCAATTATTTGGTCAAAAAGTCCAAGTAGATGATGTGTATACTTGGTCCATTTTTAAATGGATCATCTCCTTTTGGGCCCATGTCTTATTTACTTAATTTTGGGCCTCAATTAAGTCCATAAACATAATATTAATTCGGTCCAATAAATTTAGTGGGTAATACACCAACTATCTCAAGTTTAAATAATTTCATAAATGTTAAGGTAGTCAAATAAGTTCGAAAATATACGGGGTGTTACATCCTTCCCCCCTTAGGAACATTCGTCCTCGAATGTTAGTAACATTATCCAGTCTAAAGAAGTTCAAGTCTAAGTTCATTCTTCATATTATCACTTACACATAATACTTATATATACTTACTTTTTATTGCTCCAATTCCGCATCTTGAACTTTCTCTTCAGTTTGAAATAAATGTGGGTACTTAGATTTCATCATTTCCTCGGCTTCCCATGCGATTTCTTCTACTTGCTGATTTTTCCAAAGCACTTTTACAAAAGCTACTTCTTTATTTCTTAAACTATTAACTTGTCGATCCAGAATAGCAATAGGTACTTCTTCATAAATGAGATCTTCTATAACTTGTACATCTTCAGTGGGAGAAATACGAGATGGATCTCCTATGCACTTCTGAAACATTGAAACATGAAACACTGGATGGACTGTGGAAAGTTCTTGGGGTAGTTCTAATTCATACGCAACTTGACCAAATCTTTGGAAAATCTTATACGGCCCTATATAACGTGGACTCAGCTTTCCCTTCTTCCCAAATCTCATTACCCCTTTCATTCGTGACACTTTCAAGAATACCCAATCACCTATGGCAAATTCTAGCCCCCTTCTTCTAACATCGGCATATGATTTGTGTCAACTTTGGGCCGTTTGTAGCCGCTGTTGTATCACCTTAACCTTCTCCATAGCTTGATGAACAAAATCTGGCCCAAATAAGGCAGTTTCACACGCTTCAAACCATCCAATTGGTGATCTACACTTTCTTGCATATAAAGCTTCGTAAGGCGCCATTTTGATACTTGAATGATAGCTATTATTGTAAGTAAATTCAATAAGAGATAAATGATCATCCCAACTACCTTTAAAGTCCAACACGCAAGCTCGTAGTGTATCTTCAAGTGTTTGTATGGTACGTTCTGCTTGTCCATCTGTTTGAGGATGAAAAGCCGTACTTAAATTCACTTGGGTTCCTAAAATCTTCTAAAAAGACTTTCAAAAGTGTGCAGTAAATTGTGCTCCCCTGTATGATATAATAGATATTGGAATTTCGTGTAGTCGAACTATCTCTTCAATATACAACCGTGCATAATCTTCAGATGTGTAGGTGATCTTGACCGGTAGGAAGTGTGATGACTTGGTAAGCCTGTCAACTATTACCCATATGGAATCAAATTTCCGAAGTGTACGAGGCAAACCTGTGATGAAATCCATGTTGATCATGTCCCACTTCCAGATTGGAAAATCTATACATTGCATATAACCTCCAGGCTTCTGATGCTCTACTTTTACTTGTTGACAATTTGGATATTGGGCTACGAATTTTGCAATGTTCTTCTTCATGTTACCCCACCAATACATTTCTTTCAAATCATGATACATTTTAGTGGCTCCCGGATGATTAGAATACCGTGAATGATGTGCCTCTGTCATAATCCATCTCCTTAGTTCATCTACACCAGGTACACACAATCTACTTTGACACTGAAGCACTCCTTCTTGCGTAAGATCAAATGCCCTTGTCAAATCTTGTTGTACATTCTCCTTCAGCTGGAGTAAAATCGGATCCGCATATTATTTTTCTTTCACTTCAGCTACTAATGAAGATTCTGCCGCATTTTGCACCATAATTTCTTCATTTGGAGTTTCAAGAAGACGAACCCCCAAGTTGGCTAGTTGATGCAGATCCTTGACTATACCTTGCTTTTCCGTGAGCTGGCCATTAGTGCTTCCTATTGCTTTGCGGCTTAATGCATCGGCTACCACATTTGCTTTTCCCGGATGGTATAAGATATCGATATCATAATCTTTTAGTAGTTCCAGCCATCTCCGCTGCCTCAAATTTAGGTCCTTCCGCTTGAAAATATATTGCAAACTCTTATGGTCGGTATATATGTCAACATGAACTCCATACAAGTAGTGGCGCCATATCTTCAAAGCAAATATCACAGCTGCTAGCTCAAGATCATGTGTCGGATAATTTCTCTCATGTGGCCGCAACTGTCTTGAAGCATAAGCTATTACATTATCGTACTCCATCAATACACATCCTAAGCCAACTCCTGAAGCATCACAATATACCGCATACCCTTCTGTGCCTTCTGGAAGTACCAATATAGGTGCAGAAGTCAACTTACTCTTCAGATTTTGGAAACTCTTTTCACATGCATTGTTCCATTGAAACTTGGTTGCCTTGTGCGTTAGCTTTGTCAAAGGTGCAGCAATAGAAGAAAATCCTTCAACAAACCTTCTATAATAACCTGCCAACCCGAGAAAACTACTAATCTCTGTAGGCGTTGTAGGTCTTGGCCAATTCTTCACCGCTTCTATCTTTTGAGTGTCAACCCTTATTCTTTCATCAGATACAATATGACCCAAAAATGCTACAGATTTTAACCAAAATTCACGTTTAGAGAACTTTGCGTATAACTTACGATCACGAAGAATTTGTAACACCTACCGTAAGTAATTAACATGGTCTTCTTTTGATCTTGAATAAACCAAAATATCATCTATAAATACTGTCACGAACACATCTAAGAATGGCTTGAACACCCTATTCATCAAATCCATAAAAACTGCTGGTGCATTTGTTAGCCCAAATGATATAACTAAAAACTCATAATGACCATACCGTGTTTGAAAAGATGTCTTGGGTATATCTTTTTCTCTAACCCTTACTTGATGATAACCCGATCTCAAGTCAATCTTTGAGAAGCATTTAGCACCCTGTAATTGATCAAACAAATCATCAATTCTGGGGAGAGGATATTTGTTATTGACTGTTACCTTAGTCAATTGCCGATAATCAATACACATTCTCAACGTGCCATTTTTCTTTCGTACAAATAACACTGGTGCACCCCAAGGGGACATACTAGGCCTTATGAATCCCTTTTCTAGCAAGTCTTTTAATTGCTCCTTCAATTCCCGTAACTCTGCCGGGGCCATTCTATACGGAGGAATAGAGATAGGCTGAGTACCTAGAATCACATCAATAACAAACTCTACTTCCCGTTCTGGAGGCAAACCTGGAAGATCTTCAGGAAATACATCAAGGAATTCATTTACCACTGGAACCGATTGAAGAGTTGGTGGTTTCACGTCAATATCTTGCACTCTTACTAGATGACATATGTACCCCTTGGATATCATTTTCTTTGCCTTAAGATAAGAAATAAATTTACCTTTCGATGCTCCAACATTATCCCTCCATTCAAGGACGGTCTTTTGTGGAAAATGAAAATGTACCTTCTTAGCTCGGCAATCTACCTTGGCATAACAAGAAGCCAACCAATCCATACCCATTATAACATCAAAATCTACCATCTCTATCTCAATAAGATCAATCAACGTATCGTTATCACAAACAATTACTATGCAATTACGATAGACTCTTTTAGCTATAATAGATTCACCTACTGGTGTAGATACTTCAAATGGCTTGACTAGTAATTTCGGTGTTCTTTCAAATTTTTCAGCAATCATTGAAGTGACATATGCTAGGGTAGAGCCCAGATCAATCAATGCATATACATTATGTGAAAAGACGAATAATGTACCTGTAAACACATCAAGAGAAGCCTCCAAATTCTGCCGATCCGCTAAAGTATAGGTACGATTCTGGATTCCACTAGAATTAACTGCTCCTTAAACACCTCTACCATGCCCAGTAGGCTGTACACCCGACGAGGATGATGCAACGGCTGATCCAGTAGGTCGCGTCATACGACCCGTGCCCCTCCGTGGGCACTCTCTCATTTTGTACCCCGACATATCACACCAGAAACAAACATATGTCCTAAGCCGACATGCACCTAAATGAAGCTTTCCGCAGTGCTGACTCGGCTGACGAGAAAACCTCGATTGGCTCATTCTTCCTTATTCTTAATACCCTGCTATATGTGAACCTTGAATCCCACTACTTGGCCCAACTTGACTGCCTCTAAACCCTTGAAATTGGGATGGAGTACCTATTGTAGAATAAGAAAATGATGATCTAGGCGGTCTATTAAAAACCCGAGGCCTAAATTCTCCTTGGGACGCCATGAACTGTCCCATAGGTTTAGCCCTCTTTGACAGTCCTCTTTCAAATTCTTGCGTTCTTCTCCTTTCCCTTTGATCCTCCATCTTTTGTGCAAAAGCTTGTATCCTGGCTATATCCATGTCTCTATTCAAAGCAGCAATAGTATAATCCCTAACCAAATATGGATCCAATCTATCCACATACCGATGAACTCTATCGTCCATAGTAGCTACTACATTAGGAGCATACCCAAAGAGTTAAACCGAAGACTGTACTTTCTGAAGCTCATATTACCTTGACGAAGATTTAAGAACTGGTCTGCATGAGCCTCTTGGATCTCAAGGTAATGATCAAGGAATGCCACTTTGAATTCTTTCCAACTAGCTGGAAGTGCACCGATACCCCTAGATAGTTTCCAATCTTCATACCATAATATAGCCTCTCCTTTTAATCTATATGCTGCAAGCTCAACTGTTTCTGTACCAGATACATGCATAACATCTAAAGCCCTTTGAATTTGGTCCATGAAGTTTTGTGGGTCTTCATTAAGATCTGACCCGGTGAATGTAGGAGGGTCTAATTTAAGAAAATCCTGTGTCCGCCGACTAGCTGCCCTATCCGCATCGTCATTACTTGTAGTTGGATCAGCTTGTCCTTGACTTTGTGCAGCAACTATACGAGTCAACATTTGCACCGCATTCCTTAAATCCTGCTCAGTAGCATTAACAGGTGGTTCTGGGGGTACTCCTCTCCTTCTTGGCTCCCCGGGAAGTGGAAGAGTAGAAGAAGTCTGCGATGCAAACTTATTTTCAGCCTTACCTTGATTAGCTTGTTTAGGTGGTGATTTAGTTGTTCCTTCTCCGGCAACTCTGTCTACCTGCATACCTTTACCCTTATTTCTCCTTATAAACGAAATTTTGCTATACTGAGGAAACAAAAACAAAAACATAAAACAAATTCAGTGGTTAAATATGACTCCACCTACAAATTTGGCTCTATTGCACGATCTAGGAAATGAAGAAAAGAGACAACTCCTAAATGTCCCATAGCCTCCTACTTATAAATGTGGTGCACAACACATCCATAAGCAAGACTCTACTCAGACACGGCTTTGTAGACACCCTAGGACGACCCGCTCTGATCCCACTTTTGTCACGCCTCAAATCCCATTGGGGCGGACAGGCACCCGTAGCCGTAAAGGCCCGAGAGAACTAACCTATGACCGAGTACATTCATATGCATGCCATTAAGTGAACAAAAAATCTGCCACATACAGATATAATATATCGATGACGGAAGTCATGAAAAGATGTTCAAAATAGATACGAGACTTGGCCGTTGGGGCCACAACGTCTAAAAGGTAAGACACTTCTACGTTTGACTTTACAAAGTCTCCAGTCTCTAAAAGATATATAACCATGAAAAAGGTTGGGATAAGTTTCCGCCTTATACAACTACTATACAGTACCAAAAATATATACAAATAACTCGAAAAGCCCCGAATCAACCTGGAGCTCACCAATAGCCTGCAGATGACCCGTACCCTACTGTAAAGGTCTACTAGCTCCTGTGCCTGCAACAAGTAAGGCAGGTCCCCCAAGGGACGTCAATACGAAAGAATGTACTGAGTATGTAAGACTATAAGTAACTGTATGAAATATAGGAACTCAAATGGAATCAAATACAAGTGAATAGATAATACTGATATACCACCGTACTGTATATGTGGAACCATGTACATTACATTCATTTCTTTCCTTTACCTTTATATCAATATACATCATACAATGCCCGAGACCAAGTGATCAGTAGTAAGTAACATTGGGATCGACTCGAGCTAGGCTTATGCCCCTAGAGCTACCACCCATAAATCAATAAATCAGGTTCGACTCGAGCTAGGTTTTCACCCCCAGAGATACCCCCTGCATCCAATAATCAATCGAGATCCGCTCGAGCTAGGCTTTCGCCCCTAGAGCTACCACCCGTACTCAACCAAATATGCATTACTTCATTTCTTTAATTTTTGTGAGATTGTTACATCGGTGGTCATAATATTATTGGAGCTTTGGAACAATAGTCAACAAATAAGAGACATAAATAACAATTGCTAACAAACCTGAAATGAGATACTTTAAAACATTTCGGAGTGGAAACAAATTTGGTAATGAGGTGAACAATAGGTGCGACCAAAGGATACGGAAAAGAGTAACTTTACATACCTTATCTTTCCAACATGTGACTATAATAATTCAGCTCTTCCTTAAAGCGTTACTCTACAATATGAATACATAATGGAGCTCACATTAAAAGCCAATTACATTATAAGTTCACAAGGCGATAATTAGCTACTTGACGGGAAGTAAAAACTATCCAACATCCCAAACACATGGTATATCATTCCACCTTCCTTTGTACTGCCATATAACTTCATTTCACCCTCCTACAATTCAATTTACTTCCCCACAACACCAACAATACCCAAACAATCCACACATCAACATAAACGTCACAAACCGACAAGATTTCCCACCAAGTGCATACTTCACATTTTTACCTCAATGCAACTCCACATTTTTATTCCATCAAGTCACATAAATACTTTCCACAATAATATACCAAAAACAGTCCACACAGTTTCAAAATTCACTTTAACATAACAAGAAAGTATTCTCCTTTCCACTACACCACACGTAACATGCATAATTACGTATAAACATTTCCACAAGTCATACACAAGGAGTAACGAATTAGGGACAACACCACACTTAAACATACTGAAATTTCATCCATCTAATTCAATTCTTTCAAGACCTTAAGTCCCCTTTCAAGTTTAAACCATATAGAAGGCAAATCTTTTAGCGATTAAACAAAAGTGGACTGTTTCACAATAAGTGGACTGCTCAACACTTTTTAAACATAACCAACATGATATACACACCCTCTTATGTATATAATATATTAATCTATAAGGGTAAACACTTACCAAGACTTGCAAGTGGAAGATTTGTCCAAAAATCCTTAGAGAAAATTAGGGTGGCTAGGGTTTTGAGAGAGGAGAAATGTTGATTGAAAATCTGATTTTTTGCAAGTGAAATATGTTGAAAATGAGCTAAATTTCAGCCTTAAATAGCCCCCTTTCCACCGCCTCTCTATGGTCCAATCTTAGCCAATTATTTGGTCAAAAAGTCCAAGTAGATGATGTGTATACTTGGTCCTTTTTTAAATGGATCATCTCCTTTTGAGCCCATGTCTTATTTACTTAATTTTGGGCTTCAATTAAGTCCATAAACATAATATTAATTCGGTCCAATAAATTTAGTGGGTAATACACCAACTATCTCAAGTTTAAATAATTTCATAAATGTTAAGGTAGTTAAATAAGTTCGAAAATGTACGGGGTGTTACAGAATTCTCCTCTTTTGATAATTTCTTCTGTTTCTCTTTTAGTTGAAAATTTTGGATAAAAAAATTGGACAAAATAAGCATGTTGATGCCGAATGAAGTAGCCAAAATATCAAAGGTTTATTTCTTTTCATCTTTCTTTCTTTGTTTAATTGTGACTTAGTTTTGATTGTGTTATTTAACTATATCTTGGTATATTATTCGTTAATATTATAGATTAATTTTTAAATACACTTATCTGTTGAATTCAACATATAATGTTATATTTTAACATCTTCGAGTGCATGTGCTTAGCTGAATATATTTTCCTAGGTCGTTATGGATGCGTGGAGGGTAGTCTCGGATTTATATGAAATGGTTATTGTCTATTTTCTTATGATGCAGAGTTTGCTTTTGCTATTTTTTTTGTAATGGGTTAGTTGAACTTGTTTTTGGTGATTGAATCCTAGAAAAATCAGGAAAGCCCTTGCACTTGGTGTACTTTGAAAAAATGAGCTGGTATTATTTTATTTCAACTTTCTAAGGTAGGAGTAAGGTCAGTGAATACTCTACCCTCTCTAAGCCTACTTAAGAATTATATTTAGTTTATTGTTAGTATTGTGGTTGACTCTAAATCAGAATAAGATTCTCAATTTTAATAATAAACATTACATTTTTTATATAGTTTGTTTTTACTTTTAATTATTAGCTTGTGTACTTGACTACACTTCAATTCCTTCTTACTCTTTTTAATGAATTATAAATAAATAATTAAATTTAAATTCTTCAATTTTAGTTGGGTTCTAAATATAAGTACGTTTTTTTTGGCTTGAGTCAAATCGTATACATGATAAACAACTACAAACTGCAACTGAAGAGCTTGACCGAGAAGAGAGGAGATGAAGAAGATTCTAGCATAGTAGCACTTTCCTAATAGGAACTCAAGTGTTGTTTATCTTTGTGTCTTAAGTCGGGTTTGGGCTTATATTTGAGCCTCTTTTGCTGATTTATTTGGTCTCTAACTTTTCGTATTAGTACTAGCTCCTTACAATTGTTTAGTACAAGTCTTTTGACATTACATATTTTTCTTTAATATATTCCATCTATTATACTTTGTTTGTCTGATTTTAATTTGACATGAAGTTCAAACATATAAATAAGTTTTTTGAATCTTGTGGTCAGAAATTAAAAATATATAGAATGAACTAAAATGAACTTTAATCCTGTAGTGTTAAATATTCAATGTGTAAAGTTATAATTAAAAAGTTGTAAAAAAAAAATTAATAACAGACATTATCTTTTAGGCCTAAAAATGAAAATACGACAAACAAATCAAAACGAAGGAAATAGTTTTTTTTTGTAATCTTACTAACGACAATAAAGACTTTAATATTTTATCTTTTTATAGGAGAGAAATTTTAAAGTTATTCATAACTTTTTATACATTTTTATTGAGAAAGATAAGATATTCGAGCAACGTACGTACCCTAAACTAGTATATAAACATGTATATATGATGTACAAATAGTTATGTAGTGTATATGTAATATATCAATATTATATAAATGTGTATAAACGTGTATCGATATTGTATAAATAGTTATGTAACATATCTCGACATTGTATAAATAGTGTACAAGTGTGTATTAATATTGTATAAATAGTATTTAAACGTGTATCGATATTGTATAAATAGGTATGTAATGTATTGACATTGTATGAATGGTGTATAATTGTGTATCGATATTATATAAATAATTATGTAATGTATCGATATCAATATTTATTTGACTATCATGAGTTCCCACCTTAATAAATAAAAGTATAAACAAAAAATAATAAAACAACATGAATATTTATTTTTTCCACAAAAAAAGTGAAACAATTAGAAAAAAAAAGATTTTTAAAAAAGAGCAACAAAAAAATTTTAAACAATGAAAAAGTTTTTTCTTTTAAAAATAGCACATCATTTTTTTTAAAAAAAATTAATTAAAAATAAAATGGCCAAATATTTAGGTAAATGACACCTACCAATTACCAAAGTTTTGGTATCAATTGGCCGACCGGTCATTTAGTAATAACTTTGGCCAGTTGGCCATTTTAAGTAAAAAAGAAAAGTAGGTTAGTTTTTGGGTAAAAAATTTTCCCAATGGACATTTTGAGTAATTTTCCCTAAAAAGAATAGGGTTACATTGGGTTGAACTTGGGTGTGGGTTACAAATTTGATTTCTTTGTGGGCTGCTTTGAGTTGGCCAAAAATAATGGATTCGTTTGGGTTGGATTTGTTGGGCCATTTCTGTGGTGTGTTTTCCCTTCTTCCTTTCAAATAATTTTGAACCTCTAACTTTAATAAATAAAATACAAAATATATCACACAATAATATGTAAAAAAGTAAGGTATTAATATTATAACTTTCCGCCATAAATTCAAGGGATAATTACACAAAAGTACAACTAGCAAATATAATTTACATTTAGGTAGCCAAAAATATACTTTCAGGGCAGTGGCGCAAGTTTCCATGTATTGCTGAATTTTTCGGCAATTTTTCCAACACTTGCGTATCGTCCAATCCCTTATCAAAACACTACAAAATACTTACTTAGTGATCTTAACCATCAATTAAACATGACTTAAAGTCACCAAATTAGGTTAGAATGTATACGGGGTATCACCCAAATGCTCCACGAGATCACAAAACACCTCCTACGAAAGGCTAGTCACATGTACAAGGCCAAATTTCAATTTTTCTCATTTTTTAACATTTCCAAATACATACTTATAACTCTCGACACTTAAGTAAACATTATTCACTGTCACTAAGTAGGGTTGGGAAAGGACGGGGTGTTACATTCTTCCCCCCTTAGAAACATTCGTCCTCGAATGTTAACGATGTCGCCTAAGTGACAACACATGCATCTCTATATTAGCATACGTACATATAAACACTTAAGGCTCATGGATACTTTCGTAGTCTTTATTTATTAACCTTCACACCTGTCCTCCCTAGTGAGGTCCTCCAAACTTTGTATATTTCCAATGGGACCAATATGTAAGGAAACTCTTATATACTTTCACAAATTTCACATGACATGTGGAATAGGTTCACTTTTCCCTTCTTTCTGAATTCTATTGTACCTTTCATAAGTAACACTTTTAAGAGTACTTACTTATCTATAAGTGCAATTATCTACTATACCATTTCGATATATACTAAATTTCCTGACGGATAGAAATATGCCATTTACTTAAGTAATACCTCTGGTGCCCATCATATTCAAATTATAGTAGCCGATGGAGTAACATAAGATAAAGTAGAGCTCGTATCAGTCAATATATATACATCACGTAAACATATGGTAATATACCTGTACCTGCATCAGGAGATGCCTCATCATTCTGCCGGTCTACCAAAGCATAGATACGATTTTGGGCTCCGCTGGAACTAGCTGCCCCTCTCAAATCTCTACCACGACCAATAGACTGACCACCCCTACCTAGGAAAGGAACCGATGCGGATGATGCCACAGTAGACCCCGCAGGTCGTACCATACTACCCAAGCCTCGTCGTGGACAGTCTCTCATTATGTGACCCGGTATACCACACCAATAACAAGCATTCGTTCCCCTCCGACAGTCACCTACATGAAATCGTCTGCAAAACTGGCACAGTGGGCGAGAAGACCCTGCTGTCTGTGAATCTGGCACCCTACCACTCTGCCCAATATGACTGCCCCTGAATCCTCGAGAGTGAGATGGAGCGCCTGTTGTAGCATAAGAGAATGAGGGTCTAGGCGGTAACATTTGAGATCCAGATCCTCCTGGGGGCACTATAGACTGCCCCATGGATCTTGCCCGTTTTACTGGCCCTTCCTCCGATTTCTGTATCCTCTTTCTTTGCCTTTGGTCTTCCATTTTCTGCGCGAAGGCCTGGATTCTCGCTATATCCATATCTCGATTTAAGGCAGCGATAGTGCAGTCCCGTACCAAATAAGGCTCCAATCTGTCCACATATCTATGTACTCTATCTTCCATCGTGGCCACCACATGTGGAGCATATCGTGCCAAGAAATTAAACTGTAAACTTTACTCTCTAACACTCATATTTCCCTGACGTAAATTTAAAAACTGATCCGCACGAGCCTCACGGATCTCATAGGGAAGATAGTGATCCAGAAATGCCGCTTTAAATTCTTCCCACGTAGGTGGGTTTACACCAATACCTCGAACTTTATTCCAGTCCTCATACCACAATATAGCCTCTCCCTTCAACCTATAAGCTGCTAGCTCAACCGTTTCTACTCCGGTTACATGCATTACCTCCAAAGCTCTCTGGATTTGATCCACGAAGTCCTGTGGATCTACTTGCACGTCTGTCCCAGTGAATATAGGAGGGTCCAATTTTAGAAAGTCATGTGTTCTGCGGCTTGCCACTCTAGCCGCATCATCATCATGTGTCATTGGACCAGCTCGTACTTGACTCTGGGCTGCCACTAACTGTGTTAATAGCTGAACTGCATTTTTCAAATCCTGGTCCGTAGTATTGACTGGTGGTTCTACAGGTACACTTCTCCTACTCGACTCTTCTGGTACAGAGGGAGTGGAGGAAGCTCGTGACACAAATTCCGGCTCAGTATCACCTTGATGAACTTGATCAAGTGGTGGTATACTGGTTCCTCCACCAACAATTCTATCTATCAGCTTACTTTTTCCTTTTCCTCCTCTAGTGTTCGGCATTTTGACTATACCAAAGAAAAACAATGACCAAGATCAGATACAATGCAACTTACAACATTGTCTCTATTGCACGATCTAGAATGAAGAAAAGAAAAAACATCCTAAATGTCCCGTAGCCTCCTACTTATAAATGTGGTGCACAACACATTGATAAGTAAGACTCTACTCAGACAAGGCTTTGTAGACATCCTTAGACCGAACTGCTCTGATACCACTTTTGTCACGCCCCGAATCCCATCGGGACATGATTGGCACCCGAAGCCGATATGGCCCGAGAGAACCAACCTTTGCTTATGAACATTCGCGTACATAATCTCATATGAATCTTATTACACCTTGTACAACTATGCGGAAATCATAGACATGAAAACATGAGTCATAGCTATGTTTGTAAAACTTGGCCGTTTGAGCCATTAAGTCAAAACAACATTTACTTACATACTTAGACACCCACATCTGTCTACAAAAGCCTCTAATAAGTGCATTGACCAAAATGAACTAAAAGTCGGGACAAGTCCCCGCTTTATACAACATGTACAGAAGCAAAACACATGTACAACAGTGACTCGGAGAAGCCCCAAACTAACTGGAGCTCACCAAAGATCTGCAGCACTGACAATCTACTGTGGAGGCCTACTAGTGCCTGCACCTGCAACATGTAAGGTAAGGCCCCCGAGGGGGTCAGTACGAGGAATGTACTGAGTATGTAAGGCTCAAATGAAACTTTAGAATACATGAATATTGCAATGAACTCAATTACAACTGAATAATCAATGTGTATAAGTCACTATTCTGAACTTTGGAATTCATGTACATTACGTTCTTTCTTTCTCTTGCCTTCACTTTACTTTTACATTGCTTATGAACTGTTAGGGCCCTCATCATGCAGGTGTTTATTTCATCCCATGGATACATATATCATCGTCATGCGGGTATTCTTTTTACCCCATGGATAAGATTATATCATCATGCAGGTGTCCTTTGCACCCCATGGATAAATGGCCATCATCACGCGGGTATTTGCACCCCGTGGATAAACTATCATCATCATGTGGGTATTTGTACCCCATGGATAACACCCATGAACACAATCAATATGCCTTTACTTTGAGATTGATACCATTACTTGTGAAAGATTGATACATTCATTTGACATAGCATTTGGAAGCTTTGGAACCATAACCAAAATAAAATACATGTGAATAAACTTTATTGGAAACATAGCCTTATTGGAAACCTAACACCATTGAAACCATTGGACAATCATTATTGAACAAGAGACATGAGTATGACTACTATTGGAATATCGCAACATAACCTTCTTGGGCTTTTTGGAACATTAACTATGAATATGAGACATGGGATTCACACTTGCTCAATGAGTAGGAAATATATGACAATGACCATTGATAACCGGATATGGGATACTTTAGCACATTTCGGGATAGGACTAGTGAGATGTCAATGTGCATACTATTTGCCGCAGAAAGATACAGACAAAGTAACCTTACATACCTCGGATTCGCAATACGGATATACAACCTTAGATGCGTATAGAATAATCCCGCTCCTTCTTTATGTGTCACTCTACAACACAAATACAATACGGAATTCACATTAACCACCAACTACTCTTCAAATGCATGTAACACCAATGAGTCACATATTTGTCTTTAAACATGCCATTTCCCCTTGACAAAATCATTGATCATACTATTATTTCAAAAATTCCATAATATTCCCAACATTGACCAATACATGATAATTGATACATTTTACCACAACACTTCTCCTTTACACTTTCTTATCCATCACACATCACAAATAACCCATCAAATGACCTTAATACAACTCATAACACATATCGGCCAAAATCCCACAATTTCCACTTATAGACAAGAACAAGTTTAAGACCAAAAATAACACCATAAATGTTCATATTTTGTCCATACCATGCTTTTTCATCAAAGGCACAAGGCCTAATTCAAGTTCAAATTACCAAGATAGCACATCTTTCACCAAAAGCACAAATACACTATTCACTTCTTTGCCAACATAAATATCATGATATACATAATCTCCCATGCATATAATATGTTAATACATAACAATAATCACTTACCTAATCTTGGATGATGATGATCTTCCTCCAAAGAGTGCTTTAGGTTTTGAAGAGCAAAAGAGGATTTTCTTGGAAATGTCTAGAAAAAAGAAGAGAAAAGCATGTGTGTGTGTAATGAATAATTCAGATTTTTGGCCCTTTTTATAAGCCCTCAATCCCATCCTTAGCCATTTCATGGCATTAAATATCATTTTCTAGAAGATCAAATGGGAGAATGGGTCATTTGACCCATTTGGGCCATGTCTTTCTTCCACTTTTGGGCCTTAATTTGGGCCCAATAAGACATATCCATTTAACCCATCATCTTCCATGTATTATTCACCATATATCTCATGTTTACATAATGTCACGACAATATTCTCTTAAAATATTCTCATTCGTTCTTTCGATCGCAAAAATAGGCATTCTAGTCACCCTTGGCTTCATTGGACATTTTGAATCACTATTCACATTTCATGATTTGATCATGTAGGAGTATGTAGGAGTATATTGAAGTGTTTGAATCTTTAACAATGCTCAAATAACTCCAAAGAACCAAAAGAAACCATCCAAGAAGCGTCGTCGAAGTGCGTTACAAAACGACTCCGGAAAGGTCAAAAATTTGTTCCTTGCGCCACTGCTGCAAAACAAGCCAGTGGCGCAA
Organism: Capsicum rhomboideum; assembly: GCA_031232105.1. Taxonomy (NCBI): domain Eukaryota; kingdom Viridiplantae; phylum Streptophyta; class Magnoliopsida; order Solanales; family Solanaceae; genus Capsicum; species Capsicum rhomboideum. Next base: position 165,415,556 of record CP124714.1, read on the forward strand.
GAAATACACCCTCTCTGATCTCAGAGGCTTGCGCCACACCCCCTGAAACAGGGCAGTGGCGCAAGTTTCCATGTATTGCTGAATTTTTCGGCAATTTTTCCAACACTTGCGTATCGTCCAATCCCTTATCAAAACACTACAAAATACTTACTTAGTGATCTTAACCATCAATTAAACATGACTTAAAGTCACCAAATTAGGTTAGAATGTATACGGGGTATCACCCAAATGCTCCACGAGATCACAAAACACCTCCTACGAAAGGCTAGTCACATGTACAAGGCCAAATTTCAATTTTTCTCATTTTTTAACATTTCCAAATACATACTTATAACTCTCGACACTTAAGTAAACATTATTCACTGTCACTAAGTAGGGTTGGGAAAGGACGGGGTGTTACATACACTTTATAGCCTAAATCTGATTTGGTCATTCAATGTAAACTAACTTTTCTTACTAGTTATATAGGGAACAATACTTCTCATACCAAATTCCCAGTTTCTTCTTCACGATTTTCACTTTAAGTCTTTCCCAAAAAACTTCAAACAAACTAGTAAAAAATTCAACATTGTTTCAAGTTTTTTTTCTACAATTTGAGGTTTCGATGTTTTCGTAAATAAGCTCTGTTTCGAGTAGGTATAGTTATAAAAGATTGGTTATGTATTGAGGAACCCAAATCTAAAATTTGGATGATTTGGTGTAGTTTTAAGGTGCTTTTGAATAAATTTGATGCTTGGCTTCGAGAAAGAAGACGCAGTCTGTTTTTTGGTACAACAGTGTATATATTTATATACTGTATTGTATATCGTTGTATATATTTGTACACCGTATTGTATATTACTGTATATATTTATATATTGTATTGTATATTGTTTTCTATACAATACAATCTTTTTGTTTCGGTGATTTTCTTCTTCCTCTCCATTTTATACACATTTATACAATGCAGATACATTGTTTAAATATTATATATACATATGTATATATTTGTATAATTATTTATATTATTGAATAATTATATATATACCTATGCAAAATTATAAGAAGGGTCTAGTATACTCATATACAATATTATACAAATATTATACACTTCTGATTTCTTTGTATATTTATGAGACCTGTTATCTATTTGGTTTGATTTTTTGTTTCAGTATTCTTCTATTATGTGACTATTGAATTTTGCATTTTGTAAGAAGTCCTATGTTGTTGAGGTAATTGCTATACTGTTTTAGCAATACACCTTGTAATGTATTCGTTGTCCAATGAATTCATGTTGATCGAGTCACTCGGATGCTTATGGGATGAGTACACTTAGAATGTTATAGCTGAGCCTTTTATAGCTAAGTCGTTCATAGAGCCCATTGCCAGAATGCCAGTTCATTTTCTAAAAGTATACAGTGGGCAAATTACAGTGGTGTTCTGATGTTATTTTTACATGTTGAATGAGACAAGGTATCTTCAGAATTCCAGCTGCACATATGTTAAGTTTCTTATTTCAAAATTTTTTCCTCTACCCTCTATTTATTTGTTGCGTCAAATTAATATGACTCACTTTTTTTCTTTTGATTCCAACTGCACATATTTGTTTATGTTTCACTTCTGAAAGTTGTTGGATGTTGACTTCTTTTGTTGCTCTTTATATCATGCCTTAAATTTGACAGCTTTATTAGATGATGATATTGACACTCTCCCACCTTAATAAGTTTCTATTGTCACTCTCCCTACTTTGTAAAATGAAGATGAGAGATGTAAGAGAGAGAGTAATAATTTGGCTAAGGATGTAAAGTAATTTTTTTTTTCTATACAATTGGGCCATATTTGGTAATGTAACATAGAGTGGGCTATATTTTGTAATGTAACATTACTAGTTGCATTTTTTTGTAATTTTTTCTAAATTTAATATAAATGTAAAATATCGCGTTAAAAATAATTATGAAACTTAAAATAAGACGACGACAAACAATTATTTTAAAATAAAAAATGTAAAAGGATAGTAACAATAGTAGCAAAGTAATTTGATATATTATTAATTTAGAAGCTCGAGAAAATAAATTGGAAGAAAGAAGGGTCAAAATTGGGTGTCAACAACTTGTCCCTCTTTGACCGGAGACGACGCAAGAATTATTGGGCAAAGAAAATTGATGTAGTAGCCAATATTGTCCCGACCAAGAAATAAGATCTTGAAAGGGGGTTTAGAATTTATGGGTTTTGAAAAGATTATGGGTTAGAAGATTTTGCGAGGATCATGAAAATAGTTTGTAGATTATAGCCGAAACTCACTTTGAGTCGCTTACATATTTCGGCTTCCACGAGAATCAGACCATATGCAGTTTAAAAATTATAAAACTTATGGGTTAGGAAAACAAGGTCGACGCGAGTTTACAAAGATTGTCCAGTGTCGAGTTATGATGACACTGGGTATTATGATTGAGAAAGCATACTTGAAAGTAGAGTCGAGTCGAGTTCAAAGTAGACCTTTAACAGTTGTTGGAAAGCTTAACTTTCTCAACAAATTACCCAGTTCACTGCTAAGAGGGAGTTCCTCGTTATGCTATGTGGCATATCCCTTTATTGTGTGGTGTTTCCTTCTGAAACTTCTGCATATTCTAGAAGACATTTATTAATAACATAATTGACACGAAGGCATTGAGATAAACATAGTGGATATAGCGGGACGAACGTGAAATTACTTGGGAATAAAGTAGTACTAGTTCAAAACTAGTGCAAAATCATTCTAGAAAAATTGGTGCGAAGTTTAAAGTTAGTGCAAAATTATTTGAGATAAATATAGGAATAGTCAAATTTAGTGTAATATTAGTGCTAATTGAATCTATAGAATTGGTGCTAGTGCAAGGTTAGCGCTGAAATCATGATTAGTGTAAGTGCTAAATCTTAATTAGGGTCAACGCCAATTAGTGTTAGATCACAATTAATGTCGGTGCAAAATGTAAATTAGTACTAAACCAATAATTAGTGTTTGTGTAAATTAGTGCTAGATTACAATTAGGGGAATTAGTGCTAGATTACAATTAGGGCTGGTGCAAAGTCAGTGTCAGATCACAGTTAGGACTGGTGCAAAGTCAGTGTCAGATCATAGTTAGGGCTGGTGCTCAATCAGTGTCGGTGCAAAATTAGTGTGAGATTAGTGCTAAATCATTTAAGATGAAATCAGTGCAATGAAAATTCAAACCGTCTTGCGAATACCGTAACCAACTGCTATTCTTGTTGAAATTATCCTACAATCAAAGAAACTTTGTGAGTTGAAAATGAGGAGGTTGATCCATGCTGATTTGAGGGTTTCGATTATGCTCCCTTTTATTTGTCTGCTCGTTTGAATGTTGTGACTTCATCCAATGTATAATTCTTGTTGAATGAATAATAGTCAAACATTTTTTTTTTGTGCCTGTTTGATATTTTATGCATGCAAAGAAAATTTGTGAGTTAGGAAAGGGGAGGCTAATTCGCGCTGACTTGAGATTTTCAACTCTGCTCCTTTCTCGTCCGTCTTCTCATTTGGACTCTATGACCATGTCCGAGGTATGAGACTTGGTAGATGAGCAAAACTTGATTTGAAAGAAAGGGAAAAAAGAAAGAAAAATATAGCCTTAAAATACGTATATTTAAAAATAATTCATTTCTGAAAATTCATGTCGGATCTCAGATTATGACATGCATCTGAATATCCTTTGCCTCGATATCCATGTGGTTGTGCTAGCTAGCATCCTCGGTCAACATCTTCTGGAAAAGCTTTGCCCCAGTTTTCTGCTTTGACCAATTCTTGTGTGCACTTGTAAAGGAATATATGATTTGTGAAATTTTGAGGGCTTCTCAAAATTTTGTCCTCGTTTCTATTCTATGGATAATGGCAAGGAGTTTTAAAGAAGTGATCGAGCCCATAAGGCATCTATGTATCCTGTTAAGACAAAAAACAAGTCGTATGTAGTTCAGTTACTATACAAAGAAAATGAGATTTTTTTTTTAATGTGACCGAAGCCAATAAGGTCGCCTCCGTGTCCCGTCAGTAAAATCAGGTCAAAAAGTAGTTCATATTACATGCAAAGAGGAATTTGAAAATTTCAACTAATGCAACCGAAGTCAATGTTGGCCGCCTACGTATCCCACCAAGAGAAGCAGGTCAAAACGTAGTTCACATTACATGCAAAGAGAAATTTAGAAATTTTCACTAATGCAACTGAAGCCAATGTTGGCAGCTTACGTATCTCACCAAGAAAATCAGGTCAAAACGTAGTTCACATTACATGCAAAAATAGTACATAAAAGAGATAAACTAATTTAGAAACAATATCTTTCGACTGGATCTGGATGGACGAGCTTTGGCCGTACTTCACCATCCAAGTCTTGTTGATTTATGGTCGAACTAAGCCACTAAGCACATCATCATTGGGCCATGCAAAAACATCCATATAATTCTTAATACTCCAATCAATGTTTTTGACTAGCTTATCGAGTTGCATTTCATTTTTGCATATTTTGAGTTTCTGCGGATCATTTATATTTTGATTTTTTGCCTCATCATATATTATAATCATAGAACTGACATGTTGATTATTTTATATGTTAAAAAGTAAAAATTAGATAAAAATAAGGAGCTTAAATAAAATAAAAAATATTAATAGATTTTGCATTTAAGCTTTCAAAAAGGAAAGGCCAAAACAACATAAAGTTCTTCTGCATGATTAAAGCCTCAATTTTTCAAATCATGTTATTTCAAAATACTAATAAAGCTTAATCTACCAAAACTCCCGACGAATCAGGAACAGAGTAAAGGTCCAATTCTTCAAGGCATTTTCTGATTCAACATTCCAGATGATCGGTGTCTCAGTGAAATCTTCCTCAGTAATGAGCAAATTTTTGACCCCTTCAACTGGGTCATCTTCAACAACATCCCCTAACATTGGGACAGTAGGCATATTAGGCATAAAGATATCATTCTTTGGAATGAAGGCTTTTTCACTTTGACGCCTAAAGTGGACGATGTTCATTTTAAACATCTAAATCAGTCATCAACTGTGTCATTTTGACACATTTTACTGACATGTCATGGTGAGTGTAACACACTCGACTCAGCGCGTGAAGCTTCTATTTATCCAAAAAAATAAAAAATAAAAAATTATGCTTCGTTCTTTATTTTTTGGCCTCCCCATATCATGAACCTGCCGGAATCACCATCACCATCGCCATTGATGGTATAATTGTTTAACCTGATTTACATGAACCCGTCAATATCATCATTTTTTTCACTCCCCCATCAAAATTTTAGCTCCGTCCAAATTCTGAAAATTTTCAAATTCGAATTGATACGCTAAAAGAAACAAGCTGCCAGTGAGATGAATCCACATAAAATTTCAAGTAATGAGAACCAAGAACTTCAAACAATTAATAAAAATCTTTAATGGGTTCCTGAAAATTTTCAAGAAAATAGAAATTATGCACTTTTCCATACGAAAAGATGAATTATTTTAACCCAAATGTCAATTTCTTGATTTGGTACTTCATAGAACAGAGAAACAGAAAATGAGAATGGAAATTTATTCTACCTCGTGAAGTGGATTCCCATTTTTGTACTGTCTTGCAAATTACATGTGTGTTGATTCTTTCGAAGTCAACGATTTCATCGTATTCATCTTCTTCAAGTACTGATTTTCTTTTGTTAGAATCGACATCAACGTGATGAGTTTCAGAAACTTTGATAATCACTGCTTCATCCAAGTTTAGAGCAGTTCCGACATCTTCGATTAAAATAATATAAACAAAAGAAAGAAAAAAAAAAGTAAGAAACTGGAGGGGGAGGGGGGGGGGGGTTGTAACGACGCCAAAAAATTGAAAACTCGGTGGAAAGGAGGAAAGAAAGAGGTGTAGGGGTAGTTGTTTTAAAATTATTAATTTTTTTTAATTATAATTTATTAGTTTACACAAAAATGCCACATGTCTTCTTTTAATTGGTCGTTATGCCATGTAATCAGCGTGTGTATTACACATACTTTATAATATTAGCTAAAAAAATGTCAAAATGACACAATTGATGGTTGGTTTAGGTGTTTAAAATGAATACCATCTACTTTAGGTGTCAAAGTGAAAGTTCGCGCCAAGTTTAAGAGTCTGACGATGTGTTTGACCTTCAAATAATATAAAATCAGCAAGTTGAAAAAGTGGGCTAATGATTATTCAGTTATTAGTTACTCTATTTTTTTTAATTTGTCACATTTTTTAGTTTACTAGTCTATGGGCATATGCGATGCACGTGTGTCCCATGTGAATGTGTGTAGACTTTTTAAAATGACGAAAATTTTATGAAAACATGTGTATAATAAATACTTGAATGCGACAATTACAAATAAAACTATTTGTCCTCTAATATATCATTGTTCAACATATATGCAGAGACTTAGAAAATCAAACACACTGCAATCATATTTTTCTTTTGTATTGAGTCTTGGACATGTAACAAGTTTCACTATCAAAAATCTATACGTCTAGGTTGATTTTATTCATGATATAATAAAATATTAAAATCCTAAGCTAAAGTAAGATAAAATGACAAATAACTCGCTAAAAATAAATAGTATAATAATGGAGAGAAATAATACCTTAGCTTCCAAAAAGCTTGTTGAAGTTTGTTATCTTCTTTTTGAAGTGCATATCAAAGCCTGATGAAGAATGTGGAACAATGAAATATTTTTATAGAAATATTTTGCTCCTCTATAAAATTAAATTGGGACTATAATTCAAATTTAAAAAAAGGAGATCAAATTGATAATAACTTTAATAGTAATAGACGTTGAATAAGAAATTGATTGTATTAGTAATATCAGTAATACTAATATTGTTGGTTAGTTCAACAGAAATATGATTAGTAATGTTAGCAGTAATAGGATAATCCTTAGTTATATTAGGTAGTTTAATAAGAAATAGGATTAGAAATTAGAACTTGGGAAAACATATTTAAAGAGATATCTTAAATACAATGTCATTGGATGGTGGTCAACAACTACTACAATAGGCACCACCAAAGGATATCGTGCAGTAGATGGGGTTGCTTTTTCTTAACCAGAGGTCTCGGATTCGAGCCCTGGGTATGAAAAAATTCTTCGTAGGGAGCGCTCCCCCCAAATGAGCTCTACATGGCGCGAATCCGAATTAATCGGGTCCAATATGAATATCGAACACCAGATAAAAACAAAAAAATCAGATCATAATTCCCAATGCCAAAACTCCATCTACCCAACTGGTGACATTCCTCAGATATCTGAATGTTCTCAGGAGTAGAATACTGCACGCTCCGAATTCTCCAAGTAGTAATTAAAAAGCCAGGTTAATTTTTATTTTTTTTGTAACTAAAAAATCCAAAAGAAATTGAAACAAAAGCATAATGATTAATAAGATACACATTGATCGCCGTCCTCAAATTAACCCTAATCTTTACATAAACATTTCTCAAACCTGATTCAACATTCATTTACCACCTGTAAACTACAATAAAACAATATGATAATCAAGATATCCGAATAAGCAGAAAAAAATAGATAGTAACAGAACAAAAACTACAACAAAATAATGCAATAATCAAAAATATTAGAACAATATGATTAAACATGACCTTTACACCAAAATTCCTCAAAACCTAACGGAACATTCATCTACCACCTATATTAAGCAGAAAAAACAATAGATAGACCTATATTAAGCCGAAAAAACATAAATAGTAACCGAACAGAAACTACAGCAGAACAGTACGATAATCAAAATATTAGAACAATATAATTAAATAATTAGAGATCACACCTCCAAAGCTCATACAAAAATAGTCATACGAATATCTATGTCTTCAAAATTTCGAAGTAGAAACTTAAGGAACATGCAACTCTAATTATGATAATTATTATGCCACTAAACAAAAAACTAATTTTGGTTAGTTTATACTATTTCTATGTCCCAAATTTGACACGGTTTGGTCAGTTTATACTATTTCTATGTCCCAATTTGACACGGAGTATTTGAGAGTCTTAATTTGACATGGAGAATCTCGTACAAAGAAAATATTTTTTTAAAAAACATTTAAAGAAAATATTTATTTACAACTCTAATTATGGTGAAAGACTCCTAATTTTAAAACAACACATTTTGAAGAAGGTATTTGAGGAAAGTCACATATCCATTTTTAGTATATTTAATAAAGTCATAATAATTTAAGGAAAAGTGAAAAGACGATTTTGTCTATTGCAGAATCTTTTAATGAAGGGCAAAAAGTTCAAACAACATTTATAAGGACCTTCACACTTTTAATATATTGTAGATAGATGTAGATGTAGATGTAGATTTAAAAAAAAAAATCATTTTTTTGATAAGTTTTTAATTTTAATTTTTACATAATATGTTTAAGACGTAAAGATTAAATGATATTTTGATATAATTTATATAGTTTTAATTTAAAATTTCAAAATTTATTTATTTATTATTTTTGAAATTTTGTATAAAGTGAAAATCAGATTAATAAATCGAAACGGAAGGAATATATCTTGTGAAGCCATCCATGGACTAAGAAATGAATAAGAAGTTGATTAGTGGCAAGTTTCTAGCCACCTCTAATATTGAGTGCATGACACTTGACATCTATCTATATATGTGGCAAATGGTTAAATTCTTCCATGACAAAAGAGAGCATGACACTTGTTATGCATAAAGGACAACTTTGTTCTATTAAAATCGAATTCATATACGTTGAAAGAAACTCACAAGATGAATGAATCCAACTGATTCAGTGTACATTAAACTCTATACACCTTTGACATCCTCGTTTGTACATTTATATAACAAATAAATAAATAATTTTTTTGTCTCAAAATAAGTATTGCATTAATAATTTTTTTTGATAAATATCGTTTTAAGAATTTAATATTAAAAAAAATATTTTATTTATCTCAAAATAGTTGATAGATTTAAATTTGCACAATTTTTAAGCAAAAATTAATTAGGAGTATAATTTGACTAACATATCTTTTATTAATTCTTTAATCTTTATCTATTTATATGTCTCTTAATTTTAGAATAATTAATGACATTTAGAAAGAAATATTAAATAGAGATAAGTAATACATGAAGGTATTTTTAAATTACCCTCTAGTTAATGTTTTTCTTAAAGGACATGCAAATAAAAAATATGATATGTATTTAGAAATAAAGGGAGTAATAGATAATTTATTATTTTGTATTTATTTTATTTTTGTTATTAAATATTATTTATTAATTAATATATTTTTTAAAATATTAAATTTATTATATTTAGAAAGTGATATAATTAAATTATTCCATTGTAATGTTTCTCAAATCTCAGTACTTCGTCCTTTCATAAGCCTTGAAACGTGTGGTACATGAAATTTCATGAAAAAGAGAGTTTGTTGATTGCATTAACAAACTATGCCTTTTTAAAATTTTATGAAAAGAATTGTTGTAGTGATTCAGGGGGCAGCACTTGGTGCACCTATTATTCCATTCGTTAATTTTTACTTGTTTAGTACTCTCTCCGTCTGATAGTAATTGATCACTTTTACTCTTATACATTTCTTAAAAAATTATAAATAAGAAGAAAAATATTACTAATTTATCCATTAAGATACTCTCTTGAAATTTCATAAAATTATTTTTATACTTTCAAAAAGTATTAATTGTAGGAGTAATGAGAAAGTTTTAATTAATTTTATCTCGATTTAGTAAGTTGACAAGTACTTTTTCCGTCCATCTTTACTTGTCCACTTTCCTATTGACACAAGAATTAAGAAATAGTAAATGATGGGGGTAATTTTACCATATTACCCTTTGAATATAATAAATTTAGTGTTTTAGAAAATACATTAGATAATAAATCGTATTTAATGCTAAAGGTAAAATGGATAGAAATAGATAAATTATATTGGTTTTATAAACTGGACAATTATTGTTGGACATCCCAAAATAGAAAAGTGGATAAGTAAAGATGGACGGAGGGAGTAATTTGAGACATATAGTTTTGGTAAGATGATCAACTAATATGTGACGGAGGGAGTATTCATTTGGCACATACTATAAGATTCATAGGGCAATGAATAGCATTTAATAGCAAGATAAAATGAACACAAAAATGCTTCTTTCATTCCTTTTTACTTGTCACATTTGTAAGTTGTACACCCCTTAAAAAAAATTAACTAGAAGACAATTTGACTAAATTACACTTCATTTTTATTTTATACTCTCTTTTTTGTACCATATTAATATCTCTCAATATTTATGACTCAAGATAAAGATGTACTCCTTTCATTTTAAAATAGTTGACCTTTGTTGACTTGACACTCCCCTTAAGAAAAAAATTATTAGGAATTTATTTTTATCAAATTAGCGCTTATTAATCATGCTTTAAAAATATAAATTTGAGTATATACACTTTGTTTAGTCATTTAACGATAGGGGTAGTATTGGAAGAACATAATAATATTCTCTTGATTTCATAAAAGGGACAACTAAATTGAAACGAGTATTTTTAGAAAGAAGGCCAATTATTTTGAAATGAAAGGAGTAAACAAACAACTAATTATGTCTTGATTTTTTAAAATGACAAGTATTATGGAATATCTATTTTTAGTAAGGACGACAATTATTTAAAAACGGAGTGAGTAATTAATATCTTGGTCCTTTAAACTGACAACTATTTGAGACAAGTATTTTTAGTAGACATGCATTGTTTTGAGATGGAGGGAGTACTCCCTCCGTTCTATATTAATTGGTCATTTTCTTTTTTACACACATGTTAAGAAATCATAAACAAAGAAAGTAATTTTACTAAATCACCCCTTAAAAAGCTTCTTGGGAACTTTACAAATAAAAGTGTGGACACTTTAAAAAAAAAATTACAAAAGTAATACGGAAAAAATTTAATTAATGTTTTCTTGATTTAGTAAGGTGGACAATATGAGACAATCATTTTTGATAAAATGATCAACTAATATAGGACGGAGGAAGTAGTATTTATTTCTAATTATACCCCTATAAGCAGTACTCCCCCCGTTCAAAATAGTTGCCCCTTGTTGATTTGGCACCCCCCTTAAGAAAATATTTATTAGGAATTTATTTTACCAAATTAGACTTATTAATAATACTTTGAGAATATAAATTTGAGTTTATACACTTTGTGTAGTTATTTAATGATAGGATAATATTGGAAGAACATAATAAAATTCTCTTGACTTTATAAATGGGACAACTAATTGAAATAAATATTTTTAGAACGAAGGTCAACTAAAACGAAACGGAGGGAGTATTAAAGAACTAAGTATTATTTATAAATGTGTGTTTAATTTTCAAAAAACATTTATTTCTTCCATTTTATTTTACTTGATCCCGTATCAAATATAAACATTTTTTTTTCCATATTACTATTAATATTAAATAACTACATGAAGTAGCATTAGTCAAATTTAGAGTTTTAAAGTATCATTAATAGTTTAATATAATACATATTTAATTAAAGTTTCTTATGAAATATGTCGAGTCAACAAGAGCTAAGTAATATAAAATAAAATGAGTAATAAATAGAAGTAACTTGATATTTCCATATATTTTTTTAGTGAAATAAAATAAAGTAAAATAACATTTATTTTGAAACATAGATTGCATTATACAACAATAGATTTTTAGCAAAGTCTAACAAAGTAAAAAAAAAAAAAAACGATAAAAAGGATAGATAACAAGCTTTAATTTTATCCCTCTGCCATTTCTCAAAATAATGTTTTTTTATTTATATTAGGTAATCTGCAAATTCTCGTGTTGCCTTTTCATAAATTTCTCCTATATTCTCTCCTTCAACTTTTTCGTACACGCATATTTTCTTTTCTTTGATATTAATCCCCATAATTATTTTAAATTGCTTTCATCTCATAAACTTCTCTCAGATTGTTGAACTCCACATTATCTCCTTATTTTTTTCATAGACTATTTTTTTTTTCTTATTTCTCTGCAATATAAGTTTTCTGGAATAGAAATATCATAATTTATTTTCTACAGTGTGAAAATGATAAATGATAAATCATATGAAATTCATGCAGAAGGAAAACTTATCAATATGAAATCAATTTCTATACACATTTCATACACACAAAAAAATACGCAAAAGATAAATCAGTTAATATACACAAAAAAAGTATATAGTAAATCAATTTATAAAAAATATAAAATCAGTTTATATACAAATCCAATTTAATGTATTTGAAAATAGTGAATCATTTTTTTTAATTTTTTTTTACAAAAAAACTAAGCAGAAGTGTTTTTATTATCATTACTGACTTACCAAATTGGGGCTTGAACGTAAGAGTAGAATCAATACGAACAGCTAATGTGAGAGTACTGAAGCAAAGAAGAATTGCCACAATGAAAATAGTTTACAATTTTGACATATTTTCTTCTGCTTTTCCAACAACAAATTAAATGTAGTCCACTAAATAACTTTATTTATCAGTATAAAACTAATTTGTGTACATATTTCGCACACAAAAAAGGTATATTAGTTTATATACACAATAAAAATCCCCACAAAATTTGGTTGAAAATCGACTAGAAAACCCCAAAACTGAAAATCACAAAAATGAAAAAGGAAAAATTCAGTAGAGATTGTATATGAATGAATATCTATTTGTGGAGATATTATCTTGGTAGGAGAGATAATTTGAGGATTTATTTTCCTTTTAAAATTGCATATGATAAGAAGTGGAAACAAGTAATTCGTGAAATTTTTTTGCCCACTTTTTTCTCTACTAATAAATATCCTAAACATAAATTAAGGAAAAAAGTTAAAAGAGAAAATTAACACGAAAAAAAAATTGAGTACATTTTACCAAAACTGCTATGACTTGCAATTATAATCTTAATTTTGCAAATATTAAAAAGTACATCTCTAACTTGTAGTAAAGAATCTTAAAAGTATATGTAGTGTCATTTTTCCTTAATTTTATTTGTTATTTATTGAAGATACAAACGATCAAGTAGTGAACCTAAAAAAGTCAAATTAATAATTCATTGTGCAACAAAATACTTTCGCATTTTTATTTATTTATATTTGACTTAGTAATATCCTTTAAGACACAATCACACAATAAATAAAAAAATAATTTTATTATATCATTTATATTAATTATAAGTCATTAATTAATTCATTGTTTGAAAATGAATAATATTTAATAACAAAAGAAAAAGAAAAATAAAATGATAAAATTATCTTTTGACTTTTCAAATTAAACAAGTAAAGTTAGACAACTGCTTTTAATATACCGAATAAGTAAAGATAAATGGATGAAGTAGATATTAGCAATAGGGTATACTAAATAAGAAAGGTCATTTTATGTACGAAAAAATTTGTGTTCATGTATACTTTGAAAAAGAGCAGCATCTCAAGTGATGTAATGTAGACAATCTACCTGACAAAAAATATAATTAACTGATTTTATGACTCGATCTCCTAATCTTATAAGTCACAAAAAGATAACTTTACCGTTAATCCATTGAGCTTTCAATAATACCTTTGCTAAATACTTATGAAAATGTGCTTCCAAATAATATTGGATTTTATATTACAAAAAAATGTTGCACTTGTATTAAAATAATCTTGTCCACCGACTAATCTAAAAATGACGGCTTTGATGATCAATTTGGGCCTTAATTAAATATAATGAACCGACTTTTTCAGTGGTAATCTAAAACACAAGTCTTAATATAAGTACTATGGAATTATATAAAGTTGATCTGGTGACAGTTTGGATATTTAGAAATAATCTAGTTCCAGTTGTAAGATTAATAAGAAGAATGACAGCTAAAATACAGAAAGTTAAAAGTTGGCCATCATAATTAAGATCATTATTATTGGGATTAATTACACCTCTCCTAAGATCAGGGACATGTTTCATTGCATCGTCTCTTCCTATACTCCCTCCGTCCCATTTTAGTTGGGCACATTTCATTTTATATGGTGGTTAAGAAAGCATAATGAAATGATGAATTTTACTAGTTTATCCTTTATCCGTATTAATGACATTCATTGGGCATAGAAATGAACATTGGAATTGCAATTAATTGTAGGAGTAGAATGAGAAAAAAATAATTAATTCTATCTTTATTTAGTAAGTGATCAACTAATATAAAACATTTATTTTTAGTAAGATGACCAATTAAAATGAGACGAAGGGAGTAGTAATTCCGTCTCCTTTCTAAAATAGGTGTTACCTTAGTACTCCCCCGTTTTGTCATATTTAGACTTGTCAGTTAGCTTGTCTTTTAAGAAAACAATAATTAACATGACTATTTTATCACGCTACTTTTATTAATTGATGCTTAATATTAGGTCATGAAAAATAATTTGGAAAATAAATAATTAGTGCTAAAAGTAAATCATAAAAAAAATAAATTATCTGTCTTTTTTAATATGTTAAAAGTTACAAGTCAAAGTGATAATCTAGTTTTGAAATAGGGGACAAGTAGAAGTAAATGGAGGAAGTAAAAAAAACTATTTCAAAATAATTATTACAACAGATATTCAAGACAAAATAAGATGCGTACTCCACTTGTAGCTAAAATTGTTATTGTTAGTAGGTTTCGTGACCTAGCAAGTGAATAGTAAGTGGCTTTATACAACTTCTATTTCAGTCTTGCCTTGCGACAAATGTTTTCCTATTTACGAAAACTTTCAGATTGTAAAAACATTCGGAACGGGCTTTGCATTTATTACACATCTTTTCTGACTATATCTTTGTATTTAATAACTATTTTTTCTTAATATTGTCAAGAAATATTAAATAAATAGAAGTAATTAATTATTATTAGTATACTATACTTTTTATTTATTATTTTTCTTAATGAGCGTAAAATGAACTAAAATAATACTTGAGATGTAGAGAATACTTTTATCCCAAATTAACAATCGCTTTAATTTACTCCATTTGATCCAAAATAAATAAATTTCTGATACTTTTTATGTGTATCAAAATGAATGAATTTTTCAAAATTCGCTGCATACATCTTCAACTAGTACTTATTTACCACTATTTAATATAGATAACTATTAATGTTTAACTTTTAAGTGACTTCTTGGTGTAAACATTTTATGTTATCAACAAATATAATATTGAAACTTAGTAGGAGTTGTTTGGTACGAAGAATGAGATAAGTAAAATTATTTTATAGTTTGAGATATTCTATAAAATTAGTTATTTCATTATCTATGAAATAATTTATTTCATTATTATAGTATAAAAAGTGAGATAAATTATTTTAAAACTAATTATTATTTTTAATTAAACACGGAATAAAATAATCCTATATTTTATTGTAGTGTGTACTATCCCTTATTACTCTTATTACCAAAGGACCCTTATATATTTGGTACAGTATATTCGAAGTCAAAGATACTAACTAAATTTCTCAAGATATTTCATAGCTATACGTCCCAAATCTTCCAGAAGATCTTATTTGAGAGAGATTTTAGCATCTCAACGTAAATTTCTTTCATATCTTTTTTAATGTTTTCGAGAGATATCAGCATATATATAATTGTGTGACAATTAAGTTATTTACTGATAGAGATAATGAATTAAAATTCAAAATTTAAAATTGTCATGTTTTTTATAGTTTCATACTTAAATCATATCTAGTTTACGTTTCCCCTTCAACTATAACTTTTAGATACTAAACTTATCCTAAACCATCATAATTTCATACTTAAATCATGTCTAGTTTATTTTAGCCCTTCAACTATAACTTTTAGGTACTAAAAATCCCCTAAACTATCATATTTTCATACTTAAATAGTATCTACTTTACATTAGCCTTACAATTATAACTTCTCGTACTAAACCCCCCTACGGTTATTTATTCATTATCTCTTTCATTATGGTTTATAACTATGTTACTCGCACTCTTCAAAAATGTTAATGAGTGTTTGTCGATTCGCTAAAGGTTGTGTATTTTTGAAGAGTCCGTCATGGATGCGACACTGAAATTGAAGAGTTCGCATGATCCGACACCAAAACTAAAGAGTCAGTGCAATCCGATAAGGGTACGGCACCAAAACTGAAGGATCGGGGTAGATTATGCCGCAATTTATAGTTGGTCACGTGCCAGTCAATTATATGTTTGAACCAGCAATTATCAAAATGGACACTTTGGTCAACTCCCCCTGGTATCAAATTTGTAAAGACAGAGTCCTATCTTATAGAAATTGGAAAGAATTAAGCCAGCACAAATCAAGAATCTCCCCATAATCTCATCAAATGCATGAACCAAAATCCCATAACATCACACTTGCCAATTTCAAAACCTATATATAAAGCCCCTCTTACTACTCTCACTTTCATCCCTCAGCCACCACATCAATAATCTTAATTTTCGAGTGGTCTTGTGGTGCATCCATCTAGAACCGTCCTAGAGTACAAAGCCGCCACCGAAAAAAACTGCGGAATTAACAATGCCTTCTGAAACTGTGTCGGTGTTATCCAAATGCATAATTTTACCATCCGAGAAATCATTTCTTTCTGATCTGAAACTTTCTGTTTCTGATCTTCCTATGCTCTCTGTTCACTACATTCAGAAAGGTTGTCTATTTACTCGTCCCCCTTTTCCTATCGCTCATCTCATTTCCCTTCTTAAGCTCAGTCTTTCTCGGACCCTCACTCACTTCCCTCCACTCGCTGGTCGATTCGTGACCGACTCAGATGGCTACGTTTACATTTCTTGCAATGATGCTGGTGTTGATTTTGTTCATGCTTCAGCCACTCACATTTTCATACGCGATGTCATAGGCTCCCTTGATGTTCCTGATCATGTCAAGGAATTTTTTCCTATGGACCGCACGGTTAGCTATCGAGGGCATTATAGCCCTCTTCTTGCGGTCCAAGTGACGGAATTAGCTGACTGCGTCTTCATTGGCTGCGCCGTCAATCATTCCGTCATGGATGGGACGTCATTTTGGAACTTTTTCAATACATTTGCTGAGGTGAGCAGGGGTGTGAGGAGGGTTATAAGGCAGCCTGATTTTACTCGAAATTCAATTTTGATTTCGAATTCCGTGCTAAAACTCCCGGCTGATGGCCCTAAAATCACCTTCGCTGGTGATGCTCCATTGAGGGAGAGGATTTTTAGTTTTAGCAGGGAATCAATTCAAAGACTCAAAGCGAAGACAAACAATCAGAAATTGCATTATGACGGAGAAATTAACGTTGTTGAATTGATGGCAAAACAGAGCAATGATCCCATGAAAGTCAAGACAGAAACGGACACGATAAATTTAACGGCTGAAATTTCATCATTTCAATCGCTTTGTGCTTTGCTCTGGCGCGCAGTGACACGTGCAAGAAAATTTCCATCTTCGAAAATGACGACATTCAGAATGGCTGTAAATTGCCGTCACCGTCTTCAGCCGAAGCTAAATCCGTTATACTTCGGCAACGCAATTCAAAGCATTCCAACTTACGTATCAGCAGGGGACGTATTATCTCATGATCTGCATTGGTGCGCGGAGCAATTGAACAAAAACGTGAAGGCGCATGATGATGTTATGGTAAGGAAGTTTGTAGAGGATTGGGAGAAGGATCCACGGTGTTTCCCATTGGGTAATTTCGACGGAGCTATGCTGACAATGGGGAGCTCACCGAGGTTTCCAATGTATGAGAATGATTTCGGATGGGGCAGGCCAGTTGCTGTTCGGAGTGGAAGGGCGAACAAATTTGACGGAAAGATATCTGCATTTCCTGGGAGAGAAGGAGGAGGAAGCGTGGATTTGGAGGTGGTTTTGACACCGGAAACAATGAAAGGCTTGGAGTCTGATCCCGAATTCATGCAGTTTGTTACTGCCTACTGAATTTTGCTTTATTTTGGGATGAATGTAACATATTTTTATTCGCTGTATTTCTTGGGATTAATCTAATTTTATGCATATGTTTTTTCCTTTCTCCTGACCTCGCATGTAGCAGAAATTTTAGTGCATCAGATTGCCTTTTTGTTTTTTTGTTTTTTGTTTCACAGTCCTTTTGGTTTGGTAATGAAAACTTTAAGATTAATGTCAGATAGTGCTTTATGTATGACTCCTCCTCATTGTCGTTTTGCAGACATTATTTGAGTAGGTTAGTATTACTAATTGCTGTAAAAAATTTACGACTTGGTATAACAAATTTGTACGTGATGATCTCGAATTACTTGTTAGCCACTGTTAGTTGACTTAGTTATGTTTCAGATCAGTTAATAATCTGCAGTATTTTAAATGTTAGTAGTAGTTTGCAGTGCTAATGATATGGATTAGCATAACATAATGGTTTTGAGGTAAAATGAGTGAGTGTAGTAAAATATCTCACAATTGCTCTTCGACTATCCAAGTTCTTTGTCACAATGATCTTCCATTTAACAGATAAAAAGGACTAAGCATCACAATGACAAGTGTGGCTTATTTAAGTGGTTGAACACTTCTACCATCAATTGGTAAATTATTCGATAAGTGAAAACATTATTAATTCTCCAAGAGGTGGGGTTGGGGGAAAGGGATGTTTCAATAAAAGCGTGCTGTACATATACAGTGCTTGTTTACAAAATGGATGTTTCAATAAAAGTGTGCTGTACAAATATAGTGCTTTGTTTAAAAATGAGAGACAGAGAGATATTGCGGCCCAACTTTTGTACAGATTCAGAGATCAGAAATTTGTCTTATTTGTCTCACTATATATGCAGAATTTGCGATTAAAATGAGCCATGATATGATTAAAATGATCAAAATAAGCCATCAATTTATTTTGTTATCGAAATAAGCTAAACGCTATAATTTATAGCATTTTATGAAAAAAATTTAACGGAACCGTTAACTTTGTTCGGTTTGAAAAATTATTTTAAAACATTATTTTAATTAACGTTTTGTCAAAAATAAAATGTTACAATATAATTTATAGCGTTTTATTAAAACGACGTCGTCTTAACAAAACGTTATAAATTATAACGTTTTATTTTTAAAACTTTTTTTAAAACAACGTCGAAAACTACAAAAAGTATTTTTTAACAGTGTTAAATCATACTACTATTCCTCATTGAATCTGTCTTTCCTTCATATTGTTGTGGTTTGTATGCATAGGACTTTGTAGTGCATTATATATTAAGTCCTCCTGATTGACCATTTTCTATAATATGGCAAGTAAAATGGTTAAAAAATCTAGAAAAACTTCTATCTGGAATTAGAACCTTTTTCTTGTTCTTGAATTCGAACTACCTTCCTTTCAGTTCTCTTTGGTCGAAGAAAATGTAGCACCAAGAACAGATCTTCCTCCTTTGCTTGTGTAGGTGAAAGACGACCTGAAAGGCTCCATTACCTTGGGGTCTCATTTGGACTTACCTTAGATCTCTTCCGCTTTTGGAATACCTCCTCTGCAGCTTCAGTTAGATTGACTGAAGACAAACACCTTTGTAAAAAAATATTGCAAAAATAAGACGTTATAATTTATAGCGTTTTGTTAAAACGACGTCGTTTTAACAAAATGCTATAAAATACAACGAGTTAAAAACAGTTTTAAAAATAAAACGTTATAATTTATAGCGTTTTGTTAAGACGACGTCGTTTTAACAAACCGCTATAAATTATAAGGTTTTATTTTTGACAAAACGTTATTTAAAATAGCATTTTAGAACAGGTTTTCAAACCGAACAAGGTTAATGGTTCCGTTAAGTTTTTTTCATAAAACGCTATAAATTATAGCGTTTAGCTTATTTTGATAACAAAATAAACTGGTGGCTTAATTGGGTCACTTTGACCATATCATGGCTCATTTTGGTTGCGAATTCATATATGCATATCCTCATTTATACATACACTAATCTTATGTTAATTTTTGGGTATAGTTGATTGGGGCTCGTTGAACTTAAGTACCTTAATTTTAGTATATATATATGAACTTAACCTTATTGAACGTGATATTTGATGTAGCAAAGAACGTGAATATACTATCTTTAGACGCATAGAAGGAAACAAAAATAGAAAAATCAATTTTCATGTGTGACTAGAGTATTAAAATGATTCTAACAATTGTTGGAATATAAATTCCATGAACACAAAATATACGAAGAAGAACATAAAAATAAAGATTTGATAATATAACATAGGATTTGAGGCTTGAAACACTGAAAACGTGCTTATCCTAAAGATTGGATTATAAAAGGTTTAGAGAAGTTGCTAATAAATGGGAGGCTCTTTTGCTTTGTGATATGGCTCATATTAGTGGTTTTGTTGCTGCTCAGTCAAACGACATTACTACTGCGCACCGGTTCCAAGCAACGCCAATAAATTTGATACGATAGCAAGAAAAGAGAAGTGGCAAAAATCGGGTTCTATTTTTTTAACTCTATTAATTATTTATTTATAAATTTTTATTTTTTGTGATTTTGTAAATTTATTCTAATAAATATTTGGATAGATAATATACTTGTGATGATCTTCAAATACTTGATAATTTTAAAAATAATATTTTTTTATGTGATTCATTATATGTTATCATTGTGATTCATTATTCTTACATAAAGATCATATGTAAAATTTATTTACAAGTTGTAAGATGATATGAAAAATTACATTGTTTACAAGTTCATTTGTATACTTGAATTTAGTCACTTAAATATAAAAGAGATACACTATTTCATTCTAGATCGAGTAGTTAACTAATTATGATAAAGGATTTGTGGCTTAACTTGTGTAAGCTAGCGCTATTGAAAGGGTTAGTAGTCGAGTTCTTGGTTTTATTTAGAAAACTAAAGATTTGAGAAACTAAGTTTCGTACTATTTTATAAGGATATACTGTTACAAGTTGGTATCGAATATGTGAGAAAAAAATAAATTTATCACAATGGATATTTACCTTGCAAGGAGGTACAATTTCTTAAAACCAAGAAAACCTTGCATTAGTAGAAGCAAGCAAATTAAAGGAGTTGAGTGGCTGAGGGATTATTAAGAGAATCCATTGATTCTGCAAAATATGAGCTCAATTTGTGATAGTCAAGACATTCTAGCTCGAGCATATAGAGATTATCAAATGAGAAGTCCAAACACATAAGTTCTTGACATGATTTTGTGAGAAAGTTAATTATTTAAGATGGAATAAATTCTATCACGTCGGTGGAGAGTCAAAGGAATTTGACCAATCTATTTACTTAATTAACCTCTAAAAAAGAAGTTGATAAATACAACTTCAAGTTTGCTTATGTTAAAGTTCTTTAATTAGATCCACCAGTAATGACAACCCTATCCGACACTGTGAAATGAATAGTTGTGGGTTCAAAGGGTAACAACAAATTATTGATATGTGGATGTTTCAGTACTTAAGTAGGAGATATACTAGTACTGGTTGTCATAGATTGGAGGGTTGAGTTCTAATACTCTTAATGAGGTTCGTTTCAAAGAACAAGTGTCTCAAATATGACAAAGACACTAAAGAACTTCACCTCTATGAACATAGAAGTGGTGCCGCTTCGATTGGGAGTTGGAATTGCTCTCATAAATGTTCATGAATTTTGGATAGCACATGGCCATAAAAATGCTAAGCATGTTGAGTGAAAAGCAGAAATAAAATATTTATGTGTGTAGTGTCACCGATGTTATCATAAGGAATAACACGTTCAAAGTTATTATGCTACGTGAAATTTCGATTTCGTCTTGTGACATTACACTAAGGTGTTGTTCAAATCGAAAGATACATCACTCTATGCGTGAACATGACTTGATCTTTGTGTCCTAATTTATACTTAAACAAGTGGGGGGATTGTTGGATTTTTATTTAAATTAAATTATTAATTATAAGTCTTTTATAAAAGGTGTCTTTTAGTAAGGTTGTGTCTTTTATGAAAATGTGTCTTTTAGTGAAATGTTGTGTCCTTTCATCCTTTGGGTACCACCAATGTTATTTAAATCCAACTCCGCAGATTTGTATCGTAATCTTTTACATTGTCTTTTACAGAGCATTCCCCAAAGCTTTTCTTCTTCCCCAAAAAATCAAGTTCCTGACTTCTTGCTATCCAGAAGAATTTCTTCACTATTTGCTTAGTGCAGAATTCAATAGACTTGTCATATCCACTAAAACTATTTGCGTATAATCCCATAGCAATCTCGTAGAGGAGAGGGAGCAAATATCGTTTTTAGGAAAGCATTTCGCACGTGTTTCAAGCCTCAAATCCCGTGTTTCGATGTTCATATTATTAACCCTTCATCTCGTATTCTTCTTCATATATTTTGTGTTCATGGAACATAATTTCCAACACCAATTGTTGTCATTATTGTTCTTGTACGGAATAATCATCTCAAATACTCTTTAAAGAAGTTATAATGTATGTAACTCTCCAATGGAATGCTCCGCATTTAAAACATTCGAAAAGCAAGACAACACTTTACTACTTACTAACCTTCTAGCCTAATACGCGATCTTCACACCTTCCTATCTAAAGTTATGTCCTCCATAATGCGAAGCTTCGCCATGTCCTATCTAGTTACCTCTCCCCAAACTATGAAATCCCACAAAACAAAATAATAGAAAATGACTAATGACAAGTATATCATTATTATTACCATCACATATATAACTCGAAATAGTTAATTCTTTTCTATTTTTCGAGTAGGATGACAAAAAGGTGTCCTCATACATTATTAAGGAATTTCACAAGGTGAAATGCATACAGTTCAGCTGATTCAGTGTACATCAAAGACTATACATTTTTCACATACTAATCGTAATATGTATGTTGCTCAACATTAGTAGTATAGTTCGATTAATTGAATAGTCCTAACAAAATACTTACTATTATATATAAAAAAAAAAAAAAAAAAAAAACTTCAAAATTGCTTGAAAACTGTCGTTCACGTGGAAGCTGAAACTTAGCTACCTCAATTTGTTACTAGTATTAATTAATGAAAAGACAGCATATATCAAGTGTAACTACATAGTCAAACCATTAAATAATATGGTCCAAATAATATATAGTCGTAACTCGTACGTATAATATTAGTGGATACTACTGTATACTGATTTTGGTTTATATATATATCCAATTATTCCTAATTGGATTAAATTAAATAGAATACGCCGTCCAATCAAAAATGACGGTTTAGAGTATCATTCTGGGCATTAATATACTGAACTCTTAACTGGGATCATTTGCAACACAAGCTAAGGTCAATTATTAAAACTATTTTAAATTAATAGTGGTATTTATTAATTAATTAGCAAAAGTATTTTAATTAATGCTGAGGAGATTCCATACTGAGTTTGTAAGCTTAAGAAGGATGACAGGTCACTTACGGAAAGTTAAAAGACGGCGCTCATGAATTATTATATATTCAAACACTAATATCGCCAAATCATCAAAGATTATGATAAAAAGATAAATATTTTTCATCCATGATCAAAATATTTGAATTAAAATAACAATGGACTCGTCTTTGGAAAGAAATATATTCCACTAAAATGTGACTTATTGATATGAATTGATCAAATTAATTTAGCTTGCGAGCAACAAACTCCAAATAAAATATAAATAGACTAATATGAGTTAGTGGCGAATCTATATAGATATTTGACGTAAGATCGTTTTATATAACTATACAATCTTAAAAAATACATTGCAGGATTTTAGCATTATTCTCAAAATTATAATAATAGCCAGAAAATAATTATAGATATTTAGCCAAATCTAAACCTACACAAATTCTCATTTATTATAAATCAATTCATTGAAAAAATGGAAAACAATTTTTATTAATTAGGGAAATTAATGTAGCTGAGTAACTGTTTCTTATTTCATTTTCTTTTTGTTACTTTTTTTTTCTTTTTCATTTTTGTATTGACAAAATAATTGTGTTATTCTTTTTGCAATTCAAGTTTGAATAATTGTTTCATTTTAAAATATATGTGATAATTGTATATTACCAGTATATCTTAAATATTGTATGAATGTAAATTTTATATTTGAAATAGTACTGCAAATATAATTATATATATATATATATATATATATATTAATTACATATGGTATTTCATTTATTAATTTATATTATATAATTTATACATGATATATTTCATTTATTTATTTTTGTATTATATTATACAATTTATATTTTGATAAAGTATATATTTACCGTGTAATAATAATTGAGAAAAAATTAATTGAATAAGATGATTTTTTTTTATATAAATATAGTATTAAAAATTAAATTTGAGATACTAAAAGTATATATTTATATTATATCAAATGTATAATATTAGAAATTATATTTGGCATGCTTATATAAGATATTTATATTATATAAAATATCTAATATTAAAAAAAATACATTTGACATATTATAAAAATATATTTTTATTATGTCAAACATATGGAATAAAAAACAAAAAAAATAAGAATGAACAAAAAAATATAAAAATAAATATGTGAGAATAAGGATATTGGTACCATTTATAGGAGAGAGAAATTAGAATAGAAAGAAAGACATAAATGTGAATTCTTAATTTGTGGGATCTCATTTAATATATTTAATTAATTCAATAAATGCGTAAATTTTTGTAGATGTGCTAAAAATGAAATAAATTATGCTACTTATGAAAAGATATAAAAGTTATGTCACTTATGTAATTAACTATAATAACTATGTATTACAATGTAAAAGTCTCTCATTTTTATGGTATATTTGTTGATCTTTTTTGTTAGTTGGGCCGCACGTCCCAACCAGTCATATCTACGAAGTAACAGTCGCCAAATCGAAATTAAAACAAAAAGAGAAGACACAAACAGCCACCTCCACAAATGCATGAATCAAATTTCATGAACCCACTACATATTTATAGATATTTGATTGTGAATACTGATCATTATTACTAATATATGAAAGGGGAAAAGGACAGTTTGGTTACTAAATTTCTGAATATGTTCAGAGTTAGGATAAAGATCGAACCATAAAAGTTTATTGTATATACTCATATCATGCATTTTTATAAGAGTTCATTTTCACAGTTTAAATCCATAACCTCTTTATCATATGACAAAAACTACATCAATTACGATAATCCCCCCTTCTTTATTACTGGTATATGTATAGATAATTTTAAATCTGTTTGCATCGATAACTGTTAGAGTGGGTAAAAGTCCCACATAGTTTGGAGAATGAACTGGTAGTTTGCTTATATAAATTTGGATAATTCTACCCTAATGAGTTAGCTTTTGGTTGAGTTAGGACCAGATGTATATCTTTAAAATAGCGTTATTATAGTTGGACACGTGCAGCCAGTCATATCATATTTTTTATGTACAGTGTTGAGAAGAAGGACTAATCTACAGCTAAATCAGTTAAGAGCCTATGTAAATATATATTAAACACTCACCACTCAATAAGTTAGTTAATAGATCACAAGTTAGTTAAATAGTTAGTTACAAGCTGTTAGGACTACTAACCAACTACTTATCCACTCTAACCGACCTCCACTAACCTACAACTATATATATTCATGATATGTACATTGTTGATGATTGATTCTTTTGAATAATACAAATTCTATCTTCTCCTACTTTACTCCTCTTCTTCTTTCTCTAAAGTGTCCATTTCTTCTTCATTACTGTTAATGGAAGCATTTAGCTTCTCTGTTTCTCTGCAGTAGGATTCAGCTACTGCATAATTGATCACTACATTGCTAGATTGCTACATGGTATCAGAGCATAGCAATTGTAATTTCTTCCGCAACATTCGTCTTACTCTGTTAATCTGAAATCGAAATCTACTAGTTCTTGTTCCATCTTGAGGATCAAGATTTCTCATTCTTCTTAGTCAGTTGACAAGTACAAATTGACTTTCTTGGAACTGTATCAATGGCTACTGATGGAGTTACTCCTGAATCTGGTAGTGATGGGATTCGTATGAATCCTAGTGCATTCACTAGCACTCAGACGATTCCTGAAACATCACAAGTGATAGATCACAATCATCCCTTGTACTTACACACCGCTGATGTAAGTGGCATTTCTCTTATTTCTCTTCAATTAACTGGGGCTGAAAACTATACCTTGTGGAGTAAATACATGAGGATTGCACTCCTAGGAAGGAACAAGTTGGGTTTTGTTGATGGAACCTGGAAGAAAGAGGCCTTTGGAGAAGGGTTATGGCATCAGTGGGATAGGTGTAATGCAGTGGTGCAGTCTTGGTTGATGAACACAGTTTTTGGTAGCTTGCTTGGAGGTATGATCTATGCTGATAGTGCACAAGAAGTGTGGGAGGATCTCAAGTCAAGATTTGACAAAGTTGATGGTTCAAGAACCTTCAATCTTCACAAAGAGATAGCCACACTAGTACAAGGAACTTCCTTTGTAGCTGCTTACTTTACCAGGCTAAAGGAGTTGTGGGTGGAGTTGGAGGCCATTGTTCCACCACCTGGGTGTAACTGTCCCAAATCTAAGGATTTTCTGGTGTATCTACAAAGGCAAAAGCTCTATCAGTTCTTAATGGGGCTCAATGACAACTATTTGCAGGCTAGAAGTCAGGTTCTACTAATGACACCTCTTCCTTTAGTCACACAGGCATATGCCATGATCATTAGTGATGAATCTCAAAAATCTCTTGCATCTGGTGCTGCTGGTCTATTGGGTGCTATGCCATCAAGTTCCCATGCATATGGAGTTGGTCATGATGCATCAGTCATGTACTCTAAAGCCACCAATCCAAAATTCAAGAAGAATAGGCATCTTTTCTGTGATTTTTCTAAAATGAAAGGGCGTACCAAGGAAACATGTTATAAACTGGTTGGTTACCCTCAAGATTCAAGGTTCAAGAAGAAAGGGGGAGCTGGTGTTTCCTATGGTTATAAGCAAGGTCCATCTACTGCATGTAATGTGCTAAGTGAAAGTAATGGTGTGTCTGGTGATTCTCCCAGCACCTTTCAAAGGCAAGATACACCAGTGCAGTACAATAAACCTGGTGCATGTGTGTTCTCTCAGAGTCAGTATGACCAGATTGTGCAGCTTTTGAATCAAACACAAGTCATAAAGAACAATAACAATACTATTTCGTCTGCAAATGTAGCAGGTAGCTCTGACTCAGGTATTGGTCTAGATAAAGCTTTACTTGTGGTTAACATTCTCATAGATTGGATTGTTGACACAGGAGCTACTAATCACATGGTGTCTAATTTAGACATGCTCATCAAGAAATCCATAGTACCAATATCTCAGGCTAAACAAGTACAATTACCTAATGGAGAAGTAGCACATGTCACACACACTGGTTCTAGTACAATATCTGCTGAAAACACACTAAATAATGTATTTGTGTTGCCACAGTTTAAATACAATCTCATGTCTGTATCCAGGGTTACTAAGGACTTAGACTGTGTTATTTCCTTTTATCCTAACTTTTGCGTGTTTCAGGATCTTTACACTGGGAAGGTGCTGGAGATTGGTAAAGAGTGTGAAGGACTCTATCTGCTTGTCAATCAGACTCATAAACAGAAGGATGGAAATGCTAATTTCAGTGCTAAACTTGGAGATTCTACTATCAGTACATCAGAAATAAATATGTGGCACAAGAGATTAGGCCATGTTTCTAGTACTACTTTGAATAAAATCCTGTCTACTAGAAATCAGGATGTAGTAGATACTGTTAAAGACTGTAATGTGTGTCCATGTGCTAAGCAACGTAGATTACCATTTACTACTAGTTCTATAACTACTTCTTCCAGCTTTGAATTAGTCCATATGGATGTATGGGGTCCCTATAAAGTTCCAACAGTTGATGGAAACAAATATTTCTTGACTATTGTAGATGATTTCACTAGAAT
This sequence comes from Capsicum rhomboideum, assembly GCA_031232105.1. NCBI lineage: Eukaryota > Viridiplantae > Streptophyta > Magnoliopsida > Solanales > Solanaceae > Capsicum > Capsicum rhomboideum. The sequence continues at coordinate 165,443,416 of CP124714.1, forward strand.
GACTTGGTTGTATTTGTTAAAAATGAAATCAGATGTTTGTGTTGTCATTCCTGACTTTCTTCAATATGTACAGACTCAATTTAATAAAACAGTAAAAACCATTAGATCTGATAATGGAACAGAGTTTATGAATAATCCTTGTGCTAAAATATTTCAGAAGATGGGCATAGTCCATCAAAGATCATGCCCTTATACACCTCAGCAAAATGGTGTTGCTGAGAGAAAACACAAACTCCTGTTAGAAGTCACAAGAGCTATCAGGTTACAGGATCAAATTCCTCTCAGGTTTTGGGGTCATTGTGTTAAAACTGCTGCATACTTGATCAATAGATTACCTTTAAGTGTGTTACATGGTCTTAGCCCTTATCAGAAGTTATATAACAGATTACCTTCCATTAAACATTTGAAAGTTTTTGGTTGCATGTGTTTTGCTAAGAATTTGGTGTCTAGATCCAAACCTTCTGTACTTATGGGCTACTCTGAAGTGCAAAAAGGTTATATACTGTATGATCTTACTGATCAGTGTTTCTTTGTAACCAGGGATGTCATCTTTAGGGAAGATGTATTTCCATTTACAAAGAAGCTTATGGAGAGGCCAGTGTTTGTAGATACATTTCCCTCAATACTTGACATGGAAGAGGAAATAAGCTACACTACAGCAATGCCTACAGCAATGCCTGCTGGTCAAACATCTGCTCAGCCGAGTCACAGTCATGTTAATACACAATCTGCTCAGCTTACTAATCCTACTATTCTCAATGCACCTACAGTACAACATCCACAAGTGATCACAAGAGCTAGAAAATATCAGTTGACTCAGCCTACTGTGTCCAGTACACCTACTAGGAAGTCAACTAGAGGCAGTCAACCACCAATTTGGCTAAAAGATTTTATATCTCTTAGTCTACATCAGGACACTCCTTATCCTATCTCTGATTACATATCTTATGATAACATATCAAACAAGTATAGTTCTTACATTGCTTCTTTCTCTTCTATAATAGGACCTGCATCCTTCAATGAAGCATCACAGGATCCAAAGTGGGTTGAAGCCATGCAAAGTGAAATTCAAGCACTGCAGCACAACAACACATGGACAATAGTGACTCTGCCTTCAGGAAAAAAGCCAATAGGATGCAGATGGATTTATAAGGTTAAGTACAAAGCAAATGGAGAAGTGGAAAGATTAAAAGCTAGATTGGTTGCTAAAGAATACTCTCAAAAAGAGGGTATAGACTATCACGAAACATTCTCTCCTGTTGTAAAAATGGTGACAGTGAGTTCCATATTATCAATGGCTGCTTCAAGACATTGGCATATACATCAAATGGATGTATACAATGCCTTCTTGCAAGGAGATCTCACAGATGAAATCTACATGGCATTACCTCAGGGATTTGTAAGTCAGGGGGAGAATAGGGTGTGTAGACTTATCAAATCTTTGTATGGGCTTAAACAAGTTCCAAGGCAATGGAATGCCAAGCTAACTGAAGCACTGATAAGGCTTGAGTTTAGTCAAAGCAAGTTTGATCATTCTTTGTTCACAAAGAAAACTGAAAGAGGGACAACTATAGTACTTATCTATGTTGATGATATGTTGATAACTGGAGATCATCTGGAGCTTATAGAAGACACAAAGAAGGCTCTACAATAAATCTTCAAGATGAAGGACCTGGGAGAATTGAAATATTTCCTAGGTATAGAGTTTGCCAGATCAGACAAAGGCATTCTTATGCACCAAAGGAAGTATGCAATGGAGTTGATCTCTGAACTTGGATTGTCAGCATCTAAACCAGCAACTACACCTATAGACTGCAATTTCAAACTCACTACTAAAGAATATGATGATCATTGTTCAGACAAAGCTGCTATAGAATATGAACTACTTGCAGACCAGGGATCATATCAAAAGCTCATTGGGAAGCTCTTGTATCTAACAATGACAAGACCAGATATAGCTTACTCAGTGCAGACACTTAGTCAATACTTACAACAGCCTAAAAAATCTCACATGGAAACAGCTAAAAGGATAGTGAGATATCTGAAACTACAACCTGGACTTGGAGTTCTACTGTCAAGCAGACCTCAAAACACAATCACTGCATACTGTGATGCAGACTGGGCTGCATGTGCTCACTCAAGGAAATCAGTAACAGGTTTTTTGGTAAAAATTGGAGACTCTATGGTGTCTTGGAAGTCAAAGAAGCAGACTACAATATCCAGAAGTTCAGCTGAATCAGAATATAGAAGCCTAGCATCAACGGTTGCTGAATTAATCTGGTTACTAGGGATGCTAAAAGAAGTAGGATTCAGTGGTAATCTACCAGTAACAATATACACTGACAGCAAAGCGGCAATGCAGATAGCAGCCAATCCAGTATTTCATGAAAGAACGAAACACATAGAGATTGACTGCCATTTCATCAGAGAAAAGATACAACAAGGCATTGTAAGAACTGAGTACATTCACACCAAGGATCAACCTGCTGATATGCTAACTAAAGGTCTCTGCAAGGCTTAACATGCTCATCTCAGTTCCGAGCTAGGTCTAATCAATGTCTTTTCTACACCTAGCTTGAGGGGGAGTGTTGAGAAGAAGGACTAATCTACAGCTAAATCAGTTAAAAGCCTATGTAAATATATATTAAACACTCACCACTCAATAAGTTAGTTAATAGATCACAAGTTAGTTAAATAGTTAGTTACAAGTTGTTAGGACTACTAACCAACTACTGATCCACTCTAACCGACCTCCACTAACCTACAGCTATATATATTCATGATATGTACATTGTTGATGATTGATTCTTTTGAATAATACAAATTCTATCTTCTCCTACTTTACTCCTCTTCTTCTTTCTCTAAAGTGTCCATTTCTTCTTCATTACTGTTAATGGAAGCATTTAGCTTCTCTGTTTCTCTGCAGTAGGATTCAGCTACTGCATAATTGATCACTACATTGCTAGATTGCTACATACAGTCTCCCCAAATCAAAATAAAAACATGAAGACGGTCAACTTTCCTCCATGTTTCAAACTTGCAAACAAAGAGAAAAAGACAACTGCCACTTCTACAAATGCATGCATCAAATTCCATAAATCTCCTATTTATAGCCCACTCTTATTATTAGTCTCACTGCATCCTCAGCAGGGTAGTACAAAAAACACTCCCCAAATTACTAACAATGCCTTCAACTGCAGCTGTAACTTTGGTCTCCTAATGCACTATTTTTCCATCCCAAAAGTCTTCTCTTCTTGATTTAAAACTTTCTGTTTCCGATCTTCCTATGCTCTCTGTTCACTACATTCAGAAAGGTTGTCTATTTACTCGTCCTCCTTTTCCTATCCCTCACCTCATTTCCCTTCTCAAACTCAGTCTTTCTCACACCCTCACTCACTTTCCTCCACTCGCTGGTCGATTCATGACCGACTCAGATGTCTACGTCTAGATTACTTGCAACAATGCTGGCGTTGATTTTGTTCATTTTTGTTCATGCTACAGCCACTCACATAAATATTCGCGGCGTGATAACCCTCAAAATACGAAAGAGGGAAAAAGTATGAAAACAAGAAAAATGATAGAATCAAAATACGGAAAGATAAAGGATAGAGATAAAGATAGATAGATAGACACAAGAAGATAAGAAAAAGGACAACCGAAAGATATATCAAATCCAACGACCTTCCTTAAGATTATCAACAAGCACCTAACTCATACGATGACCGAAAGGGAATCGTAACGCCCTTACAACCACCGTTTCTAAACAAAAGTCAACACAAGCTTTTCCAAGCTCTCATGCTCTCTCAAGAGTCATAATTCAATATTCATCAAAAACTTTCTAACGAAAGGGAAATGCTAGCTATTTATAGTGTTGGACTATTTATTACACATGGACCCAAAAGTGACCCATAAGAAAGATAGGCCCATTAAGGGACTTTAGCTCCTTTGGACCCTCCCACATTCCATGCTATCATCCATATGTGGGTGCTCTCTCTTTGATGCTCAATAAGGTCCATCCAAGCCACCTTCCATAGCTTGAGAACTCCTTTACGCGTGTCTTCAATGGCATCCAAGAACTCCAATCCCTTAATCAAGGAGGGTATAGTTCAAAAATATGTGTTTGAGGTCCTTTGAAGTATCATCCAAATGCTTCCTCGCACCCTCATTATAAGCCTAAAATAGTCATTATTGTTGGTGCAAAATGTGTTTGTATCATCCTTCCCTTCTTGAAAAGAATTCGACCTCGAATTCAAAACCTTGCAAAATGATAGGGTAAACAAGCAACGACAATATCCTCAAGGCATGAGGGTTAGAGTTAGCAAAATCAATCCTATCACCATACTAAGGTTGCACACACTTAACATATAAACAAGCATCAAAATCATCAATCAAGGGTTTGTAACCCCACAAAATAAAAATTACTTGGTTACTCAAGAGACTTTGACAAAAGGGTAAACCAAAAAGACCATGGTAATTAGTCAACCACACATGTAAACCCACATTGATCCTATATTTCAACAAGCATAAGACCCCTTTTAAGTCAAGACTCACATGATAGTTCCCATAGCTAAGTGTATGGTCATAAACAAGGTTATGCCAAGTTAAGACTCCACCCAATGAGCTAGCTATCTTCAAAAATAGGATTACTCCCAAATTATCACCGGGGTCAAATGGAAGAAGTATCCATGAACATGGGTCAATGCATTACCCATTTTCCCCAAAAGTGCCACAATCACAAAAAAATATACTCTTTATACAATCATAATCAATGTCATATATAAGCAAATAGAGAGTAAAGAAAGGTATCTCGCAAATTGATTTCATCTAGGGTTTCCTCAAGGGCATGCTCACTACTTTGATCAAGAACATTATCAAGAGTATGCTCAAGAATTGGAACACTCAAAGAAGTAGAAATAATTGAAAAAAAAAGACCACCTTCCATTTCTTCACACTCATTTCCCATAAGAGTACTCTCATCTTCTAAGAAGAGATTTCCATCTTTAGGAGGAATGTTGTTACACCATATTGGGTTGTTATATAGAATATATCCCTCAAGAAGAGGTACATCATTCACATGTTTTACAACACTAGGTAGCGGACTAGGAGTGATTTCATCCCCTTCAAACAAAATATTGTACTTAAAGAGAGAAGGGTCAATCCAAGAAGGAGGATTAGAACATGTAAGTTCGCTCTTAAAAAGACAATTATCAAGTTTTGAAGAAGTGTCAAACACATGATCATCACTATAAGCCAAGCAAGTAATAGGATTTTCATTTAAAGGCATGCTCAAAGTGTCGCTCCTATTCAAATGATCAACATCATCACTAACTTGAGGTTCACTAGTCTCATAAAAAACATCCTCAGTAGTGGATTAAATTCACAAGAAAGTTGATCCACACAATTTCCACAAGACAATATACTATCATTCAACAAAAAGGCTTCAACACTAGGTGGACTCAAATCGATCTTACAAGAATAGTCAATTCGATCATCAATAGGATAAACTAGTGTATTCACGCTCTCAACTTGTACATTATCAACACGAGGTAAAGAATTATTAAGCTCATATAAAGATAAGCTATCACTCACACTCAATTGACTACTAGCCACACAATGTTCTTTTACATTTACTAAAGTGCAAGTGTTAACTTTGTTACCTTGAAGCTCGTGAGAAGATTCTTCTTTCAAGTTGGACACCCCCCTTTTTATGGATCCCAAATGGTTGCTTATTAGTCTAATTTTGTTTTCCATAGCATTAAGCTTCTCTATGATGAAAGCCAAAGACATTTTAATGGTAGAATTGAGTATTCACCTTCCTCGACCATTGTACCTTCCACACACGCCCTACTGATGAGTTCTAACATTGGATTGATCTTTACCAAAGAAGAGATGAGGGTACTTGATGCTGAAGTTTTCAAGGATACAGTTATAATTATTCCTCGTTTGGAGGTTATTCAGGTCGTCGAGATTACCCAGGTGCGCTCATTTGAATCTACTTATTTTACTAGGGCGGTTGGGAGAGTTAAGGATACTGGGAGGATGTTAGTGGAGGTCTCACAATTTCCTTATGATCTGGGTGTAAAGCTGCTTGCGTTAAACCATTTGATTAATAACATTACTGCAGATGAAGCAAGTTAATTTCCAAATAAGGTTGTCTCTGAACTGCCTCAGTATGGGAATAACCAATCTAGGTGAGAAGGTGGACAAATTTTTCGTACCATATCCTATGAAACACCTCCACCAAATGAGTCCACTAGTTTGTTATTGTCTGCTTTTGGTGTGCGCAGTGTTCATTCCAGGGACACTTTCCTCCTGTGTGAAGTTGTTGATCCTGATAAACTCATGGAATCAATCATCGCTGTGAAGTATATGTTGGAAAATATTATGCACAGCGGAAGCATTCCAGAAACATATTGCTTACATGAATAATAACTAACACATAGTTTATACTAGAACACATACAATATGCTAGATCACCTAAACTCACTGAAACTTAATTCGATAAATACCTCTTGAAGCGTGAACACGTATCATCAAGCAAGTCTTTGTGAACGCGGATCATCAAGCAAGTCCGACTCCAATTCTGCAGTCTTCTGCAGTGACCCAAATTAACAGACGAACTTTTCAATACTTGGGTGGGAAAGTATGGAATAGAAAACTTCTTTTTTTTCTAGGTTAGGAGAATCCCTACTTATAGAGATACTTTTCTAGTCCAAAAAGGAGAACAAAAACCTATTTATTTTCTAACAAGAATACAAATGCCTGTTTTTTCCTTTTTCTCTAGAAAATAGGATTCTGAGTTCTAGTTAAATATGGGTACTGCAGAGACCACAAAATTAATTACTGAGGCTCCTTATTATGAAAATAATTCAAAATTCTGATTTGAATTATTCTTACCCTAATAAATTACAAATCATTCCACTAGAAATTCGTAATTGCACTCCTTTATTTATATTGTGAAATTTCCCGTTAAACACTTATGTAATTTTCCATATTAAGATTACAGATACTAATCAATAAATTAAATTACTGACGAATTCAATCTAATGATTAATTTTCTTTAGAGCACTGCTTAACTTATTTCATGTGTCGGATTCATAAAATCTACTTGCGAGATTTGACACAATGAAAACTTATAAGCTTCTCAAAAAGGCATATCATCAATCTCTATACCGAGAAATGAATTCTATCAACTAACTTATTATTTCACCAATATATATTATTATCATCCAATCTACCAGGCATATTGACCCATCTCAGGATCTCACCTTTTAATAAATCAAAACGATAATTAGTATATACAACTCATAATAGTTATATCAAGATTGAGAATATAGGTTCATTTAATAGTTTAGAGAATATGTTTTTACCAGTCACTCTAAAACATCTATCTCTGCTCGGTCCAGTTCAATACATACAAAATGCACTAGCACAAGAAGTCGAAACTACACCGTTTCCATTATCAAGATAAATTACATTTAATCTTGTGCTATAATCATACCGATGGCTTGTCCAATTTCCATCCTAGATTGTGAACAAAATTTTTTATACTTATAAGAACCGATGATTAATCCTCCGTGTATAAGCTAAAACTCTATACACTAAATCATCTACTATATAAGTAAACATACACATAAACGAATACTTGATCTATTAAATCTTATTAAAATTGTTTTAACAATTGTTCTATAATAAATACTATATCTAAATACATGGTCAATAATATATATACCATGGTTAATAGTATATATCCCAATAATCTCCCACTTAGACTTTTAACGATCACAGTTGTTATAATATACTATATCTAAACGTATGGTTAATAATATATATCCTAACAGTATATGAGGATGGTAGTTGTTGGAGGAGAGTACGATGATTGTGAGTTTCTTAATGAATTGGGACTGTTTGCAATGGACGAGGAAACTGTCAAACATTTCAGAATTAACACAAGGTCGCAAAAGTGTTAATTGGAGATCCCAATTTTAGTTGGGCTGTTATTTTTAAGGAATTTGTATTGAAGGACTTGGACAAAGCAGAGGATAAAGTATTTCCATTCTTCACTAATATCTATTTGCTTGTAGATGATATTTCCACAATTGATTCTATCATTGGCTGGAATGCTAGAATTGCACTACTGGAGGCAAGAATGGTCGTGCATTCAACACACCTACACCAACCACAAGATTGCAAGCTAGTGCAAAATGGAAATAACGTTGAAATGGTAATAACTACTTCCAATGTCCGGTTGGTTCCCTTCTTTCGAAAGGAAAATCTTTTTCTAGAAAAACACCCTTGTGCCTGGTTCATTTCCTTCTTACATACTACAGGACCTACGAAAGATAACAACAAATATGATGGGCGACATGTATCCAGAAGAAGTACAAAGCATATTTGCAAGGGAATCATCGTTGAAAGAGCAAAGTTTTGTTATGCTTCTGGTTAAATTTGGACAAGATGTCAAAGAGGCAATAAGAGTAAAGCAAATTTTCTTAATACTCTCCAAAGACAACATAAAGATGCACTTTGCACCAGATCATCTAGATCATTTTCCTTGGCCAAATTTATTGCTGGATGCAGTGTCGTATCACTCTGCACTTGTGACATTGCAGTATGTGAACATTGCTACTTTTCAGATAATTGAGGAAGTGTAGGATGGATTTTGTGACATGAAACTTGAGGACAAGGTTCTTATTGAGGTCGGAGGTATTGTTATGAATGGGTCTAGACCCGTATTGGCAAAGCAACCCAATACCATATTAAGAGGCTATATTTGGGATTCGGGTTGGTAAATAGCACTTGTGGGAGCAAAATAGGTCATGCTAATGCGTATTGTGCCTTGGACAAAGTCTATGCTTCTCATCCCCAATTCTCTCTATGTCCTCTCATCTCCTTCGACTACTATTCTTGTTCTTCATAGTGTAATTGTTTCTTTCCGTATTAATCAAAGTTTATTAGTTTCGTTCCCTCTATTTATTGATTGTTGAGTTGAGAATTTGAGTTTGTTACACAATATTATCCTTTAAATATAATTAATTCAATGCTTTGAGAAATGTATTGGATAATGAATGCAATTAATAAGAGTAAATGGGTAGAAACGAGTAAATTATTTATTGGTTTTTCAAACTAAATAAGTATTGTTGAACATATATTTTTATTATAGTGGACAAGTAAAGATGTACAGAAAAATACTATTAATTAATGAAAAGACAGCATATATCAAGTGTAACTATATAGTCAAATCATTAAATAATATATAGTCGTACGTATGATATTAGTGGGTATTACTGTATACTGATTTTGGTTTATATATATCTAAATATTCCTAATTGGATTATTAAATTAAATATGATACGCCGACCAATCAAGAATGACGGTTTAGAGGATCATTTTAGACATTAATAAGCTGAACTCTTAACTGTGATCATTTACAACACAAGCTAAGTTCAATTATTAAAACTATTGTAAATTAGTAGGGGGATTAATTAATTAATTAGCAGAAGTATTTTAATTAACGGTGTGGAGATTCCATACTGATTTTGTAAGCGAGGATGACAGGTCACTTACAGAATGTTAAAAGACGGCGCTCATGAATTATAAAATATTCAGACACTAATATCACCAAATCATCAAAGATTAGGATGAAAAGATAAATATTTTTCATCCTTATTAAAAAATTTTGAATTAAAATAACATTGGACTTTTCCTTGGAAAAGAATATTATTCCACTAAAATGTGACTTTTTGGTATAAATCCGAATTCATTTAGCTCCTAAGCGAGTAACAAACTCCGAATAAAATATAAAAAGACTAATATCAGTTAGTGGCGAATCTATAGATATTTGACATAAAATCAATTTTTATCATGTACTCTCTTCATTTAAAAACGAATGACCCACTTTCCTTTTTAATCCGTTTAAAAAAAATGATTCTTTTTCTATTTTAACAACTTTTTAATTCCAACTTTCCACATGACATATTTAGACCATAAGATTAAAGGGCATTTTGATACATTTGAGATATCTTTAATTTAAAATCATAAAATTTAAAAATCTTCTTTATTTTTTTAAAGCCCGTATCAAATCAAATTAAATCCTTTTTTTTAAAAATGGAGAGAGTATTTGTTATCATTTTTGTTAGTTGGACACGTCCCAGCCAGTCATATCTATGAAGTAACAGTAGCCAAATTGAAATCAAAACAAAAGGAAAAGACAGCAATAGCCAACTCCACAAGTGCATGTATCAAATTCATGAATCCTCTACATATTTATAGATATTTGATTGTCATCGACATTAATTATTGTTCGTATATGAAAGGAAAAAACGGTACATGGATGCACTAAATTGTCGCAATGTACGGGATTAGGGAAATAGGTCGGACCTTAAAGGTCTATTATACGTACTCATATCATGTATTTCTATAAAAAGTTGTATTTATAGTTCACACTTATGACCTACTAATCACATGACAACTATATCAATTACGACAAACTCCCTTTCATTATTACTCGTATATATGAATTTCCAAAAGAAATATTGAAACACATAAATTTTAAATTTTAAATTTTGAATCCGCTTACATCCAGTGGCGGAGCCAGTCTTTGGCTATGGGGTTCATCCGAACCTCCTTCGACAGAAAAATATACTATTTATACATGATTAAAATTATTTTTATATATATATAATAGGACTTGAAACCCCTTCAACTAATTATTCTTCAAATATCAAAGTCCTTTAATTGAAATCCTGGCTCCGCTTCTACTTACATTTACAACATTATGATTTATAGTTAGTTGGGCACGTGCCAGTCATTCATAATTTTAAAGTACAGTCCCCCAAATCAAAAAAAAAACAAAAAGAAGATGCTGAGTCAACTCTCCCCATGTTTCAAAGTTGCCAACAAAGAGAAAAAACAACTGCCACTTCCCCAAATGCATGCATCAAATTCCACAAATCTCCTATTTATAGCCTACTCTTCCTACTCTCACTTCATCCTCAACTAATAAGACTACAGCTGAGTAGTACAAAACTGCCACTCCAAATTAACTAACAATGCCTTCAGCCGCAGCTGTAACTTTGGTCTCCAAATGCACGATTTTCCCATCCGAACAATCATCTCTTTCTGATCTGAAACTCTCTGTTTCCGATCTTCCTATGCTCTCTGTTCACTACATTCAAAAAGGATGTCTATTTACTCGTCCCCCTTTTCCTATCGCCCACCTCATTTCCCTTCTCAAGCCCAGTCTTTCTCAGACCCTAACTCACTTTCCTCCACTTGCTGGTCGATTCGTGACCGACTCAGATGGCTACGTCTACATTTCTTGCAATGATGCTGGTGTTGATTTTGTTCATGCTTCAGCCACACACATTTTCATTCGCGACGTCATAGGCTCCATTGATGTTCCTGATAATGTCAAGGAGTTTTTCCCTATGGACCGCACGGTTAGCTATCGAGGGCATTTTAGCCCTCTTCTTTCCGTCCAAGTGACGGAATTAGCTGACGGCGTTTTTATTGGATGCGCCGTCAATCATTCCGTCACTGATGGGACGTCGTTTTGGAACTTTTTTAACACATTTGCTGATGTGAGCAGGGGTGTGAAGAGGGTTATAAGACAGCCCGATTTTACCCGAAATTCAATTTTGATTTCGAATTCCGTGCTAAAACTCCCGGCTGATGGCCCTAAAATCACCTTCGCTGGTGATGCTCCATTGAGGGAGAGGATATTTAGTTTTAGCAGGGAATCAATTCAAAGACTCAAAGCGAAGACGAACAATCAGAAATTGAATTTCGACGGAGAAATCAACATTGTTGAATTGATGGCAAAACAGTGCAACGATCCCCTGAAAATCAAAACTAAAACGGAGACGATAAATCCAATGGCTGAGATTTCATCATTTCAATCGCTTTGCGCTTTGCTCTGGCGTGCAGTGACACGTGCAAGGAAGTTTCCAGCTTCGAAAATGACGACATTCAGAATGGCTGTAAATTGCCGTCACCGTCTCGAGCCGAAGCTAAATCCGTTATACTTCGGCAACGCAATTCAAAGCATTCCCACTTATGTCGCAGCAGGGGAAGTTCTGTCTAACAATCTACATTGGTGCGCGGAGCAATTGAACAAAAATGTGAAGGCGCACGATGATGTTATGGTGAGGAAGTACGTAGAGGATTGGGAGAAGGATCCACGGTGTTTTCCATTGGGAAATTTCGACGGAGCTATGCTGACTATGGGAAGCTCACCAAGGTTTCCAATGTATGAGAATGATTTCGGATGGGGCAGGCCAGTTGCTGTTCGGAGTGGAAGGGCGAATAAATTTGACGGTAAGATATCAGCATTTCCGGGGAGAGAAGGAGGAGGAAGTGTGGATTTGGAGGTGATTTTGTCACCCGAAACAATGGAAGGACTTGAATCTGATCCCGAATTCATGCAGTTTGTTACTGGCTATTGAATTTGTGTAACATAGCAGTTGTTGTTGTTGTGATTTTTACTCAAATTTGTATTGGTTGTGATTAATTTGATTGAGTTTAATCTTTGTTGAATTGCTAAAACTAGTACTCTCTCAGTCTCAATTGATGTAGTATGTTTATTTGAACACGATTTTCTTTAAAAAAATTTAAAATAAATTATAAATATTTTTGTGATTATAAAAATATTAAAAGTAAATAAAATGTGTAAGGTCAAATAGTTTATAAATAAGGAAATATAATATATATTTTTTTACAACAAATTAAAAATGAATTTTAATCCTAATATAAAACCAAATTACATCCTAAATTGTAGTATTATTTTATGGTTTTACTTTAAAAAGAAAAAAATAATTAAAAAAAAGAATCAAACCTGCAATAAACCTAAAAACTTAGGAGGGGAGGCGCAGGTCTCCTAGAATTCCAAATGTACTTTGATTTCCTAAGTAGATCAGTTGGTTAATTACCTGAACTTTATTGGTAAGATTTTATTCACCACCTTGAAAACGAAGGTGGTTGCCATCATCCATAGATTTCCTTCCGTGTCTGCCATGGCACAAGAGATGCGTGATTGATCGAAACTTCAACATGATCTGCTCGTTCTCATCCGTAGGCGTGTGAATTTGATTGAAGATTATCTAAAATTCGGCATCGTTTGCAAATCCTGGCACTCTGTACCCACCAAAAGCAATTTCACTAGTGACCTACCTAGAATTCCATGGCTCATGTTACCTGAAGAGGAAGAGGATAAAAGCTGTCGAAAATTCTTTAGTATCTATAATGGTATGGTTTTGTATAAGAGGATTCCTAAAGCCATTGGAAAACGATGTATGGAGTCTATGGGATGGTTTATCACAGTAGGAGAAGAAGAGGATGAAATTAGTTTACTACATCCTTTCTCCGACGTTCAGATTGAATTACCGCATCAAAATACTACAGAATATTATGAACAACATAAAGTTGAATGTCTAAGTGTGTTTATTCGTAAGGCGGTTTTGTCAGCTAGTCCTTCTCATACATCGGACTTTGTTCTTATGGTCATTGAGGGAAACATGAGATTCCTCAATTTTTGGCGAACCTGGGATTTGAGATGGATTCGAATTCATTGGGTTCCATTTGCTTATTCTCGGTTTGTTGATTTGGTATATTTTAATGGCCTCTTTTATGCTGTCAATATGCATGGCGAGGTCGTAGTTTGTGATGTTGTTGGTCCTGAACCCACTAAAAGAAGTCATGTTGTGCTGCATCTACCATTTGGTCCTCGAGATCATTTAGCTAATGTATACACACTAGAATCACTAGAATCATTATTTGTAGTTATGCGATATGGCGTTTATCTATTGCCTGTCAAAGATAATTCTGACAAGATGAGGATTCCATTGACGCACAACCCATGTGAAGGCGAGAAGGAGCTTGAGGAGGAGGAAGAGGTAAGATATGGGACAAGAGCTTTTCGAGTTTTTCAGGTCGGTCTAGCTGTTGATGGCAAAGTAAAAGTAACGGAAACCAAGGAATTAGGGGACAAAATTTTTTTCCTTGGTGCTAATTCTTCTCTTGCAGTCCAAGCATCTCAATTTCCTGGAATCAAGCCCAACCATATTTATTTTACTGCTAATTTTTTTGAGTCGTACCTTGGCTATGAAGAAGGAGGCGGCTTGGACATGGGGGTGTGCAACTTAACAGACGGCATCATCGGCCGATTGCATTACGAGGGTATTTCCCTCAGTTGTGTTTGTCCTCCGACTTGGGTCACACAAACTCTATTAGAATCATGACACATTTTTATCTACTCTATTTATTTATGCTATTTTTACTATTAAAAGTTGAATTCTTTTATATTTAAAATAATTACAACCTATCATTTACTTTCAGAATCAATTGATATATCTTTCTTGAATTAATATAATTGCTGTACTTTCTTGCTTCCATGTATGTTGAATTGGAATGTGATCAGTACTAACCTTATTCACAATTTTCTTAATGGAGAAAGTCCTTCTCATAGGTTGCCCCCAAGGCTTTGGTTTAGTGGTAAGAGCACAAACACATGATGTGTGGTATTTAGTGGGACAGGTTAGTTACCCAATTTTTACCTTTTCTTTTAAAAAAACTTCTGGTAGGTTAGAGCTTATACAAGTCAGCTGGTGTAGGATATTGAAAGTTATGAACACTGAGTTATAACTTATAGCATAAGTCAAAACAGTAATTACTGAATATTCTTATAGCATAATTTGTTTTCTCGTTAAATTTAAATTCTGGATTTGCCAGAGGAAGAGAGTGACTATGACGAGAAGGAAATGGCATATGAAGAGTCTGAAGAGGAAGGCTGAGGTAGGAACTGATCTTCATTGTTAATCAGTATCCATCTTAATCTTTTTGATCTTGTATTGCATTTAATGAATAGGTAACTTGTAAATGAGAGTTTTCTATACTTCTGCTAGTTTGTAAACTTTTATGCCAGAATTGCTATATTCTTTACATGTACATTTGCACTTTTTTAACTTCTTGTTATAATGTTTATATTGGTTTTTGTCGTTAGAACATTGAGAGGACCTTTCCTTAGTACTGACAGTAGGAGCAATTGAGAGGACCTTTCCTTAGTACTGACAGTAGGAGCCGGACAATTTTAATATTTGTACTATTCTCTCCTTTCACTTTTACTTGTCCTATACTCTCTCTATCTTAAATTACTTGACATGTTTGCTAAAAAAAAAAAATCTCAAAATAGTTGGTATGTTTAAGAATTCAAGAAATAATTAACCATTTTTTTCCAACTATACTCATATTAATTGAAGAAGATTCATCTAATCAAGATTAAATAAGGTCATATTAGTCAATTTGCACCCCTTATTAATTTTTCCTTAAGATATGTGCAAAAAACAAATATGCCAAGTAAATTGAGATGGTGGGAGTACTAAAAACACATTTTTTTACTTTTACTTGTCATTTTTAGCATATCAAAATAAAAACTTTTTTTTTTCATATCTTAGTCTTACCCTTAACGCTTACTATTTATTCTTCAAATCATTTTTCACTCATGTCAATTATTATTTTTAAAGAGCGTGCAAAGTCCAACGTAGACAAGTAAAAATGAACAACGGGAGTATCTAATTCAACAGTGATGACTGGTTTTGGCATGAAAAGAACGAGATTTTAGCCAAAATTATCGATAAGGGAGTGGGTCTATTCTGGTCCTTAGATTTGCGAAAGTGATATACTAATTATGAATAAGGGCACAGTCAAAAACAATTACTATTAGTTTTAGTCTTGAACTTTTAAAATAACAATAATTTAAAATTATCTTTTTAAGCTAAAACAATTAAAATGGGACTGAATACTCCCTCTGTTTTAATTTGTTTGACTTATTTTTATTTTTAGTCCATTTAGAAAAAAATAATGTTTTTCCTTTTTAGCAACTCTTTAATTTCAACTTTCTACATGACATTTTTAAGACAATAAGATTAAAGATCATTTTAATACATTTGAAATATCTTTAATTAAAGATTACAAGATTCAAAAGTCTTCTTTATTTTTTTCAATTCTGTGTCAAGTCAAAACTGATCAATTAATTTGAAATTGAGGGAGTATATATTACAAGAGGGACAGTTTCTAAATGGATTTTTATAGGCCTCAAGGAAAATGCCAACCAACATTGAATGTTATAAGTTGGCACTCATTGATGATTATTTACTAGGATTGCACCTCTCGTGGGACAAGGGCCATGTCTCATTGTCCCTTCCAATATTTGTTACATGCAAATACACTAATTTTTTGTTATGTACCAACACGATAATTTTGGACTTTTTTATTGTTTTAACAAATAGAGAAATTTGACGGATAAGATTATCAAATCAAATAAATTGAACAAATGATGGGTCAAGATCATGTTGTTTGTAGGGAATTGAAAAAGGAAGACCGACTAGACAATTAGACATCAAACGATTAATTTCGATAAACGTAATACTAGTAATAAACGAAAAGCAAGGTGTGGCAATAAGTCAAAACTTTTTACTTCTCAGCCTAAGCTAAGTCTTTCTCAATGATCAATCACTTTTCAATATATTCCGATAAAGTCTTAAAAAAAAGGAAAAACTTTTAAACTAATAAGCTACTTAAGAAAAAAGCTAAAGAAAGAAAAAATAGGAAGTTTTCCGTTAGAATGAATTGGGTGTAATGTTTAAAAATTTCTGACTTGCGTGACTTAGGGAATGAAATAGTAAAAAAAAAGAAGAAGATATATCTAACAGAAAAGAAAGAAAAAAAATGACTGTTGATTCACCTATTTTTAATAATTTAGTAATCGTTGATGCAATGAAGTTTTACGTTTGACAATTCAATATGCAGCAATACTGCTGTTTATATTTGGGCTCGTACCTGCCTACCCGTCATATCATATTCATCTGTTTCAATTTGTTTGTCTTATTTTTTTGGCAAATTATTTAATTTTAACTTTTAATAAGATGTTTAATACCAAAGGTCATAGAAGGGAAAATGTCATTTCGCTATTTGGGCGTGCCTTTATCTTCTAAGAAATTAAGTATCCAACAATGTATGCCTTTGATTGAGAAAATGGTGGCAAGGATAAAATGTTAGACTATGAAGCTCCTCTCATATAGTGGCAGATTGCAGCTTATAAAGAGTGTTCTATTGGAGATGCAGACGTATTGGGCACAATTATTTTTACTGCCCAAAAAGATTACTGAACTAGTTACTAGTGTGTGCAGAACATTTTTATGGACCGGAAGTGTTGATACTTAAAAAAGGCATTAGTAGCTTGGGATAAGTTGTGCCTACCTAGGTCAGCGGGAGGGTTGAATATCATTGATGTCTACCGATGGAATAGAGCAGCGATATGTAAATTGCTATGGGCTATTGCTACGAAGAAGGACACATTATGGATACAGAAGGTGCATGCATATTACATCAAGAATAACAACCTTGATACTGCTTTGAAGCTAGTTGGATTGTAAGGAAGATTGTTGGTGCCAAGGACTGGTTTCCCAATGGAAATGTGCAGGCAGAATTGAATAGCTTTTGTAAGAAGGGGAAATTCAGCATCAAACTAGTCTATCAGTCCTTTATCCCTCAATGCCTCAAAGTTACATGGAAAAGTATCACAATAGGGGCTGGTATCATCCCGAGGCATCAATTCATAACTTGGTTAGTACTTCAACAACGGCTTGCCACAGTTGATCGATTATCCAGATGAGGGATTCAGGTGTCCAAAGAATGTGTATTATGTGACACTGGATTGGAGGAGACATTCTCCCACCTTTTTTTTATGACTGTACATACTTTAGCACAATCTGGAGGGGCTTATTGAAATGGTTAAATGTCACAAGGCAAACTACATGTTGGGAAACTGAAGTTAGATGGCTGGAGCAAAGAGTTGAGAGTACAAAACCCAAAGTTGAAGTCCTGACCTTTTTAATGCAAGAGTTTACCACGTTTGGTTGGAAAGAAACACTCGGCGATTCCAGGGACTGCAGCGAGTGTGTTCTGATAGAGTGAAGGAGATAACAATTCAGCTACACCTCCGAGGGCTTTATCAAGCTAAATGGAAGCGAATGCTAGAGGCTCTTAATAGTTGCCCGAAAAAAACATAGTAGTACATGCTGCTTTTTATTCTAGGAGTGTTTTCATTATTCTGTAGTCTAGTTCTAGCATACACATGAGCTAGCAATTTTAAATTGGATCACTTTGGTTGAATAAAAAATTTTCTTTTTCGATCAAAAGAAAAAAAAAATGTTTAATACCACATTATTAAAGATCATTTTGATATATTCTACATATTTTCAGTTTAAGATCATAAGATTCAAAAGTATTATTTACTATTTTAAAATGTGTCATATCAAAATCAAACGAACAAATTGAGACGGAGGGAGTACGATTGAACCCTGATCCATTCAACTAATTAATCATCAAAATGGACACTGAAGTGAACACTTCAATAATTCAACAACAGAGAACTAATTTATTCGATAGAAAACTCAAAGTAGAAATTACAATGGAAATGATCATAAAGATCATCAGAAGAGGATAAAGAGATGTAGAGACTTAAGAATCGGGATGAGAGGGAAGCAGACTTTTCTTAACAATATTCACATGACCCTATTTCACCCAACGTGCCCTATTTATCAACCTGAATCCCAAACATAACCACTTAATTTGGTGTTGGGCTGCTCTGATAATACCGATCCAGGCCATATTCATAACAGACACAGTGGGTCAACTCCCCCAAGTAAATAAATTTGCAAAGACAAAGAACATCAAAGCGTTCAAAAATAAAAGCATGAATCTCCATTCATCAAATGCATGAACCCATAGTCTCGTAACATTGCAGTGCCAATTCCAAACCTATATAATTAAGTAATTAGTAGTAGAATTTAGCAAAAGCTTTGGAAGAAGCTACTGCTAATTATTAACAATGCCTTAGGAGATAGCTGTAAATTTGGTCTCCAAATGCACCAATTTTTCCCTCCCAAGAACCATCTCTTCCTGACCTAAAACTCTTTGTTTCCGATCTTCCTATGCTCTCTGTTCACTACATTCAGAAAGGTTATCTCCAACTCCCTTCGCTTCTCAAGCCCAGTCTTTATCAGACCCTAAACGGCTGAGATTTCATCATTTCAATCGCTTTGAGCATTGCTCTGGGGTGCGTTTGAGCCGTTGACCCGTGCAAGGAAGTTCCCAGCTTCCAAAATGACGACATTTGGAATGGCTACTGTAAATTGCCGTTACCGTGTTTGGCCGAAGCTAAATCTGTTATACTTTGGCAATGCAATTCGGAGCATTTCTACTTACGCATCAGCAGGGGAAGTTTTGTGTCACGATCTGCACTGGTGCACGGAACAATTGAACAAAAACGTGAAGGCGCACGATGATGTTATGGTGAGGAAGTTCGTAGCGGATTGGGAGAGAGATCCACGGTGTTCCGCTGGGAACTTTTGACGGAGTTATGCTAACCATGGCAAGCTCGCCGAGGTTTCCAATGTATGAAACTTATTTCGGGTGGGGCAGGCCCGTTGTTGTTCGGAGTGGGCAAGCGAACAACTTTGACGGGAAGATATCAGCGTTTCCGGGGAGAGAAGGAGGAGGAGGAACAAATTTATTCACCGGCCCGCTCCGAACATCAACGGGCCTGCCCCACCCTCCCCATTGTTAGCATAATTCTGTCAAAATTTCGCAGTGGAAAACACCGTGGATCTCTCTCCCAATGCTCTACGTACTTCCTCACCATAACATCATCATGTACCTTCACGTTTTTGTTCAATTGCCCTCCACATCAGTGCAGATCATGAGATAAACGTACTTCCCTGTTGATGCGTAAGTAGAAATGCTCCGAATTGCGTGGACGGAGTATAATGAGTTTAGCTTCAGCCAGAGACGGCAATTTACAGCCATTTGGAATGTCTGTCATTTGGAAGCTGGGAACTTACTTGCACGTGTCAATGCACCCAAGAGCAAAGCGCATAGCGATTGAAATGATGAAATCTCAGCCGTTGAGGTTATGAGAAATATTGAGCTTGAGAAGCGAAAGGAGTAGCAGATAACCTTTCTGAATGTAGTGAACAAAGCACTTAGGAAGATCGGAAACAAAGAGTTTTAGGTTAAGAAGAGATGATTTTTGGGATGGGAAAATGGTGCATTTGGAGACTAAATTAGAGCTGCAGGCATTGTACAAATTAGCTGTACTGTTATTACATGAATAACGAGTGAAAGCTGAGGATGAAGCGAAAGTAAGGAATAGGAAGGGCTTTATATAGGAGATTCATGGAACTTAGGTTCATGCATTTGGGAGGTGTCACATTTCTATTTGTTGGCAAGTTTGTATGAATTGACCCTTCAAAGATATGACTGGCTGGCATGTGCTCAACTACCTACAAATTAAATGATAAACCAACATGGTTGTGGTGTAGCGGTAGGACTGCTTCACCCTTAATTAAAGATCTCGAGTTTGACCCCTAAAAATGAAGAAAATTCTATTGGGAGCGCCACCTCTAGAATGGATCCTGCGGAACGCGATTAATTGGGGCTCCAAACGAGAATTGGACACCAAATGAAAAATCGAATTTTTTTCTTACAAATGATAAGAAAACGAGCAAAAGTTATTAGGTTCACGATATAGTATAGCTTATGTTCTAGATCTGCCACTAATAGACACTAGCTATTTTTTTTATTTCTCACTCGATATTTATTTCCTATTCTGAGGCTAGATTCATTCGAATTCACATCGAAATGTCTCACTTCAAGAGTAAAACGCTCCGCTTTCAAAGACAACTATATTTCCAAAGTTTAAATCCAATACCTCTTTATAAGGATGGAAGGTATTTAACATCTCACCACAATCTTTGATAATTTGTTGATATTGGTGACCCAACTATATGACAATAATTTCGTTTCAGTAAATTAATTCTAGCTAACTGAAATTATTATTCTCTTTTTAAGAGATTAAATATTTGCTATTAAGGGTTTTGGTGGGAAGAATACTTTTGCATTTAATCAAAACCTTCGTGTTCGAACTTTTAGAATAGAATTATTTTTTAATAGAGAGCACTTTTTGGATTAATAAGTTTTACGCTGAATAATTTTATATAACTCGGAGCTTCAATAAAAAAATCAAACACCTTATAAAAAAAACATAAAAAAAAACAACTTTGGAGGATGTGAAAAATTTTCATCCTTCAACTTTGCTTTAAAAATTAAACTATCCTCTCAATTTTGAACAATAATCATACTCTCCCCTTTATTCTATGTAATATCCATTTTGCCCTTGTAATTTTAATCTTATATTTATGTAATACCTCTTTATATTATATAATATATATTTTTGTAACCTAGGTATTTACAACATTTTATTTATATTCATTAACATTATAAGTATAATAATAATTTTTATGAACTTGTCACAAAATTTAATGTTATTTTTTAAGACCGTTGTTATTTCAATATTATATGTATTAAGGAGTCGTTTGGTATGAGGTATAAGGTATAATAATTCGAAAATAAAATTCAGGATTATTTTATTTTGTGTTTGGTTGGAGGTATTAGTTAGTCCCAAAATTATTTATACAACAATGATGGGATAAGTTATCTCATTTACATGTTGATATAACTTATCTCGGGATAACTTGTTCCCAACCAAACGACCCCTAAGTGTGTATATGTATGTACATGCATGTGCATATATTTTTGTGTTTCACCACTCTCTTACTAAATTCGTTTCATATTACTTGACTTTTGTTGACATGACACAACCCTTAAGAAAATTTTATTTATAGGTGTATTTTATTGAACTAACCTTATTAATGATACTTTGGAACTTTAAATTTGACAATACCATTACTTTATGTAGTTATTTTATACTAAGGGTAGAAAGAAAAAAATATAATACAATTCTCTTAATTTCATAAATTGGACAAGTAAATTAAAAACATTTTGAGCATGAAGGTCAAGTAATAAAAAGGGGGAGTATTATCTATTGTCTATATAAATAAATAAATAAGTTGTGATTGTCATTAATAGAGTATTACATAAATTATAATTTCAAATCTAAATAAATATAATCTTTAAAAATTTGGATTTTTATTAATTATTTTGTATTTCTTGCATTGAAATATATTTATAAAGTTATTATTATCTATTATTTTCACTTGTAAAAATTAATATTAGAGTTTTAATTCTTATTATTAATAAAACTAATTTTCTTATTATGCTAATTTACTTCATTATAGAGCATCATTAGTTTCTATACTTAATTAATATTTCTTACTTTTTTCATTCAAAAAATAATGTTCATGTTTTTATGAAAAATTTGTTATATGAATTTTTTAAAAAAAAAAATGAAAATATGATGATTTTAAAGAAGTAAAAATAAAAAAAGAAGAAAAACATTGATAATGAGAGGGTATAATAGATATTTTAAAAATTTAATTAAGATAAAGAAGAAAATATGACTATTATTTAAAATTGAGGGAGGTGTGGGAGGTGAGGGAGGAGGGAAAATAATTTTCACCCTGGAAAAAATGTTGTCTTTAATGTACACTATCAGCCAAATTGTGTGCATTTGGTGGGTTCCGTATCCAAGTGGCCAAGCATAAGTCTATTTGTCAAGACTTGGCTGTATATATTTTCTTGGATCCAAAGGATCAATTAATGTGTGGTGTATAAATTTTCTAATTTACTTTTATGTACTTGGCTTCAAATTTGTGTCCCCTATAATTAACATAGAGTAATGATGGCTCGGGAAGTCCCGAACCTAGAGAAAATATACTTCTTGAGAACTTATCTAACACTTCGTCTCTCATTATTAAGTAATACAACTGCTTCAATCCACTTGAACGCGTAGTCCACAACAATACCAATATATTTGTGAACACAAGACCTAACAAAGGGCTCCATGTAGTTGATTCCGCATACGTCAAATAATTCAACTTTCAAAACTGGTGTCAATGGCAAATAGTGTAGGAAATTGTTGTAAAATTGTTAATGTACCTTTATATAAGTCATTTGAAGGATTAGAATCTTTAAGTAACATGATAGGCACATTTTTTTTTCCGAACTAACATATTTAAGAAAACATAAATTTATCTTATATTCCTCGCTCCCTTTGTTTCTTTTTACTTGTCATGTTTATCTTATCGAGAGTTAATTTGAGTAATTTGTAAAACTAAATGAGATTAGATTAATTCAATATAATAAAATTAAAATTTGAATATTCAAAAGCTATACAAAAATACTATAAGTTACAACTTTTCTCATATCAATATGATTTTTAAAAAAAATGTTGGTCAAAGTTCATATTATTTGACTCTAAAAAAGAAAAGCACGACAAGTAAAAAGAAACGGAGAAAGTATAAACTAAAACAACATAGATCAGTCAATTAGTAAGTTCTTTTCTTATGATAAGGAAATATTGTTTCAATGCGTCTACACTTCATAATCAATTTATATATGTTACAATCATCACAAGGTGCAGTATTATTCAAAACGCCACTCTCTTGTAGCATCTTTTGCAAAAATGTCATTTCCCATCTTTATTTATAAGGTTTGTAATTTTCACATTGAACCTATATAGTAATATGAATCCTACAAATAAATGAATAGTAACTAATGTCCGTGACCCCTGGATGCCGAAGGCATCCTTGGGATGATCTCGTAGTTCCTACGTATGAGAGGAGTAGGGTTGGACCAGGAGGGTCTCTTAGCGTCTTCTCTTTTCTTCTCATCGGAGTTATTTCACAAAGACTTGCCAGGGTAAGGAGGAAGGGGGAACAAAGCACACTTGGAGAGGGCACAATACAACGGAGAGTTGTATGCTGCGTTTGGGAGATTCAATAGCACCGACTATGAACCCGGAAAGAGAAGCGCTTAAGTTATATTATACAGAATGTAAGACTAAAATTGGTGATAAGAATCAAGTAACTACTCCTTCTGTTTCATTTTACTTAACCTTGTTAATTTGACACTCTCCTTAAAAAAATATTTACTAGGAGTTTATTTACTAAACAAGTCTTGTTAATTATACTTTGAAAATATAAATTTGAGTATTATACATTTTATGAAGTCATTTAATGATAGGAGAAGTTTTGGAAGAACATGATAAAGTTCTCTTAATTTCATAAATTGAACAAGTAATAAATTGAAACAACTATTTTTAGTATGGGAGTAAAGTAAAACAAAACGGAGGGAGTATGTATGAAAATCATTAATAGATTGTTATAAAGAATTATCAAAGATAGTGTCCTCACTAAAATTTTTCACCTCTTCCAATGATATAAAATCATTTGAAAATTTTTGGGTGAGATTATCATTTATCAGATTACTTTGTGATGGTCTTTTACTTGTAGTAAAAGACATTTCAACTCTTTTATTCACTAGCGAATAGTTGGGACGTACAATACGAACTAATTGGCCCTTTATTATTTAGTAGCCCTTAAATTACTTGGTTCAAATAAGTCTGTTTTACTTTATGACATGTATTTAATTTCTTTGATATTTGTCCTCTATTAAACATTTTGATATTTGTCCTCTATTGTTCACGTCATTAGTAAAGACAATACAAATAACTAAATAATATAATACGAATTGAAATGGTATTCTATTTTTTTTTTGGCTTTCCACTCGGTGTTCGATACCTATATTGGAGTCCGACTAATCCAAATTCATGTTGGTCCCACTATGGGGGTAAAGCACTCCCTATCAAAGGTGGGGATAACTTCTGTGCTGTGAGCAGATAATGAGTGCTCTGCACAATACCTAAGCTAGAGAAAAAGAGGGGATTGAGAGGAAAAGAGAGAGGAGAAAATATCTAACTGAATTTTATTTCCAAAAAACTGCTCTACTGATGAACCATTACAGATATTTATAGAGAGAGTTGTTAGCTTACAGCTGTCACTGTACAGCTGTCACCTCATAACAAACTTTCTAACTAACTCTATTAACAACTAACTCCCACGCCTCTAATCAGCTTGCACTCTTCTTTTCTTTAGCTCAACACTCCCCCTCAAGCTGATGGCTTGAAGAGATCCTTCAATCCCAACTTGCTCAGTAAGTATTCATGTTGCAGTTTTCCTAAAGCTTTAGTGAGAAGGTCTGCCAGTTGTTCTTCAGTAGGTACATGTTCAGTTTTAATCATCCCTTGACTGATCTTTTCTCTCACAAAATGACAATCTATGTCAATATGCTTGGTCCTTTCATGAAATATGGGATTTGCAGCAATTTGAATTGCTGCTTTGCTATCACACAATAGGTTTACAAGCTTGTTGACTTGAACACCAAGCTCTTGAAACAATCCAATCAACCATGTAATCTCTGCAACACAATTGGCCATGCTTCTAAATTCTGCTTCTGCAGAACTCCTGGATACAGTTTCTTGTTTCTTTGACTTCCATGAGATTAAGGCTCCTCCAAACTTCACCGAATAGCTTGTCACTGATCTTCTAGTTTGTAGACAAGCACCCCAGTCAGAATCACAGTGTGCAACCAGTTGTTTTGTGCTCTCTGCAGGCATGAACAGACCCACTCCAAGAGTACCTTTAATATACCTTACTACTCTTAAGACAACCTCCATATGCGACCTTTTTGGATAATGCATATATTGACTTAGCACTTGCACCACAAAGGCTAAATCAGGTCTGGTCATAGTTAGGTAGAGTAGTCTACCAACTAGTCTCTGATAGATGGTGAAGTCCTTAAGTATTTCATCCTCACCTGCAACTTCTTTATATATGGTTTTATCATACTCTAGAGATGTTAGCTTCTGATTTACTTCAAGTGGAGTCCCAGCAGGTTTTGCTCCACTTAATCCAGCCTCTGACACAAGTTCTAGAGCATATTTCCTTTGGCTTAGTACTATCCCCTCTTTGGATCTTGCCACTTTAATTCCCAGAAAGAACTTAAGTTCTCCAAGATCTTTCATTTTGAATTTGTGTTCTAAATCTTCCCTGGCTTGAGTGATCATAACTGAATTGTTGCCAGTGATCAGTAAATCATCAACATATACTAAGATAACTACCATCACACTACCAGATTTCTTGGTAAACAAGAAGTAATCATAATGACTTTGGCTGAACCCCATCTGTATGAGAGCATCAGTTAACTTCTTATTCCACTGTCTAGGGGCTTGTTTTAGACCATACAATGATTTATGGAGTTTGCAGACCTTGTGACACCCCTCTTGTCTGCTAAATCCATCAGGAATTTGCATGTAAACTTCTTCCACAAGATCTCCATTGAGGAATGCATTATGCACATCCATCTGAAAAATCACCCAACTTCTAGATGCAGCTAAAGCAATGAGAGATCTCATAGTAACCAGTTTAGCAACTGGAGAAAAAGTATCAGAATAATTCACCCCTTCTTTTTGACTATACCCCTTGGCTACAAGCCTAGCCTTATATCTCTCCACTTCACCAGAGGCCCTATACTTCACCTTGTACACCCACTTACATCCAATAGGTGATTTACCAGAGGGTAAGTCCACAATGGACTAGGTATGACTGTCCTCCAGAGCTGCAATTTCAAGCTTCATGGCATGAATCCAAGTAGGATCTTTGGAGGCTTCAAGGAAGGAGGTAGGTTCAGGAATAGTGGAATAGACAGCCAATGCCTGCTGATAAGAAGGGGAAAGATGAGAGTAAGTAACATAAGAAGACATTGGATAGGGACATTGGGAAGAAGATTTTGGAGTGACAAAGTCATTAAGCCAAACAGGAGGCTTAGTAACTCTTGTGGATTTTCTCTGAGCTGCAACTGGATTAACAGAGACACTCGGAGAGGAAACAGGTGGACTAGAATGTTCAGGAGACGGATTAGAAGAAATGTCAGGTGGAGGAGGAGGCTCAGAAGTGAAGTTAGGAGGGAACTCCCCCTGGGAAGAAGAATCAGCAGTAGACTGATGCTGAGAAGAATAAGAGTGAATAAGAGGAATATCTAGAACAGGGAATAGATGAATGCCAGTAGAGTGAGCATGAAGAAAGGGAAAAATTGATTCTGTGAACACTATATTTCTGCTAATGAGGAAAGACTTAGAGTGAATATCAAGCACCTTATACCCCTTCTAAGTGGAGGAATATCCCATAAAAACACCAGGAATAGCTCTAGAAGCAAATTTGTCTGAACAAGGTGTGTTAGTGGCATAACTAAGACAACCAAACACTCTTAAGTGGGATAAAGAGGGAGGATGCTTATACAGTAATTCATAAGGAGATTTGAAGTTGAATCCTTTAGATGTAATTCTGTTAAGAATGTATGTAGCAGTGTCCACACACTCTCCCCAGTATTTTAGAGGGATTCCTGCTTGAAAGCTGAGTGATCTAGCCACAGCAAGAATCGTTCTATGTTTTCTTTCAACCACTCCATTCTGTTGTGGAGTGTAAACACAAGAACTTTGATGCAAAATACCAAGATTAGACATTAAAGATTGAAACTCATTACTGAAAAATTCACAACCATTATCTGTTCTCAAAACTTTCACAGATGCAGCAAAAAGATTCTTTATTCTGGTCAGAAAATCTCTCATAACAACAATCACCTCTGACTTGAACTGGATTAGAAACAACCAGGTAAAATTGGAGTAATCATCTACCACTGTTACAAAGAACCTCTTATTATTGTGAGTGGATACTCTATAGGGACCCCAAATGTCACAATGTAGAAGATCAAAGGAATTTCTGGACACAGAACTACTAAGTTGAAAAGGAAGCTTTGTATGCTTTGCTAAAGGACACACAGTACACACATGATCTTCAAACATCAGGTGCTGCATATCAGCATGTTTTTTTATAACAGCTATTGGGGCATGGCCCAATCTTCTATGCCAAAGAATGCTAGAGTCTGGTAATTGCTTCACATTATTTGCAAACTTGTTAACATACTTGTGATGACTAGAACCTCTCTTGACTGAGCTTCCTTTGAGAATATACAACCCCAGATCTTCTCTACCAATCCCGTTCACCATGCCAGTATAAAGATCCTGGAATATACAGAAGTCAGGAAAGAAATTCACTGAGCACTGTATTTCCCTAGTCAGTTTTGAGATAGATAAAAGATTAAATCTGAACTCAGGTAAATACAACACATCAGAGATAGTGTGAGTGTCCAACACAGTGGAACTTCCTTTATATGAGACTTTCACTTCACTACCTGTTGGAAGGTGTACTTTACTTGTCTCTGATGTAGAAACTGCTTGATGACTATGCAACATCTCAGGATTAGAGGTGATGTGATTAGTGGCACCAGTATCTACTATCCAGCTATCACTCACACCATTAGTAGTTGCAGCACCAGTGTCATTTACACTATTAACAACAATATTAGTGGCACTACTAGCAGTTGAAACAACATGAATACCTGCATTTACTGGCTGAGTAGGATGTTGCTCTTCATTTCCCTTGCTGAGCATCATCATAATTTGTTGGTATTGATCTGGAGTAAAGCATGGTAATTATGGTGATACAGCATGTGAAGTTCCAGCCTGAGATGTACTGGCTCGACCAAAGTGTGAAGGTGTCCCATAGCTAGAATTTGTGAGGTAGGTTGATTCTGATACTCTGCCTTCTACTTGATTAGCAAATTGACTAGATCCTTTCTTCTTAGCCTTAGGCCAGTCAGGGGTATAGCCAATGGGTTTGAAGCAATTCTCCTTTGTATGTCCATTATAGCTGCAATATTCACACACTAGTGGCCCTTTTCTGAGTGGTGGTGACCTTATGTTGCTTCCAGTAGATGCTCGATTGGTGAAGTTGCCTCCATGACCAGTAGAGCTCATGACCTCTCCATTATAGCCATGACTACCTCCAGAACTACCTCCTTCACTATAGCTAGTGCTAGAACTACCACCAATCCTTTTTCCCTTGTTACCCCTATAGTTAGAGTTAGGCCCTGCTCTATGAGTGAAAAAAGTTGCAGCTTCTAGGGAGTCTGATACCTGATTAACTTGAGAAAAGCTAGCTATAGACCTTTGACTTTCATGATCAACAATCATTGAATATACCTTGTTCAAGGGTGGAATTGGTGACATCATTAGAACTTGACTTCTCCATTGTGAGTAAGTTTCATTTAGTCCTATAAGGAACTGCAAAACTCTTTGATAGCCAAAATGATGAGCGTAACTCCTAGATTCAGGACAGTTGCATCCAGGACAAGGCATGAGTGCATCAAACTCATCCCAAAGATTTCTCATTCTAGAAAAATAATCAGTCACAGATAAGGTGCCCTGAGTTAGAGTCGTAATCTCTCTATGTAAAAAAAACACCCTAGATCCATTTAATTTATCGAATCTTTCCTTCAAATCTTCCCACACTTTATGAGCATTAGAAGCATAGATCATGCTGCTCAAAAGGTCTTTCCTTACTGCATTCATGATCCATGATAACACTACTGCATTCACTCTTTCCCACTGCTCATGCAGAGATTCAGGGAATTTATCTTTGGTGTAATGACCATCAACAAAGCCTAATTTGCTCTTTCCCACCAAACCTATAGTCATAGATCGACTCCACAGTGCATAATTGTCAGATCCAATTAATTCCAAAGAAATGAGAGAACTACCTGGAGTATCGTTGGGGTGAAGGTAAAGAGGATGTGTATGGTCAATTTCAGCTCTGACTGAGCTCGAATTCGTAGGTGTAGCTGAAGCATTCAACTCTTCTTCGACTGCCATTGATGAACACTTCACACTTCGATGTCTCTATAACAATCTACGGATCTTCTTCCACCTGATTGTGCTGAATCAACGTTCTCCAGTGAAGATTACAACCGTCAATCAGTCGAACCTGGCTCTGATACCATGATAACTTCTGTGCTGTGAGCAGATAATGAGTGCTCTGCACAATACCTAAGCTAGAGAAAAAGAGGGGATTGAGAGGAAAAGAGAGAGAAGAAAATATCTAACTGAATTTTATTTCCAAAAAACTGCTCTACTGATGAACCATTACAGATATTTATAGAGAGAGTTGTTAGCTTACAGCTGTCACTGTACAGTTGTCACCTCATAACAAACTTTCTAACTAACTCTATTAACAACTAACTCCCACGCCTCTAATCAGCTTGCACTCTTCTTTTCTTTAGCTCAACAGGTGACTTCATATCCAGGGCTCAAATCCGAGATTTCTAGTTTAGGATGGAGAAGTACTTACCACTACAGCACAACCGTACCGCTGATGATCAATTGAAATGATATTGTCTCTTCATCAATCAATATTATAGTCAACAAAAATCTTTGTGTCTTGGATTTTTGTATGGTTTTTCTAACCTCCTCAAATTACCAATATTTTATCACTCAATCAAATGCATAGTTTGTCGTTTGTTGACAGATACACATTATTTTGCTAATATTCAGTTGTAATTTGATAGAACCTAAGATGGCGACATGAACAAAGGAAAAAATAATAATGTTACTTTAATTGTAGTAATATAAGATAGGTTAGGTCCTGTACCTTCAACTATTATGAATAATATTCTTGTTTAAACATACAAATCAAAATAATTAATTAATTAAAGTTAACATTGCCGAATAATCCAGTAACTTATTCGAATACAAAAAAAGCAGAGCACTTAAAAAATTCACTTTGAGTATAGAGACGTCTGTTGGTAGGAATTCCTTAGGATGTATTACGGTTTGTCACCAAGATGGTGGATTGAAGCAATTGCAGCGAAGAATTAATCTGCAACAAAACATTTCATCTATAGAAATAGTAGAAAGAATATAATATGTGTGTAATCGTTCTTCTTGAATTGCCCCATCTAGATCGATAAGGCTCATCAGTAGATTACAAAACAAATTTACATTGGATGCAATATTAAATTCTATAGAAATAAAGGATAATTATTTTTAAAGGGAAGTTGATTCCAGCCCAAACACCTAAGTTTTACAAGCATTGTTTGTGATCAATACCTTTATCAGTGGTATGATATAATATTAACTTGATTTTTAGGATAAAACATCAAAATGACGTTATCCAAATTGGCAAGATTGAGTATTCTATTTTTAATAATATTTTAATGGTGTAAAAATAAGTCTAAAACTAATATCTAATAAATAAGACGTACTAAGCAACATTGGCTATATAATAGCAAAAGAGATTAGAAGAAAATGGAGTTGCATTTTACAGAAAACTGACAGGAACCACCATTATCTTGCTTAGAAAATAATACAAATATTTAATTTAAAATTATAAAATTTAAAAGTATTCTTTATTTTTTTTTTTATTCTATATCATGTTAAATTTCAGACAATTAAATTGAAATGGAGGAAGTAATTGGCGTCATCGCATGCATGTTATACAGGAAGACAAATGAGACAAATCCCTGATCCCAGAATCTATATGGTGGCTGTCACACCTTAAGCCAAAAAAAGTTTGAGTTGAAATAAGGAATTAACGACGGATAAAATTTGTAGCTAAAAAGCAAAAATTTCATATCAATCTTACTTAGTTATGGATTAGTGACGAATTATAAGAAAATTCAGTTAGCTAGGACTAGGAGCTATTTAGCAATAAATTAGCTAAGGATTATTGATAAATTTTGCAGCTAATCTCTTATTTTCAGTAGCTCTTATAGTAGACAATAGAAAAAGGGCACTTCGGTGCACTAAAGCTCCCACTATGTATAGGGTACGGGAAAGGATCGAACTAGAAGAATTTATTGTACATCCTTTGATATTACAATAGACAATAGATTATCAAAATATTATTGACTGTTATACAGGCATTTGATGTGTAAATTACATTTGATTGTCATAGATAAAACTTATTCTTTTTTTTTTTTTTTTCAATTTTAATGTTATAAAAGATAAGAAGTTTATCTTTAATACAAAGCTCAGCTTTACAGCATTCAATATCCAGTAACAAACTGCATGAATTCCTGACCAGACTCCAATCCTTCCATTGCTTCTGGTGATAAAATCACCTCCAAATCCACACTTCCTCCTCCTTCTCTCCCCGGAAATGCTGATATCTTACTGTCAAATTTATTAGCCCTTCCACTCCGAACAGCAACTGGCCTGCCCCATCCGAAATCATTCTCATACATTGGAAACCTCGGCGAGCTCCTCATTGTCAGCATAGCTCAGTCAAAATTACCCAACGGAAAACACCGTGGGTCCCTTTCCCAATCCTCTACGTACTTCCTCACCATAACATCACCATGCGCCTTCACGTTCTTGTTCAATTGCTTCGAGCACCAATGCAGATCATGAGATAAAACGTCCCCTGCTGATGCGTAAGTTGGAATGCTTTGAATTGCGTTGCCGAAGTGTAACGGATTTAGCTTCGGCTGAAGACGGTTACGGCAATTTACAGCCATTCTAAATGTCGTCATTTTTGAAGCTGGGAACTTCCTTGCACGTGTCACTGCAAGCCAGAGCAATGCGCAAAGCGATTGAAATGATGAAATCTCAGCCATTGGATTTATCCTCTCCGTTTCTGTTTGAATTTTCAAGGGATCATTGGTTTGTTTTGCCATCAATTCAACAAAGTTGATTTCTCTGTCATAGTCCAATCTCTGATTGTTCGTCTTCTCTTTGAGTCTTTGAATTGATTCCCTGCTGAAACTAAATATCCTCTCTCTCAATGGAGCGTCTCCGGCAAAGGTGATTTTCGGGCCATCAGCCGGGAGTTTTAGGACAGAATTCGAAATCAAAATTGAATTACGGGTAAAATCTGGCTGCCTTATAATCCTCTTCACACCCCTGCTCACCTCAGTAAATGTATTGAAAAAGTTCCAAAATGACGTCCCATCCATGACGGAATGATTGACAGCACAGCCAATGAATACACCGTCAGCTAATTCCGTCATTGGACAGCGAGAAGAGGGCTAAAATGCCCTCGATAGCTAATCGTGCGGTCCATAGGGAAAAACTCCTTGACATTATCAGGAACATCAATGGAACTTATGACATTGCGAATGAAAATGTGAGTGGCTAAAATGCCCTCGATAGCTAATCGTGCGGTCCATAGGGAAAAACGCCAGCATTGTTGCAAGTAATGTAGATGTAGCCATCTGAGTCGGTCACGAATCGACCAGCGAGTGGAGGGAATTGAGTGAGGGTCTGAGAAAGACTCAGTTTGAGAAGGGAAATGAGGTGAGGGATAGGAAAAGGAGGACGAGTAAATAGACAACCTTTCTGAATGTAGTAAACAGAGAGCATAGAAAGATCGAAAACTGAGAGTTTTAGATCAGAAAGAGATGATTGTTCGGATGGGAAAATAGTGCATTTGGAGACCAAAGTAATAACAGCTGCAGCAGCAGGCATTGTTACTTTAATTTGAAGTGGGAGTTTTGTACTACAAATAGGAGTAGAGGATGAAGTGAGAGTAAGGAAGAGGAGGGCTATTTATAGGACTTAAGAGATTTATGGAATTTGATTCATGCATTTGTGGGAAGTGGCAGTTGTCTTTTTCTCTTTGTTGGCAAGTTTGAAACATGGGGAGAAGTTGACCCAGTGTTCATTTTGATTTGCTGAACTTGCTACTCCAAAGATATGACTGGTTGGCACGTGCTCAACTAATTACTCTCTCCGTCCATTTTTTTTGTCCATGATACAGCACACATTTTCGTTTTTAAAATATTTGTCACAATTTTTTTTTCTAG
This sequence comes from Capsicum rhomboideum, assembly GCA_031232105.1. Taxonomy (NCBI): domain Eukaryota; kingdom Viridiplantae; phylum Streptophyta; class Magnoliopsida; order Solanales; family Solanaceae; genus Capsicum; species Capsicum rhomboideum. Next base: position 165,476,968 of record CP124714.1, read on the forward strand.
AGCTAAGCAATATAGACTTTGATAAATATTTTAAAATATATTTTTTCATGAGGTTAAAATGAGAAAAATTATAAAATTATAACTTATAGTATTTTTAATATCTAAATTTTAATTTTAAAATATTAAATTAATTAATCTAATTTATCTTGTAAAATTAATTAATTTATCCCTTAAGAAGCAAAACATGATAACTATTTTAATTTTTGAATTGATGGAGTAATAGATTAAAGAAAAATACTACTCCCTCTGTTCCAATTTATATGACACACTTTCCTTTTTGGTCAGTCCCAAAAAGAATGACACATTTCTATATTTAGTAACAATTTAACTTTAAAATACCCATTTTACCCTTAATGAAATGATTTACAACCACACAAACATCTATGACTCATTTTAGACCACAAGTTTCAAAAGTCTTCCTTTCTTTCTTAAACTCCGTATCAAGTCAAACTACATCACATAAATTGGGACGGAGGGAGTACTTTGAATATCATTCCTAATTATACGCAATCTAAATATATATTCAGAAACAACTTAAAATGATTAGTACTTATTATTATTATTATTTAAAAAAAAAATGAGCGCCGCCTTTTGCCACTCTGTATATGATCTGTCATTCTCCTTATGCTTACAGAACTCAGTTTGGAATCTCTCCTTAATCTTACAATACGTAACACTACGAATCGCAATACTTCTGCTAATTAATTAATTAATTAATTAATTAATTCAACTAATAATTAAAAATAGTTTTAATAATTGAACTTAGCTTGTGTTGAAAATGATCCCACTTAAAAATTCAGTTTATTAATGCCGAGAATGATCCTCAGAACCGTCTTTTTAAATAGGTCGGTGTAATCTATTTAATTTAATCCAATTATGAACAATTAGATATAAACCAAATAGAGTATACAGCAGTAAAAGTATCTACTACTAATATTATACGTACAACTATGTATTATTTAATTATTTGACTTTCTAATTCCACTTGATATATGCTGTCTTCTCATTAATTAATAGTAACAAATTCAGGTGGCAAAATTCTTCGACCTCAATGTTTTTCCAGCTTCCACGTGAATGACAGTTAACGAGTAATTTTGAAGAATTTATTTTATTATAATAGTCACTCTATTGTTATGTGAAAATAATGTACACTGTATCAGCTGAACTGTGTGCCTTTCACCTTTATGAATTTCCTTAATAATGTATGGGACACATTTTCATCCTACTCAAAAAATAAAAAATAAAAATTTAGTAGAAACCAATGATTTAGGATTTAATATATCAACGTTATATGTAACCATAATAATGGTACTTATTATTGCTATTATTTAATTTCGTGGGATTTGCATAGTTTGGACTCGTAGTAATCGTTGTCGTTGATTAAGGCTAAATTTTAAAAAAAATATTAAAAAAGGAAGATTTAAATATATTAAAGAAGTAGAATTCCCTTGGATATTTACATAAATCCGCATAACTAATTAATGATAACAAAGGATAGAATCATGTTAATTTTTTATTCTCACTTGGAAATTTGATTTTTCGATTTTCGTTCTCTCTTGCACGCCTAAATGTGAATGTATTGACGTTTTTTGTCATATCAATATCTATGGGGAGCGAGGTTGAGGATAGCTATCAAATTACCAAGTTTAAGGAATGAATGACATAAAGTTTAGACTTCATATATCCACCGAATAAAGGAGATGATCAAATTCAAAGGGATGATCCTAACATTATGCCCAAAGACTAACATACATAAAATTAATGTGTATATATATAGGGAGCAAAATAAAACAAATTCCTGGTCCCAGAATCGTTTTGGTTTTTGCCATTCCTCCTTACAATAGCCATTTTTTAATCAAAAGACTTGTATCCAAACTATTGCCTACCACTTTTTAATTAAATAATTAATTCAACTTTTAATGAAAGACCACTTGGATTGTTAATCCATATGGATATGATATTATATTAAATCCACGCAACACTTTGTCATACCATTTATATTACTCTTAATTATTAAAAGAGATAAAATAATTTTACCATTGAGAAGTAAATTGAAAGTAATTACTACTTAATAATAAGTATAAACTATTGAATTACCTTCTAATTTTTGAAAATGAACTTTATTTTTAGTAAAAGTGGACGGAGAATCACTACAAGAAAATAAGAAATTAGCGACGGACATAATTTCGTAGCTAAACAACAAAAATTCCATGCTAATCTCATTTAGCTAGAGATTAGCGAGGGATTATAAGAAAATTCAATTAGCTAGAAGCATTTTAGCGATAGATTATCTGTGGATTACCAACAAATTCCGTAGCTAATTCCATGTTCTCTTGTAGTGAATGCATACGAAATATATTGTTATGGCAAGAGAGGAACGTCAGATGATTTCCTAAAGTCCGCAGGGAACCTAGGGCCATTGTTCGACAACTGATACAGGAAATATTTCAAAGACCATTACAGCAGTTAAACTTCTACCTATAAATTATTATTATTATTATTAATTATAATAATGAGCGCCGTCTTTTACCATTCTGTATGTGATATGTGATTCTCACTGTTGAATTATACGAGTCCACCACAAGTAAAGGGATCAGGTCCCTTATGTACTAAAATAGTAAAAGTGAGGAATAAACGTAAAGTGCTGAAAGTAATGAACACACAATGTTTACGTGGAAAACTTCTTGCTCAAGGGAGGAAAAACCACGACCTGTCTCATAGGATTTCCAACAATCTCCACTATCTTCAAGTCAAGTGTGATTAAAGACTCCTATAATCAATAGGATTAAACTCTTAATCCTACCTCCTTGTAATAGCTCTATTACAAGATTGTGCAATAGCTCTACCACACCCCCACGTTGACTAACTCTACCCAAGAAAGACATCAAAACAACAAAGAAAGAATCTTGGCTATTCTAAGGATGACTCAACAACTAACTCTAGTTAAATGATTCAACCTACGACATAGACAAGATTGATACCTACAATCCTTTATAACTCAGAAGTAAGTTTACAATTACAAGAACGAAATACTCTGACTCTAAAACAACAAGGACTGAATTGCAGCTCCATCGGGTCCCTAGTTGAGAGTGAGCCATAAACTAATGAAGAAGAACTTTTGCCTTTTTGAGAAAATTCCTTGATTGCAAAAATTAGGTTTTGCTCGTCACATCTTCCTTATATAATAGAGAGCAAAATTTTAACGGCCTTCTATTGATACAGCATGGACACAGGCTAGCTGCCAGAGCAGGAGTTCCACCAATCAGGTGTGAGAAGGTGCAGTTCACAGTTATACACAAAACGACAAACACGACAACTCAGCAGATTAATGGACCAGGTCCTTTCGTTGGATTTGTCAATCATCAAAATTAAAACTCTCACTTATGCTTACAAAACCCAGTTTGGAATCTCTCCTTAATCTTACAATACGTAACACCACTAATCAAAATACTTCTGCTAATTAATTAATTCCACTAATAATTTAAAATACTTTTAATAATTGAACTTAGCTTGTGTTCTACATGATCCCACTGAAGAATTCAGTTTGTTAATGCCCAGAATGACCCTCGAAACGTCATTTTTGATTGGTCGGTGTATTTTATTTAATTTAATCCAATTATGAGCAATTAGATATAAACTAAATACAGTATACAGTAGTAATAGAATCTACTAGTAATATTATACGTACTGCTATGTATTAATTAATGATTTGACTCTATAGTTCCACTTGATATATGCTGTCTTCTGATTAATTAATTGTGACAAATTCAGGTGGCAAATATCTTGGACCTTAATGTTTTTCCAGCTTCCACGTGAATGACAGTTAATGAGTAATTGTGAAAAAAAATGTATGGTCTTTAATGTAAAGTATCAGCTGAACTGTGCATTTCACCTTTGTAAATTTCCTTAATAATGTATGAGAACACCTTTTCGTCCTACTCGAAAACAAAACAAAAATTCAGTAGAGACAAATGATTTAGGCATGCCGGGGAATCTTACTAGCTCAGTTGGTTGACTATATAAATTTTCACTTTGTTGGTGAAGATTTGATTCTCCGCCTTGTAAGCTCATCCCCTCTCCCGTTTCCCTTTTTCTTATTCATTTTATTTTTTTCCAAAAAAAATAAAATGATTTAGGATTTAATATATTGGAGTTATATTTTACGATAATAACGGTACTTATTATTTATTTTACTATAATAACGGTACTTATTATTAGGCACTATTAATTGCTATTATTTCATTTCGTGGGATTCGCCTAGTTTAGACTCGTTGTAATTGTAGTCGTTGATTAAGGTTACATTAGAAAATTTGGAAGATTTCATAGTTTTAGAGTGTGTTTGGTATGAAATGTTTTCCAATTTTCTCAGGTTGGCTTAAATGTTTTGAAAAATGTTTTTCAAATCAACTTATTTTCCTCAAATTTAAGGAAAATATTTTCTAAAACTCTCTTTCAACCTCACACCTCAACTTTCCACACTAACCCAAGTCTCGGTCAATTCCTGACACTAATTCGGGATCCGACTTTCGATTCTCGACTCGAGACCCGACTCTTGACCTCGATTCAAGACCCAACTCCCAACCTCGACCCCCGTATCCCCACCTGAGATTCGACTCTCAACCTTGATCCAATACACAGGACCTCGATCCGACCTCGACTCGAGACCCGACTCCCAAACCTGACTTGAGTTCGAATATCTGACCTTGACTCAGGACCCAGGACTCGTCCCGACCCTAAACTAGATTTGAGAACAACTCCTGACACCGACTTGGGATCCAACGTCGAGATTGGAATCAGGATCTGATCTCAACACGATTCCCAACATCCGAATTCGACTCAGGGTCTGTCTTGGGTCGGGTCCCAATTCAGATGTCTAGATAGGGTCCCCGATCGGGAGTTAGATCGGGTCTTGATGAGAGTATCGAAGTCGATAATAGAGGTCAGCTCCCAAGTCGAGTGTCGGGGTCGGGTATCAATCGGTAGTCGGGGTCATATCTTGAGTCGGGAGTAGGGGATAGGTCCTAGTTCTGGTGTCAGGGTTAGGATTCAGGTCGAGTATCAAGGTCGAGTTCCAATTTGGGAATCAGGGTCAGGTCCCAAGTTGGGAGTCAGGCTGAGCCCCGATTTGAGTGTCAGGGTTGAGAATCAAGGTCGGATCCCAAGTTGAGTGTCGGTCGGTAGTCAGAATTAGGTGTCAGTCCGTTATCGGGGTCGGGTCTCGAATCGGGAGTCAGGGATGGGTCCCTGGTTTGGTGTTAGTAGATAGTCTGGGTCGGGTCTCGCATCGGGTGTCGAGGTTAGGTCCTAGTTTGGGTGCCAGGGTCGGGTCGGGAGTCAGAGTTGTGTCCCAGGTTGGGTGTTTGTGGATAGGCTGGTCGGGTCTCGGGTCGAGAGTCAGGGTTAGGTCCTGATTTGGATGTCGGGGTCGGGTCTCGAGCTGGGATTTGGGGTTGGGTGTTTGGATCGGGTCCCGAATTGGGTGTCGAGATTGGAAATCAAGGTCAAGTTCCAGGTCAGGAATCGAGGTCAGATCCTAGGTTGGGAATGTAGGTTGGGTCCCGAGTTTGGAATGGAGGTCGATTCTCGAATCGGGAATCGAGGTCGGGTGTCGAATTCAGGTCCCGAGTCAGATAGCTGGGTTGGGGTCGGGGTCGGGGTCGGGTCTCGAGGTCAGATCTTGGGTCAGGAATTGAGGTCGAGTCCCGGGTAGGGAATCGAGGTCGGGTGTCGTGGTTGGATCCCAGATCTGGTGTCGAGGTCAGGTTCCGAGTCGGGAGTCGGGGTCTGGGTCAGGTCTCTACGTCGGATCCTGGGTCAGGAATTGAGGTCGTGTCCTGGGTCAAGAATCGAGGTCGGGTGTCAGGTTTGGGTCTCGGGTCGAGTGTCGGGGTTGGGTTTGGGTCCTGTTTTGGTTTCAGGGTCGAGTCTCGGATCAGTCGTCGAGGTTAGTTTTGGGGTTAGAATCCAAACAAAAAAAAAAGTATTTTTTGGGTTCAGAAACTATTTTCCTATAACGTATTTTCTCCTCTCTAGCGAAACACTAAAAGATATTTTCTGAAAAATGTATTTTCATTCGCCAACCAAACACTAGAAAATATTTTTCACTCACCAATCAAACATGAGAAAATAAGTAAGACACTAACTTGTTTTCCCTAAAAATAATTTCTAGGAAAATATTTTCCTTCGCACCAAACACACAAAGCATTCCCTTGGATAATAACATAAATCCTTATAACTAATTAATGATAACAATGGGTAGAGTGATGTTAATTCTTTAGTCTCACTTGGGAAGTTTGATTTTTCGATTTTCGTTCTCTCCTGCCCAAAAATTAACATATATAAAATTAATGTATATATATAGGGAGCAAATAAAACAAATTCCTGGTCCCTGAATCTTTTTGGCGTTTGCCATTCCTCCCTACCATAGCCATTTTTTAATCAAAAGACTTGCACCCAAACTATTGCCAACAACTATTTAATTAAATAATTAATTCAACTTTTAATGAAGGACCACCTGGATTTTTAATGCAATATGGATAGGATATTATATTTAATCCAAGCAGCACTTACATATAAACAAATTTAAAACACTATAAACAAATTTAAAACACTGTATTTGTACAGCACACTTTTATTGAAATATCTACCTACAGTAATACTCTTATGTATTATGACAGTAATACGTTTGAACCTTTAGGCCTTGTTGATCCTTTGTCCTTTTATATCAATTAATGTGACAAAGAACCTGGACAGTTCAAGAGCAATTGTGACATGCTATTTAATTACACACTTCATACACTTTACTTCAAATTAAAACCATTATGTTAGTGGAAAGACATATCATTAGAATTAATTAAAGATTAATGTGACAAAGAACTTGGACAGTTCAAGAGCAATCGCGTGATACTATTTTATTATACTTCACTCATTTTACCTCAAAACCATAATGTTCAGTGCTAATTCATATCATTAGAATTTTTTTTAGCAAATTATTGGCTGATCTGGAACAGAACTAACGTGGTATTCAGTATGGAGGAAAACATTTTCCAGAAATCGTGTGTTCGGCATGAAGAAAAATGTTTTCCACAGAAAATAGGTGGTTTTCTTACTTATTTTCTAGTGTTTGGTTAGTAAGAAGAAAATATTGTCCAAAAGCATTTGGGTATAATTTGGGCAAACATTACGACGTCGGCTCGACCCTAACAAAAGAGACAACGCCCAACCCCGACACCCGACTCCTGATACGAGATCAGACTCTCGACCTAAAATCGAGACCTAAAATCTGACCTTATTTTGAGACCCGACTCCCGACCTGAGGCTCAACTCTCGACCTCGACTTAATCCTGACTCCCCAAATAGACTTGAGACCCAACCCCCAAAATCGACACGAGACCCGATTACTCACACTGACCCCGAGCCGATACCTAGGACCCGATTCTAGACCCCTGCTTGACCCCGACTCAGATCCGAGACCCCGAACTGAGATCCGACCTCGACTAGTAACCGGGATCCTGACCCTGATACAGACTCGACCTGACTCCTGACCCGAGACCCTAAAGTTTGGACCCGAGATCCAACCTCGACTAGGGAAAAGTCTCCTGATCCCAAACGACACCGACCAGAGACCTTGGACCTTGGACTAGGGATCCTACCTCAACTTGGACCCTACTCCTGACACCAGACCCCGAACCCGACTCCCAACCCTGGCCCAAGACCCAGAATCTGACCTAGAATTAAGACCCAACTCTCGACCTGAGACCCTTGAACCCGACACTTGACCTAACACCCTGACCCCCAACTCCCTACCCCAACCTCGGATTCATCTCCTAATTCTAACCCCGACCCTACCCTGACCTGAGTTCAAATCGGGGTCCGATTTTGGATTGGTATCGGGAGTCGAGTGGTAAGCAGGGGCGGACCCACGTTGAATAGGATAGGTGCTTGAGCACCCACCAAACCCGACGCAGAACATGTATATTTATATGGATGTTTTCGGATATTAGTATAAAAAAGTACATGAGCACCTATAAACATGAATGCCTTGTGGGTGCGCTGGTCATGAAGCTAAGTTTTGATTACTGACGTGGGGGAGGTCTGGGTTTCAAATCTCAGTGGCAACAATTGATTTTTTCTTTTTCTCCGCAACTTGACTCTTTTCCTTCTCTCCACGGCTGACTTTCTTCTTCTTCTTTATGTTCACTTCCCCTATTCCTTTGCTTAACCATAGTGGCAAAATATTAATGAAAAATCATACCATCCAAAATTAACAAGTTTTAGTTTTCAATCCAACTGTTTATCTTGAGGTAGCTTGCAAATATAATTTTTCTTTTGGTTGGAATTTAGGATAATGTTCTTTGAAGAGGTAGAACATTTACTCATCTAGTACTATTACGTGGTGCTTTATTAAGGAGCTTTTGCCAGATTTTGGGTTCTTATTTTTTAAAATTGGCATTTAAGAAATTGAGAATTTTTACGACTTACATATCTTCCTATTTAAGGTCACGTCATTTGAAGTTGTATCATGTCCTGTCTAACATTTATAAACTACATAAAAATGATATATATATATATATATATATGGAGATTTAACATTAGTGATAAATCTATAGATGGTTATCTAATTTGTTACGTAAAACATAAAATTGACACAACTATAAATAATGATAATTTATCATTTTGAAATAATATGAAAAGTATATTAGAATGACTCTAAATGTTGGAAATTTAAAAAAAAGACTCTAAATAGAATGATAAATATTTATTGCAACAATAATATTAATAGTTCGCTAGTAAAATTGTTTCTTAGATGGTCAAGTTTCAGATAAGTTATGCACTTATAGTCTCTAGCCAGTAACAACATTACATTTATAGCAGTTGAGACTTGAGCACCCACGACCTTAGAATCCTGGATCCGCCACTGGTGGTGAGGTCGAAAGATAGTTTTAGAAAATATTTTCCTTCGTACCGAACACACCCAAGTCAACCTAGTAGCTAGCAGTAACGCTCGATCCGCTAGCACTATTTTGTCATACGAAGTGATCAACACTTATTCAGCAATTAGTACTACTAACCTATTCAACTGTCTGCAAAAAATAAAAATGAAAATGGGTCATACATAAAGCACTCTCTTTGTATCATTAACTTCAATGTTTTCATTCATCCTTTAATACAAAGTTGATCACCATTTAATATCCAGTAACATACTGCATGAATTCGGGATCAGACTCGAGGCCTTCCATTGTTTCGGGTGACAAAATGACCTCCAAATCCACACTTCCTCCTCCTTCTCTCCCAGGAAATGCTGATATCTTACCGTCAAATTTATTAGCCCTTCCACTCCGAACAGCAACTGGCCTGCCCCATCCGAAATCATTCTCATACATTGGAAACCTTGGTGAGCTTCCCATAGTCAGCATAGCTCCGTCGAAATTTCCCAGTGGAAAACACCGTGGATCCTTCTCCCAATCCTCTACGTACTTCCTCACCATAACATCATCATGAGCCTTCACATTGTTGGTCAATTGCTCCGCGCACCAGTGCAGATCGTTAGACAGAACTTCCCCTGCTGATGCATAAATTGGAATGCTCTGAATTGCGTTGCCGAAGTATAACGGATTTAGCTTTGGCTGGAGACGGTGACGGCAATTTACAGCCATTCGAAATGTCGTCATTTTTGAAGCTGGGAACTTCCTTGCACGTGTAACTGCACGCCAGAGCAATGCGCAAAGCGATTGGAATGATGAAATCTCAACCGTTTCTCCTTTGATTTTCAAGGGATCGTTGCTCTGTTTTGCCATCAATTTAACAACGTTAAATTCTCCGTCATAATTCAGTTTCTGATTGTTCGTCTTCGCTTTGAGTGTTTGAATTGATTCCCTGCTGAAACTAAATATCCTCTCCCTCAATGGAGCGTCGCCGGTTAAGGTGATTTTAGGGCCATCAGCAGGGAGTTTTAGCACGGAATTTGAAATCAAAATTGAATTTCTGGTAAAATCGGGCTGTCGTATAATCCTTTTCACACCCCTGCTCACCTCAGCAAACGTATTGAAAAAGTTCCAAAACGAAGTCCCATCCATGACGGAATGATTGACGGTGCATCCAATGAATACGCCGTCAGCTAATTCCGTCACTTGGACAGCGAGAAGAGGGCTAAAATGCCCTCTATAGCTAACCGTGCGATCCATAGGAAAAAACTCCTTGACATGATCAGGAACATCAAGGGAGCCTATAACATCGCGAATGAAAATGTGAGTGGCTGTAGCATGAACAAAATCAACACCAGCATCATTGCAAGAAATGTAAACGTAGCCATCTGAGTCGGTCACGAATCGACCAGCTAGTGGAGGGAAGTGAGTGAGTGTCTGAGAAAGACTGAGCTTGAGAAGGGAAATGAGGTGAGCAATAGGAAAAGGGGGACGAGTAAATAGACAACCTTTCTGAATGTAGTGAACAGAGAGCATAGGAAGATCGGAAACGGAGAGTTTCAGATCAGAAAGAGATGATTGCTCGGCCGGTAAAATTGTACATTTGGATACTAAAGTTACCGGAGATGAAGGCATTGTTACTTTTATTTGGAGTGTGAGTTTTGTACTACTTAGTTAGTGAGAGTAATAAGAAGAGGAGGGGCTATATATAGGAAATGTATGGAATTTGATACATGCATTTGTAGAAGTGGCAGTTGTCATTTGTCTTTTGTTGGCAAGTTTGAAGCATGGGCGGAGTTGACCAAGTGTTCATTTTGATTTGGGGAACTGCTACTTCAAACATATGACTGCCCCGTGCCCAGCTAATTATTCCCTCCGTCCATGATTTGACAAACCGTTTGAGAAGTAATAAGCAAAATAATGAAAGACAGTCATGTCGTAACTATTACAGACTTACCGTTGTTGTTATATGATCAGGGTTAAGAGCTCAAGCTCAAGGTCTCAACTATGGAATAACTTTTTTGCAAAATGCCACGATAAAGTTGTTGTACAATAGATTCTTGTTGTCTAGTCATTCTTCAAACTCCGTACATAATAAAAGTTTTGTGCATTGTACTTTTTCCCTTTCATATAGAAGTAATAGTCAATAAGTTACAATGTCAAATATTTATAAATATTTTATTGATTTCATGGAATTTGATTCATGCATATGTAGAGGTGGCAGTTGCTGTCTTCTTGTTTTGTTTTGTTTTGATTTTGTTTTGGCCACTGCTACTTCAAAGAATGACTGGTTTGACGTGCCCGACTTACTATAAACGATAGCAAATATCATAAAAAAATGAGTTTAGGGGCAAATATCTAAAGTTATTTAGTGATGTATCTAGAGCACTAGCTTCAAATTTTCATTGAAAAATCATATGTTAGAGGTAAAAACGTTGTGGGCAAAAAATAATTATGTTTTCAATTTGAAGTCAAAACTTTTGATTAAAGATGATAGATACTTATACTGACCAAATTATATGTAGGCTACAATATTTTCTAAGTAAATCTGTTTCTACAAAGAGATGTTAGTCGACATGCGGCAATGAACAAAACGTTTATACTCCCTTTTTTCATTTTGATTAGTCAACTAGGAAAAATGTCCGCGCTTCACGAGGTGCATTAATTTTATCAAAACAATGAATAAAATTTTCTGTGTAAATGCATAAAAATATAAATTATAAATATTTATGAAATTGCAATGGTAAGATTTCATTATTAAAATTAGAGGCTAGATGAATTATATCATTTATTATTATATCTTCTTAAAAAATGAAAATATATAGACAGATATTTTTAATAAAAGATTTTCACTTTTAGATACAATGTGTGTGTATGCTAATAGTATTAGATTTTTTTATTTTTTTTTTAATTTTTCATCCGTTGTTCGGTACCAGGAGCGAAGCTAGCATACAATGAAGAGGTTGAACTTTCTTCGACAGAAAATTACACTATTTATACATGGTTAAAATTATTTTTATGTATATATAATATATGTCGAACTCCCTAGGCTAGTTCGTGTGTGCACTTTTGAACCCCCTCAATGAAAATCCTGGCTCCACTACTGTTTGGTTCCCGCATTGGAGCTCAACTAATTTGGATTTTCACGCTTGGTAGGACCCATTTGGAAGGAGGTACCACTCCCTATCAAGGATTTTTCTATATTTTGGACTCGAAATTAAGACCTTTCATTAAGGAAGGAACAATTTCATCCACCGCACATGTCTTTAGGTGGTAATAATATTAGATTTCTAACAATATTTTTGTTGTCCAAACGCTTCATTAATTACAGACAGACGTCACTTTCGAGAAGTTTACTTCACCAAATGCATAAACGTAACTATAAAAAAATCACTATGGATTAAAGGACATAGAAAATTTCGAGAAGGTAATGGACTTCAAAATTTCGACACAGGTATGTAAAGTTTTGACATTGTATGAATAGTGTATAATCATGTATCGATATTATATACACAATTATGTAATAAAAATATTTATTAACAACATAGATAACAAAAATAAAAATATATCGATGTCAATATTTATTTGACTATCATGCATTCCCACCATAATAAATAAAAATATAAACAAAAAATAACAAAACAACATAGATATTCATTTTTTCCACAAAAAAAGTGAAACAATTAGAAAAGAAAAAAAAAACTAAAAACAAAAAAGCAACAAAAAAATTTAAACAACGATTTTTTTTTTTTAAATAGCACATCAATTCTTTATTTTTTTTTATTATTAAAAATATAATGGCCAAATGGCCAAACATTCAGGTATATTGCATACCAAAGTTTTGGTAGCAGTTGACCGACCGGCCATTTTTAATAATTACTTTGGCCGGTTGGCCATTTTAAGTAAAAAAAAAAGTGGGTTAGTTTTTGTGTAATTTTTTTTCCCAATGGACATTTTGCATAATTTTCCCTTAATTTAATTATTTGATTGACATATTTGAAGTCCATTACTTTCTATGAAATTTCGAGAAGTTTACTTCACCAAATGCATAAACGTAACTATAAATTACATGTACTAATTAAAGGACATAGAAAATAATTAACATGAAGCACATGCAATGGGATTGCTCCTATTTATATTGGACAGTTGGAAGGGTCTTTATTACGATTTTTTTAGTTATAAAATCAAAATTCTGAAACGACATTATTTCTCTTTCCTTAATTTAAATTTTGAAACGGTGTGTATTAAATCTTTTTGTAATGGTGTCTTCCCTTTTTCTTATGTATTAGCATATGATCAGAATAAATCAACGTCTTTCTCCGTGATTATTTACTATGGATTGTGAAACAATGTCTTTTCCTTTCTTCCTGCATTTATTGTGGAGCTGTAATTAAAAAAAAAATTCAAAAATTATATAGTAATAGAGTATTGTATTAAAATGAGGGAAAAATTCAAAAAATTTAGAACTTTAATAAATAGTAACCCTGAATGTATTGTGTCACATCATCTCTTCAAACCCTCTAGGCTCTAAATATATAAATATTGATTGAGTCTCTTTGTTTTCTTTTATTTAAAAATATCATTTACAAAGTAAATTTACATAAATCTTGCGAAAACGATTGAATCTTAAAGCACTATAATCAATATGCCCAGTTCCGATCGTGATAAGACAACCTATGTATGCCCCTAATTTGATACTATGCATTATGTTGATCTTACAATAAATAAATAAAGTTCAACAAAATGAACAGGCAAATACTCAGAAATATATAACTTGCATGCAAAATATAATTTCTTCATGTGTATCCGATGGTGGAGATAGGCTTTCGATTTTGATCACCGAATCGTGTAATTTTGATCCAAATCCTGTAATTAGCTTAAAAAATTTATTAAATATGTATAAATTATTGATGTAGAACTCAATAACTTAATAAAATTAAAATCTTAAATTCATAAACTTCAAATCTTAACTCCGCTGCCATTATCAGAAGATGTGATGTACATAATTGCAAATACGGGTTGCCCCATAAGATATGTTAAGGATAAAACAATGTGTTCAATTGATGAGGTCATTCAATTGCAAATTCAAATGTAAAAAAGAAATTTAAAAAATTATATATACACGTAAAAGTGTTTATGCCTTCCATTTTCATGAGCTTCTTTCTATTCCATAGAAGACAAAACCTTTGATTCCATACAGCTACAACACAACCCTTTCAGTATGTTACTCTCCATATTCGAAGAAGCTACAATGAAAATCTTTAAGCCTGTACTTCTTGGGCTAATCTTCAAGCAAGGTGAAATGTGAAATAGGTAGAATAATAGGTAAAACTTTTTTCTTTTGGCAGGTTAGCCATCAATTTTTTCCTTTGTGATATATTCACATTAACACACTCTTTGGCATAATTTATAAACAGATAATATCCCATTCTTTTAATTAATAATAGAAAATGAAAAGTCATGAGTTATCAAAAAAAAACGTACAATTTTAAAAAACTGATGTTTAATTCCTTAATTTTTTTTTAATAAATAAGAGAGAGTAAAAAGAAAAAAAAAAAAAGGAAAAGGAGTGACTTAAGTAAATAATATAAATAACATTAATGATGAGATTAAGGGAAAGGAAAAAATGTACAACTATAAAAGAAGAAATGAGAATGTTTTAGGAAAAGAGATTAATTGCATTGAAGATGGAAGGAATTAAATATGGCAATCATTAATAGTTTGAAAATTTTTAAGTGAATTTTTAGTCTTTTAAAATTAGAAAAAAGGTCAAAAAAACCACAAAAAAGATAAATAGGATTCAAGGCCTTAGAGAGCGTCACGTCAACTGGACTATGTTTTTGCTTTATTATTATATATATTGATATGACTTGACGCACCTTTTAAAAAGTAATTGATAAAAATGAATTAACATAACAATCTTTGAAATATTTAAATTTAATATTTTGAGAAAAAATTATAATCAATAATAAAAATAAATAGTAAGAAACTAAGTAATAAATTATATATCTTAATTTTCCAAATTAAATAAATAAAAATAAATATCTAATTTTAATATATTAAATAAGTAAAAATGGACGGAGTACTAAAAGAAATACAGTATAAATTTACATTCTAAATTTGGCAACTTGAACCTCAATGTCAAACTATATTGTACTACTCCGTCCATTTACTTTGTTCCCATAAAAGTGACACTGCATTTGGATAGAGTGAAGCCTCCACATGCAAAGAGAGGTGTAATCCCCGTAATAAGAGTAATATTTTTTCCGTCGCATTTTAACCCTCATTTTAACTCATTTAATGATTATAAAAAAAATTAACAAATATTAAGATTAATTAATTACGAAGTAATATTTATTTGATAAAAATATATTAATTATTTCCTCCTAAATATTGTGTATTCTTCTTTAATAATAAGAGAATAGCTGAAAATAATAATAAATTTTACTCTTGAATTTCTAAAGTAACAATTTTGTAGCCTAAAGCGATGATTAAAATAAGACGGATGAAATAATAATGCGTGAGCGTTGTCTTTTAACGTTTTGTGTGTGACCTGACATTCTTCTTGTGATTACAAAGCTCAGTTTAGCATCTCCTCACCATTAATTGAAATATTGAATTAATTAATTAATTCAACTAATCATTTAAAATAGTTTTAATAATTGAACTTAGCTTGTGTTCTACATGATCCCAATTTAAGAATTCAGTTTATTAATGCCCAGAATGATCCTCAAAACCGTCTTTTTAATTGGTCGGTGTAATCGATTTAATTTAATCCAATTATGAACAAGTAGATATAAACCAATTAATACAGTATACAGTAGTAATAGAATCTACTTGTAATATTATACGTACTATGTAATATTTAATTCTTTGACTTTAGAGTTCCACTTGATATGTGATGTCTTCTCATTAATTAATAGTAATAAACTCAGGTGGCAAAATTGTTGGACCTTAGTGTTTTTTCCAGCTTCCACGTGAATGACAGTTAACGAGTAATTTTGAAGAATTTATTTTATTATAATAGTCAGTCTATTGTTATGTGAAAACATGTAATAATCTTTAATGTACTGTATCAGCTGAACTGTATTCATTCCACCTTTGTGAATTTCCTTAATAATGTATTAATGTATGAGGCCACCTTTTCATCCTACTCGAAAATAAAAAAGAATTTCTGCAAAAACAAATGATTTAGGCACGATAGAAATTTTTGTAGCTCAGTTAATTCGATATTTGAACTTTCACCTAATTGGTGAGGATTCGATTTTCTACTTTGTAGTTACCTCTCCCGTTTTCCATTGTCCTATCCCCAATCTTTTCTAAAAACAAATAAAAATTAGGATTTAATATGCGGAGCTATATTCAAAACTTATTACTAGGCATTATTAATTGGTATTATTATTTCATTTCCTGGGATTTGCCTTGTTTAGACTCGTTGTAATCGGAGTCGTTGATTAAGGTTACATAACAAAATTTGGAAGATTTCATAGTTTTAAAGTCAAAGAATTACCTTGGATAATAACATAAATCCTTATAACTAATTAATGATAAAAATGGGTAGAATCATGTTAATTCTTTAGTCTCACTTGGAAGTTTTGATTTTTCGATTTTCGCTTTCTCCTGCACTGCACGCCTAAAAGAGAATGTATTCAATTTTTTTGTCATCTAAATATTTAGGTTGGGAGGGGGTTGAGGCTAACTCTCAAATAGCCAAGTTCAAGAAATGAATTACGTAAAGTTTAGACTTCACATATTCACCGAATAAAGGTGATCAAATTCAAAGGATGATCCTAACCTATTAAGCCCAAAGACCAACATATATAAAATTAACTAGTGGTTAGCATGGGTCCAATATTTATACGTTTATTCTCTCAATTTATGTGTCGCACTTTCGTTTTTAATTCGTCCCAAAAAGAATCTCAATTTTTTATATTTAAAAAATAATTTGATTTTAAAAGATTTTACATAGTCCCTTCTTTAATTATAATTTTCGTTGCATTTGAAATATTCACAAATATTATTATTGAAAAGTACTTCATCCATCCATTTTTAATTTATCATTTTGTTTCTATTTTATCATTGTTATTAAATATTATTTATTTTCTAATACTTAGAGTACTTATAATAACTAATTGGAAATGATGTAGTAAAATTACTATAAAAAATACGTGTGAAAAAAATTTAAGCGGGCCCCATATAACAAATATTTACACAGTCCCTTTTTTAACTATAATTTCCGTTATATTTGAAATATTCACAGATATTACTATTGAAAAGTACTTCATTCGCCTATTTTTAATTTATTATTTTGTATCTATTTTATCCTTGTTATTAAATATTGTTTATTTTCTAATACTTCAATGACTTATAATAACTAATTTGAATTGATATAGTAAAATTACTATAAAAAATACTTGTGAAAAAAATTTAAATGGGTCCCATATAAGACGTCAAGTTGATGTAAAATATCAAGAGTTAATTTATCATTTTGTGTCTATTTTATCTTTTTATTAAATATTATTAATTTTCTAATACTTAGATGACTTAAAATAATCAATTAGGGGTGATATAGTAAAATCATGATTTAAGCAGTTGAAGCAGGCATGTCGATCCAGGGGCGGATCTAGGGTAGCGGGTGGGGGTTCCCGGGAACCCCCACCCGCTACCGTAAATTTTATAATTATGTAGAAAAATATATTAAATGTATAAATATTTGCACATGGGAACCCACAAACAAATTTGTTGTTGGTTCAATGGCAAGAAAGTAACCCTTGAAGCTCCCTCGAATTGCTAATTGTGGGTTCGAACCCCAGTGGGTGTGCCTTTTTTAAATCAAATTTTCAGCTTTTTTACTTAAAGTAAAATGCTTTTTTATTTTAGTTCTAAAATGCAATGTTTTTTTAAGTAAAATCCCTTTCCTTTCTTGTATGATTTTATTGCATATTAATTTATTTTATTGGGAACCCACAAGCGTAAAATCCTAGATTCGCCTCTGTGTCGATCATGAGCTGCCTTCTTCAGCAACTTCATTCCCACTTATATATTTCTGTCACATTTGAAATATTCACAGATATTACTATTGAAAAGTACTTCATCCGTCCATTTTTAATTTATCATTTTGTATCTATTTTATCCTTGTTATTAAATATTATTTATTTTCTATTACTTAAATGACTTATATAATAACTAATTAGAAGTGATATAGTAAAATTACTATAAAAAATACTTGTGAAAAAAAATTAAGTGGGTCTCATATAAAATGTCAAGTTAATGTAAAACATTAAGAGTTAATTTATTATTTTATGTCTATTTTATCTTTTTTATTAAATATTATTAATTTTTTAATACTTAAATGACTTATAATAATTAATTAAGGATGATATAGTAAAATTATGATTGAAACAGCTGAAGCAGACACGTCGACTATGAGTTTTCTGCTTCAGCAGCTTTATCCACACTTATATATTTGTAATAGATAATAGATAAATAATAGATATTAGATGTGTATACTAACATATATAAAATTAATGTGTATATTTATAGCGAGCAAATAAAACAAATTCCTGGTCCCAGAATCTTTTGGCAGTTGCCATTCCTCCTTACAATAGCCATTTTTTAATCAAAAAAGACCTGTATCCAAATTATTGCCTACCACTTTTTAATTAAATAATTAATTCAACTCTTAATGAAAGACCACCTGGATTTTTAATCCAGTATGGATATGATATTATATTAATCCAAGCAACACTTGGATATAAAGAAATTAAAACACTGTATTTGTACAGCACACTTTTATTGAAACATCTATCTACACTAATTCTCATATGTATTATTGTAGTAATAGATTTGACTCTCTAGACCTTTCTGATCCTCAGTCCTTTTATATCAATTAATGTGACAAAGAACCTGGACAATTCAAGAGCAATCGTGATATACTATTTTATTATATACACACTTCATAAACTTTACCTCAAACACCATTATGTTAGTGGAAAGACGTCATTAGAATTATGGAAGATTAATGTGACAAAGAACTTGGACAGTTCAAGAGCAATCGCAAGATATTTTATTGCACTTTAACTTATTTTACCTCAAAACCATTATGTTAAGAGCTGATTCATATCATTAGAATTGTTAACTGATCTGAAGCAGAACTGAGGTGGTGTTCTGCGTTCGATATGGAGGAAAACATTTTGCGGTGTGTATGAAGGAAAATGTTTTTCACGAAAAATGTTTTTCTAGAAAATATTTTCTTGAAAAATAAGTGGTTTTCTTACTCTTTTTTTTTGTGTTTGGTTGTAAGAAGAAAATATTGTCCCGAGGACATTTAGATTAAACTGGGCAAATACTATGACTCCAAACTCGACCCCGACTCCTGACCTGACAGTGTACCCTGAACTGAGACCTGACTCCCGAATTCCGACCACGATCAAGAGCCAACTCCCAACCTCCGACACCTAACTCCCGACCCCAACCCGAATCTGACTGAGACTCGACTCTAGACCCTGACCCCAGGACCCGACTCCCAATCCTGCGACCCCTACACTTGGCACTGACCCCAACCTGCATCTCGACTACCGACGCCGACTCTCGACGCCAACTCCGACTCCCAAACTCGATCCTAACACAACTCTGACCCGAAACTCGACTATTGACACCGACCTGATACCCAAGACTCGACCCCTAACCCTGACTCACGATATCGATCGAACTCTAACCCGAGAACTGAGAATCGATCTCGACTCAACCTGGCTCCAGACTTCGATACGACCCCGATCCTCAAACCCGACTATCGACCCTGACCCAACTTCCAACTCGAGACCCTGGACTCAGGAAACAACCTCTACCTTAGACCTGACTCTCGACCCCAACTCCTATCCTTGAACCTAACACTCGACCTAAGACCCCGACTTTGGACCACGATTCTGATCAAGATCCGACTCCTAATTCAAATTTCGACCCACGCCTGGGTCGGGAATCGAGAATCATAGTCGAAACTCAGTTCGGGATCGGAATTTGAATGGTGAGATTGAAAGATAGTTTTGGAAAACATTTTCCTTCGTACCGAACACACCCAAGTCAACTAAGTGGCTAACAATAACTCTCGTCCATCACACACTATTTTGTTATACGAAGTGATGAATACTTCTGCAGCAATTAGTAATACTAACCTATTCCACAGTCTGCAAAATGAAAATAAAAAGGGGTCATAGATAAGCACTCTCTTTGTAACGTTAATTTTAAAGATTACATTCATCCTTTAATACAAAGTTGATCACTATTTAATATCCAGTAACATATTGCATGAATTCGGGATCAGACTCAAGGCCCTCCATCGTTTCGGGTGACAAAATCACCTCCAAATCCACACTTCCTCCTCCTTCTCTCCCCGGAAATGCTGATATCTTACCATCAAATTTATTCGCCCTTCCACTCCGAACAGCAACTGGCCTGCCCCATCCGAAATCATTCTCATACATTGGAAACCTCGGCGAGCTCCCCATTGTTAGCATAGCTCCATCGAAATTTCCCAACGGGAAACAGCGAGGATCCTTCTCCCAATCCTCTACGAACTTCCTAACCATAACATCATCATGAGCCTTCACATTTTTGGTCAATTGCTCCGCGCACCAATGCAGATCATGAGATAAAATGTCCCCTGCTGATACGTAGGTTGGAATGCTTTGAATTGCGTTACCGAAGTATAACGGATTTAGCTTCGGCTGGAGACGATTACGGCAATTTACAGCCATTCGGAATGTCGTCATTTTTGAAGCTGGGAACTTCCTTGCACGGGACACAGCACGCCAGAGCAATGCGCAAAGCGATTGGAATGATGAAATCTCAGCCATTGGATTTATCGTCTCCGTTTCTGTTTGAATTTTCAAGGGATCATTGGTTTGTTTTGCCATCAACTCAACAATGTTGATTTCTCCATCATAATTCAATTTCTGATTGTTTGTTTTCGCTTTGAGTGTTTGAATTGATTCCCTGCTGAAACTAAATATCCTCTCCCTCAATGGAGCGTCGCCGGTAAAGGTGACTTTCGGGCCATCAGCAGGGAGTTTTAGCACGGAATTTGAAATCAAAATTGAATTTCTGGTAAAATCGGGCTGTCGTATAATCCTTTTCACACCCCTGCTCACCTCAGCAAACGTATTGAAAAAGTTCCAAAACGAAGTCCCATCCATGATGGAATGATTGACGGCGCAGCCAATGAAGACGCCGTCAGCTAATTCCGTCACTTGGACAGCAAGAAGAGGGCTAAAATGCCCTCTATAGCTAACCGTGCGATCCATAGGAAAAAACTCCTTGACATGATCAGGAACATCAATGGAGCCTATGACATCGCGTATGAAAATGTGAGTGGCTGTAGCATGAAAAAAATCAACACCAGCATTATTGCAAGAAATGTAAACGTAGCCATCTGAGTCGGTCACGAATCGACCAGCAAGTGGAGGGAAGTGAGTGAGGGTCCGAGAAAGACTGAGTTTGAGAAGGGAAATGAGGTTAGCGTTAGGAAAAGGAGGATGAGTAAATAGACAACCTTTTTGAATGTAGTGAACAGAGAGCATAGGAAGATCGGAAACGGAGAGTTTCAGATCAAAAAGAGATGATTGCTCGGCCGGTAAAATTGTGCATTTGGATACTAAAGTTACAGCTGCAGAAGTCATTGTTAGTTAATTTGCAGCTGAGGATGAAGTGAGAGTAATAAAAGTAGGGCTATATATAGGAGATTTATGGAATTTGATTCATGCATTTGCTGTAGTGGCAGTTGTCATTTCTCTTTGTTGGCAAGTTTGAAAATAGTTGATAAAAAAAAGTTTGAAAATAGTTGTCTTTTCTCTTTGTTGGCAAGTTTGAAAATGGAGGGAGTTGAACCTAGTGTTCATTTTTATTTTATTTTATTTTATTTTGATTTGGGGGACTGCACTTAAAAAATAGGGTACTGTAGGGTAATAATAAAGGTGAGTCTTGTCGTAAGTCGTAATTGATGAAATTGTTATCATGTGATCAGAAGATCATTAGTTTGAATTATGAAAACAGTCTCTTGCAGAAATATAGGATAAGACTGCATGCAACAGACTCTTATGACCTGATCCTTCTTCAAATCTTATATATATCGATAACTTAATGCACAAAACTATCCTTTTACCCTTTCATATAGGAGTAATAATAAACGTGTTCACGGTCATATATCTATAAATATTTACTGACTTCACGGAAATTGATTCATGCATTTGTAGAGATGGCTATGCTGTCTTTTCTTTTTGATTTCATTTCGATTAGGCTACTGCTATTCAAAGATGATATGACTGGTTGGGACGCACCCAACTAGCTATAAAGGATAAGAACTATATCATAAAAAATGATTTCACGTCAAATATTTATAGATATTTAATAAAATTTTAATATATATAAGATATGACAAAAATTATTTTGTTTCTGTAGACTTATAGTTTGTGTTCTAGCTTTGCACTAGCTTTGCAAATGACTGACATTAGTTTTTTGGATTTTTATCTGGAGTAAGGGGAGTCTTTTGAAGTAACTGATAAAATTATCTCCATGTGATCAGAAGGTCACGGGTTCAAGCCTTGAAATTAGCTTCTAGTAGAAATATAAGGTAAGACTACATACAGTAGATTTTTGTGGTCGGGCCCTTTCCTGGACCTACACATAGCGGACACTTTAGTGCATCAGATAAAACTTCTTCCCAAAGACGAGTTCTTTTTTTATTCGTATTTAAAATTTCTGATTAATCGTCACAATCTTGATGGACTGTCATTCTGTTTAAGCTTACAAATTCAGTACGGAATCTCCTCAGCATTAATTAAAATATTTCTGCTAATTAATTAATTAATCCAACTATTAATTTAAAAGAGTTTTAATTAATTGAACTTAGCTTGTGTTCTACATGATCCCACATAAGAGTATCAGTTTATTAATGCCCAGAATGATCCTCAAAACCGTCTTTCTTCATTGGTCGGCGTATTTTATTACTTTAATGGTGGTGTCCGAACCTGCATGCATGCACCTTAATTAATTTCACAAAATCACCTTAGTAAATGGTGGTGGCTAGGACATATAGAATAAAATTAACTAGTGTTTTTTTTGTTATTGTTGGAGTTTGAACTCGAGACCTTGTGGTTCTCAACCCACTTCATTATATAGAACTGCCTCCGTTCCTTTTTACTTGTGATAGTTTTCTTTTTGAGCGTCAAACAGTATGAACTTTGATCATATTTTAAGATGTATTTTTTCATCATAATATTGAGATCAGAAAAATTACAATTTAAAATACTTTTCGTATAGTTTTTTAATATACAAATTTTAATTTTAAAATATTGAGTTAATCTAATTTAATTTAATTATGAAAATCAGTTAAATTGATTCTTAAAAAGTAAAATATGACAACTAAAAAGAAGCGGAGGAAGTAGTATATATTGCTAGTAATATTGTACGTACTACTATCTATTATTTAATGATTTGACTCTATAGTAGCACTTGATATATGCTGTCTTCATTAATTAATAGTAAAGAATATATATTATTAATTATAATAGTGGCTTGTTGGGACTATTTCTATTAATCCATTTATAATACTAGTGTTGAGCAACATACAAATTACAGTAGTCTTTAGTGTACACTGAATCAGCTGAACCTTGTGCATTTCACCTTGTGAACTTAATCATGTATGAGGGACCCATTTTCATGCTTCACAAAACTAAAAAAGAATTTCTCTAGAAGCAATCAACAACAGCAATAATAACATGCGAGTATAATTCCACAAAATAAAGTTTGGAGAGATAAAATATACATAAATTTTACTTATTTTTTGAATAGGGGAAGAGGCATAAGTACCCTTTTGAATTATGACTGAAATCACAGAGACAGACTTTATTTTTATGGGGTTCTATTAGCACCCCCTAAATTATTTTTTTGTATTTCTTTGCACCTTATGAGTTGACATGGAGCCAATACCTTGTTGCAGTCTGCACTACTAGTAAATTTACAATTGTACACTTGTTAAAACTTTCTTGTCACGGTAAATGAAATACAAGATCAGTTGCACTACTCCAAAACCCAAGCCAACACCTGTTGTAGTCTGCAAAGTACAAAATCATTCATTAATAGTAGTAAATTTACAATTGGTGCCCCACATATTAATCCTTGATAATTCTTATTTCACACTCCTATTAAATAGAATTAGCTATGAATTTTATTGCTAAATTGTTGTACCTAAAATTTTTTTTGATAATCCG
The DNA here is from genome assembly GCA_031232105.1 of Capsicum rhomboideum. Lineage (NCBI taxonomy): Eukaryota > Viridiplantae > Streptophyta > Magnoliopsida > Solanales > Solanaceae > Capsicum > Capsicum rhomboideum. The sequence continues at coordinate 165,501,155 of CP124714.1, forward strand.
TCACTGAAATAAAATTAGCAATATATTTTGGTATGTTACAAAAAGCCAGAATTTGTAAGTCACAAATTTCTATTATTTCTTAATAGTGTAAGTTTTCAACATTATGGATAGGAAACATGCTAACTAGCAGTACTTACACCAATAAATGGGTCCATTTCTAATATGGAGCAGGAGCAGAATAGAACAACGACAAATGACAGAAAGAATGACATGTACTCCATGCTTTTTGTCTTGATTACTAGTCTCTGCACAAATATATCTTGCTTTGATCAGACCAACAAGATTAGATAAACTCAGTATTTTTTTCAAACATAATATGAATATCATATAGGTGTACTAAATTTGTAAATATTAGGTTCTGTACTTATAATTAACGTGAATGAAGAAAGCATAATATTAAACCCTCCTAATCTAAATAATCTTGAATCTACCTTACAATGAACAGGTAGGATAGGTTATTTAGAGAGTTGTGAACCATTGCTACTCTCTTCATTAATTTCATTTTAAGTGTCTTTTGTTTAATTAGCGATGAAGTTTGAAGAATATATCGAGAATCTTTGAAATATTATGATCTTCAATTGAAAATGCGTAGTTGTAATTTTAAACATTTCATCTAATTTACTGTAATTAAGGATACAATTAAAAACTTATTGAATATGGAAATATGAGATTTGAATCCTTTTGCTTTTCTAAATAGAAAATTTCATCCATCATCCCTTTTTTTGGAATAATTATTTAGTAAATGATTTTTTCTTGTTGCAACCTATAGACCTTTTAGCCAATATATAATCTAAAAATATCTTATTAACACATTCTAAAATTTTATAGATGCACGCTAGACTACAATTTCCTGTTTTTATCTTCTAGAATAGAAACAAAATAAAAAATTAAAAGGGATGATGAAAAAAGTATAGAGAGGGCTTACAATAATAGATAAAGGAGATGCATACATAACGATGGAGAAGATGGTCGAAGCAACACCATAGAAGAGCTTCTTATTTTTCGCATAAAAAGTAAGTAGTGATATAACGCTGAGACAACAAAAGTTAAAAGGATTAAAACGAACATTGCTAAGATTTTTACCTTTTGTTTGTTGGGTGCATATAAGAAAAAGATGATCTAGTATATCAATTCAATTGCAACTCCAATCCTGTTGATTATTAATATTAGAATATATATTGTTTGATGTTATAAATCGCAGACCATGCCTATTCATTAAATCAGTAGATTTTTTTTTGAAACTTTAGAAACTTGTTTGCACTTAAAAGAAAATGCAAGGATAAAAGCAGACAAATATAATTAATTTTATTTTGGTTTTGTAAATTGTTAAGTAATTTGGGATAATTATTTTTAATAATATGAATAATTAATATAGAACGAAAAAAAGAATAATAATTGGAAGTAGATAATTTTATTATGTCTGTCCCCTTAGAGATCTAAGGGTCAATATTAGTTTAATTAATATAACCCCCTAAATCATGGTTAGACCTTAAGACCCAGTTGCCTTTCCAATATTGCTAGACTTTCAATTTAGAGTGGGAAACGATTATCTTACCATGAATAGAATTTATTCAATAAATAAACAATTCAAGAATCAACAAAAATGAAAGATTCAGTGAGTGTTTGACCATGAAAATTAAAAAATATTCACTTTATTTAAAATTTTCAAAATTGAGATTGGAGTTAGAGTTGTGTTTAATATAATTTAAATGGAATTATTTTATAAAAAAATAAATAAAAATAAGGGTAAATTTGAAAACTAAAATCATAGTGAAAGAGAAAAAAATGAAAGTGAGAAACCGAAACAAATTTATGGTCAAACGATGATTCTTAAATTAAGTGAAATTTTTTCTTCGAAAGAAAGTGATTTTCAATTGGTTGTGGAGATTAACCATGACCAAAAAAAAATAATTGAAAATCAAACAGTATTAGCAGTAGTTGATAATAATTTAAAAAAGGCAATTGAGTTTTAACCATGGTTTAGGAGGTCATATTAATTAAATTAATATTAACCCTTAATTAGATCTCTAAGTGGATAAGTGTAACAAAATTAGCTATACACTGGATAAATTGGATGGATATAGTACTGGAGAGGAACTGCTTTCATAAAAATTGGATTCACAATTATATATATTCATAAATAACAAAATCTGTACAAAAATTATTGCGTTCTTATAAACTCAAAAAATAAGCTCCAGATCCACTACTAATTATGATGAAAATTTCATATGTTCATTGGAATCAAATTGTTCTTGAATACTAGGCAAATGATTTCCTTAAATAGATTACTTAATCCCGAGATACTATTTTCTTTCATCATCGTATTCATTTTGGAAATTCAGTATTTTCGATATATATATGTATGGTTATTAAAATTCTTAAAAGTATATTTGTATTCAATCCTTAAATATTTTGCCAATAAAGTCCAAAACAAGTGGATGGACACTTCCACCCCAAAATGCGACAAATATATAGAAGTAGTATCATTATTTTTTTGTTCCTCATTTATTTTTATTATTAAGTAACTATAGTCATTTTTTAATGTATTTTTTAAAATATTAAATTTATTATATTCAAAAGGTGATATAATAAAACTGTTCTTCTATTTATTGCTCGAGCATGCCAAATCAATATTGGATTAAAAAGAATTTGGGTGAAGGGTATAGGTAGTTACCATCCAGAAAGCAAGCAATTGAGAAATGTCATGATGTAAGGTATGCCTGAGAATTGTTCCGTCGATATGTTTTTGATGATCCTCTTGAACGTAAGCCTACATTCAATCAAACAAAAATATATTCAAATTAAAAAAAAATATCTTATTAAATATTGATTATCATTTGAATGAATATCCAATATTTTTCAAAAAAAAAAAAGGTTTCACTAATTACCCACAATGACGAATAGAATAATTGAGAAAAAGATATTATGATGATCTAAAAAATAAGTGACTGGCAAAAGATAAATTCGTTAGCTACTTCTCTTTATTTAATTGAAAAATTCAATTATTAATTATTAAAGAATATAAAAGAAAAACTTTTGAATTTATAATATATGATTTATCTGGATTTGAAGTATTTTTTTTTCCAGTGGGCTTAAAGTATCATTTCCAATAGATGTTGAACTAAAAAGAATAAAGAATTTCAAAAAATGTTGAATTAAAAAGAATTCAGGAATTTCAAAACGATTATTATCTGAGATAAATCTATTATGACTCTTCACACAAGAAGAAACCCTTTTTTTTTTCAAAAATAAAATAAAATAAATTAAAAAGAGTTCTTGAAATATGCTTACGTTGGTACCAAGAAGAGAAAGAGCATAGCGACTTCCTGTTAATTAGCACGAAAAAAAAAAAAAAAAGAAGCAAGTGAGAATTAGAAAAACTCAACAAGAAATTAATTAATTTAGGAGAAAAATATACAAGGAAATAAAATATGGAAATGAGTTAATTAAAGTGAAATTAACCCACCTAAAATCCCAAAAACAAATTGTATAGTATGTACAAGACCACCCATAGATCGAACATCAATTGCAACTATTCAATAGACGGCTAATATAGAACGCAATAACTAAAAATATTCATCTAGGTTGTGTTCTCTACTAGATCTAGCTAATTCTTCAGTCTAGAAACTTGCTCAATATATAGAGGAGAGGAGTACTCAATGGGCTTTGAAAAATATTTTAATAAATAAATAAATTAAAGAATCCAAAAATATGGAGTACTCAAAAGGGGAAACATGATCAATTATTATTCAAAAGTATAGAGGACAGTGCATGAGTTATACACAACTGAAAAGGTGAACAAATTACTATAAATTGAAGAAAGAATAGTAGTGAAGAAAAGTGAAGATGAGAATTACTATTCTCATGCAAATAATGTGATCTAACAAACAAACATGCAAAGATAACTAAGCACCTACAACAAAGGCAGGTCCTACAAATAAAGACAGATCCAATATCAAGGCTTCAGTAATATCATGATATAACCAGGCCACGAGCATCTTTTAGGACTAGGGCTAAAAAGTACTTCCTCTGTCCTAATTTATGTGGCATATTTCTCTTTTTGAGATTCAAACAAGGTAAGTTTGACCATGAATTTGAACATGAAATCTTCAACTTTTTAAAGTAAAATTTAAATATTTGAAAACTACGTAAAAACTACTATAAGTCATAATAATTAACTATTCAAAATATTTGAAATATATATGAAAAAATTACGGTCAAACATAAACATGTTTGAATCTCGGAAAGCGAAATTATGCCACATAAATTAAGACGAATTAAGTATTAGAATATGGTATACCTTTTATGGAAGCAACAACATAAACATAGTAAGGGAAAAAAAGTACCTGAATACCATCATTCGATCACAAGCTTATCAAAGGCTTGGGGTGAGAGTTTCTTTTTCGTTCTTTAAATAGGAGGACCTAAAACAACTATTTGTGCACTTTTCCCAGGATTAATGTAATATTACTTTAGTAATACGTAGAACATGTTAAAATATTTTTTAATTTTATGATATTAAACATGTTATGTGTAAAATTAAAATTTAAAAAAATTATCAAAAAGAAAAGAAAATTAAATGGGCTAAAATAAAAAAGAAAGACGAACAAATTTTGAAAACATTAAAGTAAGACGCAAGATGGATACTAATTTGAAAAGGCACCGTTAAAGCTTGAAGGGGCACTTAATTAATAGATAATTTATATAACTCTATAAAGGCATGCCAGAAACGCTACATCAACGGGGTTTCTTTCGTAATTAGGTTGTTCTCCGATCTCTTTCTTAGAAAAAAAAATGCATAAATTCTGTCTTTTTTTATTTCAATTTCCCACTCTTTCTGTGAGGCAAAACCTCACCAGAGGCGCAACAGTTGACTGGACATCTAAGGGTAAAGCACGATTTTGGTGAGAGTCGCGAGAGCGGTACCAAATCGAGACAAACTCTGAGGCGACAAAGACAAGGGATCTCTCTCTATGGATAGTTGCTGTTTGCGAGAAGCATTCTATTCAATCTCATAGAAGAAACACTGCGATGAAGAGAGTAGTGACTCAAGACTTAGACAATTGACATCTTCAAGTAGTTTTCTACAATGAATCAAGGTAGGTGTCCTAATCATTTTACGAAAATTTTTCATTGTTCATTGATTTATTTATGATCTTTAGAGGGTCAAATAAAGTTTTCCGACAAGATTTTCAAAGAGATCTTATCGTGATCTAAAAAAATTATTACACTATAAGAAAAGAAATCATTTACTAAATAACTATCTCAAAAATGAAAATCCACGAAAATTTCACAAGAACAACACATTTTTGCCTTAATTGAGATAACTTCAAATGGGTTGATATGTTGAATACATTTTGATGCTCATTACTTGAATTATGTCGATCATAACTATAAAAATCAGGTTTCGTTCAAATAAACTTTTTCTATACCTCTTTCGATGGACCATGATAAAAATGCACTATTGACATACAAAATGTTAGCAATCAGAAGGATCTCATTCTTTCCTTGTGTACGTAATTTGTCTATTTTACATTCAATAAATTTGGCCCTTCAAGCCAATTACAATTTTTATTTTTTTTTTAAAAAAAAGATGTCATTAGACATTATGTAGTGCAGTGGCGGAGCCAGAATTTTTACTAAGGGGGTTCAAAATCAAAATAAGTAAGCACACGAACTAATCGAAGGGGGGTTCAACATCAATTATATATACATAAAATATATTTTTAACAATATATAAATAATATAATTTTCTGCCGAAGGGGGTTCGGATGAACCTCCTAGCCATAAGGTGGCTCCGCCACTGATGTAGTGCATATTTTGGACAAATATTTGACATTTTATTTCTCCCGATAAATATATTATGCATGTAGAGTATACACCTCTTCATATTTATTTTTGATCAATCCACTAGTTTATTTTATTTTGGCCAGTATGCAGTGTGCTTTTACAGTATCGATCGTTTTATTATAAAAAATGTTGGTAAATCATTACAAGGAGCCCTTCTAGTTCAATTGATAGAGTGCAAGGCTCTTAACCTTGTGATTGTAGGTTGGGCCCCTGGGTGGGGGTCTAAGCATTTTGCTCTTCTCTTTTACTTTTTTTCCGGTTTGAAAGTGCAGACCAGATCATGATATGTATATTTGCAATAACTATTTCCTCCGTCCAACAATAGTTGTCCATTATTGACTTGGCACACAACTTAAGAAACAATAAATGATAGGGGTAATTTTACTATATTATCCTTTGAATATAATAAATTTAGTGTTTCGGAAAATTCATTGCATTATGAATATCATTTAATACTAATGGCAAAATAGGCGCAAATGGGTAAATTATCCATTAATTTTTCAAACTAAACAAGTATTGTTATATATCTATTTTTAGTATAGAGGATAAGTAGTGTTGGACAGAAAGAGTAATATATTGATTTGAAATTATCTTAGGAATCCATAAAGTTTAAATTCCTTAACCTAAGCGGTCACGTTGTGAACATAAATTATTTGCTCATCTTTAATCATACATATTTCATTTAGATGTGCAGATATTTCACCCTTCTTGACACACTGTTATGCTTTTACAATATTATTAACTCACATTAGAGTGATTTTAAAATCTAAAGAAACAGATTCTGAATAAAATCACTAAGTTTTGAATGGCCACAAACTTAATCGTTTGTTATTGTTTTTTAATAACTGTGGTGTCCAGACCAGCTTGTGCGCACCTCGACTAATTCCACGAGATACCTGCCACCTCCCACCAGCAACTTGTCTAGACTTGGTCGTGGCTGGAGTGTTGATTATCATCATGAAAACTTGATTGCTTCTCATCATTGTAAGACTTAACATTATTGTTGTGGTCGTTCCCCACATGCAGGGGCTTATCAGCAACAAATATCTTCTTGTTTAAGACTTTCTTGTCACAGTAAATGAAATACAAGATTAGTTGTATTACTCCTAAACCCAAGCCAACACCTGTTGCAGTCTGCAAAGTACAATATCATTCCTTAATACTAGCAAATTTATAATTGGTGGCCCACATACTAATGCTTGATAAATCTTATTTCACACTTCAATTAAATGAAATTAGCTACAAACCTTGTTGCTAAATTGTTGTATCTATTTTTTTTTTTTGATAATCCATTACTGAGTAGAATTATCAATGCATTTTGTATTAGTTACGGAATTTCTATTATTTCTTTATAGTGTATGTTTTCAATATATGGACAGGAAAGATGCTAATTAGCAGTACTTACACCAATAAATGGGTCCATTCCTAGTATGGCATAGATAAACCAACAAGAGCATGATATGACAACGGCAAATGACAGGAAAAATGGCATGTACTCCACGCTCTTTGTCTTGATTACTAATCTCTGCACAAATAAATCTTGCCTTGATCAGAACTATCCAACAAAATTAGCTAAACTTGGTAATTTTTCTCAAACATAACATGAATATCGTATAGATGTACTAAATCATTAAAATATTGACAAATACTATGTTCTGAACTCATAATTAACGTGAAAAATTTAAAGATGAAAACATAAATACTAAACCCTCCTAATCTAAATAATCTTGAATCTACCTTATAATGAATAGGTAGGATAGGGTATTTAAAGAGTTGTGAACTATTGCTGCTCTCTTCCTTAATTTCATTTTAAGTGTCTTTTTGTCTAATTGGCGACAAAATTTGAAGAATATATCGAGAACCTTTGAAATTTTATGATCTTCAATTAAAGATGCGTAGTTGTACTTTTTTAACATTTCATCTGGAGTACTATAATTAAGGATAGTAGGATACAATTAAAAACTTATTGACTATGGAAATATGAGACTTGGATCCTTTTACTTTTCTTAAAATAAATTTCCATCCATCGTTTATTTTTTGGGATAATTATTTAGTAGATGATCTTTTCTTTTTGCAACCTATAGACCTTTTAGACAATACATAGTCTAAAGATATCTTATTAACACATTCTAAAATTTTATAGATGCATGTTTTTTTGTCTTCTAGAAATAAAGATAAAATAAAAAATTTAAAGGAATATTGAGAGAGCTTACAATGATAGACAGAGGAGATACATACATAACGATGGAGAAGATGGTGGAAGCAATACCACAGAAGAGCTTCCTGTTTTTCCCTTGAAAAATAAGCAACGAGATAACTGCTGAGGCAGCAAAAGCCAAGAGGACTAAAACGAACATTCCTAAGATTTTTCTCTTTTCTTTGTTGGGTGCATATAAGGAAAAGATGATCATGTATATCAATTCAATTGCAGCTCCGGCCCCGTTGATTACTACTATGAGAATATTGTTTGATGTTATAAATGGCAAGCCGTACCTATTCATTAAATCAATAACTTTATCAGTCTATTAAATAATTCGAGACAAATATGATAAGAAGGAAATTGTCTCATATTAGTTGTTCATTTTTCCTTTTTGCATATTATTCAACTAAAAAAGTTAAAAATAGGAAAAAATCCCTAAAAAGGAGAAGTTATATTATCTTTATCTGTTATCTCCCAACAATCACCCCTAAATTTCTCTAGGATTATATCATAACTTATTAGCTTAAAAAAAAAATTCAAATACAAAGTTGAGAAAACTTGGAGAAAAATGGCGGATAAAGAAAACTAGATTTTCACCAAATTTTTTAAAAAATGGTAGAAAACTACCATTTTTATGATAAGAAGGGAATTGTCTCGTGTTAGTTGTTCATTTTTTCCTTTTGCATATTCATTAGTAAATTATAAATAAGAATGGTAGTTTTACTAATTTACTCTTAAAGAAACCTTTATTGAAACTTTAAAAACTTGTTTACACTTTAAAAATAATTGCAAATGTAAAATGAAAAAAAAATAATTTTATCTTAATTTTGTAAATTGACAAGTAATTTGAAATAACTATTTTTAATAATGTGCACAATTAATATGGGATGAAGGAAGGAATAATAATTGGGAGCAGCTAATTTATTACATCTGTCTACTTAATTAAAGATCTAAGAGTCAATATTAATTTAACTAATATACCCCCCTAAATCATGGTTAAGCCTTAAGACTCAGTTGCCTTTTCCGGAGTGATTATTAGCTACCGATAATATTGCCGGATTTTCAATTTAGATTGGAAAATGATTATCTTATCATGAATAGAATTTATTAAATAGAAAAACAATTCAAGAATCAACAAAAATGAAAGATTAAGTGTGTGCTTGGCCATGAAAATTTAAAAATATTCACTTTATTTGAAATTTTCAAATTTGGAGTTTGAGTTGAAGTTGTGTTTAATATAATTTAAATAGAACTATTTTATAAAAAATAAAAAATTTAGGGTAAATTTAAAAACCAAAAACATAGTGAAAGTGAAAAAAAAAAGTGAGAAAAGCCAAAACAAAGTTATGGTCAAACAATATTTAAATTAGGTGACATTTTTTTTAAAAAAAATCACCGATGAATTGAGTTTATTCTCAATTTTGCTGCTATCAAAGAAAAAAAAGTACTACGGAGTATTTATTTTTATTTTTTTTTTGATGGCCATTGAATGAAATCTAGTCATGATAATATAATTATTTTCCAGGTAATTGAAAATCAAACAATCAATCAATATGTAATAATAAAGTAGAATCAAAACAAGGTAATGTGACACCTCTCTATGGCCTCCATTCTCAATTATCTTTTTTCTTCTTTTTTTGAATTTTTTTCCTTCATTCTTTTTTTTAATCAATTTGTATTAATTAAAAAAATATCATATTTACTATATCTAATTATATCCCATGAGTTATAAAAAAATCTACACCTATTTGCATTCTCTACTTAAATAACATGTCTTCTCAACTCTATTCTACTTAATTCTTATGGATTAACCAATCTATAAATATCAATCATCTATGGAGTTGTTGGATTCTCATTTGCATTTTCCTCTTCTTCTTTTTTATTAGTATTTTTTTCTTCTTTTTTGTGTTTTTTTTCCACCTTTTTCATCAATCATGTATTTAATAATCAAAAGAATGGACAGAGAAAATGTGATGTGACAATATGACCATCACTTTGATGAATATCATAGATATATTCTTTAAAAAAATTCTTGTGTCATAATAATCAAACACAAGTTCACCAAGATGGAGAAGGAAGTTTGATGGCGACGTAAGATTCAAGAGAGAATTAGTTTGGTACAAGTTCATCAAGATAAAGAAGGAAGTTTAATGGTCTTGAAAGATTCATCAAGAAAGATGGTCAGATTAGTTCGGAGAAGTATAGAAGTTTGAATGATTTACAAATGTTTATAGATAATTTTTTGTGTTGCTTATTTTAGTATTTCCAATTAATTATTTCTTCAACTACAAGATATGTACCTTCCAAGAACAAGAATCTATCACAAAATTTTACACTGTGTGTTTCAAGATCAGTCATATGCATGATGTTTTTTTTATATTTTCTTTTTACTTTTCTCCTACTTTTCCCATTTATTTCATTGGTGTTAGCATTAGTGTGTAAAAATAAAAGTTACAACTTCATATTCCTTTTTGAAAACATCCCATTCATGGTTCCTTAAAGCCATTATTAGTCATATACAAATAAAAGATACAAAAATAAAGGGTCAAGAAAGTGTAAAAAATATGAAAGATACAAAGGCAATCTTCCTTAAGTCGAATGACTTCCCCCATCACAATATTTTAGTTAATAGATATTCAAATACTATAAAAACTTTCAATTCGTAGATAATTTTAGTTGGTTTTTTCATGTTTTTCTGTTCGAAATTCATTAATTTTAAGAAGTTATCTGTTATTCAGTAAAGAGGCATCGTTATATGTTCTTTTTTGCAAAGGTCTTGACGTTTTCCATCCAACATCATTTGGAAATAAAAAAAATAATTTTTTGCTTAACATCTTGTTCAGCCTTCAATAAAATTAATTATTAAAACTATTAACAACTATATCATTGAATGAAAAAAAATTAATGATCCCTGCTATATGGTAAGATTTTCTTTATAATTAAAATGAGTGTTTTACTTCACCTCTAAAATTGAGAGAAGTGATCTTCAAGAACTATGTAATTATGGAAGTATAAGAAAGTATTTAACACTTTATTTATTTTGATTTATTTTTTCTGTTTGATTTTTCATATGTATTTTGTTATTATAGATTAAATTCTATTTCCACATGCACGTTTTCCACTATACATATTTTTTACTGTTAGTATTATAGAATTTTTATTTCTTTTCTATTAACTAAATATAAAGAAAAAATATATACAACCACGTTCACTAATATAATATGAACGAGAAATATAGATAAGATGATGTGACACCTCTCTTTGACCTCCAATTGCATTTATCTTTTTCTCTTCTTTTTTTTTTGACATTTCTCTTTCCATTTCACTATATAATACTTAATAACACAATAATCTACTTTAAATATTTTTTTTTATTTTGTATAATTATTTTTTTGAAAAAGCCATCTCCGTAACTCATACCACTTCATTTTCATATAACTTCTATTTTATTAATATTCATTAATCTTGTGTCTTTAACTCACACATTTTCATCTTCATAACTCCAACTCTTAATAATCTCCATTACTCTTAATTATTTCTTTTCAAGTCCGTGATTATACATTACTCTTCCTTTTGTCTTGCCAAAAAATCTATGTAACTTTTTTTTCCCTTTTTTTTTTTTTCAAACATTTCCTCTAATTATAAAATGTCAAAACACTAAATATTTAAGTTCTTTTTCCTTCTCCTATTTAAGTCCTTACAAAAAGTAACTACCCCTTAATTAGATTTAATTGGAGCATTATTCCAACATACATAACCCGATGGGCATATATGGAGGAATAAACGGCACATACACTTTTAATTATAATAAACTCATTAGTTATTAAGGGGTTATGAAGTTGAAAAGTTGTGAAATTATGGAGGTAGGTCATCATTTGTTGCATCCCTATATTCCTTAATTAAGATTCAATCATAAAGAATTAGGAAAAGGAGAGATATCTAGCATGGAGAACATAAATTTCTTGATCGTCCTTCTTGAGAGTGAGTTTAGAGATATTATGAAATAATTAAAAAATTATTTGTGATATTTTTATTTTCTCCGTACCTTTTTAATAATATACTTGTCTTATTTATCATGTTTTTCTATTCATTATTTTTTTTTATTGTAAGAAAACTCACATCTAACAAAGAGACAATAGTTCCAACTATTATATCTATACAAGTTGAATATTTTTGTATGTTTTCTACTCAATGTTAACTTAGTTCAAAGTTAGTGACTCGCAATAATTTGACTTAAACAAGATGAGTTTATAGAGATTAGTATAGAGTGTCCGTGTTAGAGCTATTTGAGGTTGCATTCTGTAACAATATTCTTACTTCCTCGCCTTGCCTTGAAGACTTATCAAACTATATATAAGAAAAAAAATAGATAGTAACAAACAGCATGAGCTTAGCAAAAAGAAACACCAAAATAATATACTCCCTCTGTCCCAATTTGTATGACACACTTTCTTTTTTAGTCAGTCCCAAAGGGAATGACGCATTTCTATATTTAGTAACAATTTAACTTTAAAATACTCACTTTACCCTTAATGAAATGATTTACAACCACACAAATATCTATGACTCATTTTAGACCACAAGTTTCAAAAGTCTTCATTTCTTTCTTAAACTCCGTACCAAGTCAAACTACATCACATAAATTGGGACGAAGGAAGTATCATAAATCTAATAAGATTGTTTATGACCACGCAAGGCACGGACAAGTTCACTAGTATTATGAATAGTTGATAATCATTTAGAAAAGCCAATTGAGTTTTAACTTTTAACCATGATTTAGGAGGTTATACTAATTAAATTAATATTAATCCTTAGATCTTTAAGTGGACAAGTGTAATAAAATTAGCTATGTACTGGACAAATTGAATAGATGTATTACTAGAGAGGAGTTGCTTTTTTTTTTTTGGTAACTAAATTTCTTTATTAATCACCAAGTAAGGAATTACAAAACTGTATAAGGTTTAGACACAACCTGCTACTACTCAACTAAGCCAACTTTACACTGCTTAGGGAACTAACACCATATTGTTTGCTAAAACTTTCAGCTTAGGTGGTTCTCTAACACAACATGAATACATAATATCTCTAACCACTTGATCACCTAACCTACTCTTTTTCTCAAACACTCTTTGATTGCGCTCTAACAATACACAATAAACAAACTCAGTGAAAGCCATCTTAAGGAGAGAAGCTTGAGCTGCTTTCCATTTGTCTGCTTGATGATCCACTCAAGATGCATGTTCCAATCTACCAGTACAGGTTCTCTCATTTGCAGCCAAGTGAGGATGCTAGTTCATATGGTCTTGACAAAGCAACAAGAGTTGAATAGATGAATGTTAGTCTTATCATCCTGTTGGCATAATACACACTTCAGATCAACTTCTACACCTCATTTAGCCAGTCTATCAATAGTCAACAACCTTCCCTGCACGTGTAACCAAAGAGTAAAGCGAGTTTTTGGTCTAGCATGATTGTGAAACATTAGCCCCTTCCAATGCACTCTTCTTCTATTCTCCAGCATCAGGTAGTACAACTGTCTTGTGATCTTCTTCTTAGGATTAAGTCATCCATGAAGTGTTAGCAAGTTATATCTAGTATTAAATATCTGTCTGATAAGCCAAGCTGCCTGTTTATGTGTAGCAACCTGGTGAAGAGGGGCTCCTTTATTGTAATAAGCATGTACCCATTTAATCCACGAAGTATCCTTCTTGGCAGTCATATCCCAACACAACTTAGTAATTGCAGCTTTATTCCACTTAGCTATGTTGAGTTTGTTAAGACCTCCAAAACATTTTGGTGCACACACCTTATCCCAAGCTATCAAGGCTTTTTTAGTGATTACATTAACACCTTAACACCTGACCAAAGATAGCTTCTACAATAGCTTTCAATGACTTTAAGAACCTTTGAAGGGATAGTGAAGAGTTGAGCCCAATAAGCTTTGATCCCAAATAAGATAGATTGAATTAGTTGCAATCGACCTGCATATGACAAATGTTTAGTTGTCCAAGAAGAAATTTTTGCAAGTATCTTATCTAACAAAGGGCTCCACTGGACTAATGACATCTTCTTAGAGGACAGGGGAACACCAAGGTATTTAAAAAGGAGGTCACCCCTGGAATATCCTAATATGTGCAAAATTTGGTCTTGTTGTTGTTGTTTGACTCTACCAAAGTATACAGAACTCTTCCCCAGATTTGTTTGTAGTCCAGAGACTTGTGAGAATTTTTGAAAAGCTTCATGAAGTACTGTAGCCACTGCCTGAACTTCTCCTTTAGCAAATATCAAGAGATCATCTGCAAAACATAGGTGAGTAATACCTAGATTTGCACATCTAGGGTGATAATGGAAAGCTTTATTCCTCTTCAAGCTTACTAATGTCCTGCTCAAGTATTCCATAGCTAAGGCAAAAAGGAAAGGAGTCATAGGGTCACCTTGCCTTAACCCCTTTGCTGTTGTAAAAGGCTAACTAGGTTCACCATTGATTATAATACTATAGGACACTGTTCTCACACAAGTCATGATCCAAGTAATAAACCTATTAGGAAGCCTAAGTGCAATTAAAATATGATGCAAATAGGTCCATTCAATAGACTCATATGCCTTCTGAAGGTCTACCTTAATCATACCTCTAGGGAAAATGTGTTTCATGTTGTATCCCTTGATGAGCTCATGAGCCATGATAATACTATCACCAATTTTTCTACCAGGAATAAAACTAGATTGTGCTTCATTTACAAGTGGTGGTATGACATGCTGAAGCCTACTGGTTAAAATCTTAGCAATCAGTTTATATATAATAGAGCAGCAGGCAATAGGTCTGTAATCTTTAACTGTAATAGGAGCTTGAACTTTTAGAACTAGTGTCAGAACTGCATAATTAAGGGGCTTGTACAGCTTACCAGTATCAAAAAAATCTTTCACCGTGGAGATGATCTCATGCTTGATAATAAACCAAGATTTCTTGAAAAAAATTGCATTGTAGCCATCCAATCCAGGTGCATTATCATCCCCTATAGCTTTTAGACTCTTTACTACTTCAACTTCTGTAATATTCTTACATAACATAAGTTTGTGGCTTTGCTGCAGTCTAGGCCCTTCCTTCATGATTGAGGTTTCAACTGCAGGGAGAAAATGAGTTATTAAATCCATAAGACCTTTGTAGAATGAAATAATCTCATCCTTAATAGCCTTAAGATCAGTCAACACCTCCCCAGTCAAGCTAGTAAAGCATGTGATGTGTTTTCTTTGGGTTCTTTCTTTAACAGCTGCTGAAAAATATTTAGTGTTTGATCTCCTAATTTAATCCACTGTGCTCTAGATTTTTGCTTCATAATACTCTTTTCCACCAAAGACAATTTTTCAAGAGTTTGCAAAGCTATTTTCTCCTGAACTTAGAGGGTATCAGATGGACAGTGTATCATATTCTCCTGTATAGTAATTAGTAAAGTCCTAGCTTGTACAATTCTCTGAGCTGTAGTTTTGAACTCCTTAGTATTGAGTGTCTTCAAATTTGACTGCAAAAGCTTTTAGTTTCATCCATAGGTTCTGTGCGGGGCTTTGGTGCTTTGTGCATTGCCAGTTATGCTCCACAATCTGTAAGAAATCCTTATGCTCTACCCATATGTTGAAGAACTTGAAAGGCACTTTGATATTCAGTTGTGCACTAATAAGAGTAATGAGCATTGGAGAGTGATCTGATATGTAAAGGACATCATACTCAACTATCACATGACCCCACTTCTGCATCCGTTCACTATTGCCCAAGGTTCTATCTATTCTGCTCCTGATTCTAGCTGTCCCAAGTTGTCTGTTGGACCAAGTATAATATTCTCCTTTCCACAGCATCTCATGAAGTGAGCAATCATGAAGGCATTCAGCAAAATCTATAGACTCACTATATTGCACTGGATTTCCTGCATAGCTATCCTAGGGATACAATAATGCATTGAAGTCACCACTGATCATCCAAGGCATTTGATTACCTTGGGCTATTTCCCTCAAGCTTTGTAGTAGTATCTTCCTGAGATCTGCAGTATTACAACCATATATAACAGTAACCAAACAAGTTTCCCCATCAGTTATATTTCTGACTTGGCAGTGTATCAATTGTGCTTCTTCTTTTAAAAGAGTGACATGGTAAGACTGAGTGTCCCACAATAGCCAGATACGACCATTTTTAGCAGTGTTATAATTAGTTAATCTACCCCAGGCAGGGGCAATGTTGGCACTTATTGTAGTAGCTTTGTGAGCCTTGACTCTGGTTTCTACTAACCCTACTAGATTAATTCTTTTATTCCTAAGTAGATACTTTACTTCTTTCTGCTTATACCTCTTATCTATTCCCCTAACATTCCAAAATAACTAAGTTATATGGTGTTATAGAGTTTCCCTCTATCAAGAGGGGCAAGACTCACTTCACCTATGTCACTCTGGACACTAGCAAACCTATTCCTAAAGGAAAAAGGAGGCACATTCTTGTCCACATCAATCTCAAAAGGTATAGTAGCTCTTCTCTTTATAGGTATTGTTTGGAAACTAGTATCACTTTATCTCAATGGTTGTGCAGGTTGAGGGGATATATGAGCCTTAGACACGGGTACTGCACTCTGCACTTCTACCATGACATCAGTATGCTCAGATAGCTCAAGCTCTTTTGTCTCTTCCTTCTCAAGTCCCTTTTCTTGTTCCATGTATCCTTTGTATTGCCAGGTCTGAATAAATCTCTTTGGCACCTCTTTCTTGTGTCTGGGCATTGGTTTTGATGGTTCAGCAGTGCAAACATGACCAATAACTTGACATTTCTGGCAGAACACAGGCTTCCAATCATATGTGACTGCTTGCTGAAATGTATAACCATAAAGAGCTCGAGCATTGACTGAGTTTGGTAATAAACGAGTAATGTTGACTTGAATTAGGATTCTAGCATAGGATACTCAATTTGCTTAGTTGTGCATTCATCTGCATACATTGGGTTACCTACTGAACTAGCAATTCTACTTAACGAGTCACAACTCAAACAATTAATCGGTAACTTAGGAAATTTCACCCATAATGGAATCTCAGTGGGGTACTCTTCATTAAAATCAAATTGAGCAGACCAAGGCTTGAGTATGAGGGGTCGATTATTAATAGTATAAGGTCCTAGACATAAAATCTCTTGTAAATAAGCTGAAATTTAGCAATGAAATAGTCTTCCTCATGCATATACAACTCCGATTGAGTAACTTCTTTCATATGTACATTGGAATCAAATCGTTCTTGAATATTAGTCAAATTATGTCCTTAAATAGATTACTTAATCTGGAGATATTGTTTTCTTTCAACATCGTATTCATTTTGAAAAATGTAATTCAGTATTTTCAATATATATAAAAAAAAATTAAAAGTATATTTGAATTTAATCCTTAAATATTTTACCAATAAATTCCAAAACAAGTGGATGGACTCTTTCACACAAAAATGCGCCAAATATATAGTAGTAGTATCATTGTTACTTTGTTCCTCATTTATTTTATTATTAAGTAACTATAGTCACTTTTCAATGTATTTTTTAAAATATTAAATTTATTATATTCAAAAGGTGATATAATAAAATTATCCTTTTATTTATTGCTCAAGTATGACAAATCAATATTGAATAAAAAAAATATGGGTGAAGGGTATAGATAATTACCATCCAGAAAGCAAGCAGTTGAGAAATGTCATGATATATGGTAGACTTGAGAACTCTTCTGTCGATTTGTTTTTGATGATCCTCTTGAATGTAAGCCTACATTCAATCAAACAAAAATATATTCAAATTAAATTTTTTATCTTATCAAATTATAATTAAATATTAATTATCACTGGAATGAATATCCAATATTTTTTCAAAAAAATGTTTCACTAATTACCCGCAATCACGAATAGAATAATCAAGGAAAAGATATTGTGATGATTTGAAGACAAAAATAATTGGCAAAAGATAAATTCGTTAGCTAGTTCTCTTTATTTAATTAAGAAATTCAATTCTTGGTCATTAAAGAAAAACTTTTGAATTTATAATATATGATTTATCTGGATTTAAAGTATTTTTTCCCAATGGATTTAAAGTATCATTTCCAATAGATGTTAGAACTAAGCGAAACGATTATCATCTGAAATTATTTTAATTTTTAATAAATGTTGAACTAAAAAGAATTGAAGAATTTCAAAATGATCATTATCTGAGATAAATCTATTATTTCAATTTACTAGAAAAAAACTTTTTGACTCTCCATACAGGGAGAAACTCTTTTCAAAAATAAAATAAAATAAATAAATAAATTGAAAAGAGTTCTTGAAATATGCTTACGTTGGTACCAAGAAGAGAAAGAGCATAGCGATATTTCCTGTTAATTACCACAAAAAAAAAAAAAAAAAAAAAGAAGCAAATGAGAATCAGAAAACTCAACAAGAAACTAATTAATTGAGGGGGAAAAAATATGGAAATGAGTTATTAAAGTGAAATTAACCCACCTAAAATCCCAAAAACAAATTGTATAGTGTGTACAAGATCACTCATGGTGTGTTCACTTGTTCAATATATAGAAGAGAGGAGTACTTGATGGGCTTTGGAAAAAAAATTTGATCAAAAATAAATAATTAAAGAATCAAAGAATATGGAGTACTCAAAAGGGAAAACATGACCAAAATTATTCAAAAGTATTAAAGAACATAGTATGGGTTATTAGAAAGATTTCATCAATGATCGTACAAGACCAAAAAAGCAAACAAAGAAGAAAGGAAAACTCAAACACTAAATTCAAGCAAATAATTACTATAAATTGAAGAAAGAATAGTAGTGAAGAAAAGAGAAGATGAGCATTAGTACTATTTTCATGCAAATAATGTGGATATAACAAAATAAACTAGTAAATATAACTAAGCAAATTTTCTGAATCTAAATGTAAGTTGTTTAACTGAATTCTCAATAATTTTGACTGATTCTTTAACTAAATTTTCGAAAAGGTTGTTTATGTATTTCTATTCTTAAGGAAACACTCATTCGGAAAATATTTTCTTGAAAATAAGAAAAATAATTTCTTTAATTGAAAGTAGGAAAAACAAGTGGTAATGTCACATAACACTCTCAAAATCACCCACCTTTACCCCACCTACCCTCCACCCACCACGCACACCACCCCTAAAAAAATCAATTCTCTATCCACCCACTCCTACCCGACCCCCAACTCCCCACCCCCAAAAAAAAAAAATTAAAACTTTTTTCCCTACCCCCACTCTGACCCCAACCCCAACCCCTATCGCTACCACCAACCCCAACCCCCAACCCCCCTTCCCAACACACCAAAAAAAAATATTTTTAAAAAAATATTCCTACCCACCCACCCAACCCCCTACCCCAACCCCCTATCCCCAAAAAAAATTTAATTTTTTTTTCTACCCCATCCCGCATACCACCAGCCCCCACCTACCACATTCCCCTGCCCTCTCCCTCCCCATCATAATATCCATCACTCTATTCCCTATCATTCTCAGTATTTTTATATTAGATATATATAAATATTTTTAGGAAAACGTACCGAAAACAAGAAAATAAGTAAGAAATAATTTCTTTTTTTATCTGGCAAGTACCGGGGGGATTGGTGGTGGAACGCAGAAGTGAAAAGGAAGGTGGAGACTAAAAAGGTGGCCTATGCCAAGTTGGTTGAGAGCAAGGATGACGAGGAGAAGCGGACGTGTAGGGAGGAGTATAAGTTAGCCAGGAAAGAGGCTAAGGTAGCGGTTACGGCGGCTAAGGCAGCAGCTTTTGAGAGCTTGTATGCCGCCTTAGAGGAGAAAGGCGGGGAAAAGAAGTTGTATAGGTTGGCCAAGGCTAGGGAGCGGAGGGGTCGTGACCTTGACCAAGTGAAATGCATCAAGGGGGAGGATGGCGAAGTGTTGGTGGAAGATGCCCTCATTAAGAGGAGGTGACAGTCTTATTTTCATAAACTTTTGAACGACGAGGGGGACAAAAGTTTCGTGCTGGGGGACTTGGAGCACGCAGAGAGGTGTCACGATTGTGGTTATTGTAGGCGTATTAAGGTGGAAGAGGTCAAGGGTGCTATTCGTAGGATGCGTAGGGGCAGGGCGACTGGGCCCGACGAAATTTCGGTAGATTTTTGGAAATACACTGGCGGGCTGGGGTTGGAGTGGCTGACGAGGTTGTTTAACATCATTTTTGGGGCGGCAAAGATGCTCGATTCTTGGAGATGGAGTACGATAATTCCATTATATAAGAACAAGGGGGACATTCAGAGTTGCAACAACTATAAGGGTATCAAGTTGTTGAGCCATACTATGAAGGTTTGGGAAAGGGTGGTAGAGTGGAGGCTGAGGAGGATCGTGACTATTTTCGAGAATCATTTTGGTTTTATGCCAGGTCGCTCGACTACTGAGGCCATTCACCTAGTGAGGAGATTAGTGGAGCAGTTTAGGGAGAGGAAGAAGGATTTGCACATGGTGTTCATCGATCTCGAGAAGGCGTACGACAAAGTACCAAGGGAGATCCTGTGGAGGTGTTTGGAGGCTAAAGGTGTGCCCGTAGCATATACTAGGCCGATTCAGGATATGTACGACGGTGTGAAGACGCGTGTGAGGACAGTAGGAGGGGATTCAGAGCACTTTCCTGTTTTGACAGGGTTGCACCAGGGATCGACTCTTAGTCCGTTTTTATTTGCCTTGGTGATGGATGTGTTGACGCAGCGTATCCAAGGGGAGGTGCCTTGGTGTATGCTATTTGCTGATGATATGGTACTAATTAACGAGACCCGGGGAGGAGTTAATGATAAGTTGGAGGTTTGGAGACAGACCCTTGAGTCTAAAGGGTTTAGGTTGAGCAGGACTAAAACGGAGTACTTGGAATGTAAGTTTAGCGATTCGACGCACGAGGCAGATGGGCTAATGAAGCTGGATTCTCAGGTCATTCAGAAGAGGGGGATTTTCAAGTATATAGGGTCTATGATTCAGGGGAATGGCGAGATTGACGAGGATTTCTCGCTCCGTATTGGTGCAGGGTGGTTGAAATGGAGGCTCGCTTCGGGAGTTCTGTGTGATAAGAAGGTGCCTCCGAAGCTTAAAGGTAAGTTCTACAGAGGGGTCTTCCGTCCGGCCATGTTATATGGGGCGGAGTGTTGGCCAGTTAAAAACTCCCACATCCAAAAGTTGAAGGTAGCGGAGATGAGGATGTTGCGATGGATGTGTGGACTTACCAGGAAGGATAGGGTTAGAAACGAGATTATTCAAGATAAGTTGGGAGTGGCTTCGGTGGAGGATAAGATGCGGGAGGTGAGGTTGCGTTGGTTCGGACATGTGACGAGGAGGTGCACGGATGCTCCAGTATGGAGGTGTGAAAGGTTGGCTGTGGATGGTTTTTTAGGTGGAGTAGAGGTAGGCCGGAGAAGTATTGGATGGAGGTAATTAGGCATGACATGGCGCAGTTACAACTTACAGAGGACATGACCCTTGATAGGAAGCTGTGGAGGACGCGTATTAGGGTAGAGGATTAGTGGGTAGGAAGGAGTCCGTATTTTATAGAAAGAAGTGTTTGTTTGTATCAGTGCCTGTTGTTGCTTGGGCATATTCTTGTTCGTGTTGTTTTGGAGATGTTTGTAACCTTGAATAAATAGTCTATAATGCTACTTTGTGGGTGTCTTGCCTCTTTTCGTATATAGCGATGTGTTATCTCTTCTTGTTGTTTGTTTCTATGACTTTTGTTTGATTGTTATCTGTTCTAAGCCGGGAGTCTATCGGAAACAGCCTCTCTACTTCATCTGAGGTAGTGGTATGGACTACGTACATTTTACCCTCCCCAGACCCCACCTGGTGGGAATACACTAGGTATGTTGTTGTTGTTGTTGTTGTATTTTAAAAAAGTAAGAAATAACTTATTTTCCTAGAAAATGTTTTCCTGAAAAATGTTTTCCATTTTCCTCTAACACATCAACAACAACAACAACATACCCACTGAATTCCCACATAGTGTGGTCTGAGGAGGGTAAAGTGTACGCAGTCCATACCACTACTGCCGCAGAAGTAGAGAGGTTGTTTTCGATAGACCCCCGGCTCAGGACAGGAAAGCAGTATTCTCAGGAATGAGAACAGTGAACTCGAAATAATTACTATAAATTGAAGAAAGAATATTAGTGAAGAAAAGTGAAGATGAAAATTATTATTCTCGTGTAAATAATGTGGATCAAACAGACAAACGTGCAAATATAACTAATCAAATTTCACTGATCTAAATATAAGTTGTTTAACTGAAAGCCATTTTGATGGACTCTTTAACTAAACTTTCGAGAAGGTTGTTTATGTATTTCTATTCTTTGAAAAAACCACTTATTTCTATAATAGTGGCTCTTTTGTTAGGACTATTCAATTAATCTAATTATATTACTAGTGTTGACTGTTAACTAACATACATATTATGATTAGAATGTGAAAAATGAAGTCTTTAATGTACACTGAATCAGCTGAACTGTGTGAATTTCACCTTGGGAATTCATGTATGAGGGACCCCTTTGGTCCTTTTCATCCTTCAAAGAATTAAAAATAATTTCTGTAGAAATAAATGATTTAGCCATTGCAACCAACAACAACATAACAACATATCCAGTATAATTACACAAGGGAGGATAGTGTATAGTACTGTAGGAGGTAGAGAAGTTATTTCCGAAAGATCCTTGGCTCACGAAAAGAATTAACAAGAGTAAAGAAGTTATGTCAAAATACTAATAAAGATTATCTCAAAGATGTAACATCAACAAAATAACATGATAATCGACGTACAAAAAACAACAGGTAATAGCAGACACTAGAGGCCACGGAACTCCCTCAATAATACTACGACTACTAAAAGGAAAAGGTAAGCGAGACAACGCTTAACTACCTACTACCCCTCCATCCTAATCCGTGTCTTCTACGACCTCCTATCTAAGGTCATGTCCTCAGTAAGCTAGAACTGCATCATGTCTGATCTAATCACCTCTCCAATACTTTTTCGACCTAGCTCCACCTCCTAAAACCATCCAAGTGGAGTTCAAGGAGAGTAGAATGTACACAAACCTTACCCCTACCTTTTGGATAGGGTGGGTGTTTCCGATAGATCCTCAACTAGAATAAAGTAATCAAAACAAGAACAAAAAAGGGTCAAAATTACCCCTGAACTATGCGAAATGGACCACTTATTACCTCCGTTACATTTTGAGATCAAAAATGCCCCCGCCGTTACCCCAAGAGGCCACAAATGTCCTTTAAAGTTAACAACCCAAATTTTAAATGACGTGGCAAGCCATGCGAGACTTATCCCTCCACCTAAGCGTTGCCAACTAGAATTCCCACTAAACCTAACACATTCTTGCTAATCCATTTTATCTGTTAGAACTGATTTTGGTCTAGCTTCTGTTTTTAATTCTTGTTTTCAACTATTCTCCTATCGTAAATTCGTAATGTTCTACCGTTCCAGGGATAGTCTGAAACTTATTGTTAAAATGGAAGGATTACAACTATCACATCACATGTTGTGGTAGTATCGCGATGTGTTATAGTTAGCTTGATTTACATTGAAACGTTTGAATTCCCTATACAGAGAATCACTATTCCTGAGATAAAGAAACATCCCTGATTCTTAAGGAATCTGCCAAAAGAACTGATGGATGGTCAGCAAGCAAAATATGAAGAAGCTTCAGAGCAACTACAACAAAGTGTGGAAGAAAACATGAAGATGATACAAGAAGCTAAAATACCTGGAGAAGTGTCAAAACCTGAAGGGAAAGATCCTGCAGGGACAACAAAACAAGATGATACAGAGGAAGACCTCGAACCGGAAATCGACAATAGCAAGAATGGGTTAGGGTTTAGTGGGAATCCCAGTTGGCAACGGTTAGGTGTAGGGATAAGTCCCACATGGCTTGCCATGTCATTTAAAATTTGGGTTGTTAAATTTTAAGGGCATTTGTGGCGTCTTGGGGTAACAGCAGGGGCATTTTTGATCCCAAAATGTTACGGAGGGTATAAATGGTCCATTTCGCATAGTCCAGGGGCAATTTTGGCCATAAGGGATATAACCACAAAATAGCATGATTTAGCCATTGCGATCAATATGAGCAAAACCCCTTCAGTAATAAATGGATTAATGAGCTTGGGCAGTGAGCCTGTATCTGTGACTCTTGATGTGTGCACTTCTGCTTCTTTCTTAGCTCACACACACCAAGAAGAAAATAAAATTACTCTTCATCTGCCATGATAAGTGTGCAAGTTGCAAACTGGGCCAAATTCAAGAAAGTTTAATGTATGAAGTAACTATTTTCAGTTTGAAAAAGAAATGTCGAACTGGAGCTGTCAAAGGTATTGGACATATTGAATTAACTACTAAGCTTAATGCCATGAAAGACGATTACAAAAAGATGGAAACTTCTTGTATCCTTACCCCTATGACTTCTAAACTATCGAGTACTCTGAGTCTCTCTTGCACCACAAATTGTCCGTCTAGTCTAACCCCTGACTCCAAAAAAAAGTGCCATGTAAAAAATTACATAGCCAATGGTAATATATAATTCTTGAAACCCATGAGCCTCATCTATCAGGAGGATTGATAGCGTTGTGAAAAGTCAGGCCAATCAATCACCCGGTCAAAAATATGGCCTTCCATTGCAAGAGAATGAGATCATCATCAATCACAGGATCTGAGCAGCGGTATTCAACTTTTCTGCAAAGCTGAGTTGAGTTCTCGTGAGGCTTGCCAAATACAGCAAAAGCAATTGGTCCTACACAGAGAGATAAATTCAGGGTAAGATAACCCAGATCGAATATCAAAGCTTCATAAATATCATGATAACCAGGCCACGGGCATCTTTTAGGACCAGGGCTAAAAAAGTTATTAGAACATGGTATGCATTCTATGGAAATCACCAAAAAGACTCGTGACAAAGAGAAGGAAATGGCCACACCCCATAGCTTTATATAAAACAATAAACCAGAAATCACAACCAAACAGGATTCTAAGCAGACATTTGAACCACAATGACTTAACTAGGATTCAGTAGTAAAAAGTCTCCTATCTACTTACTGGGTCCGGAAAAAGGGCAGGGAAGCAGCGGCATAAAGATAGAAAGGAGAAAAAACCACCTGAAGACCATCATTCACAAGCTTATCAAAAGCTTGGGGTGAGAGTTTAGGAATGGCAGCCACAGTATCAGCTATGAATCTTCCGGTTTTGTTATCCTGGGGTAGACGTCCTTCCTACAAAGGAAACCCAATATGAAGACTTAGAGATGAAAAATTATAGGAACTTGCTAAATTCAAGTATGGAAAAGTTACTATTACCACAACATCATCAACATATTTGTGGATATCATCAATAAGAGCAAGTAACCGCTCCATTGATGATTCCATTCCTTGAAGACCGTTGGGAAGTTTGTCCATGGTTGTTGTCTTGAGCATACCAACTGCTTCAAGGGGCACAAGAAAGTCCCAGTAAGGATTTCCATCGCGAACAGGAAATGAAAACTATTGCTTGAACCAAAAAAATACTTTTCGACTTAAACACATTAACATATGACTACTTTTTGCACAATATGCTTGGACAAATAAGTATGTTTTATACAAAAAATACCCAGATCAACCCTCATTGTTATAAGAAAATCCCACCAACAGTTCTCAATTACACATCACCAACACCCTCTTCCATCCAATCTGACCAATGCACATGGACATGGCTAAGTCAGTATGCAGTAAAATACGCCTATTCCATTTGGAAGGGAAGGGTAGTAGAGACATACATCCAACCCTTTCAGCTTCAACCATGCGTAGGTCCAATGGAATTTCCTGGAATTGGGCAGCAAGTGGCTGATCTCGAAGAGACAAATGCACAGAGACAAAGCCTTTTATTGAAGCTTCCCCGTTTTGAAATCCAGTATCAACAGTCAAATGTATAGGATTTGAAGTTTCTCCAGCATAAAACTCCTGGATCAAAGCACTACCACCAGAGACTCCAAAACCAGTAGAAAACCTGGAAAGATTAAACATGAGATATTCACAAATTCATCAGTTCTAGTATTCCAAGTGTGTGAGTTGAATACTACACAGAAAAGGAGGTGCATAAGTCCATCAACCAAAATTTAGGGCGGATGAAGTGGGATGTTCAAGGAAAAAGAACCTGGAAAAGATGCCCAATGTTTCATAATGTATAAAAGAAGGCGGAAAGTATTGTAGCTTGACCAATGCAGTCATTAATTCATGTTTTGTACATGCAAATATAGTGGCTAGTACCACTCTTCTCACTTTTTCTCTTTCTTGTTTTTTGTAAGTACTCCTCTCACTTATCCAAACAAATACTATTTCCTTCATTCTGATTATTCACCAAATATTCAAGTAGCATGAACATAAAAGATGAAACAAACAAACAACAACGACAAATGTGCCTCAATCTCAAACAAGTTGGAGTTGTTTGAGAATTACCATCCAACAATCACTTCCTTTGGATTCACCTTCTGATGAGATGACAACATGTTATGATGGTAATCAATATCCAGTGCAACCTTTAAAAGAAAACATAACCAAAAGTTCAGCAAAAGTAACAAAATAAAAACATATTTACAACAAACTTTATATCACAAATGGGGGTATCTTTTTAGAATCATGGAGTTGAGAAATCCATCACGAGAAAAGAAACAACACTTTGGCAAAACAAAATGCATTGAAGTAGTTTGATAGCTGGTTAGAATTATGCAGGTATTAGTAATGCAATGAAGGTTAGTTATGTTGGTATTACTTATGCTGGTATTAACTATTCCATCTTCTACCCCGCATAAGATAATACACCAATTCCTTCATAACTAGTACATGTATTAGTTATGTCGGTTTCTAGATTGCAAACCAAACACCGTATTTATTTTAAACATGAATAACTTACTTCCTAACTAGCTACCAAACATTGTATAAGTCACAGAGAAATTAATACATGAATAAACTGCCTCTTTACTAGCTACCAAACGACCCCTAAGAGTATATAAGAACACCAAAAAAAATTATACATAAACCTGTGAGCCTGTGTAGTTCTTACAGACTCTTTCCTTGACATGTCATTCATTCTTGACACCATCTTGCAATAAAAAACAGCCACTCTCCAAATTCCAAAATATAAGGTTAAATGCAAGCATTTCCCTCTTTCCCTCTCTCATGGCATTTACCTCCACTTTCCACTTTTACAATTAAAACAACAACATACACCATGTGATCCCACAAGCGGGGTCTGGAGAGGGTAGTGTGTTCAACAGACCTTAACCCCACCTTAGAGGTGGAGAGGTTGTTTCCAATAGACGCTCGGCTCAAGTAAAAGTCCAAAAATAGAAAACAATGGTAGTGAAGAAGCCAAGAGAAAGC
Source organism: Capsicum rhomboideum (assembly GCA_031232105.1). Lineage (NCBI taxonomy): Eukaryota > Viridiplantae > Streptophyta > Magnoliopsida > Solanales > Solanaceae > Capsicum > Capsicum rhomboideum. Next base: position 165,528,606 of record CP124714.1, read on the forward strand.
ATACTAAAAAAAGAAATAGTCACTACATCAAAATAATACAATAATTCTTTCCACTTTTACAATTAAATGGTAAATAATTATTTGTCACTCCCTCTAGGACAATAGAATTGATGTTTTAGGCTCTGAAAGTTGGTCCGAAATAATTGATGTTTCACAAAGCCAAGAAGGTATTGAATTCTTCTTCTCAAACTCACACATTCCTAATGTTCATGATAATGATGTCAACCTAAAAGGGAAAGAATCATAATTAAGGGTACTTTAGTCAAGCCACTCTTAATTATTTTTTTTTGAAGTGAATTGCTAAATCCATGTGCCCAAACCTAAAACATCAACTATCTCGAACCGGAGGGAGTATCATAAACTGTTCATTACTTTTTATTAGATTTTGATGGTACAAAAGTCCATCCCTATTAAACTCTTCAAATGAGAGTAATTTGCTAGGTGCTACTACAATTAACTCACATGAAAAAGAGTTAGAGGTATATGCAAGAAACACTTTAAGCTTTGATTCGTCCATATGAGAGATGTCTCTCAAAAGATTCTAGAATCCAATTATTTAAAGAGATGCATCACAAAGGAAGAAAACTAATCGGGCAGATAAAAGCCTGGTTCAAAGACGTATTCCAAAACCTTGCTAAATGTTTTGTCCAAACAAATCCTAGTGCATTAGTTCGATACGCTTACACTAACTTCAGCTTTTTTTCATCGTCTCTTTCTTTGATTTTCATCTCTAAACTTTCTATCTAAAATTGTTTCTTTTAGAAATGTAATGAGGAAGGAGCTTAGCTGCAATCAATTGAAGTAACAAGTGTAACTAAAAGCAAAGAAAGAAAAATAAAACTGATAAAATACTACAACTGGGTAAACATTGTCATTTGGCACACAGAGTATATTATCCAGCGATTATAGTCTTCGATTATAATCCAGACCCCACTTGTGGGATAATGTTGTTGTTGATTATAATCCTTGAACTAATTTATCCCACCTGGGAGGTGGGATAAAATAATCCCAAGTCTGATGGGATATCCAGGATTAAGTTTGGGATTAAATTTATACCGTCAACCAAATACAATATAAATCTAATCCCAAACTTAATCCTGGGATATCCCACCTTATCCCGCATACAAACGACAAACGTTCTTTATTAATTGGACCACCACTCCATGAGTTTATGTTGCAACTCCAGTGAAAGGCACTGGCTCAATGGATCCATTATATGACCACTTCTTAGAAGTGGTTGAGACAGATCAAGGACCAATGATATCTTTTATACTGTACGAAATTGTTAACACTAGTGATATTTACAGGTTATCTCAAGCCACAAACTGGCATAGGATTCGGTATAAAGGAAACCTTCCTCTGTATTTGTTTGCCTTTGCAATGACAACAAACATGGAATTATCTAGTTTCTAACTAGTTTCTAACAAACATGCACCTTAAGTTTTCTTCTTTTACAACACATCAGAAAAAACACGGTGCAAAATGGCTGCCATGTCCCTTGTCCATTTAAATTAAATTAATATACCTTAAGTTTCCTGACATACTGATTGGCTCGACACATCTGAACTATGAAGTTCTGAAGCCAAAAATTAAAATTCAAAGCCACCCACACTAAGTTAACAAGATCTATAAAATAGTAACTATTATTCAGGGTTACTAGAATGTAACTACATTTATACAAAATGTATTCCTTTCTCTTAATATTTTCCGAGCATTTGCATAGTTCAAACTAAATTTATTATGTATAAACACAATGTGCACCCTAATCAGCGATATCTTAACAATAAAATAATATGAGCAAACATAAAATGTTCTCAAAGTTCGAAAATTTACTGAAAATTGCTCATTTAGTTCATGTCGTTACCAAAATATTACTAAAAACTGCACAAAGATCACCCAAGAGAGAGACGTAACCGAAATACAATGAACGGGTGATTTCTCAAGTTCAAATTCCAACAGAGGTTATCTCTTTTTTGTTGTTTGTTTTTATGTTTTTGTTTGTTATTGCTATCTGTTCTGAGCCGGGGGTCTATCGGAAACAGCCTCTCTACTTCATCTGAGGTAGTGGTATGGACTGCGTACACTTTACCCTCCCCAGACCCCACCTGGTGGGAATACACTGGGTAAGTAGTTGCTGTAAATTCCAACAGAGACAAAGCACTAGGTGATTTCTTCCCACCTTTCCTAGCCTTGATGAACAGAGTTACCTAGTACCTGTTGTTGTTGGTGGGAAGTGGGCAAGGGCAAATACATAAACTAATTATGTGGCACGCAAACCCATTGTCTCTCCATAAAACTAAAACTAGGTATTTTATGTATATACTCCATTTTCTAAAATTAGTATAATATTATACGCCGACACTTATGCTACAAGAATGATAAATGATGCACTTTGTTGAATGTTGAGCTATTTACCTAGAGGACTTGGAATCTATTCCCACTTAATACATTTTTTCTTCTTTTTTCTTAATGGTGCACCTATTTTCTAAAAACTCCTAGATTTGCTTCTCGAGGTGGCAGGTATAAGCAGCCGCGGATACCACGGTTATAAAAAAAAATCATTGAAATACAGCACTTTTCAGATTCGTTTCATCAAAATCAATTCCGAAATACTCCCTCCGTCCAACAATACTTGGGTAATTTTACTATATCACGATTTGATTGACAAATAGTATTTAATAGCAAGGGTAAAATGGGTAAAAAGGGGTAAATTACCCATTTATTTTCCAAATTGTACAAGTATCATTGGACATCTATTTTTTAGTACAGTGGACAAGTACGGTTGGACAGAGGGAGTAACAAGTAAGAACAGTAACAACAACGGAATAATGAGAGGTAAACCTGATCTTGAGATTCGCTATGTGGAACAGCGTAAGAATTCCGAATATCAACAGTACCATCAGGCAATATAGAGCCAAGAAGAGTGCCTATTATACGCTCGGCTTGGTCGGGTCGTCTTACATAGCAATCGCAAATGTTGAAAATCACCAATGGGTGAATTCTAACTGATAAGGTGGATGATGATGATGATGATGATGATGGAGAAAATTCCAACACTGTTTGATCCATTGATGCCATTGTTGTTAGGATTTGAGGGAAATGTGTTGCTAGGTTTTGTTGATTTTGGTGAGTGGAAAGACTGAGTGATACTTGCTTTTGGGCCGGACCTTTTTTCTGTAGGAATGCCTATTTTATTTTAATTGTTTGTCTTACGTTTCTTTTTTTGATTAGTCTTAAAAAAAATATATATGTTTTTATTTTTATTTTTGGTGAATTTTTTAATCTCAAAACTTCACATAGCATCAGGCAAGGCAATACAGAGCCGAGAAGAGTGTCTATCATACGTTCGACTTGATCAGGCCGTCTTACATAACAATCTAAAATGTTGAAAATAATCAAAGGGTGAACTTTAGTTGATAAAGTCGATGATGATGGAGAAAATTGTAACACTGTTTGATTTCTTGGACCTACAACTCAGACCAATGTTGATTCTATGGTGGTCACACAAAATCTGGAATCCAATCTTAGCTTTCATGGTAAAAATTGCCCCAATCCTCATCATGTGGAAACTTTGGAGGTCCAGATGCGCGGCGAGATACGGATTAGAGAAACCGTTGAGAAATAGATCAGAGAAGTAGATTACACAAGAATTGATCGTGCTTACGGAGTGAAAAATTCAAAAAATCAAAATATACAATTCATGGGAGTTTCTACATGCAATTGTTGAAAAGCCAATGATAAATAGGGCAGTAACACTAGTGAGATGGAATAGGCCTCCAAGAAATTCTTTTTAAAGTCAACACAAGCGGTAGATGCAGAGATGTAAATTGTGGTGCAGGAGATATCATGAGGAATAATAATTAGGGGAAAATAATTCTTGCATTCTCCATCTACCTAGGAAAGGGGACCAATAATTGGGCAGGGAGTAAAGCTCTCCAATATGGACATGACCTGACATAAGTAGAAGGTTTGCAAAATGTTATAGCAAAGGTCGATTCAAAGCTATTAGAAACAAGCATAACCGAGGAAACATCAAAGCCATGGAACATGCAAGAAGAGGTCGAGGCTATAAAAAAAGAAAGCCAGGAGGAGGAGAATAAGAATTCAACACTGCTACAGAGAAGCCAACAGAGTGGCAAACAAGATAGCCTCAATTAGTCATACACACCGATAGTAAGTTATATGCGAACATTGAAAGGTTGCTAAGACCAGTTCAAGGCCTACTTCAAGTAGACAGAATGGGACTAGCTTCTTTTAGAGTCAGGAGACTAAAGGATACAGAGATTGCGTATGAATCACCATGAAGGACTAAAATCTAGCAGCACATAGGTTTTGTTTTTCTTCTACTCTTTGATTCACACTTGTAAATAAACTCTAAATAGAAACCGGCATGTCAACCTCTCAAGTTTAGACAAGGATGTTATCCTACAAAATGTACTCTTCTTTCATGAGTTTCTAATAAAAAAGGTGCAGTTAAACTTAAAAAAAAATCAGGACTGAAGTTGAAAATTCTGAAATTGAAATCACAGACATGTTTGCCTTTGAAGTTAGAATTGTCAAAAGTCTCAACTTCAGTGGAGTTTAAATGACATTTTTAATTTTAGATATTTTGGTTTGAGGTTACGTTCAACAATTCCTAACTTCAGATTTGTAAAAATGAAGCTGAAAATTTCATATTTGAAATCACAGATTAGTCTGATTCTAGAGTTAGAATTGTCTAAAGTATAACTTCAATTGAGGTTGAATGATAGTTTCAACTTCAAATATATATGTTCAATAATTCCTAACTTTAGATTCGTGAGATTGAAGTTAGAAAACTTTCGACCCAATAGTTTGAAATAGGGAATGTCAAGCGCAACTTTATATCCAAATTTCTAACGTTAAAATTAATAAAATTAGCATACTATAAGAAAGAATATTTATAGAAAAATCGTTGACACCGAGAAAACCAAAATAAAAAATTTAATGTTGACAATTGATTTACAAATATATACTACTATTTCATCAGCTCCATACGAGTAAAGAATTGGACAAAAAAGGTCGTTCAAATTCGTTAACGTTTCTATAAAATTGGGAAATGCCCTATCTTTGGGATCATCATCATAAGAAATTCAGAAGAGTAAACGCCTTTACCTAAGTTGGACTCTTCTAATTCAATCACATTATATATATATTGTTATTATTTGAACTTAGCTTGTTGGGATGGTTGTTACCTATTAATTTAAGTATAATGTTTATCTTTATTATTATTTAAATATTATTATATCATACCATTAAAATTGTCTTTACCTAATGATGAAAATTTTCATTTTATGTAACGATCATTTTGATTATGATCACGTGTTGGTTTGTTTGTATTTTCTCATTTTGACTTTATTTTAGTTTCATTCGTAATAATTCTATTTCGTAGCCCACTTTTCTTTATAATATTGTAAGTTTATTTTTCAAATTGTTAGTTAATAAAATTATAACGATGATAAATAATAAAATCTATTCAAATATTATAATCATCAAATTAATAATATAAACGACATGTTAATAAATTATGTGTAAAAACTATAGTTTTCATTTCAAAATTTCAACTCGGAAACTAAGAATAAATTAATTACAATCTTCTCACCTTATTGGTGAGTGCACATACATAGGCTCTAGATATGCAAAGGAGCGAAAATTTTTATGGTGGATGAGGACCACCACCTAATAGTTGTGTGAGAGACTTTTTTTAAAGAAGAAAAAATAATGGATTCCTTATTTTTCAATTAATAAATAATTGAAAGATAGTGAACGAGTGGGTGAGGGTGGCGTGGGGTGGAGTGAATGAAAATATTAAATTATTTGTTAATTGAAAATTATGAAATCCATTATTTTTTCTTTTTGAAAAAATCTCTCACCCAACTATTAGGTTGGTGGTCTTCACCCACCATAAAAAATTTCCAAAAGAGCGGACAACGAGACAGACGTATCCAACGTATTAGCTATGAGTTCATCAAAATTTATAGATTTTGAATTAAGTTATGTATATATAATAAAAAATTTAATAAATATGTGTAAATTATAATATATTTTGAACTCAATATTTAATAAAATTATGAATTTAAATTAATAATTTTAAATTTAATATTGAGTTTAACACTTTAACTGATAAATTGGTGGGACTGTTTTACCTTTTATCAAAAATCTTGAGTTCAAATCTTAAGAGTGTTGCTCCTAGAATGACAATTGCAATGCACGATCACATTAATTGAGACTCCAGAATGAATATCAAATATCAAATAAAAAAAAGATAAACTATTGCCATGTGATTCATCACTTGTTGGTACTTGGATGTTGGAAAAAAGTTGCAATCTTTTTGTATCACGGGCAACAATTGAATTATTGACACTGTCACTTCCCCAATGACATGGATACACCACCATCCTTATCTTCCATCTGCAAATAGGCATCTCGGAGGTGGCCCTCATTTTATGATGTAAATGACTCATCACATGAGCATTTACTTAGTGGGATAGACAGATTATTTGCGATAGATTTTTAATTTTAAAATAAATTCTATTAAATAATATGAAAAGTTTTACAAAATAATATTGTTGAGGCTAGTCTAACTCCTTTCCCAACATAAAGTATGATAATAATAGACTATATATTATTCTGTTATTTTAATTTTTGATTTTTATATCTTTCTATTTAAGATCATGCTCTTATAAATTAAAGTTGTGCCTATATCGATTAAGAGCCCTTTTCGTTTATATTCAAAATAGCTTTTAAACACTTTTATAGTATTTCGATAAAATAAAATAAAAAACTTATAAGCATTTTTAATTTTAAGTCAAAATAATATAAATAAGTAAAAACCATAAGTTATACTAGTAATTTCTAACTTATGACGTCTGACTTATAAGTCAAAATCCAAAAGTCAAATAAACGGACTCTAAAGACCCGTTTGATCATTAATATTATTCACATTATTCCGAAATATTTATTCACTTTATTCTGAAATTCTTGTTTAGCCATAAAAATAGCAAATGTAACCTAAAGTTGTATTTGGAATTTTGGAAGGTGTTTTCACTTTTTAACCCTTTTTTCAAAAAAATCCTTAATTTTTGTATTCATAAAATAATCCCATTTGAATTATATTCCATTTTCAAAACATATTTTACATCTTTTTTAAAAACACATTTGATTCTAAATAAAACTGCAAAAATTATGGCCAAATACAACACCAACTTTGAAAATTTCAACTCAAGTAAATTTTTCTTATTTTCATAGCCAAGCAACTACTAAGGGTCTTTTTGGAAAGCCACCGGGTAATTGAAATTGATGTAATTACTAGGGAAGTAATTACCAGCCTAGTAATTACGCTGACCTATTTGTTTGTCACAATGTTATTACAGTGTAGTTACAAGTGTACTGTTTGGTTGCACAAGTGTAATTACATAGTTATATTAAACTTTTAAAATAAAAGTTAATTATCAAAAACTAAAAATTTCTATTAGACAAATAAGTTATAAACGATATAAAATCAAATATTTAAGCTATATATATTGCCTTTTGAAAACATATTAATTGATAAGCATATGTTTCTAATATTATATTTTTTAATATATTTTTAAATTAGTATATTTTAATTAAATGAATCATAAAAACTAAAAGTACATGATTTTTAATGAAATGCATGTTTGATAAAAATAATTAATATTATAAATATAATATCATAAAATTATTAAAATATTTGACAAAAAAATAATCGATCAATTCTACCTAAAAAATGAATGACTTGCAATGTGAAATATCAAGTCAATACTAGTAAAACAAATAAATTAGAACTGAAAATATAATATAAGTTCAAAATTCAAAAGAAAAAGGAAAACGTTAGTCTATAACTTTATTCAACAATGAATTCTACTTTAATTTAAAAAATTTAATACTAACAAAATTATGCAAAATGAAAAAATAAATATAAAATAGATAATATGAACAGTTGCATGGAATCACAAGAAGTAAAGGTTGGGAAATGGGAAGGAAATAAAATATAAAATAAAAATATATTTTAAAAAAATATTAGAATAATAAAAATAAAAAAAAATAAAATAATAGAAATAAAAAAAAAAATAAAAAAAATTAAAGGAACAAATTAAAAAGTAACCAGCTTATAATTACACCATGTAACTATCAGCAATTCACAGCTCCCCTATGAATTGGAGAGTGTAATTACCCCTGTCAATTACATCCAATTATCAGCTGATCAAGTAATTACCTGACAAACCAAACATGTCAAGCTGTATAATTACACTCAACTACACCAAATTCAATTTCCAGAATGACTTTCCAAACAGGACCTAAGTATTTACCATCAAAGACATTGCAGGCCAAGGACCACATTGCTATCACAAGGGAAAAATCTCGGTGTGAATTCCTACATAACATACACACTTGAACGAGGAATTGAGATTTTTTAATCATTTATAAAATAAAAAATATTACTCTTTCGAAATCTTTTATATTTAAAAATAAAATTTCCTATATATAAAAATAAAAGTCTCTTATATATAAAATAAAAAAATAATTGAAAATTCAGTTCGCCCGATTTGAAGAAGAAATAAAGCAACTACCTTTTTTTAATTTGTTATCGTCGTTGCAATATTTATACTTCCATCAACTTCAAGAGACAAGTATATAAACACAATAGATAAATAAACACTCAAATTTAATGTCAGTCGATAAGTAATCACTCTAACTTTGATTATGTATATTTAGACACCTCAATTTGTCTTTATTATGTCAGTTGAACACTCAAACTTATAAAATTGATCATTTGGACACCTCCAAAGTTTATGTGTCACATCAGCTTCGAATATCTCAGCGAGAACAAGTTGAAGTGTTAAGCAACTACTTGAGACCAAATTGAGTTGTCTAGATTTGCATTCTCAAAATTGAAGTGTTTACTTATCAATTGAAGCAAAGTCTAAGTGTTTATTTATATATTACGCCTTTAATTAATTAGCCTAGCACCAATGCTATTTTTCGAAAAAAAATATTTATTTTTTCAAAAAACCAAAATTTGGAGGCAATAAATCTAATGCAATCACAGCATGTTCTAGAGTCTTATTTGACAAAATTTCAAGATCTAAAGTCCCCTTTTCCCACGGGTTTTCTGTTTTTCTTTGTTTTCATTTTTTTTCCTATGACCACTTCTTCTGCCTATTTTCTTCTCCTTACAGTTTGCCTATTTACTCTTTAAGTTATGACCAAAAACATAACTACTATTACTAATTATGAAACTCCAAAATTTTGTGCTTCTTCAAGCTTCTGCTCCTTCAACCACTTCTTTTCTCTATACACCACCACAATTAACAAGATGGGGTGATCATACACATGCAAACTTTCTTTGTAAAGTTGTTCCTGTTAGCCCTGTCAAATCAAGAAAGTCACTTAGGTCCCAATACTTTGATAAAAGTTTCTCTAAAGGTCATAGTAGCAGACAACCATGTTGTTGTAGTTCAAGATTATGTGCTGATTTTGGAGAAGAACAATTTTATGGAAAAGGGGTGGAAAAAAGATTTAGGAAAAATGAATTTGGGAATGGATATTCAAAATTTGTTGTTTTTGGTCCTGTAAAATCAAGAAAGTCACTTAGGTCCCAATACTTTGACAGAAGTTTCTTTAAAGGTCATAGTAGCATACAACCATGTTGTTGCAGTTCAAGGATATGTGCTGATTTTGGAGAAGAACGATTTTATGGGGTTGAAGAAATATTTAGGAGAGATGAAGGATGTTGTGCAATTTTTGAGAGTGGAAATTCAAGAAAAGGTTCATTTTTCCCATCAAAATTTGAGTCCCTTGAGCCAAGAATGCTTGGTATTAAACCAGAACCACCATATTGGCCAGAAAGAGAGGTAATTTTATGGACAAATATTGAACAAAAAGCCAAAAGTTTTGGACTTCCTTTGTCACTTAGAATGATAAAAAAGAAACATCAATGGGAGTCTAGTAGTTTTAAAGACTTAAAAGAAACCAATTCTTGCACCTCAAAGGCCTTAAACTCTTTGGTATTTATCATTGTGGAGTTGCAAACTTGTGCATTGCATATGAGGGAATCAATGTGCAATGAAGATTTAGAGATGATTATTGGGAAAGTGAAAGGTGAAATGTATGCATCATTTGTATGGCTTTTTCAACAAGTCTTTTCGCGAACGCCAACATTAATGATGTATGTAATGATCCTCTTGGCTAACTATAGTGTATACTCTACATCTCACAATGTAGCAATGGCATGTGATTATGAAACTACTACGATAGAAGCGATATCGTTAGGTGGAAGGCATGATCAACAACATGTACAAATTAATTATCCTCGTATTGTTCCTGAAAAACTATCAGATTTGTCTGATCAAGTATTGAGAAATTATGTAGAGACAGAATTGTGGGATTTAGTAGAAAATGAAGCTTTAAATATGAGGGGATTAAGAGATATTGGACTTGATCATGAAGTCATGCTAAAGTTTGTTTCACCATTGTCAGTGGAAATTGAGCCAGATAACAATGTTGACTATTTCAAGACTGATCTTGTTTATCAGATTGCTCTGGCTCATGAGCCTTATAACACTCTTTGGCTGTGCAATTATGCACAATTTCTGAAAGTTATCGCTCGAGATTATAATAGGTAACTTCTTCAACTTTCTTTGTCTTACATAATGCATGACATGACCTTAGACACGGGATTGTGGAGGAGACGGACTAGGATAGTATGTTAGTAAGTAGTAATGCATTGTCTCGATATCCATCCATACTAGCTAGTAGTCGTATATTGCTTCTATATTTTCTTGTACTTTGATTTCTGTTACTATTTGTTGTTTTTTGATTATCGTATTATTGTACTGTAGTTAATGTTGAGAACTCCTTGTTATTTTTTTACTTCCATTACTTCTTTTTCATTGCTTTGGACTGTTTTTCCTTGAGCTGAGGGTCTATCATAAACAACTTCTATACCTTTGTGGTAACGGTAAGGTATGGACCTTACCCCTACCTCAAAGGTATAGAAGTTGTGGGACTACACTAGGTATGTTATTGTACACTCTAACCTCCCCAGACTCCACTGTGTGGGACTACACTAGGTATTTTATTGTTGTTGTCATCACATAGAAAAGCCAAACAACTAAACTCCATATAGGTGTAGTAAGCCGAGCAACTTCTAATTCTACTGTGCCGGTGCACAAAGCAAGCACACAACGACTGCTTAAATCTTTCTTTGGTCTATCATTGCTCATGTTGGACTGACTCCTTTCATTTGTTGTTGTTTTAAAGAAAATGGAACGGAGAATTAGTTCCTCAGTTACCTAATATTGTAGCTTCACTTTTCTCTAAATTGTCAAAAGTTTGCTGTTTGATCTGTACAATCTCTCAAAAAGAGTACGCCAAAACTAGGTTAATTGAGTTTGCCTGTTCTAGCCTGATTAGCTACATTATTGTTGTTTTGACAGTGCTACTCATTTCAATTATTTGAACCCCATTCCTTGGATTAGTTTACTGATGCCAAGATTTTGAAGAAAGTATTTTGAAAAGATCACTTGAGCAACTTTTGGAAGTTATTCGTGATCTTGGGAACAACACGATATAGTGTTGAAATAAGTAGTAACTCAGATTCATGGCTCAGACCTGGTTTTGTTAGACATTAGGGGCGGAGCTAGGGGGTGCCAGGGGCTTCATCTGCACCCCCTTCACTGAAAAATTATATTGTATGTACAAGGTTAAAATTATTTTTTATGTTTATATAGTAGATATTGAATCCCTTAGTGAAAATCTTATTTAGTCACTGTTAGACATGACCTGAGATGTGCTTTTGGAGACTAGAACAGGAAAAACATGTCCCTTTTTTTGTTCGTAAATTCAGACTTGAAATGAAATGGGCACGAATAGACTTAATAAATACATAGAATTCATATAGACAACCCCAACTAGTTTGGGAATGAGGAGTAATTGATTGTTCGGTACAATTTCAGACTGATGAATATTTTGTTGTAACAGATCAGAGGAATGCTTCAAGCGGGCAGTCCAAGTTGATTCACTGGATGCAGAGGTTCTATGTCAGTACGCAAACTTCTTGTGGACGGTTAGGAAGGACTTATGGGGAGCAGAAGAAAGATACCAACAGGCATTGGCAGCTGAACCTAGGAACCCTTATTATACATCTACATATGCAAATTTCTTGTGGAGCACTGGTGGTGAAGAGACCTGTTTTCTTCCAAGTAGTGCCTCTATCAATAGCAAAAAAGGTGAAGAAGTTTAGTCACAAAGGAAAAAGATTATTCAAGAAATGCATCAACTAAGAAGAATATGGTGAGATACCCATATGCTTCTGTGGTGATTTTGGTAAATATTAACTACAGAGCGGAGAAGAAGTGTTTTCTTTAACCCCTTATTAAGAGCTCCCGCTTTTTTTGCTCTCTTGATGACTCGAATTCACAATCTTAGGGTTGGAGGTGCAGGGTATTTACCACCTGAGCAATCCCTCTTGCCGAGAAGAAGTTGCTCAAGACACCAGCATAGATAAATTTTTGTCCTGTAAATCACATTCGAATAAATGCTGACGTGAATGATCGGTCTATTATTAACACGTGTAGGGAAATGGCTATATTATTTGTTCTTGATTTTCTGTGTCTAGATTGAAGAGAGTAATTTGCCTGGAGCTATTCACCAATTCAGGGAAATGGCAGAAGGCAAAAGTTCAAGTTAGATGGGAAGATCATAATGTTGTATCAATTTTCTGAGTCTATAACAAGAGTAGTGTATTTTATAAAATTTGTAACTCTTACCAATTTTGTGAAGTCTACATTAGTAGTAGTCTAAGTTGCGCAGACTCTTCACTTTCGATGTCTCATCCGTGTCGGATTCTCCAAAAATACACTACTTTTGGACAATCCAACACGCACCTGTAGACTTTTTTGAAGAGTCCCAGCGACATAGGTAGTAGTAGTGTATTTTCATGTTTTTACAAACTTTTGAGGCTGTTGCTAGTGTATTTGGGTATTTCTGACTTCTGAGTGAGTTTGGTGAGTTTGTCTTTTGAGGCTTAGGCCAGCAGTCTTGTATGATTAATCATTCATTTTGGGTCTGTTGGTAGGAAGGAAAATGTTTTTTCAGGGAAAATATCTCTTCGAAAATAAGTGATTTTTTTTTTTTTTTTTTTTTTTTTGAAGATATTCAAATTATGGCATATTTCGATTGAACATCTAAACACATGCTAAAGTATTCCGATTAGATATTCTCTACCAAAATTTTGGAAAGATTTTTGTACGTTTTCTTAACGTACATTATGTAGTCACATAAAATATGTCACATCCTTAAATTATACTCATTAGCCTCAATAAGCCGTAAAATTCCAGACATGTTTCAATTGATGGTGATACATATAATTAAAGAAGGTTTATATATTTTATGTAACTATGTAATAGACACGAAAAAATGTTCCAAAATTTAACGCGAAAATGTCTAATAAGAATCATCATCATCATATTTTAACAAATATTAAAGTTAGTGCTCAATCTAAACATGTCACAATTCGAATAGATAAACAAAATTTACAGACAAATTTAACTAGCTATAAATTTATTCAGTCTTAATTATAGAAGACATTATACATAAATTTGTTCTTTGATTTGGGCTCAACTGACATCTATGTCTTTCAACTTTGAGTATATCCAAATAGACACCTAAACTTATATAAAATTAAATAAGTAGACAATGCGTCCTATGTAACATAATATAAATCAATTCGATTGTTTCTCATGCGAATTGACACATAGAATGTCATGTAGGATATGTGTATTTATTTATTTAATTTTATATAAATTTAGATACTACTTATACATATTCAAATTTGGAGGACGTACATGTTAGTTGAGATCGTTTGAAGAAACAAGACAAAACAAAGGGCATCTCTAGACATTATTATCCAGGCACAATAAAGACCTTTGAAACAGCCACAAAAATACTCAATTCTATCCCTTCACCTTGCAATGGCTTCGTTGTTATTTGGTTCAGTCTCAATGGCTACTCAATCCATATCAGCTCTCTCTCCTAATTTATCCTTCTCTCGTTCTCTCTCCGTCTCCGGCGGCATATCAATTAAAGCAGCAACACCTTCACCATCAGTTTCCTTTTCGTCTCTCACCAGTATGAATCACATATCCCTCAATTTTTACCTTTGAATTTATATTTGTGAAGTTGTCACGTTTTCTTCACTATCGCTTTTCTTCTTTCCATTGCTATTTTAATTTGCTTTTGAGTCCAGGGTCTTTCAGAAATGGCCTCTCTACCTTCTGGAGGTAGGGGTAAGGTGTGCGTACCCCTACCTCAAATTCATGTTTATGAAATTGTCATGTTTTCTTTGCTGTCATTTTTTCTTTTCATTGTTAATTTAATTTGATTTATTTGAGCCAAGAGTCTTTCAGAAAGCCTCTCTACTTCAAATTCATGTCTATGAAGTTGTCATTTTTTCTTCACTCTTAGTTTTTTCTTTTCATTATTACTTTAATTTGCTTTATTTGAGTCGCGGCTCTTTCAAAAACGGCCTCTCTACCTTCAAATTCATGTTCGTGAGGTTGTGTTTTCTTCACTGATATTTTTACTTTCATTATTATTTTAATTTGTTTTATTTGAGTAGAGTGTATGCAAACCTTATCCCTATCTCTTGAAGGTAGAGAGGCTACCTTCAAGAGATAAGGGGTAACGTTTGCATACACTTTACCCTATTCAGACCTTAATACGTGGAATTTCATTGGATATGTTGTTATTGAATTCATGTTTGTGAAGTTGTCATATTTTTTTTCACTATTGTACCGTTGTTACTTTAACTTGCTTTATTTGGATCGAGGGTCTTTCAGAAACGGCCTCTCTACCTACCCTCCTTGAACCCAATTTTCTGGAATTTGATTGGATATATTGCTGTTAAAATGACATTTTTGTGAATTTGATTTCAGTTTACTGCGGCAGAGGCGATAAGAAGACGGCTAAAGGGAAAAGGTTCAATCGCTCGTTTGGCAATGTGAGAGTTTCCCCTTTCTTAGCATTTTTTAGTTTATTGTATGGTAACACCCTTGAAATATGACAGTTTCAGATACACCCCTGTCACGTTTTACATAATATGATAAGGATTACAATTTATAGTATTTTTTTCATATAGTTTTCGAATATCTTAATTTTAAATATTAAATTAATTTAATTCAATTTAGCTCAAAAAATTGAAGGGGAGCCTTGGAGTAACTGATAAAGTTGTTGTCATGTGACCGGAAGGTCACGGGTTCAAGCCTTGGAAACAGTCTATGATAGAAATGCAAGGTAAGACTGCGTACAATAGATCCTTGTGGTCGGGCCCTTCCCCGGACCCTGCGCATCACGAGAGTTTTAGTGCACCGGGCTTACCTTTTTTTTTAGCTCAAAAAATTAGTTAAATTGACTCTTGTGAAACGAAATGTGACAAGTAAAATTGAACAGATGGAGTATAAGTAAGCACTTACTGTCCTTACGAGTTATATTTGAAACCAAGGGTGTTTGGTACAAGGATGATATAGACAAAATTATCTCATGAATTAGTACATCCCATGAAATTAGTTATCTCACCTTATATATGAAATAACTTATGCTATTATTGTAGTATAAATGGTACTCGATTCGGTTCAATTTGTTTGGTTTACTTTACTTTTTAGTTAGTTTTAAAAAGAATAGCCCTTTCCT
Organism: Capsicum rhomboideum; assembly: GCA_031232105.1. Lineage (NCBI taxonomy): Eukaryota > Viridiplantae > Streptophyta > Magnoliopsida > Solanales > Solanaceae > Capsicum > Capsicum rhomboideum. The sequence continues at coordinate 165,544,335 of CP124714.1, forward strand.
TTTTAACAACTCTTCAATTTCAACTTTACACGTGACATGTTTAAGACCATAAGATTAAAGAGCGTTTTGGTACATTTGACATATCTTTAATTTAAGATCATAAGATTCAAATTTTTTAAAATTATTTTTTAAAATTTTGTGCCAAATCAAAATAGGCCAAAAAAATTGAAACGGAGGCAGTAGGATAAATAATTTTGAAACTAATTAGTACTCATGACGAGACAACAGGATAAAATAATTAAACCTATATTTTGTTCTGGGATATTATCACTTATCCCTCGTATGAAACGACTCCTAAGTAAATTAAACTATAATTACTAAAATTCAGGGGTGTATTTGAAATTGATTCATATTATAGAGATGTTTAGTGTATGCCTTTAATTAAAAAAGGAGAATAAATATTCTTTGAAATATGTATTTTGAAACGGATAAATAAAAAATGAACACCATTATTAAATGCGTATAAGTTTTTATTCATATTGATTAAACGTATTTAATTCCATATAAAATAATCATAATTCTCGTAGAATAAGATTTTTGGTAGTATAAGGTTTTCCATAATTAATGCTATATTAATATTATTATAGAATTTTATACTGAGATTAAATTATTTATAAATTTCAAACAAAACCTTAATAGATCATAATAGATACAAATAAGGATTTGTATTATATAGGACCTCCTCTATCAGCATTCAGCCACAATATTGGAAACCCTATCAAACGCTCCCAAAATCCTCCAGCAACTCTTCCCTCCATTGTCTCTCCGCTCGGGTATTCCGTAGGTTCATTAGCCCTTCCTCGGACCCCATGCATAGCGGGAGCTTTAGTGTACCAGACTGCCCGTCTTTTTTTCCAAAAAGCTGGTAGCACAGGTTGGATCTTAGCCTAAATTCGCTCTTCCCCTATTGAATGATCGAGTAGTTTTGGCTTCACCTTTAATCGATATTTAGAAAGAGGTCCACGTACCCCATATAGAATAGAAAATCGTCCTGATCACACAAAAAATGTCGGTGATGCTAGTGACGAGCGTAGGAGAGATAGTAGTGGATTTGTTTACAGATCATTGCCCTTTGACGTGCAAGAATTTTTTGAAGCTGTGCAAAATCAAGTATTACAATGGCTGCCTGTTCCACACTGTTTGGAAGGATTTCATTGCGCAGACTGGCGATCCTACTGGAACAGGGTCCGGGGGTGATTCGGTGTATAAGTTCTTATATGGTGATCAGGCTCGGTTTATTGAAGATGAGATTCATGTGGAGTTGAATCATTCAAAGATGGGAACTGTAGCAATGGTTAATGCGGGGAACCGAAATGCTTCCCAGTTCTATATCACATTGCGCGATAATCTTGACTACCTTGATGGGAAGCACACCATTTTTGGAGTGATTGCGGAAGGGCTTGACATATTGAATAGGATAAATGAAGAAGCGTATGTGGACAAGAATGGCAGGCCATTTAAGGATATCCGAATCAAACACACATGCATAGTGGATGATCCTTTCACTGATCCTCCCAAATTAAGGGACTTGATTCCAGATGCTTCACCCGAAGGAAAGCCAAAAGATGAAGTTGAAGATAATGTGCAACTAGAAGATGATTCGGTGCCAATGGATGAGCAACTAGGTGTACAAGAACCCGAGGAGGTTCTACGAGCAAAAGAAGCACATTCCCGAGCAGTAGTTCTCGAAAGTGTAGGGGACCTTCCTTATGCTGAGATGAAGCCTCCTGACAATATGTTGTATGTGTGTAAATTGAATCCAATCACTGACGAAGAAGCCCTGCATACAACCTTCTCACGCTTTGGAACTCTGACATCTGTTGCATAGTTAGGAACTACGAGACTGGGAACAGCCTTGGCTATGCTTTCATTGATTTTGAGGAAAAAAAAGGCCTGTGAACACGCATATCGTAAGATGAATAATACTCTAATTGATGATCGAAGGATACTCGTTGATTTCAGCCAGAGTGTTGCAAAGTCGTGGTCCCGATATCGAATCACAGGCCAAATGGGTACACGAAAAGGTTACAAAAATGCTGCTGAAAGTCCAAAAAGAAATAAGAGAAAAGATTATGGAGGTGGAAAATATTACGAGAATCCGAATCCTAAACATAGGAAATTGGATGATGGTGGAGTCAGGAAGCTTAAAAAAAGAGATGGATATGGACGCCATAGGCAGGAGGAGAGAAGTAAACATCACAAAACTGAACATCGCGGAAGTGGGGCGAGCTCTAGTGATAAGCATAAGAGAGATAATGGGGGTCTGAAAGATTTCACTTATAGAAGAAACTCTGATCATCATAACCTCAAGGCTAGGGGAGGCAGACCAGACCATAATAAGAAACATGCGGATAATGTGAAGCATGGAGACAAGGGGAATCCAAGGGAGAGTGAGAAGCGCTATCGGAGAACTCACTATCGTGACAGCGACCATGACCGTCATTGTGATCGTGGCAGAAGGAACTGAGTCCGTGAAGATCATTCGCTAGAGCCTGGATAGTTTAGCTAGATCATATGATATTTCAATGTATAACACCGTTGAATTGTGGCATAATTGAAGTCATTTTGATTGCTAGATCATATGATATTTCGTTATTTTTGATTGCTATTTTCAACTGATATTGACTCTACGTATTGGTTTAGGCAAGGCCAAGGAACAAGAAGAAGGGAAGAGGACCACCTAGGGTTGCAGCACCTCCAGCAGCTCCAAAGAGAGATCCATTCGATGATGGCCAGGTCGTTAAAATCGAGATTCATGACCCCTAGTTTTCTGGGAGGAGCTAGTTCTTCGTCTGCTGCAATTTCTAGTTCTATGTAGCTCTAATCTTCTACAATTTGTTAATTTCGTTGAGTTACCAAAATTTAAATGTCGATTAAGTTACTCGTTCTGAGATTTCTATTTTGCTTGAAAGGTCTTCCTTAAAATGTTAATTTCGTTGAATGTCAATAAGTTACTCGTTCTGAGATTTCTATTTTGCTTGAAGGGTCTTTGTTAAAATGTTCTTTTGTCCTGTTAAATTCTGCATGGGGTTCTAGCTATGTATTTCAGCCATCAAGAAAAAGTAGAAAGCTTGAGCGGAAGTTTACCGGAAATAACCTTTTTTTATCTTTGAAGGTAGAAATAAGATTGCATATACATTAGCCTTTTCAAATCTCACTTGTGGAATAAACTTAGTTACATATACTTTGACTATCCTATCTTGATTGAAATACTTTTTTGACTGTGATTGATTAACGAAGGAAATTGCATACTTGTACTTTCTTTTGAGCATCTCTACATCTGTGAGGTGCTAGTATGATATAATTGACGGTTCTTGATAAAGTCATAGTTTTCTATTATATGAGTATATGTAAGTCGAAGTCGAACAAACTATGGTTACCAATCTACCGTAACGCAAAACACTGAAACCAAACTTCAAAATACTTGATATGGTTATGATATAACGTTTTTAAAAATCAAAAAATTATGATAAAAAGCTTAAAAAAACTACCAATCCTTCTGATTTTTTATTCTTGCTTCTATTCGCACTTAAACATCATATGCTTGTATGGATTTCAATAGCGCGGTGTTTTAAACGTCCACCTCACTTTGAGTATGTTCGGTACGAAGGAAAATATTTTGATTTTTGAAGACTTGTTCTCTGTTTAAAATCAAAGTAAAAGATTAACAATATGAAGTATGAAAATAGACAAGAGATGAAGAGTTTTCTTATTTTTCCAAGTATCAAGTGTATACAAGTATGTCAATATCAAGCTTTATGTCTCTATTTATAGTGTTACATAGAGATGTATAAAAAGTTGATATAAACATGACATTAAGGAGTAAGATCATGGAGGAGGTGGAAGACATAGCATTTAGGATTTAAGATCACGAAGGAGGTGGAACATAATAGTGAAGAGTGATGGAGAGATGGAGGGATTACATTAAGTGGACATAACACATAAAGAATACATTTTTTAACATTCTCTGATATTTGATAAGTATCTCAAATAAATTAATCACTATTTCACCCATCTAGACAAAAAAGTGAATCAATGAGTTGCTGGGAGATAGGCCTACATTCGAAGGATCTGAGCTGATCTGGAGCAAGTTATTATTGCCAAACACAGGTTCTTGGTGTGGCTAGCAGTACAGGGGAGGAGTAAGTACAACTGACTATCAACAGATTTCAGCATAAGCACTGGAAGAAGTCCAAAAGAGATTATTGCTGCTAGCTATGGTGCCATGGCATACCATATTAGGCAGGTGAGAAATGAGAAAATTTTCAGAGGTCACACTGTAAATATAGATTTTGTTTCTACAACAAATAGAGTCTCTAGTCATTGAGAGAATATGTTTAGTGATTCAAAATTAGCTAGGAGGTGCTCACAAGGCTTAGGTTACCTTGGCATCCTACCTAGAAGGTGGTCAAGTAACTTCGGTGCTCTTTAGGCGAACTCAATTTTGTTGGTATAGTAATATTTACAGTTTATTACCCCAAAAAATAAAAGACATAAAGCGAAGTTTAGAGAACGCACAAACTTCACTTCATTTCTCCTCTTCCTTGTGAATTTATATATAACCTAATTTGGAAGATAGAGAAATAGGGAAATTAATGTAAACCAACACCTACATAGAGGCAATACTAGACTGAGAGGTGCATCATGGTGTTGCCTAATAGTGAATGAAGTAGATTGAAAATCACGAGGTTTCATGACAAAGTTGAGTCTAATTCTTGATTGGCTATTAGTTCTTTCACCTTGTTTGTGAAGAGTCGATTTTTTCTTGCAATCTCCTTCACCATTTCTACTTCCCTAACCCCGTTATTTTTTTTTAAAAAAATGTCTAATCCCATGACTAGGGTTTGAGAAGGGTAATATGCAAGCAAGTTTTATTCTTATTTTGAGAGGCAGAGAAATAACGCTGGTAGACCTCGGCTCAACGAAAAACAAAACAAAGCAGTTTTTTAAACAAATAATTGAGGTAGAAAAGCCACTACAAAATATTAAAATATTTGTATAGCACAACTACATTACTATACAAAATATTTGCCACTCTAGTTTGGCTATAATAAGCACTTATTTAGGAAAATATTGAATAAAAACATCTCTGAGAAAAGTATTAAATATGGGTTCGAGTCCCTGAGAATGGAAAGAAAAATCTGGAGGGAGCATTGTCCTTAGAAATAGATTCTGCCGTGTGTCATCCGAATATAGTCGAGCTTCAAATGCAGATATCGAACAGTACGAAAACAGAATGAAAAAACAAAAAGAACATATGGAGTACAAGTTTACAAGTACTCGTAAGACGTTATGGCGGAAACATTAATTTCGCTGCTTGGCGGAAACAACTCTTTTCAATTTCAGTAGTATAACATTGTCCAAATGAAGTTTTGATAAGAAGAGATAATGGACCAAACAATTTCTTCCAATGTAGAAAATTTTTTTACTCACACCCTACTCTGCAAAATATATACTCATATCCTCATTTGGTACCTTGTAGACTACTAGAATGAGACACATTACTGCAAGTAGCAAGTGAGGAGTCATACACTCACTTCAGATTTCAGAAACTAGCATTACTGCTTGCAAGAAAGAAAAAAAATGGTTTTAAGCACACAACATAACTTATGAGGAAGGTTGGCTTAAATTTCATAGCTAACTGTGCATCAATCTTTACATAACGAGGGAGAACCATATACCTCGGTTCTTCCTAGGAAACAATCATAATTCAAGCGCCAAAACTCTCTCATTCCGGCACTGAATCAAAACAATAATTTTATAATCTTGCACCAGCGAAGGGCAATCATTACCTTCCATGCATATTGGCAGGAGATCGAACACCTTTATCACCGCTAAAAGCATCATCAAATTCACTCCCATCAATACACAACGCATTGTTATTGAGACTCACTTCAGAACTAGCATTGCTGCTCGTGGCAAGTGGGGAGTCAGATATACTTACTGTCCTGCTTCTGTTAGGTCCTGATCTTACACTGTACATGGAGGATGCTGGAATATTAGTCATCGATGGACGCATATTACCAGAGATGCTTCGCCTTATATCCTGTTTGAAAGGATGTTCCAGTTAAGCAAAACCTTGAAGGAAAAAAAGAACAAGAAGGATGACAAGTGGGGAGCTTCGTAGAGTTCCCGTAAATCAAAGAGAACATATTTTATACCTTTAGTGAGCGTTAGAACATAAGAATTGTGAAATTTGGGAAAAAGTAGTATGAGTTTTCAAGTTGAAAATGGTAGATGGAAATTGGAGTTGTGTTTGGATGTGAATACAAATTGATGATGTTTTTGAATTTTTGCGAGTGATTTTGGAATGAAAATTGTGAAAACAGCCATTTGGAGTTTTTCAAATTCCGGGGATTCCGGAATTCAAGTTGAATTCCGAAAAATTATAACAATTCTATATCCAAACGGGCTCTTAAAAAGTGAAAAACTATCCATGGTCAGGCTCTTAAAAGTTTTAAGAAGGCTATAGATGCGCCTTCAAACTACGGAAACTTATCCCAAAAAGGAAGTCTTCATTCTGAAGAGCACCATGTTGCATTAACACAAAAATGACAATCTCTAGAAATGCTGCATAGAGAATATTCCTGACCATACTCTCAAAACCCTATCCAAGTGAATTTTGTTTATCATCTTTGCCTAAATAGCAGCATGAAATGAAATATACATACCATATGCCTCATAGCCATATCCAAGGACTTCTTCGACAATGTCCTTCCAAAACCTGTACTGTCAGGTGATGAAGAGTGCGCATATAAGTTATTACGGGGAGAATGTTTGTTATCTTGCTTTGCAGGAGGAGCCAGCTTCCGCATATTTATTACCCTTTCGACCATCTTAGTTCCAATCATACCAGGGCTTACATTATCATTAGCTTTAGCATGTAATCGACTCATAGCTGGAATAGGAACAGAGCTCCCACTGCTACGCACAACACCATTAGGAGGACGTCCTCTAGCTGGAGAGCAAGATTGTCGTCTAATCCTTCCATTTGCAACTGGCTCAATGGATGAAGATCTAACACTTGGTGCTCCAGGTCTACCCCTTGTAGCTGAAGTTGGCCTGTCAGATAGTGATGTCCGTAAATTGGGTGGAGCATCATAGGATAACCCTGGGATATCTGAAGGCTTCCATGGTCTGGGTTTTACAGTTGGAGAACTAGGACGTGAGGCTCCAGGATTTCTTGCCGTAGTGGTTGCTGGTGTAACTGAAGACGGAGATTTAGAGGAAGGAGCAGCAGCATTAACTGTACTGGACACTGAAGTAGGCCGACGAGTTGGAGTTGCTGCCCTTGATGTGGACTTCGATCCAGGAAAAGATTGCCTGGTTGTGAGTATTGAGGAGGTTCTGGTTGGTGTTGAGGACCTTGCACTAGACCTGGCTGTAGGTGTTGAAGATCTTGTAGGAACTGTGGATTTAGCAGAAGGCAAGGTCGAACGAGAAGTTGGCGTTGAAGACCTTGATGGCCGAGATGTTGTTGTGGTTGACATTGTTTTAGAAGTTGCAGTGGATGTCATTGCTTTGGATGCTGCAGTAGATGTGCGTCTAGATGCTGATGTTAAGGAGGATGTCGCACTTAATGTGGGTCGTCCAGTTGGAGTTGAAGGTCTTGATCCACCTGATGAAGATGGTCTTCGAAGACCTGAATTTGAAGTATTTAATCCGGCAGCGGAAGCAAGTTGTCTAGAAGCTAAATTGCTTCTACCAGAGGGCTCAGGCTGGGGATTTGCTAACTGCATTGCATAGTAAAATCAGTCATGGTTCCCAACAAACTCAAGTTAAGACTGCCTAGCTGGAAGCTCAAACATTCCATCTGAATTCCTAATTTTATCTGGGGCAGGTGGACTTAGGGGTGGGCATTAAAACCGAAAAACCGATCCGAACCAAATTAATTGGCTTCTTCAATTTTGGTTCTTCGGATGGTTTGCAGTTTAAATTTTTCAAAAGTTTGGTTTTCCGTTTTAAGATATCAACAGCTGCTTAGTGTGTTCAAAGAGCAAAATACCGTGGCTGCTGTTCTCCAATAAGGAGGTAGAGTTAATCAGTTAAATCATATATAACCATCAAGAATCCTCCTTGCCCGAGAAATTTGTCATTTTCAGAAGCTATAGTTTCATTTCTTTCGATTTCCAGATTATGACAAAAATAGGTTGTCTCTAGATTATGCTGTAAATATATATAACAAAGAACTGTGCTAACTTTAGGAATCATTTTCTTATGTTCTCAGTTGTCATGCATTTCACTAATAACCAATATCATCTAACTTTTGAAGCTCGACGAACAAAACTATGTGATATGAACATCGAGTACAACGAGGATGTGTCTATTCTAAGCAGGGTTGCTAGCATACTAGGCTTATACCGAAGAACTGAATCGAACTAACTACGGATTGGTATTCGGTATTACACTATTGAAAAACCGAAGACCAAAGAACCGAATACCCTCCCCTTCAGGCTACAGGTGGTAGGCAAAATTCTGTATCTGTTTACGTTTTAGGAGAACACGTATTTGTGATTAAAGGGTGAACAAGCCTTACTACCCAACAACAATTGCATTCCTAGAAATTTACGTCTGCAAAAGGTGGTGAAATCTTTGAAAGATTGTGCAATGGTAATTCCATATGCTCATGAGGAACTTCAAAAAGGAAATGCACATGAGTATAACATATTATTTGCATTAAGAAACTCCTTAAGATAAGTGATAACTGTGACATATCAACAAAGATGATTGTGTTGCTAATAGCATTTGACTAAACAATGGAGCACCAGCCACCATGTGCGCAACTGCACATGTGTGTTTTCAACTAAAAGACAAGCAAGGTCCTTTCTACCTAATTATAGAAGTTTCCTTGTATGCTTCTTACACACCTCTACATCCTTTCTACTGGCTGGACGTCAAGTGAAAATAACTTGAGCTCATGAAGATAACATTTCATGTATTTAGCATATTATCATACATAATACTCAACCTAATTACAGAAAATGCACTATTTCAGCAATGATGAAGTAAGAAAAGTTTAAGTAGTATATTCTTACTCTAGATCTCAATGCAGTTGGACGAGCTTTAGCAGTTCCCAACTGATTCATCGTTGTTTTTTCCGACTCCATCTCAAGTGAAGGAAAAAGAGGAGTACTGGGAGGTGTTAGAAGCCTGAAATACAAAAATATATGAGACCTAAACATACAGATAAAAGGCATACAATATTCTTTTGAGACTGAATGACGTGCCCATGTGGCAAAATTCAACCAAAAAAAAAAAAAAGATACTGAAAGACATATAAGTGTGGCAAAAGATCATCCAATATCAGAGGTTTCAAGAAGCCTTTTCTCTTCTATTTTGGGCTTTTTAGCATGGGGATCAGCACCTACTACATTCCTTGTTTGCATCAACATTTTGTTATACGGATTTCATTACTTTTATTAGTTGAACTTCAAAATACAAGTAAAAACGAGCTCTATATACTGAACATGTTCTCTTGCTATTCATGATGTTTGATTGAACATCAATTATTAAATGCCCTTCTGTCCCAAATAGTTTGGCACCATTACCTTTGAAGGAATGCAAGCAGATGAAAGACTACTGCAGAGCTGTGACGCTGCATGACTGGAGGGCAGCCCGGTGCACTAAAGCTCCTGCTGTGTGCAGGGTCCGGGAAAGGGCAGAGCCACAAGGGTTTACATGACTGGAGGCTCTGATGTAAATACTGCAACGTGGTGCTTAAGATAACAAGTTTGTTCAATTGTCAGTTAGCTTGTTAGGTAGGTGTTAATTTGCAGGTGTTTGTTATTAGTACACTTTGTAAAAGCAGTAAGAATTGCTAATCGAAAGCAGTTACATTTCTCTCCCGCTCGCTGGGTTTTCCTTACTTTAGCTTAGCTGCGCTCAATGGAGTCTCCATAATTGTCACCAATTTCTGGAATTTGTCATTACCATTTATCAAGGCGTCAAACTGCTATTCCTTTGACTATGATTCATTAAATAAGTTCTAATTATTCAGTATTTACACTACAAAACTTAAAAAGGGCAGCCCGGTGCACTAAAGCTACCGCTATGCGCGGTGTCCGGGGAAGGGCCCCACCACAAGGGTGTATTGTACGCAGCCTTACCTTGCATTTCTGCCAGAGGCTGTTTCCAAGGCTTGAACCCGTGACCTCCTGGTCACATGACAAAACTTGTGATCTATATTACCTTTAAGTAGTTTCCAAATAAGTAATTTTAATTTCTAAACAATTAAAAATTCGATGTCTGAATTCACACAAAAATTAGACGAGTTGGCTCATGTACTACAAACCAAGCCATTTTTTTTCGGAAGAAGGGACTACTTGTTATTGACGCCAAATTAGAATACCCATCACCAAAAGTTCATTTATCCTCTACTTCTTCCTTTGAGAGCTCATCTTAAGTTTACCTGTATATCACGAGTATTTCCTGGAAGAATGGAGACCAAATTTTATGAATCGTAGTCAAGTTTTGAAAGCCGCATTCTCCAACAGAATTCTATTTCTAATAACTTCTAAATTTGGACTCTCGCGTCAATTTGTTGGACACGGGTACAACATTTACCCAATTTTCTTTTTTCCTACCAATGTACAGAACGATGAGTAAAATAAATAAATTGGTTCTTCTGTAAAAGAGACCAGCGAGAAAACAAAATTCAAACCCCTTTTATTCGAGAATGTCCAAGTCAAAGACAGAGGAGAAAACATTGTACAGGATCTAGACATTTAACACGGTGCTTTACATTTTTTTTACATTGCAAACTATTGTAGTTGTTTTTCAATCTTGATTATGAAATTTAATGGCTTGAATCTGTCAGTCACACTAAAGAAACATGCTCCATATATTTGATGAGCAACTTCTTAATGTTACCTTGCTTTGCAGATATAAACAAATTCTACACACAAAGTAATAAATTAATTTTCCCCCACCCCCCACCCCAAACTCCACCCCTACCTGAGGGGAAACAATGATTTTTCCACTTCTTACCCCCTTAGGGACTCGAATCACAAACATAATGGTTCGAGATGGAAAGTCTCTACCACTAGCACTGGCGCTAGTCAATACAAATAAAATTATAATTGCTTATCCACTTATATCTTTGCCCCCTCATCTTCACAATTTTGTGTTTTGTGTGTACCACACTACTACTGAGGGTGCACGGAAGATAATTTGAGCAAATATGAACAATAATATTGTAAAAGCTATCATTGTTGTACCCAAAAGGAACAGTAAAAACAGCTATTGCTTTACCCAAAAAGAACAATAGAAATACCAAGATTGAACATGAAGACATAATGTAGGTGCATGACACAGACATTTCACTTGATTAAGGAGTTTATGACAATTCAACCTAACCAGCTAAAAAACATAATTAACAGCAGAAGAAGAGTCCCCATCAGCACATGCTCCAGAAGAAAGGAATATTAAAGAAATTACCATTCGTAATCATTTTTATCATTGTCAGCATTGAGGAAATCATCAGCACCATTCTTCCTCACGGTAGTGGTTGATCCAATGTTGAATATAGGCGAACTGCCTGCTCTTGATTCTACGCGGAACAAAGAATTGCAAAAAGTTAACACTTAATCAGCTTAGTTTATGAAGCAGAGTTCAGTGGAATGTAGTATTCGGGTAGAAGGCTAGTAATATTTAGTTTCACGTCTTGTCTCTCTGGCTAGTAGTATTAGTATTATTTTCGGTATTTTTATTATTTTACTATTTTCATATTTCTCACTCTTAGTTTTCTAAGAATTGACAGTTGGTAACGTAAGTAAATATAGAATACACGTAATCCCACAGAACGATTTCTTTTTATGAATTGTTCATTATATTACTATTTTTTTGTGTCGTATGCATCTATTTCCTTACGATCCTCCTATTGTTATTGCTTATGTCTTCATAAATGTTGTATTTTTTGCTTTCTTTGAGCCGAGAGTCTATCAAAAACAACCTCTCTACCTGACAACTGACAAGGTAAGGGTAACGTCTCCGTACACTCTACCCTCCCCAGACCTCACCTACAGGACTATACAGGGTATGTTGTTGTAGTTCAATGGAAAACCCAAATACACCACAAATCAAACACACTATAGTATTCTTATGCCGCTGCATATATATAACATTAAAGCTCCCGCTATGCGCAAAATGTACTACAAAGACTTTTTCTATGGCTTGAACACTGGTCACACGACAACAACTTTACCAATTACTATGCCTCTACAATACCAAAATATATCAGACAAAACGCAAAATCATACCATAATCTCAGCAATGAACACAACATACCAAACGGAAAAAACATCAATTAAAAACAAAATTTAGATTTTCTCACCAAGTGGAGCATCAAATTCATCACCATTCTGAAAGAGTAAAAGATCATTCCTCTCCTTCTCCCTTCTTCGCATTTCCAAAAACAAACCTAGCTCCTCCTCCTTCTCCTTCTCCTTCATTACCGAATTCCTTAAACCCCCCATTTTCTGCTGTAACTCCCTCAACGCCGCCGCCGATTCCTCCGCCCTAAAACTCCTATTCATAGCTCAAAAAAAAACCTAAAACCCCTTAATCCATCAACTAAAAAAAAATCACCAAAATTTAATTACCATATTTTTATGCAAAGTTCATAAAATGAAAGCACTTTTTCGCACTCAGAACTTCAACAAACACAATAATGCTAAAACCTAAAATGTAAAAAAAAAAAAAAAAAAACTTAATCAATCAATTGAAAAAAATTTCACCAAAATTTAATTGCCATTTTCTGCAAAGTTAGTTAAACGAAAGCACTTTGTCACACACCCAGATGTAAAAAAAAAAAAAAAAAAAAGTAAAACCCCTTAATCTAAAAAAAATAACCAAAAATAAATTCCTAGATTTTTCTGCAAAGTTCGTAAAACGAAAGCACTTTTTCGCACTCGTTATACAAACATCTTCATGAACTTCACAAAAATGCTAAAAACGCAGATGAAAAAAAAACAAACTGAAACCCCTTAATCTAAAAAAAAATAATCAAAAATAAATTCCCAGATTTTCCTGCAAAGTACGTAAAACGAAAGCACTTTTTCGCACTGATTATACAAACATCTTCATGAACTTCAACAAGCACAATAACGCTAATACCCAGATGTAAAAAAAAAATCACTGAAAAAATAATAAAATTATGAGACAGCTTAATGAAACTGAAATTGTAGAGAACAAAAATGGGGGTTAAATATTAGAGAGAAATCAAAAAGGATATTGATATGAAGATCATGAAAGAGAGAGGGGAAATTGGGGAGCTGAAAATGTTACTTATGGGAAGAATGAGGGGTGAAAAGGAATATTAGAAAGACTTTTGGGGTTGGGTTCATTTTTTTTTCCGGAATTAGATAATTGAGAGGGCAAGTCACGAGTGTGGGGCAAAGAACAAAAGAAGTCGGGGTGTGATGAATGAGATATCTTTATTTAAATTCATGTTAATTAGAGGTCTGAATTTAATTTTTATTATTAAGAAAATCTGTTTTAAGCCTTGGAGTAAAGTCACGGATTCAAGTCGTAAAAATAATTTTTTTCAAAATATAGGATAAAGTTATGTACAATAGATCATTGTGGTCGGTCTTGCCTCAGATCCCGCATATAATGAGGGCTTTAGTGCATCAAATTATAATTTTTTTTTATAAAACGTTTATTTTAAAAATGTCTTTTTCTTAAATAGGTCTTAACGACATAAATATGAATTAATTGGATTTTAATATAGATATCATAGGAATTAAAAAGAAAACAATAGTCACGAGTATGGGGCACCAAAGTCGTGTTGTGATGAATAAGATAAGTTCACCATTAATTAGAGATTTTGAATTCAATTTGAAATATAAACACAACAAGTTAATAAAATAGTTATCTTTAAAATATGTTTTACACAACATAAATTTAGATTAATCCAATTCTAATGCGGATATCATAAGAAATTAAAGAGAAAAAAAATAGTGATAAGTGTGGGGCATGTTTAATGCAACTAACACAGCTTCCTTTTTGATGTTTTCTTCACTTGAAGGGTACGTTATCAGAATTCCAATGGTTGTTGTGCACAATTACAAAAATAGCCCCACTTCATAAATCATAAATGTTGATTTATTTAATAAAAAATATTTATGAAACTTCACTTTTTGCCTTGTTGTGAGGGGAAAAGAAGTTATGGTGGTTAGTTGTCTTCAAAAAGTTCAAATGAAGATATCATTGCATTTTAGAGGGTGGGAAAATAGGAAATTCTGAGAGACTTCGATCTATCCAATTCAAGTTCAAAACTGATTAAAAGAGCCACGTCCAAAGTTCAAATGAAGATATTATTGCATTTTAGAGGTGAAAAAAAGGAAATTCTCAATACTTACAAAAATATGATATATAATTGATAAGAAAGACTCTGTCTATTCGATTCAAGTTTATAACAGATTAAGTGAGCTACATCCAGCAAAAATAATATTTATGAACAGTAGGAAAGATTTCAGTCTATTCAATTCAAGTTCGAGATCGATTAAGAGAGCTCCGTTCAATAGGATTAGGCTTATCATCTCGAATAAAAAATGAAAGAAATCTATACTGAAAGATCAAGTCCTTTTTTTTCCATCAATTATATGTAATATCTATACGCCAATTCTTTTAGATGTACAACAAACCTTAGTTTTAAGCAAATTATAGCTGATTATATAAATTTTATTAAACATACTACTCTATCTGAACTCTGTTTTATTTCGTATGACACTAATTTAGTAATTTATATCAGTTCATTTGAAAGATTTATGATTTTTAAAGCATAAAATAATATCATTAAATTATGTGTTTTAGTTAAACTACAAATATGAAATGGATTATTATAATGAAATTTCAGCTTCTCTAATCCTAGAAATTGCTTACGTTCTTTTTGGCAAATAAAGTTTTAATGAAGTCTAAGAACTCATAGCAAACATTTGACCTAACCTAAACATGTTAATATGGTTAAGCTTAGTTGTTAATACTTACAAATATACGGGGTCTATTGAAAACAAACTCTCTACCTGCACAAGGTAATAGTAAGGCTTGCGTACAGATCATATTTCCACATCTTACTTGTGAGATAATACTAGATATATTGTTGTTGTTAATTGTTACTTACAACCATATATGCAATATTTGCACAAATTTATATGATACTCGTTTTATCTTGTTTTGAAAATATTTAACATTATTTCAATAATAATATTATTTGAAATCACTTTTACAACATTTAAAAATTTAAATTCATTAAATTATTTCTTTTTTCTTATTATAAATACACAAGTCAAATGAGCATATTAGGTTTTCCCAATCAAATGGTTGTTAAATAATATAAATTCAAAGAATTAAAAAAATTATGTATGTTACGTAAGTGGATGTTCACTACGTACTTGATACCCAAGGTAATGGGCTATTAAGAGTCAATTTTATCCCTAAGTTCAATTGCTTTATGCCCAAGGTTATAGTTGGCTATAAATAGCCATTTCCTCCTTTGAAATAAAGATGTACAAAAATAGTAAGAGGAAGGAATAAGACATACTAGTTAGTTCTCTAGTTAGTTCTCCCTCCATTTCCTTTGTCGCTATTTACTTTAGTTTTAGCTTTCATTATTTAACATGTTATCAACATGAGATTCTGTCATCTCGAGCAAATACTTTTTCAGGTAATAAAGGTAAGAACTTATTTTTTCTAAAATAATGTCGAATCTATCTAAACGTGAATTTGTTGCCCTGGATATATCAGGCAAAGCCTACTTATCTTGGGCACTTGATGCCGAAATTCATTTGAATGCGATGGGTCTGGCAGACACCATCAAAGATAAGAATCAGGCTTCGAACCAAAACCGTGTCAAAGTTATGATATTTCTCCATCATCACCTTGATGAGGGCTTAAAAATGGAATATCTCACTGTTAGGGATCCTCTTATATTGTGGAATAATCTAAAAGATAGACATGACCACCTGAAGATGGTCGTTCTTCCACAGGCACATTATGAATGGACCCATTTGAGATTACAAGATTTTAAAGATATAACTGCGTATAATTCTGCTATGTTTAAAATTAAATCACAGTTAAATTTACGCTGAGAAAATATCACAGATCATGATATGCTAGAGAAAATATTCTCCACCTTTCCTGCCTCGAGTATGCTCCTGCAGCAGCAATACCAAGAAATGGGATTTAAAAAATATTTTGAATTAATTTTGCATCTTCTTGTTGATGAACAATATAATGATCTTTTAATGAAAAACCATGAAAGTTGATCTCCTGGTACTGCTCCATTCCCTGCAGCGAATGCCGCAAATTTTCACTAATCTAGGCGTGAAAGAGGTCCTGGCTCCAGTCGTGGCCGTGGTCGAGGAAGAAATTTCAATCATAGTGATCGTCTTGCACTAAATAATAACCCTCAGCACCAGCAGTGTAAAAAGAAAGGTGAAAAGCCTGAAATGGTGCAAAGAAAAAATACAGAAACTAGATGTTATCGGTGTGGAGGAAAAGGGCACTGGTCATGTACCTGTCGTAAGCCAAGGCACCTGCTTGATCTCTATTAGGCATCCCTCAAGAAGGTGGATAATACTGCAGAAGCAAAATTTATCTCAAAATATAATGTTGAGCCTATGCATTTAGACGTTGCAGATTTCTTACAATTCCCTGAAATAAATATAGATCACCTTGTCGGTGACGGATCTGTAATAGTCTACGTATTTTACTTTTCTATTGGTTGTATTAGTTTACGTTTCAGTTAGTTGTGTTTCTTTAGACTTGTAAATAAACAAAGTTTGTGTAATATGTTGTTTGCTAGTAATACTTAATGTTTACTTTGTTTATATTTTCATCTTGAAGAATATATGGACACTCCTCAAATTTTATTTGGAACAATGATCGATCGTGAGGATATTTGTTTAATTGATAATGAAACAACGCACTTATATTTAAAGATGAGAAATACTTTTCTTACTTGCTCAGACTAAAAGCAAATGTTACAACAATTTCTGGTAATTCAAAATTGATTGAAGGCTCCGGAAGAGCTACTATATTTCTGCCTAAGGGGCCGAAACTTGTTATAGAAGATGCATTGTCCTCTTCTAAATCCCCGAGAAACTTATTAAGTTTTAAAGATATTCGCCGAAATGGATATCATGTTGAGACAATAAATGAAATGAATGTTGAATATCTTGGCATTACAAAGAATGTCTCAGACCAGAAATGTGTGTTGGAGAAATTGACAACTTTGTCTTCTGATTATATTATGCAGAAATTAGTACAGTTGAAGCACACTCTATCGTAAACCAGAAGTTTACTGATTTGAATACTTTTGTGCTTTGGCATGATCGAATTAGTTACCCTGGATCAATAATGATGAGACGAATCATTAAAGTTCAAATGGCCATCCGCTAAAGAACCTGAAGATTCTTGCAAGTGATGAATTTTCGTGTGCTGCCTGTTATCAAGGCAAATTGATAACTAAGCCATTGCCACTGAAGGTTGGCGCCGAATCCCCTCTACGTACACATGAGGATATATGTGGACCTATTCACCCATCCAGTAGGTCATTTAGATACTTTATAGTCCTAATAGACGCATCTTCAAGATAGTCTCATGTGTGCCTCTTATCGTCTCGCAACCTGATATTTGCGAAATTATTAGCACAAATAATACGATTAAGGGTGCAATTCACAGATTATCCTATTAAGGCTATTCACCTCGATAATGCTGGAGAATTTACATCCCAAGCTTTTGATGATTATTGTGTATCAGTTGGGATAAGAGTTGAACATCTTTTGGCTCATGTTCATACTTAAAATGGCCTTGCTGAGTCATTTATTAAGTGCCTACAATTGATAGAAAAACCACTACTTATGAAAACAAAATTACCTACTACTATTTGGGGTTATGCTATCTTACATGCATCATCACTTGTTCGTCTCAGATCGACTCATTATAATAAATACTCCCCATCACAATTAGTTTTTGGTCATGAATCAAATATTGCTCATTTACGAATATTTGGTTGTGTTGTATACGTGTCAGTAGCACCACCACATCGCACTAAGATGGGCCCCCAGAGAAAGTTAGGAATATATGTTGGGTTTGAGTCACCTCCATAATTCTCTACCTTGAACCATTGACGGGAGATTTATTTACTGCTCGATTTGCAGATTGCCGATTTGATAAAACAAACTTTCCGCAATTAGGGAGAGAGAAACAGAAACTCAAAAGAGAAATTGCATGGAAAGTTTCATCATTATCTCATTTTGATCCACGTACCCCTATATGTGAACATGAGGTCTAGAAGATCATTCATTCACAGAAAATAGCAAATCAAATACCAGACGCATTTACTGATTTGAGAAGGATAACTAAGTCACATATCCCTGCAGCGAATGTGTCTGTCCGAATTGATATCCCAAAAGGACCATCCACTAATGTCATAGCTTTTGAATCCCAAACACGCTTGAAGCGTGGTAGACCATTGGATTCGAAGGATAAAAATCCTAGAAAAAGAAGTACAAAAATGATAAGAGTGACACTATAAAAGAATCTCATGAAGAGACTCAAGATCTGACTAATCTTGATATTCTTGAAAAAATTAGTGAACCCGAGATTCAAGTGAATGAAGAACTTTCAATGAGTTAGCCCGGTGATGAGAAAAATTTAGATCAATCAAAAATTACAGTAGATAATATTTTTGCATATAATGTCGCACTTAACGTTATACAAGACAGTGGGGATCTTGAACCTCTACGAAGAAATGATTGGCCAAAATAGCAAGAAGCAATTCAATCATAATTAAATTCACTTGCTAAATGTGAGGTTTTTAGACCTGTAGTCCAAACCCCTGAAGGTGTAAAACCGTTGGATATAAATGGGTCTTTGTGCGAAAAAGAAATAAGAGAAATGAAATTATAAGATGTAAGGAACGCCTTGTTACACAAGGATTCTCTCAAAGATCAAGAGTCAACTACAAAGAAGCATATTCACCTGTTATGGATGCAATAACATTTCGATATCTCATCGGTTTAGTTGTACATGAAAACCTTGAAATATATTTAATGGATGTGGTTACAGCTTATCTTTATGGTTCACTTGATAATGAAATTTATATGAAGATTCCAGAAGGATTAAAAGTGCCTGAAGCATATAGTTCAAAGTCTCGGAAAATGTGTTCAATCAGATTACAAAGATCATTATACAGTCTAAAACAATCATGGCGTATGTGGTATAATCTCCTTAGTGAGTACTTGATAAATGAAGGTATATAAATGATGTCATTTGTCCTTGTATTTTTATTAAGAAAACAACATCAGAGTTTGTTATACTCGCTGTTTATGTTGATGACATAAATCTCATTGAAACTCCAGAAGAGGTCCAAAAGGCAATTGAATATCTACAAAAAGAATTTGAGATGAAAGATCTTGGAAAGACAAAACTTTGTCTTAGTCTGCAAAGTGAGCATTTAACAGACGGGGTCTTCATCCACCAATCTACCTATACTAAGAAGGTGTTGAAATGATTTTACATGGACAAAGCACATCCATTAAGTACTCCAATGGTTGTTCGATCACTTGAAGTGAGTAAAGACCCGTTTCGACCTCCAGAAGAGAATGGAGAGATTCTTGGTCCTGAAGTACCATATCTCAGTGCTATTGGTGCACTTATGTATCTTGCTAATGCTACAAGGCCTGATATAGCATTTTCTGTTAATTTACTAGCAAGATATAGTTCTTCCCCTACTCATAGGCATTGGAACGGAGTTAAGCATATATTGCGATAGCTAAAAGGGACTATTGATATGGGTCTGTTTTATACTAACAAAGATAGTGCAGATCTTGTTAGTCATGCAGATGCTGGTTATTTATCTGACCCACATAAAGCTCGATCACAAATAGGCTATGTGTTTACATACGGAGATACTACTATATCATGGCGATCTACAAAGCATACTCTTGTTGCTACTTCTTCAAATCATGTTGAGATAATAACTATCCATGAAGCAAGTAGAGGATGTGTATGGTTGAGATCGGTGATACATTTTATCAAAGAGAGATGTGGATTGAAGTATGATATCAAAATACCCACAATTCTATTTGAAGAGAATGTTGCATGCATGGCCCAATTAAAAGGAGGCTTCATAAAAGGAGATAAAACTAAGCACATCTCGCCAAAGTTATTCTTCACGCATGATATCCAAAATAATGGTGATATTGATGTACAACAAATCCGTTCAAGTGACAATCTAGCAGATTTTTTCAATAAAATTATTTTTTTCTTATATTTATTTTTCTTCCAGTTAATTTTCAGCACCACTAGAATTTATTGCGAATAGATTTGGCATGTCCATTGGGACCAATTCTGCTCTTTATCTCTTGTTCCTTCAAATCAAATTCAACTACTGCAATGGACTTCGAAAAGACTAATAGTGTCTCATGCAAGAACTCTACTACCGCCATATCTGATGAGCTCAACCATGTTAGCTCACCCACTCGATGCACGTTTAGGACTAGTGGTTGGGACGGATTTGAATACTTCACCTTTTTAGAAAGGGCGAAAAAGAACAAATCTCATATGATGGCTGGAACTGCAACCCTTGGGGGCAACCTGACATCCGTGTTATGTGATAAACTCACTCAGATCGGTGTCAATTTTAGTGAATCTAAAAATTCGATGGATTCTCCAGTTTCATCGAAGGTCAATGCCTTGATGGTCGACATAACTGATATGGATGAGAAGTTCACAATGATGGAACAAACCATTAAAGTTTTGAAGAAATCTGTTAAGGATAAAGATCTTCAAATTGCTCAACTTATAAATAAGTTGGAGTCCTTTACACCTGAAGAGTCGAGCCACATCCCCGCTTGTCCACCCGATTTTACTCCACAAATCAAGGATGTTGATGAGTCACTTGCTAAGTCCAGTTCTCAAAAGGAGAAGTAACCTACCTCGATTGCGGTTTTATCTGTCCAACAGTTGCAAGACATGATAATTAACACCATCAGGGCTCAATATAACGGAGCACCATGGAGTTCATTATATTACTCCAAGACTTACACAAGACGGATTAATTGTCTACCCATGCCAATAAACTATCAACCACCAAAGCTGCAACAATTTGATGGCAAAGGAAACCCGAGGCAACACATTACCTACTTTGTTGAAACTTGTAGCAATGCTGGAACACATGGTGACCTCTTAGTAAAATAATTTGTTCATTCACTGAAAGGGAATGCATTCGACTGGTATATCGACTTGGAGCATGAATCAATTGATAGTTGGGAGCAATTTGAGAAGGAATTTATCAATCGATTCTATAGCACCCGTCATACGATGAGTATGATGGAGTTGACAAACACAAGACAAAGTAAAAATGAGCCCATATTGGACTACATCAGTCGGTGGCCAACATCAAGCTTAGATTGCAAGGATCAACTTTCTGAAACATCTGTAGTTGAAGTTTGCATTCAAGGAATGCATTGAGGCCTTGTGTATATCCTCCAAGGGATTAAGCCTCAAACTTTTGAAGAATTAGCTACGCGTGCTCACGACATGGAGCTAAGCATTGCAAGTCATGGAATGGCATCACCTGTCTTTGATCTAAGGAAAGAAGACACAAAATTCAAGGACTCATCAGAGGACCAAAAGTAGGGAATTCATGGAGATAACAGTGAGTTCTACGAAGGCCTACACACGACAAAAGTCAAAAGAGAAATATCCAAATCAACAAATACGGGAAGTGAAAAATCAACCAACTGTGAAAGAGTTACAACAAAAGGTGTATCCTTTTCTCGACTCCGACGTTTCTGCGATTCTTAACGAGTTACTAGCCAAAGAAGTCATTGAACTCCTTAAGTCAAAGAGACCTGAAGAATCTAAAAAAGTCGACGATCCTAAGTATTACAAATTTCAGTACATTGTTAGTCATCATACCACAAAATGCTTCATCTTGAAGGAAAAGATCATGTTATTAATGAAAGAGGAAAAGATCATCATTGATGATGGCGATATAGTTAATGCAAACCATGCTAGCACCAAATTGGACCATGAGAAAGGTTCAATTTCAGAAACTCTACGACCTATGCGCTCTGTGGCATCACCAAAATTTGAAGGAATCGTCATGCTATAATTTGGGAGCTTTGACCCAATTGGGATTCCTGCCTTAAAGAAAACAACAAGCATGTCCATGGAAAATGACTTCTCCAATAGCAAAAATAGTAGCACTTGGACATTGATCGCTCACAAAAGACAAAAGCATGAGGGATCTTCTAAGCTTCGACTTCCAAAAGTCGACACAAAATCAAGTGCAAATTTGCTTCAACCAAAGCAGACCATAAAATCTGATACCAAACTGAAGTATAACAGTACCTCATCACATAGGGTTGGAAGGAAGGTTACATTACTAAAATTCTTCTCCGAAATGCTCCTTGATGCATGAGTCTAAACTGCGATTCAATACGCTCCTCGACGCACGAGCCTAAACTGCAAGTTGAAAATGCTCCTGGACGCACGAACCTAAACTGCAAGTTGAAAATGCTCCTCGACGCACGAGCCTAAACTGCAAGTTGAAAATTCCCCTCGATGTACGATCCTAAACTGTAAGTCAAAACCCTCCTTAACACATGAGCATAAATCGTATGTTACTCTTGGCCCGCATGAGTTTAAACTGTGTATGGCCCCTCCAAAAAAAAAATGAATAGAGGAAAATTTTAAGCTGACTTTAAAGGCATATTTGCATAAGTCCGTAATTTTTTGTAACTGTGATTCTTACATATATGTCATTTCTTGGAGTTTTTTTTTTGCAAAGAAAAAAAGTGGCTCGTGATTCAGATACTCCTACGCCGAGTTATGAATTTTTCACCAGAGCTGCTCAAAGCTGTAAAGTAGACCATCAGATTTTCATTGAGCTGACTTCGATGACATATATGTACAAATACGTAGAGATTTTGACCGTGATTTTCACATATATTGTAATTCTTGAAGTCTTCTTTTCAAAAAATCTCGTGATTCTAGCGCTCCTATTTTGAGTTATGAATTTTTTACCATCGACATGCAAAACTGGACAGCAAGCATGATAGTAGTCTTGGTCAACTTCGAAGCAATATCTGTATAAATTCACAATGTATTTGGCCATGATTTTGATAGGGATTGTAATTCTGAGAGTTATCTTTCCAAAGAAAAAAAATCTCGTGATTCTAGCACTCCTATTTTGAGTTATGAATTTTCTACCATTGACGCACAAAGCTGGACAGTAAGCATGACAATCATCTTGGTCAATGTCGAAGCAATAGCTGTATAAACCCAATGTGTTTGGCCATAATTTTTACAAAAACTATAGTTCTGGGAGTTTTCTTTCTAACAAAAAAATATCTTGCAGTTCCAATGCTCCTAGATCGAGATCTGAATTTTTCAATTAGAGCGCATAAAGTTATGGAGAGAGACATATCAGATTTTGAAGCCAACTTCAGAAATTAATTTCGGTCAATCTAGGAGGATTTTAGCTATGAATTTTTGATATGTTGTAGATCTTCGAGTTCTGGTTCTGCAGGTTTAAGAAGCAAGTGATTTGAACGCTCTTAATTTGAGAAACTAATTTTTTAATGAGAGTGTATAAAACTGTGAAGTCAATATGTCATATTTAGAATTCGACTTCAAAAATTAATTTTGATAAATTTGGAGGGAATTCTGGTTTGAAATTTTGATATATGGTAGGATTTTGAGTTCAATTTCTATGGGATTGAGTATCTGCAATTCCATCAATCATGCATCAAAAATAACTATTCTCTTGAGGGTGTAGAGAGTTGGAAATCACAAAGTGTGAAGGACGAGACGCTTCATATACTTCTCCAGCCAAATCGTGAAAAATGAAGTGCTCCATGTATTCCTCCATCAAGCCGTGAGAAGGTCGCTCCAAAATCTTCTCTAAATTAGAAGAAAGAGATCATTCCACGCCAAAGCTTGAACGATGAGATTGTCCGCATACTCACTTGCCATGAATAAAATGCGGTCGCTCTAAGCCTCCTTTTTGTCAAACCAAAAAGATGAGATATTGCCGTATGATATCTGGTCCAAAATGGAAAGCAGTCACTCCACACCTTTTTCGAACCGAGCCACAAGAGGGAATGCTCCGACAAGTTCCTTACCGATCATATGGCCATCCCCTGCATTTTCTTGGCCTTATATTGAAACCATTTGAACTTCTTTATAAACCTGCAAAAAAAGAAAAAAAAAGAATGGTGGAGATGACAGATCCCACACGGTGTTGACTGCACGACGCTTCTTGCTGCTATACAGATTGGCGAATAAACTCCGATAATACGATGGTTCAAGGTGACATAGAGAACAATATGTATTACTCTTTGATTTGTCATAGTGAACATCGGCGTCAGCCACAAAAAGTTTCGAGCCCTCTCTAATTAGGAAATTGATTTATGACTCTTGAGTTGCTTCAGAGTCTCCTAAATCTGCCGACGTCAACAATTTGCAATTCTGCAAGTAAAAAAAAAAGGTTAAAGTAAGGATAATATCAAGTACTTGCTCGCTGAAGTTAGGACCACTTCTTATGCCGCAATGAATATGGAATATGGACACCAAGTGATTGTCAATCGAATACTCATCATGAATTGTGTAAATCTGATGAAGAAGAAAAAAAAGACTATCACAAAATTTAAGCTGCAATTTTAGAAAATTACCTGAGTAAATACAGAAGCTTTCTAATAGTGGTTTTCACATATATCATAGCTCTACGAGTCTATTTTCCAATGTCGTAATCCACTTGAGATTTCAATACTCCTAAGTCGAGATACAAAATTTACCGAGATGCTGCGTAATGCCAATAAAACCAGCAAATCAAAATTTGAGGACTGGTTTCGGAGGAATATCTGGGAGAATTTGAGCATAATCTAATTATGGTTTCCTCTTCGAACGTAGCTTTACGATTCTACTTTCCAACTCCATAAGTCTCTTGAGATTTCGATACTCCTAAGTCAAGATACGAAATTTGCCGAGATGTTGCGTAATATTGTTAAAATCACTGATTTTGAGGGAAAAACTGGGATGATTTAGGCACAGTTTGATAGTGATTTTAGCGTAAGACGTAGCTTTAAGATTCTACTTTCCAACTCCGAAAACGGCTCCTGATTTCAATATTCCTAAGTCAAGATACGAAACTTTTCGTGAGACTGCGCAAAATAGAAAAAAGTAACAAACCAGAACTGAAGGGCTGATTTTAGAAGGATACCTGAGATAATCCGTATATAATCTGAGTGTGGATTTCACGTGTGATGTAGCTCCCCGAGTCTACTTCCTAGCCCCATAGCCGTTCATGATTTAGACATTCGTACGATGCGTTATTAATTTTTTCCCACAAATGCTCCAAGCTGCCAAAAAGTTCGATTACGAAAAAAAAGACATTAATAAATAACCAAGCTATCAGTTGCTGCCCAAGCTAAATTACAACGAATTAATGAGGGAATGATGTCCTTAAATAGACTTTGAAGGACTCTAGTTGGTTTTCGATAAGGAATCTGCTGGACAAGCTATTTTCAAAAAGGACTTGGACATCCAGTTGTCAAAAATAAGCCAACGTCCGATTCCTCTTTGAAGTTGGATAACGTCATTATTCAATCCTATGGAACTCGATATAAGCCTAATGTACGAATCCTACATGGCTTTGATATATTTAGTTTCAAATGGAATTTTTAACTTCTAATCAAGAGAATTACGTTATTCTACACGAATTATCATGACTTTGAGAAGTTGAATTTGCAAAATTGTGCAAGTCTTTCAAAAAAAAAAAAGAACCTTTGGTGCGTATTGATTTGCTAGCTTTAGCGCGTCAATAAGTAAATTGCGAAACGATTGAAGAGCTCGACCATAGTTGCTTCTTGCCCAAATTCAAACATATTGCGAGGATCAAATTACAAAAAAAAAATGCTTCAGGAATACTTCAAGTTTCGTCTCTAAAAGGTCCGACAAATCAAACACCTCGACGAGCCCTGAAGTAGGGGTCATCTATAGACACGTAAATTTTATTGGATCAAATTCATACAAAATTTGAATTAAATTCATATGTGTTTGGGTTCAAATTAAATTGGGTTTTAAAAATAATAAGTCCATTTTTATTAAATTCAAGTTCAAGGTCCATTTCACCTTGAAGCCCAAACTCATGCCACTTGTCAAGTGACGCGGCATCCCAGTCAAATTCAAGTACAGTCAGAAGTTGCCAAGTGTCCTGGGTGACATATTTTGGCCAATCACAAGTAACCTTATCACATGACATTTGTGATAAGCTTGATGAATTGATGGACCAATCAGAATAATGCATAAGAGTTCACTTACACTTGGACTGCCTACCTACTGCAATTATAAATAGTGGGGATTGCATAATTTTTGAGGAGATTCATCAAGCATTGGAGAAAGTCATAACATCAACTACACAGTTCTTCAAAGGAGCGGTCAACAGAGTTCTTTTCGGAGATCAACCCGAAACGACTAAGCGCTGCAGGACGTCTCCGAAGATCAAACACATCTCAAGGAGGTCTGAATTATCCTACATTTGAGAAACATGCTACTGACAGCCTTCGAATCACGGAGAAATCTTAGGAGAGAAGAATCAAGAGAACAACAGAATTGTACTCACAAGATTCATCAATAAAATTATCTTTTTCTTATATTTATTTTGTTTGCAATTAATTTTCAGCGCCAAGAAAATTTGTTGTGAACACTGACGTCTTTGTATTTTCTTTCAACTTTTTTCCTAGGATCGTATGTACGTATTTTGTAAACACCGCTGCAGATATATTTTACCATAGTGAAATTAGGTTCTTTGAATAAGCATATCGTACACGTACAAATAGCGATGGAATCAGACTAATTATTAAGGAAATTCAAACTATGAAAGTTAAACATACAAGAAAGCTAAGTGAATTCAACAACAACAACAATATATTCAGTGTATAGGGTAGAGTTTAAGCAAACTTTACTATACCTCGAAGGTAGAGAAATTATTTTCCATAGATCTACAACTCAAAAAGCAATCCCAAAAAAAAATTAACGGAAGTACAATAAATAACAAATAATAACAAAAATAACACATAGTATCAAAACAAAGACTACAAGAAAATATAATTCATGGAGTACAAGGAATAATAGTTAGTAACATTGTAACATAATATATATGTATACACAAACTTAAGATTTTTTTTAACCTATCTACACCATATAATTTTTCATTAAAGATGTGTCAGTTGACACCCCTCGTAAAAAAAATGTTCCTCCAACATTTTGTATAGCACCTATTGTTAGGAAAGACAAGGCACTAACAAAGTGCACGACAAGGTAGCAGCGGAAGAATACCCAAGTCTAAACTTCTCCTTTCAATTTGAACCAAGAGAAAACAAACAAACAACAGCACAATGATAATAAGACAGAAAATATATAAACCAAAGCAAGAGATAACAAGACAAAATAAGTAAACCACACGAGACACCAAGATTTACGTGAAAAGTCCTGCACTGTGAAGAGTAAAAAATCACGGGACCAAAACCTCTACTATAATCATCAAGAGTTACAATAATGTCCTCCAAAATGGCCACCAATGAAGTGCCAAACAACAAGCAACAATCTATAAAGCACAACACCAAAAACTAGAGAACTAAAGGAGCAAAAGAACAAAAAATGCAGCTACTATTCACGCATAAAAAATAGAAGCTACAAGCCACTAAATTCAACTCTGTCAGTTTCTAATCAAAGATTGAGATGAGACGAACAAGCTGTCCAAAAATCAGCTCAATTGGATAAGAAATGAAGTGGAAATCGCAATTTAAAGTTCGCTATTAGGGCTGAAATTTAGGTGCCAAAATATGCACTCTTCTCTCTATATGTGACTGCTGAAACTCTCTTTGTGGATGTGGAAATAACACCTAAAAAGGATCTTATATATGCCCCATAGTAATGGGCCTATGGGCAAAAGTGTGTTGGTCTAAATTGAGCTTCTATTTATCCATATAGGAAGGAACAAAGATCCATAATCCAATAATTCTCCCCCTCACTACTATGTGGAGGAGACCGTCATCCCGGTGATCATTCAACAATCTTCAAACTTCCCTCTTAGCAAATTTAATCATCATGTCGGAATCATTATCATTGGTATGAATCTTCTCAAGTTCAAGCAACTTAGAATTCAACACATCTCAAATCCAATGATATCTCACATCAATGTGTTTAGACCGACCATGAAATATAGAATTCTTGCCAAGATGTATGGCACTTTAACTGTCATAATAAAGCACATACCTCTCCTGAGCACAATCAAGTTCCCTCAAGAATTTCTTCATCAAAATAAATTCTTTACAAGCTTCAATGATAGCAGTAAGCTCAGCTTCTGTAGTAGATAGAGCAACACATATTTGCAACCTAGATTGCCAAGACATAGCTCCCCCTGCAAAGTAACCAAGTACCCTGAAGTAGACTTGTGAGTATCAACATCACCAGTTATGTCTGAATCAGTATAACCACAAAGAATAGGCTTTCCTATATAAAAACATAAACTCAGACTAGAAGTACCACAACAATATCTTATAATCCACTTTATAGCATTCTAATGCTCCCTTCCCGATTTAGAAATAAAATGGCTAACAATACCAACAATATGAGCAATATTTGGTCTTGTACAAACCATTGCATACATCAAACTACCAATGGCTGAAGCATACGGAACATTTTTCATGTCATCCTTCTCATCATCATTAGAAGGACACTGTTTCGTGCTCAATTTGAAGTGCATAGCTAAAGGTGTACTGACAACCTTAGCCTTATCCATGTTAAACCTTTGAAGTACTTTCTGAATGTACTTCTCTTGTGATAACAACAACTTCTTGGCCTTTCTATCATGGACAATATGCATGCCAAGAATCTGCCTTGTTGTTCCTAAGTCTTTCGTAAAAAAAAACTTACTCAACTCTTGCTTCAACTTCTGAATCTTGAAAGCATTATGACCAACCACAAGCATGTCATCAATATGCAAGCATTATGACCAACAACAAGCATGTCATTAATATAAAGCAACACAATAATAAAGTCACCATCAGAGAATTTTTGCACAAAAACACAATGGTCTGAAGAAGTCTTCTTGAAGCCCTGCTGACTCATAAAAGAATCAGACTTTCTATACCACTACCTGGGAGCTTGTTTCAAACCATACAAGCTCTTCTTCAATTTACAAACATAATTCTCTTTTCCTTTGACTTCAAAACCTTCCGGCTGCTCCATATAAATTTTTTCATCTAAGTCACCATGGAGAAAAACAGTTTTAACATTCATTTACTCAACCTCTAAATCTAGACTTATATCTAAGCCTAGACCCACATGAATGGATGACATCTTGACAACTGGAGAGAATATCTCAGAAAAATTGACTCACTTTTTCTGGTTAAATTCCTTCACAACTAATCTAGCTTTGTACCGTGGAACTGGGTTACCATCTTCACGCTTCACCCGAAAAACCCACCTGTTTCACTCAAACTTTACACCGATTCTGGACAGCTGGTCAAGGACACCCTGAAAATCATTTATATGATCAGAAATAGGACTGCCTCTTTGTACCTGATATTCATCAATTGTTTCAGCAGGAACAACTTGTTATTGTCAGTCTTCGAAGCATAAAGTGTCTCGAGTTTGTCCCACAAACTTCTAGCATGTGTCTCATTCACAATATGGTTTCTAACATTGTCTTCAACCCATTGCCTAATATAGCCAAAAATCTGCAAGTGCTCAAATTTTCAATCCTCATCTGTCATGGACTGAGGCTTATTAGAAGCAAAGACAGACAAATGTATTTTTTTGACAAATAGGAGATCTTTCATCTTGCCTTTTCAAGTATGATAATTACTACCATTAAAATACACCATCTTGCTCATATTTGCCTCCATCATTCAAATCGACAATCAACAACAATCAATGCTCTGATACCACTTTGTTGGGAAAGATGAGGCACTAACAACGTGCATGACAGGGTAGCAGCAGAAGAATACCCAAATCTAAACTTTTCCTTTTAATTTGAACCGAGAGAAAATTAAAAAATCCAAGCACCATGATAATAAAACAACAAATATATAAACCAAAGCAAGAGATAACAAGACAAAATAAGTAAACCACACGAGACACCAAGATTTACGGGAAAAATCCTTCAGTGTGAAGAGTAAAAAATCACGGGACCAAAACCTCCACTATAATCACCAAGAGTTACAATAATGTTCTTCAAAATAGTCATCAATGAAGTGCCAAACAACGAGCAACAATATATAAAGCACAACACCAAAAACTAGAGAACTAAAGGAGCAAAAGCACCAAAAATGCAGCTACTGTTTACAGATGAAAAACAGAAGCTACAAGCTACCAAATCGAACTCTTTCAGTTCCTAATCAAAGATTGAGATGAGATGAACAAGTTGTCCAAAAATGAACTCAATCGGATAAGAAACAAAGCGGAAATCACAATTTGAAATTGGCTATTAGGACTGAAATTTAGGTGCAAAAATCTGCACTCTTCACTCTATATATGGCTGCTGAAACTCTCTTTGTGGATGTAGAAATAAGACCTAAAAAGAATCTTATATATGTCCCATAGTAATGGGCCTATGGGCAGAAGTGAGTTGATCCAAATTGGGCTTTTATTTATCCACATAGGAAGGAAAAAAAACTTATAACCCAACACCCATATATGGTCAAATTGGGTATTTTATATGGGTATTTACATAAATAGTATAAATATGTAGTCTTATTTATCAATTATAGTACATGAGTTGAAAGCATAATTTTTTTTACCAAAAATAACTAAATACATATATAATACATTTTTAAACACAATTTTAATATAGTAACACATAAACTAACTTGAATCGTATTTAAATGTTTCAAATTTAATTATAATACGTTTTAACATCATTAATAAGAGAAAAAAATAAACAACAAATTTAATACATTTTGAATTCAATATATTATACATATTAAAGACGTATTTCCATATGCCTGATGAATATATATAACTAAAACATTTATCATACAAATGTATTATAAGTATTATAAGTGAATTTCAAACATTCCGAATTCATAAAAATGTAATTGTATTACAACGATGTTTATATTTAATACAGTTTTAATATACCTATAATACAACTATAATACAATCTTTGAAACTATCCCCCTTTGCCGTTGCTACCAGATCTGGCCGGAACGGATATTTCTCCGATGTCTCCTTTGTTGTTCCGGCGACAATGAATAGCTCCACGCCGGAGCACAGTCAACCACAACAACAAATTGTCACCCCATTTTATCCGGCAAACAAACAACAACATTTCCAACTCCAGCAACCTCCAAACAAACAAACCCCGTCTTCTCCGGCAAACTCACGTCGCCGGAACAACCAACAACTTCACTATCCACTCCGTTTCTTCTCCATCACCAAACAACTCCGTCAAAATCCAATAATTTTGGTCAGATTTGGACAATTCCAGCCAGATCTAGTTGCTCCATTATAATTCCGGCGTGGATGTGGTGGCTGTCGGAGTCGGAGTTCCGACAATGATTGTGTAGAAAGGGGAAAAGGGACTGGCGGCGGTTGTTGCTTTGCTCCAGTTCACCAGAGCTTGAAGCTCCTCGCCGGAGAACACATTGTTGATGGAAAAAGGGAGAGAAGTGAAGTAGAAGTAGAGATCTGTTAATAAAGCTAATACTCAACTATAGTTGGTAATAAATTAAAAGTTATATTATATATGGTAATAATTAATCTAAAAGAATTCATTTATGTAATTATCCCTATTTCGGAATGAGTATATCGCATGCGTATAAAACCATGTTGAAGTAGTTGGATAAGGTACTAATTAAGTACCTAATCAATTAATTAAAAATTCTTGTACCAACAACAACAAAAAAAAAAAAAAAAATTCTTTAACCCGTTCATGCCTTTCGTTGACTTTTTAGTGATGTTGTAGGATACAAGTTACCCAATTAAGCTGGGTAATATTTTTACCTAATCATTTTTATAAATATGAAAAATTACGATCACTAAAAATTTATATAGTCGATTCAATGTGTTTAGCATTGAGAGAGTGTTGTTATAGTTACTCCTCTAACTATATGCATTGACATGCAGATTCATATTTTCGAGTATAAAATCAGAATAAATGTAGTTACATATTCATTCTTTTTAAAATTTTAGTTATTAAATTTGGATTAAGTATAACGAATTTGATTGAACTTGCTTTAAGTATATCTTTTGATGAGTTGGGTACTTCAGTTTTGTCATCTTCGCTTATCCCTTAATTTTCTTAAGAGACAGACTCAGGATATCGGATATCGATGTTACGAATTTTGAATATTAAAATGACTTCGTACTTTGAGTTTTAATAATTGAGTTTAAAATTAATAATTATATATATATATATATATATATATATATATATATATAATAAATTTCTTAATATAAATATATTGTTTGAACAAAAATTACCCATTTGGATCAATTCGTAATTAGACTTCTAACTCTGGCACGGATCATTGTGACATACATAAATTATTATTAGTATTATTATTAGTATTAGTATTAGTATTATTATTTTGGAATCCACATAGAAATCCGTAGCAGCCATATTTCGGGCTAGGTGCTCACTAATAAATCCGCTTATGTGTAAATAGTTTGCAAACTATACGTGAGAATTAAATCACACCAAAAAGTTCAATACGACAAACTTGACTCAGAATACATTGATAGGCCGTACAAAAATCAATCTCAAATATATATATTTTTTTTGTGAAATACTATTTGCTGCATCAATTTAATCATTATTACGTATATAATATTTTCGATATGGTAGAATAGTAAATTTTAGATATAATGGGAAAAAAAGGTATCTTTGTTGATTTGTTTGTCTGTCAGATTGTTCCTTTGTAATTAATTATCCTAGCTAACAAAAAAAATAATACACTGGAGAATGAACAGATGCCTTTGTGTGTGTGTGTTTATCGCACAAAATATAAATTTAACAAAAAGTGAGTGTCGGCAAGATTAAAGATAATTAATAAAGAACCACTACATAATGCAATAAGATAAAAACAAGAAGTTGGTATTTGTTAGGAATAAATAAATATAGGATCTATTTTAACTTCAAATGTTAACTCATAACATGAAAGGAATTTGTCTAAATGTACTCCCTCCGTTCGCTTTTACTTGTCATAATTTAACTTGCACACCCATTAAGAAAAATAATTAATAACGTAGCTATTTTATCATAGT
The DNA here is from genome assembly GCA_031232105.1 of Capsicum rhomboideum. NCBI lineage: Eukaryota > Viridiplantae > Streptophyta > Magnoliopsida > Solanales > Solanaceae > Capsicum > Capsicum rhomboideum. The sequence continues at coordinate 165,577,620 of CP124714.1, forward strand.
ACCTCTATTAAATGATATTTACTATTATGTCTTGAATTAATTTGGAGAAAAAATAATTAATGCTAAGAGTAAAATAGGAGAATAAAAGTTGTCTTGTCTTGATTAGTGAAAAATGACAAGTAAAAGTGAAAATCAAATTAAAAAATTTGTGATTAGTAAAACCAAACGGAGGGAGTAATAATTACATTCTTAAGAGGTCGTTTGATTGGGGAATAAGCTATTTCAAGATTTGCAATGATGAAATTATAATATTTAGATTAATAATAATTGTAGAATTGTAAATATGGATTTATTTCGTGGGCCAACCTAGTCTAGCTCGTAATTTAATAAGATTGGACTAAGATGTTTGGAGCTAATATAAAAATGAGGCTCTTTTGCTATAGCCTAAGTAAATCCGCGAGCCCGTGAGACTTGAGCGAGGATAGATTAGACCATCACATGAGCCAAATAAAAATATTTAATTTAAAAAGGGGGGAAATTTCAATTATATACAAAAAAAAAAGTAAATAGTTTACAATAAAAATAAACAAGTTTTTGTTACGACAAAAATAACCATTAGACCATTTTTTTTCTTTTTTCTTTTATTTTGTAGTTTTTTTTGTTTGCGTTTTTCTTTATTAAATTATTTTTTTCATTTTCTTTCAAATTTTTTCTGTACAACTTTTTTCATGTATCAATATTGTATAAATTGTGTATAAATATGTATATATGATGTACAAATAGTTATGTAGTGTATATGCAATGTATCGACATTGCATAAATAGTTATGTAGTGTAAATGTAATGTATCAATATTGTATAAATAATATATAAACGTGTATCGATATTGTATAAATGGTGTATAAACATGTATATATGATGTACAATAGTTATGTAGTGTATATATAATATATCGATATTGTATAAATGTGTATCGATATTGTATAAATAGTTATGTAACGTATCGACATTGTATAAATGGTGTACAAGCATGTATCAATATTGTATAAATAGTATTTAGACGTGTATCAATATTGTATAAATAGGTATGTAATGTATTGACATTGTATGAATGGTGTATAATTGTTTATCGATATTATATAAACAATTATGTAATGTATCGATATCGATATTTATTTGACTATAATGCATTCTCATCTTAATAAATAAAAGTATAAATAAAAAATAATAAAATAATATAAATATTCATTTTTTCCGCAAAAGAAGTGAAACAATTAGAAAAGGAAAAAAAATTTAAAAAAGAGAAACAAAAAAAAAATTAAACAACGAAAAAGTTTTTTTTTTAAAAAAAATAGTACAACAAAAAAAAAATTAAAACGTTTTTTTTAAAAAAAATTAGAAAGAGAAGAAAAAAGGAGATTTTATTAGTACTTAATATTAGAAGAATAAAAAAAGAAAGACAAAATTAATGGGCTTCAGATATTGGCCAAAATGGGCTACAGGTAAAATGAGCTCCAAAAGGTGCACTATCTACGGCCCAATTGTAACACCCCGTACCTTCCCAACCCTACTTGATGATAGTGAATAATGTTTACTTAAGTGTCGAGAGTTATAAGTATGTATTTGGAAATGTTAAAGATGAGAAAAAATTAAAATTTGGCCGTGTACATGTGACGAGCCTTTCATAGGAAGTGTTTTGTGACTTCTTGAAGCGTTTATGTCATACCCCGTACACATTTTAACCTCATTTGGTGACTTGGAGTCATGTTTATTTGATGATTAAGGTCACTAAGTAAGTATTTTATAGTATTTTGATAAGGTATTGGACGATACGCAAGTGTTGGAAAAATTGCCGAAAAATTCAGCAAGACATGGAAACTTGCGCCACTGCCCTGTTTCAGGGGGTGTGGAGCAAGCCCCTGAGATCAGAGAGGGTGCATTTCTTGCGCCACTGGCTTGTTTTGCAGCAGTGGCGCAAGGAACAAACATTTTGCCTTCCCGAGTTCGTTTCGCGACGCAATTCTACGACGATTCTTAGATGGTTTCTTTTGGTTCTTTGGAGTTCTTTGAGCATTGTTAAGACTTCAAACACTTCAATATACTCCTACATACTTCTACATGACCAAATCATGAAATGTGAATAGTGATCCACAATGTCCAATGAAGCCAAGGGCGACTAGAATTCCTACTTTTGCGATCAAGGCGACGAATGAGAAACTCGTAAGAGAATATTATCGTGACATTATGAAATTATTTAAACATGTGATATATGGTGAATTTTATATGAAAGTTGATGGGCTAAGCTACATGTGCAATTGGGCCCAAAATTAGGGCCCAAAATGGAACAAAAGATAAGGCCCAAAGGCAAAATGACCCATTCTTCCAATATTTGACCAAGTAAACATATCAATTAATGCCAAATGTGGCTAAGGATGACTTGGGGTCTATATAAAGGCCCCAAAATCAGATTTTATTCCCCAAGGACTCTCATACTTTTTTTGGATATTTCTTAAACATTTCTTTACTCTTCCAAACCCTAAAGCAAATATTCCTTTGGACTCTTTGGTAAAGATCATCCTATTTCAAGCCTTGGTAAGTGTTTATTATTATGGTTTAACATATTATATGCATGAGAGATTATGTATATCATGATATTTATGTTGGCAAAGAGGTGAATAGTGTATTTGTGCTTTTGGTGAAAGATGTGCTATCTTGGTACTTTGAACTTGAATTAGGCCTTGTGCCTTTGATGACAAAGCATGGTATGGACAAAATATGAACATGTATGGTGTTATTTTTGGTATTAAATTTGTTCTTGTCTATAAGTGGAAATTGTGAGATTTTGGCCGATATGTGTTATGAGTTGGATTAAGGTAAAAAGATGGATTATTTGTGATGTGGTATGGATAAGAACGTGTAAAGGGGAAGTGTTGCGGTGGAATGTATTGATTATCCTGTATTGGTCAATGTTGGGAATATTGGAGGAGTTTTGGAATAATGATTTTATCAATGGTTTTGTTACGGGTGAAATGACATGTTAAAGCTAAACATGTAACTTATTGTTGTTATATGCCATTATAAGGTAATTGGTGGTTAATGTTGGTTTTGTTATAAACTTGTGTTGTAGAGAGAAACATAAGGAAGGAGCAGGAATATTATATGCACGTCTAAGATTGTGTATTCGTATTGAGAATACAAGGTATGTAAGGTTCCTTTTTTCATATCCTTCTGCAACATGTTATTCACATTGACATTGGACTTGTTTCAATTCCGAGAGGTTTGAAGTATCTCAAATTCAGGTTGACGTATATTGTTATTCATATGTGTCCTATTCCTAAATGCATGATGATTCGTTTGCCTCTTGTTCATTGAGTGAAGTTCCAAAAATGTCATTGCGTTATCATTCCTAAATGAACGATCTCAAGAGAGTAATAACATAAGAGAACCTAGTTATTCTTGAATAGTATTTTCCAATCATGACATGTTTCAAGCCCTCAATTATGATGATTATCTTTGTATCAATCTTTCATAAGTAAAAGTACCAATTTCATAAGATCTCTCAAGAGTAATAAGAGAGGTGATGTGCAAGCTAATATATCTATTTCTCATAAGTGAAGATGTCAATATCATGAAGCAAGAGTGAAGAAGTAATATACATGTGTGATTCCTATTATGTCATGATTTTCAATATCTCAATCACTCTTAAGAATGGAAGTAAGAATAACAAGAGAAATAAGAGGTGTATAAGTAAGACGTAACCATGGGTGGTATCCCAGGGGTTAAATACCTAGCATGGGGCAATCCCGATACATCCCAGGGGCGATATAAAAGCCTAGCTTGGGTTATGACGGTACATCCCAGGGGCGACACGAAAGCCTAGCATGGGTTAAGATAACATCCCAGGGGCGATAAGCCTAGCATGGGTTAATGATATCCCAGGGGCGACACGAAAGCCTAGCATGGGTTCACATAACATCCCAGGGGTCAAAGTACCTAGCATGGGTTAATCTCATCCCAGAGGCGACAGAATAGCCTAGCATGGGTAGAACAATAACGATGAATAAAAGATGAAGACAAGAGGAGTAAAGAACGTAATATACATGGTTTCCCACATAAATAAAGAGAGTTTATTCACATTTCTGTGATTCCATTATTGTTGTTATTATGTATGATGAATTTCTTATGAGCCTTACATATTCAGTACATTCTTCGTACTGACCCCCTCGGGGGAATTACCTTACATGTTGCAGGTGCAGGCATTAGTAGACTTCCTCTGTAGACTGGGGGTCATTTGCAGATATTTGGTGAGCTCCAGTTGGTTCGGAGCCCCCTGAGTCATAGATGTATATTTGTTGTGATGTTATATAAATTGTATAAAGCGGGGACTTTTCCCGACTGTAAGTTGGTCTTGTTGATGCATCTGTTAGAGGCTTTTGTAGACATATGTGGGTATATGGATGTAAGTGACGAGTATGTAGAAGACGAATGTCTGTTTTGACTTAATGGCCTCAACGGCCAAGTTTCCTAAATAAATATATGTATAGCATATGTTTCCATGTTCATGTCTACGACTACGACTTCCGCATAGTTGCACAAGGTGTAATAAGATTCATATGAGATTATGTATGCGAATGTTCATGAGCAAAGGTTGGTTCTCTCGGGCCATATCGGCTTCGGGTGCCAATCACGCCTCGATGGGATTCGGGGTGTGACACCAATGTCCATTTTCAGTTACAATGTGGGCTGAAAGACTATTTTTTATAATAAAAAGATAAGTGGACTATTTTTTATGTAAAAATTTAACTCAATGACTATTTCGTATAATTTTTCCATTAAAAAATATATAATTAAAAATATCGAGTACTAAAAATAAAAAATAAAAAAAGTGAAATCAGACTCAAAGTATGCATAATTCATCATATATTCATATTGCAAAGTCTAAAGATAAAAGTCTTTAAAATTTAAATATAAAGTTATATTTATTTATAAAATATGTAAAGAACAATTTCTAAGTTCTAACACGCCCCCCCCCCCCCCCCCCCCGGCAAAAGAAAAAAAGAACTTTCAGTAAAAAGACTATCATACGCAGTTCAATACTGAAATTAACAAACGAATACAAAAATCTCTTATATATTGACAATTGAAAGCATTAAATAATAAGTACTTAATAAATATTAGTGAAATAATAATTGTGATTGAGACTTATTTACCAATATACTGTATAATATTATTTTATAAATATTTTTGTTGACATTTTTAGCTTAGAAATTCAATTTTAAAAATTGTAAAAAATATTTTAAAACAAATTAGTCTGGCCCAACCCTGGCATGCGACCCACATATGGAGGGTGGGCTAGTCATCTTAAGGCCTGTCGAAATACTGAGCCTATCAAGCCTTCCTGGTTCATCAAATTTCAAAGCCCATATGAAATAGATTAGATTGGCCCATATTGACATCACTAAATACAGTGTCATTTAGTGAAAATACCTAGATTTATTATAAAAAGTATAATCAAATACGACTCTCTATCTTTAACTTCGTAAACTTGAACTAAGTGAAAAATATTTAAAATTTATGACTAAATATCTATTAAGATATTGTTTTTATAATATTTTTTTTAGGAGTTGATGGTTGGATTTGGAGTGGGGGTGGGAGATTTTGAAAGCTTTATCATTTTAATTTGGAGTTATTGACCAATACTAGATCTTTTTTGTCTCATTCATCAACTTTTCATTAACAAAAAATTTAATTTATTCCTCATATATGATATAAAAACTAGCTACCTAAGACTAGGCTAGAAGTGATTTATTTTGGACTTATTAGACGTGATTAGACTAGAGGTAATTCGATTTAATTACGCAATTCCAAAAGTATTTTTTTTTTTTTTTTTGTCTTTCTCGAATGTTGCTGTGTAAGTATGTCATACAGGAAATGAATTCCTAGGTGACTCAACTTGATGTATTTATTATTAATTTATTTTAGTTTTTATGACTCTTAGTGATATATTATGTATGTTGGGAAAATTTTAATTTTCAGGTGAGGTGATTCAATTTGATGTATTCTTTTTAATAACTTAACTTTTTTGATGAGATAATGAGATGATCACGAAATCCAATAGAATAAAAGTGTAGATAAGAATTCTGGGTTCACATCTCACTATTATACTTACTTTATATATGTATAAAAATGTCACGTGTTTGGCTCTAAGTCCGAATATGAAGGGCATGTAGTTGAGAATATAATTGAGAGAACAAAAATGTACTCTTGCAAAATTTAAATTTTTAATTGAGATGGTCATAAATTGGGGTAGAGTAAGCAGCAATAGGGGAGAGGATTACAAGGTGGGGAGTCGAGCATTCACCAACAAGGTGAAAAATTTAGATAATCAACTAACTGAGCTACTACAATTCCCCGTCAATACTATAACATAACTAAAATCTTGATATCAAAATCTAATCAAAGTGAACACTTTCTCAAGATGTTTAGCCTTGAGGCTAATATACTCTTTCACTTTCACTGATCTATATTTTGGTACAACAACACCAACATTATCCTTAGAAGAAGTTAATGGAACAATTAGAGAATCAACTTGAGGTCCAAAAAAATATGCCAAAGAAACCCTATGCTTAGTTTGATCCACAAGAACTCGATGATAAACCGTTTGGAATTCACCATTAGAGAGTATATGAAGAAGATCACCAACGTTAACGATGAGGGCATCGTTGGAAACCGGAGAAATTGGAGTCCATCCATGGCCTTTTTTCAAGAATTGAAGACCCTTTGAGTTACTAGTTTGATGGAGTATTGTGAGGAATAATGAATCTGTATGAGGAGCTAACCCTATTGCATGGTTAGGGTTAGGGCAACATGGATATGAATTTAATTGTAAGGCTCCTGAAAATTCAGAATTTAATAAATCCTGTTGAGATGCTTCTAAGTATTTGAGGATGAGCAACCAAAGTTTGTAGGATAGATCTCTCATCTTCTTTTGATAAGTTTCCATCACATCACTACAAGGACAAAAACAAATAAACGAATTAAATAAAGAACCATAATATTACTCTTAGAGCAGTCAATATGGATTAGACTAGTTAGATCGACCCAACTCAACCAGTGATTTGATAGGGTTGGATTATACCCATTTAAGAACGAGGCTAGCCCGGCCGGTGTTAGCCTGCTAGTCTATGAGGCTTGAGCAAGGTAGGCTGAGTCGGCTTGTGGGCCAAATAAAATATTAATAAACAATAATGTAGAAAAATAAATAGTATATTTATAAAATATGTAAATCACAAAAACACAAAATACTAAATTTTTGAATGGTATCTTGTCAAAAGTTATTCGGTTTCATAGAAGCTTTATGTCCAACAAGATTGTTTTCTGTTTTCATACTTACCAAAAATATTGATAGTGATCATGTGGCCAAAGTTCCCTAGCATGATCAACTTAAATATTGATTATATATAAATATTTTTGTATCGTTAATACATATAACTTAAACTCATATTTGTATATATTCACATAAAATCAATTCATGTACTTACCAAAAATATTGATAGTCATGTGGCCAAAGTTCCTTAGCATGATCAAGTGGTGAATCCATAATGGTGAACCCTTCATGCCACATGAACTTCGAGAAAAAAGGCGTAATTCGAGCCGCGCCATAGCCGGTGCCACCACTAGCCGATCTCAAGACCTTCGCCTTCTGTTCTGCAGGCAAGGCGAAAAGTCGCCTTGCCTGAGATTCAACTTCATCAAGGAGTTCTAAACAAACTCTATGGTTAACAACTTGAAATACTCCCCATGTTTTGCATGCATGCCCTATAAGTTCTACAACATTGGGAGCCAAAAGATCAATTATTGGGACATTAGGTGTTTTTTCATCAAGACTAATTGGGAAATTATTGATTTTTGGCCAAATATGAGAGTTTGGAACTTCTTGGATTGAGTGAAAATCTATGGGGATAATGTGTCGAAGGCTAAGAGGGTTTTCTTTGTAAGCTTCTTGAAGAGTAGTAGTAGCCATTATTTTGGACTTTTGAGGAAAAACAAAATACTATATTGATAAGTACATGGCTTTTTCTTGGAACATATATATGAAAAAAAGATCTTTTTAGTTTTTACACATTGATTGGGTGGCCTTTTGGAATTTGTGTTGTCTATAAGTTGGTTCTGAATTTTGTCTGCTTTGTTGCAATGATTAAGCTACCATTTGATCATGAATTTTGGATCAAACAATAAAATTTTTCTTATACATATGGTAAACATTGAATCTCCTTACACTAATTCATATATTTACTTCTTTTTATATTGAATTTTCTAGATAAAAATTCTAATTTCGTCACTCGATTTTATTTACCGGAGTCTGTAGGATTTTTGTTTGGTCTTGTACTGTTTGTGGTGAAGCATGTGGGTCATGTCCACATTACTAAATGGATCAAAATACATACTTTAAATGTTTGATCTTTATTAGTATCGATTTTGTATTATTAGTGAATATTATTGAATGATTTTGATGTTCACCAAGTGGCCTTGTTTTATTTGGATCTATTGACTAGACGATAAAGAACAAAAGTGAAAACGTTTTCCCTAGGACAGAAGGTGTAGTCTATCCCTTAGGTTTTCTTTTTGGATTTAAAGTTAAAGTTAAAGAAGTTAGGAAAAATTATACGACGTGACAAATATTTTTTTGGAGTATCTTTTTGATATATAGTTATAGTTATCACCAAAGGGTATAGTAGAGTGGTGAGTAATCCTCCATCCTAAGTCAGAGTTTTTGGGTTTAAGCCCTGAGTATGGAGTCCTTTCGGTAGGCCCTCATAGTGGGACTTTCAGGTGCGAATCCGAATTAATCGGGATCCAATGTGGGTACCAGATATCGGGTGAAAAAAAAAGATATATAGTTACAGTTTTAAAAAATTATAAAACGTTACTATATTTTAGATTTGTAGAAAAATTATACACACATGTGTTGATACAATATATGTTGATACAACTCTAGCACACTTTTTCAACTGATACCCAATTGATACATATACTTGATACCCACATGATACAATTTATAGCCACTGCCTGAATAGGAATACAACTCTTTTGCTGATACAATTAATACCATCCGCCTGATACAACTCTTCTTCCTGATACAATAATCGTAGTGACGTTTCATAAATGCGTAAATTATTGCTACATTTCCTAATTACACTATTATATATAACTATTTATGAAATTTCTTCAAATTATAGTATAAACTTTATATATACACATATTACATTTCAAAAAATTAGGATCTGAATGCAAAGAAGAAATATGAATCTTTAGAATTGAATCCACGACTTTAAACTATAAGTTTTGACGATGAATTTAATTAGTTAAATACATCAATCATTTTAACTTTTTCTGTAATATCAATAGTTTGGCTATTACACTTTTTATCATATTACCAATAGATTCTTTATGAGGAAATACATAAAATTCCCCCTGAACTTGTCTCCAAAATTTACTTTAGCATTCAAATTTTATAAGTAATTATTTACCCCCTAAACTCGTTTCAAGTGAATTTAATACCTCCTCAAAAGTATAAAACCACATTTATAGTAGAAAGTGTTCTACACGCATCTCCACGTGTCAAAAAACTTATTTTTATATATTTTTAAAATTCTTTTTTCTTTTTTCACCCACCAGCCTCAGGTACTTTACCATAGCCCCGTCGAATTCACGAAACCCACCACCAACTACTCCTCGCTCTATTCCTCATCCTCTTCATTATCGCCATTGTCGAATTCTGAAAGCTTTCACTACCACTACTAACACCATCGTCGTAATCATCAACTTCACAATACCCATCGCCAATTGTAATTTCACCTTCACTTACGTCAACTCCACAATACTCATCGCTAACAACAATTTCACCTCCACCTCCGTCAATTTCACAATTCCCACCACCACCACCACTGATATAAACTCCAAAATACTTCAACACCAACAGTAATTTCACCTCGATCTCCGTCGATTACATAATACCCATTACCAACACCTACTATGTCAACTAGAAATTGGGCCACGAGAATATTACAAAAAAAAATTTATAATGAAATTAAAGAGTGTGGTAGGAGATTGAAATCAACCCTGTTAACCAGGCTGGGTCGGTTTGGTTCGGTAATTTTTATCGGGCTCGGTCCGGGTCCGGTCCGGTCGTGACTCTTACTGGACCGGTCTGTGCCGAGCCCAACAGTAACAATTCCCCCAATGACCCAACAGCAGCCCCTTTAATATATATATGACCGGTCTTAAAGGGCCGGTCCGGATTAGTCAACGGTCCAACTTAATGGACCGATTTACCGGGTCCCGACTAAAAAAAAAAATTAATAGTATTTTGGACTTTGATTGTTGTTTAATATACATTCAATATATACTACTTAAAATACGACTTTAAAGAATATACATATGTATATACATTCAATATATACTATTTTAAAGAATATACACACATATATACGTTCAATATATACTACTTTATAGAATATTCATTCATATATACATTCAATATATACTACTTTAAAGAATATACATACATATATACATCCAATATATACTACTTTAAAGAATATACATACATATATACATTCCATATATACTACTTTAAAGAATATGCATACATATTATACATTCAATATATACTATTTTAAAGAATATACATACATATATACATTCAATATATACTACTTTAAAGAATATGCATACATATGAACATTAAATTTATACTACTTTAAAGAATATACATACATATATACATTCAATATATACTACTTTAAAGAATATACATTCAATATATTCAACAACATATACTACTACTTAATAAAATATACATACATACATATATATATATGTGTATATATATATATATATATATATATATATATATATATATATATATATATATATATATATATATACTACTAATTAAAAGAATATCTATACAATATATTCAACAACATATACTATTGCTTTAAAGAATATTCATACATATTATACGTTTGATATATACTATTTTAAAGAATATACATACATATATACATTCAATATATACTACTTTAAAGAATATACATACATATGTACATTCAATATATACTACTTTAAAGAATATACATACATATGTACATTCAATATATACTACTTTAAAGCATAGACATATTTATGTTCTGATGATGCTTCGACAGATCCTTAATTTCACCATGGATCCGGACAACATTGACCAGATCTATTTTTTTATTGAATTCTCTATCCCATGGATTCATAAGTGGGAACCAGAATTGGGATTTACCAATGAAAAAATTCCGTGTTTATATCTCTTATTACGGGATCTGTAACAAATGTATAACTAATTTCTTTATTATTGAAGGTAGCTTTAAATCCTTTAGCATCAATATGAGTATAAGAATAAATAGCATTTATAAAAGGGGTTCCAAGTATAATTGGAGGATATAATTGATTTTTAACTAAGAGAAAGAAAAAAATTTGTTTTTGAACAACCAGATGAGGTTTCAAAATAGCTTGATTTAAGTCCTAAACATGATATGTTTTTAGGTATGATGCAAATTGTTATTGCTCATAAATGGTACATTAAATCTACAATTTTAATTGATAACAATTTTTATATTAACGATGTTGCTATGATTGCTAGTGGAGCAGATGTTAGCTGCATCCAAGAAGGTTTGATACCTACGAAATATTTTTAAAAATAGACGCATATGGTTAGATCTGCATCAGGTCATGCTTTAGATATAAAGATAAATTGCCCAATGCACATATTTGTCAGAATAAGGTCTGCATCCCGCATTTCTTTTTCTTAGTTAAAAATCAATTATATCCTCCAATTATACTTGGAACCTCTTTTATAAATGCTATTTATCCTTATACTCATATTAATGCTAAAGGATTTAAAGCTACCTTCAATAATAAAGAAATCAGTTATACATTTGTTACAGATCCCATAACAAGAGATATAAATGCTTTAATTGATATGAAGCAAAGACATATAGATTCCTTGCGGCTAGACTTATTTAGCATAAACATTTTTGATACGATAAAATCTGCTAAAAGTTTAGGAAAAAATTAAATTAATTTCTGAACAAATTGTTGTCGATATTTGTGCCGATCACCCTAGTGCTTGAATATGAAGAAAGATTTTTTGAGGATAATATTCCTACAAATCAAGACCATGTCAGATGAACGCTGAACTAGTTGAATTTTGCAAAAAAAAATATTTGATAATTTGTTGCAAAAAGGTTTGATAAAACCTTCTAAATCTCCTTAGTCATGTACTGCATTTTATGTTAATAACGTTGCAGAAAAAGAATGAGGTATGCCGAGGTTAGTTATTAATTACAAGCCTCTAAATAAATTTTTGAAGTGGATAAGGTATCCTATCCCAAATAAGAAAGATCTACTTTAAAGATTATATGATGCTAATATCTTTTCAAAATTTGATTTAAAATCAGGTTATTGACAAATTCAAATTTTTAAAGAGCATACTTATAGAACAGCTTCTAATGTCTCATTTGGACAATACGAATGAAATGTTATGCCATTTGATTTGAAAAACGCCCTGTCTGAATTTCAGAAAATTATGAATGATATTTTTAACCCTTGTATGGATTTTATTATTGTCTATATTGATGATATTCTAGTTTTTTCCAAAACTTTAGAAATGCATATCAAGCATCTCGATATTTTTAAAAAGATTGTTATTCAAAATGGTTTAGTTATATCTAAGCCAAAAATGAATTTATTTCAAACAGATGTCCGTTTTTTAGGACATAATATTTGTCAAGGAAAAATAACCCCGATACAAAGGGCTATTAATTTTGCTGATAAATTTTCTGATGTTATTACCGATAGAACTCAGTTACAAAGGTTCTTGGAAAATTTAAATTATATCTCTCCATTCTATAAAAATTTATCTCGTGATTTAGCCCCTTTATATGACTGGCTAAAAAAGACTTATAAAGAGCCTTGGACTAATAAGCATACAACTATTGTTCAAAACGTTAAAAAACGTGTCAAGGTTCTACCATGTTTAACTCTTGCTAATCCTACTTGGCAAAAAAATTATTGAGACGGATGCGTCTAATATTGGTTATGGTGGGATATTGAAGCAAATAAATCTCAATAATAATTGTGAATATTTAATACGTTTTCATTCAGGAAAATGGACTGAAGCCCAGAAGAATTATGCTACTGTGGCTCATGACATGTAAACCATTGTTAAATGTGTTTTAAAATTTCAAAATGATTTATATAATCAATTTTTTTAAATAAAAACTGATGCTCAATCTGTTAAATATATGTTTGATAAAGATTTTAAACATGATGCCTCAAAAATGATATTTGCGAGATGGCAGTCTCAATTAGCCCCATTTGATTTTGAAATCTAATATAAACAAGAAATTGATAATTCTTTGCCAGATTTCTTATCACGTGAATATCTGCAGGATGAATCCTCAATGGACTAGAATCGGTGGTAGATATAGAGGACGAGGGGGAAGATCTTCTCCTTCTGGTTCTCAAGGATCATCATACGGATCCTCTTCTAATGCCCCAGTTATACAAATGGGCAGAAGGACTTTGATCAATGAGAAAATTTCTCAGACTGGCGAATCTTCTTCGTCACCATCCAAAGTTATACATCTGGAAGATATTTCGGAAGATAGCCCGTTATACAGGCATATACAAGAATACTTGGTAAATCAAAAGCAAAGTAATACTTTTGCTTCTGTTACTAAAGAGGACCACGATGATATCAAGTCCTATGAAAAGGTACTAAAACAAGAAATGATATTTCTTGTAGAACATTTCGAATTACAAAGGAAAGATAAACCTTAGGAGATACTCCAACGGTATTTGATAAGAGGATTATATTATTCGGGGGAGTCATACAAAACCCGTTTGTATTATGAGACTATTCTCATTAATACAGGTACTGCTGAGATTCAGCATTTCTCAGATTCTAATACGGAAGAGAATGTTTATAACTTCTCAAAAATCATTATTAAACAGATTATATCTGTTGAAGATTGAGGTATATCCACTATGAAAGAAAGATAGATCAGTCTTAATGGTTCTAAAATGAACTTCTCATATTGGGATTATATCCGTGCATTTGACAAGGACAACAATGATAAAAATAAACATACTTGGTTTATAAAAATATGTTCAAAAATATTTTCAGGAACAATTCCTAATTGGTTTTTGAATTGGTGGTCATACCACGGTCCGACAGTCAAGATATTGCCCGAAAAATTTCTAAGGTCATACCTAGAATGGACAAAAATTTCCCCTGCAATGGAAGAATTATATAAAGCAGATCATATCTGCTATTCGGACAACATTGATCAGATCTATTTTTTTTATTGAATTCTCTATTCCATGAATTCATAAGTGGGCACCAGAATTGGGATTTACCAATGAAAAAAATCCGTGTTTATATCGCACCTTTTACAATAATTTTTGGGAAAAATTAATGAAGACTGATCCTAAAACAAAGGACATATTTGATCAAGAGTTAATGAACTCAATTCAAGAAACGATAAAAGAATATACTCTTTTATCACAACAAGAAAAAATTGATGACACAGCTTTCCGTCATATAGCACGAAAAATCACTTTTCAAAACAAAAATAAAGATGAAATGATAGAAAAATATTTGGAGGAAGTTAAGAGAAATTTGCTCCAGTCAATAAATCAGATAGAAAGTTCTGACACTTCAATGCGAAGTGAAAGCAGTGAAGATAACATCCTGCCAGATTCTCATCCATTACAGCCAGAGGAGATACTCTCTGAAGATGTCATTGATAATGCAGAAGAATTTGTTCGGCGAATAAAGCAATTGGATAAAATTCAGGGAAAGAAAAAAGAATAAACAGAGATAGCCGTTCGGGACCCGCATGAATAGGAAAGCCGTCGGGGACCCCACTCAACAGTAAATTTACTGTACACTGGGACCAGATAGGGACCCACTTTTGCTGTGCATAGATTCTTTTTTTTTTCTCTATATATATGTTTCATTTTTCTTTTATAGGTGGTAAGAGTTTTAGACTCCCCTCTCTCTCTACCTTCTCTCTTCTCTACTCTCTTGTAAAGTTTTAGAATGTTGTTAATGAAAGAAAACAAAAAGGTCTGATTTTGGACACTAATCTTTGGCCTTGCTCATACGGCCTAGACCCTTTGCAGCTGGGTCCTTCAGGTGATACCTCTTTACCTTTTATTTCTCCCAGTCGTGACTATGTCTAGCTAAATTCCATATCTATGTTGAATATCTAACTTCTCTTGCATATTAATCTTAAAGATCTGGCTTTATCAAAATATAAAGAAATTATTATATAGCAACTTGGCTTGGTTCCGATATGGTAGTAACTAGTACTATTCTTATTGGCTTTGTCTTTGTGACTACGTCTAGCAAGCCGATTTCCTAAGCACGTAAAAGATGTTTATAAAAAGGCGATCTTTTTCGATTAGAACCGCTAGACACATGGGTTCAATAAGAGTATGTATTAGATCCTGACAGACTTTGTGCTTGGGTAAAAGGAAAGAAGATTCTTCCATACAGTCATACGCTATATGAAAATTCCCTTATATTTCGATTCTTATGTCTCAGCATAACGGTGCTAAATTAGCTAGATCTGTCTGGCCGCGCGGACTACCGCCCGCCTTAGAGATCTAGAAAACTTGGTATCAGAGCCATGATGTTTTAAGGTTAATATATGACAGAAGTGAAGTATTCAACATAGATAGTTTGGATACGTATGGATTTGGGAGAATCCAGTGTTAAGAATGATAGGTTATAAGAGGTTGATATACCTCAAAATCTTGATTTATTAAATAAATGGACTATTTCAAAAGTTTCGATAAGAACTATTTATGATTATGGTTGGTTCGATAAACTGTCTTCCACACAGTTAATAAAAATTACTGAGCAATCTTTAGCTCTAAATTCGTTTGAACACACTATTCGTTTATTAAATAAACGAGATATTGATTTATATAAAAATCATTATAATTTTATGCATATAGGCATGGTTCAAATTGCTTTTAAATCATTAACTCTTAAAGGGTTACCTGAAACTTTTCTAGCAGCTCTTAGAGATGCAAGAAATTTAAATTTCGACAGTCTTTAATGGGTTCGATTGAATCTATCGTGGCCTATGATCCAGTATATTTTAAAACTCAGCCTAATTTACAACTTTCTTTGTCTAATGTTAATATACTTGATGCATTAACATTAAATGTTAAAACGCATGGTTATAATTATGCGACTGGATCTAAACTTATATGTTTATCTTATAGAATTTATTATAGATTACTGTCTACGTTAAATCCTAAATTTAAATTATATGATACATCTAATCAAACTATTTTGTTTGAAACTAATTTTGTTAAATAAAAAATTACGACTAGAAGACCAATTATGTGGAAAGAAATTAATTTTTCGTCTACTTGGGTTTTAAATTCTATTATATCTCCTAATTAGTTAGCTGATAAGGTTACGAATTTTGAGTACTCTCATATTACTCAAACCCCTGAGGGTCAAATTTGTATTCAATTTGATGATAAATCTTCTGTTTATAACAGTTAGTCCTTTTCTGGTAGATTATTACCTTCTGTGCCTTCTATGATAGCTCCAGTTGAACCTATTTATGGTCCGACTAGAGTTAATAAAGTTGCTTCTTTGCATACTCTTTCATCTAGTGATATGTCAGTTAATCAATTAAATATTAACCCTACAACAAATGTTGTTCAAGCTTATGATAATATTTCTGATAAGGATAGTCCTTCAGCATCCGAAATGGATTTTAACCCAAATACGGTTAAATGATTCCTTACAAAATTGATTTTAGTCCAGGATCCCTGGCAAGAAAACATATTCAAAAAGAATTTTTTGATGATAAATGAACCAGTTTAAAACTTAGCTTTTTGATACTTATAGTAAAGACGACATGAATAATATTTCTCAAGAGTTTTATGAAACTTGTGTCTTACATAATTAAATTATGTATTTTGTATCATGGTTTATAACCACTTATTTACCATTATATGTAAACATTTTAGAAAGATCTTATCAAGATGCTCAGGGTAATACGGTTAAATCCACTTACCCTCCTCAATCATCTTTTATACTACCTAATAATACAGGTATTACTTTTACTGCATTCCAAAAATTTGTGAAAAATGATATTGCCGCAATTAGTATTGCTGAAATTAATAAATTAATTCCCAAAATAATTATCTGGGTTTATATGTTAAAGTATTAGGGGAACACATTAGTTCTCTTGATGAAAAATTAGATGAATTAACTATTTTGATAAAACAACTTAGTAACAAAAAAGAGACGATTGATGTAGCTTCTACTTCGGGTACATCATCTACTCAGATTGTTACTACTTCTATTCAGAGATCGCTTGAGATTCGGGATTTTAAGTCTCAAGATTTTAAAATAAAAACTTTTGATGATTTAGAAGAACTTCTCGATAAAAAGTTTTCTGAATTAAATATTAAGCCTATTGATTTGTCTTTTCAATTTGCTGATAAGCTTGAGTCTCCTTCTAATCATGGAGAAGAAACGTGGTTCGAGCTTAATAAGCTTAGGGGAACTATTCGATACGCAGATAAGCCTAGGATGCAAACTCATTATTATCCTAGACCAACACCTCAAGATGTTCTGATAGAAGAACGAGATTGGAACCAGACTAATATGTCTTATAGTGGTTCTGACATTTATGAATGGAATATTGATGGTCTGACTGATACGCAGATGCATATTTTAGTACATAAGATGATGATGTAAGCTACTATTTGTAAAGCTAATACTAAGAATACTAATAGAACCATTTGCAAGATGATAATTGCAGATTTTACAGGACAGTTTAGGGTTGGTGGGACAATTATACGTCCATTGAAGCTAAAGCTTCAGTTATGAATGTAGTTAGCCCAGAAGAGAGCATTGATAATCTAGGTCATAAGTTATCTAGTGGCCGAGAAGATGCGGTCTATACTTTGCTTATGATCATTTTAGAACATTTTAGTGGTAGATTTACCAGTGATTTCGAGACTACTCGTACACTTCTAAACAATCTTTGATGTAGGACTTTAAGTGAGTTCAGATGGTATAAGGATACTTTCCTTAGTAGGGTTTTGGAATTACCCAAAAATAGGTTTTAACCGAAAAAGATTGCCCTTTTCTCAACATCTTTTTCGAGCTTAGGAAACCGGCTTGCTAGACGTAGTCACAAAAACAAAGTCAATAAGAATAGTATTAGATCCGACTGTACCACCATCTAGGAATCAAGCCAAGTTGCTATATAATAATTTCTTTATATTTTGATAAAGTCAAATCTTTATCAAAATATATGCTAATATTATATTCAATAATACTTCAATATATTCAACAACCAAGTTGCTATGTTGAATACTTCACTTCTGTCATATATTAACCTTAAAGATCTGGCTTTATCAAAATATAAAGAAATTATTATATAGCAACTTGGCTTGGTTTCGAGATGATGGTACAGTCGGATCTAGTACTATTCTTATTGGCTTTGTCTTTGTGACTACGTCTAGCAAGCCGGTTTTCTAAGCCCGTAAAATATGTTGAGAAAAGGGCAATCTTTTTCGGTTAGAACCGCTAGACACATGAGCTCAATAAGAGTATGTATTAGATCCTGACAGACCCCGTGCTTGGGTAAAAGATAAGAAGATCCTTTCATACAGTCATACGCTATATGAAAATTCCCTTATATTTCGGTTCTTATGTCTCAACATTAGGGTGCTAAATTAGTTAGATCTGTCTGGCCGCGCGGACTACCGCAACATATACTACTACTTAATATAATATACATGAAATATATTCAACAACATAAACTACTATTTAAAAGAATATGCATACAATATTCAACAACATATACTTCTTAAAAGAATAATACTTCAATATATTTAAGTATTGGCATATACTACTTAAAAGTTAAACTTATATAGAATTTTTATATGTCAATACTTGTTTAAGTAATATATGCTAATATTATTTTTCAATATATATTTTTTTAAGTTTATGTAAACTTTGATAATAATATATTAAAGTATTGAATTCATACAAGATATTCAATTTAAATTTTAAATGGAAAAAATATGTAAAGAGTAAATGAACCTAATATTTGATTGATTGCAAAATGTTTCAAAACTTACAAGTTACAAGGTTGCAATTACATTTCACTAATTTCACAAAGTTAAATTGAAAAATAAAAATTCAATTGATTAATTGTGAATTCTATAAATTTTTCATTATTTTTTTCAATTCACCCATGTTAATATTAATGGGAATTGGCTATGGATTGTCAAAATCAATAGCACCAAAGCCATGTATTAGATTTGATTGTGCTGAATTCTCTTTTGAAGTCATTATTTCTTCAAAATCTTCTTCGTCTTCCGGCTCCACGAACAGTCCTTGATTTCTTCGTTCCGCTCTAATCCAGTCTCTAAGGCAAACTAAAACATTCATGGCATTGCCTCCCAATGAGTGTCGTTGTCTCCAATCTGCTGCCGTCCTTGACTAAAAACGCTCTCTGATGCAACAGTTGACATTGAAACATTCAATATATCTCTAGCTAATCTTGAAAGTACAGGATATTATTTTTCATTGTTCTTCCACCATTCCAGCGTGTTGATTCTACCTCTAGGATCCTCTGTAGGCTGCATAAGATAATACTTAGACTCTTTCCGACTTACGGTTCTTTGCGATGAAGGCTGAAATCTATTCCAAACAGATAGATCAGAAACACAATAAGTAGGCATACTATGTGCCTGTGTTTTAGAAGATGATGGTTCCTCAGAAGGATGGGGAGCAGGGGTTAGTGTAACATGTGACGGTAAAACATTGTCAAGTAAATCAACATAATGATTGTATAATGTGTTCATGTAACTATTCGCATCAGACATAGTCGTAAACAAAGAAGGTTCTTAATTAACTTTACTTCTAAAGCAGAATAAATAAGAGAAGTAAATTCAGACATAGTATTATATTTCATACATGATTTTATTATAGCACCAACTAAGTAAATAGGGGGAAGCAGAAAAAAATATTTTTTAAATTTATCAATCAATGCATCAATAATATCTTTGTAACCTGGTTTAGACTTTTATTTGTTAAGCAATAAAGAAATGTCGGCTAAATAAGCTAAAATATTACAAACAGTAGGATAATAAGCACCAGAAAATTCAACCATAGCTAGATAAAAATTTTGCAAAAAACTAATAATATCATCAATTTTAGCCCAATCTGAATTTTGTAACATACTATAGGGAAAAACACTAGCAAATTGGTTAAAAGTCATAGCAATAGAAACTTTATAAATATTGCAAGTATTTAAGAAATCATAAGTAGAATTCTATCTAACATCTATTTCTTCAGGCATTAATCTCGGTCTAAGTCCATTTTCCTTACATTTTCTTTTAAATTCGGTAAGTTTAATTTTTCTATTATTTCCTTGGATAAAGTCAACTGCAAGTATAACTTTTTCAATAGCAGGCTCAAAAAAAAGTAAGATCATCTTTTACAATTAAATTATACATATGGCAAGCACACCTAACATGAAATATTTCGTGTAACGGTGGAGAAATTTTAATTTTTAACAAGTCAATAGCAGCGTTGTTGTTAGATGCATTATCAGAAGATATACATAAAACTTTACTGTCAATACCATAATATATTGCAACTTTTATAATAGATTTAGAAATAAATTCCGCAGTGTGTCTACAGTCTTCATCATACAAAAATGCTAAAATACGTTTTTGCATAATGAAATTACTATCTACCCAATGACAAGTAATTGTTAAATAATCATTTTTATTAACAACACGACCAAGATCAGAAGTTAGAGCAACTCTACATGAAAGATTTTTTAATAATGCAAATAAATAGTAAACATATTGTGCATAGAGTCTAAAAATATCAGACCAACAAGTACTTCTAGGAATACCGTCAAACGTAGGATTATAAATTGCCTAAATATAATGAATAAAAGCTTCAGAAGAAGCAAAAGAGAAAGGCAAACAACCCACAACTATCATTCTTGCTAATTCTTCACGATCCTTCATTTTATTATAATTCTGAAATAATTTACCAGTTTTTGGGTTCAATCTAGTTTGAGTTGGTCCCCCAACATGCCCACCATTGTTTACCTCTGCTAGCTCTGTTTTGTGCTTACTTTGCAAATGTTTTGTTAATTGACCCGTACCCCCTTTATTACCCCCGGTCTTATGCTCATATAATTCCTGACAGCTATTGCATTGAACCTTAGTAGTTTCTTCTATTCGAGTATGAAAATTTCACACAATACTAATTTTTTTACTAGATCTTACAGGGGGCCGGCTAGGAATATTAACCGATTCAGATTGAACATTAACATTACCTGATTCGGGTATAACATCAACATCATCATCATTTTCATTTACATCAACAGGGTCTACCTCATTTTCTTTTTCTATACCATAATTTTCATGAGCCTCTAAATAATTCATATCGTGAGAACCTACACCTATTTCATTCTC
This sequence comes from Capsicum rhomboideum, assembly GCA_031232105.1. Classification (NCBI taxonomy): domain Eukaryota; kingdom Viridiplantae; phylum Streptophyta; class Magnoliopsida; order Solanales; family Solanaceae; genus Capsicum; species Capsicum rhomboideum. The sequence goes on from CP124714.1 coordinate 165,599,150, forward strand.
AAAGGATTCGCTAATTGGTACTGAAGGCACACGAGTATATCGAGTATTTGAACTACTTCTACCGCAATCAATTTGTTTCTTACTATCACTACCACTTCCGAGACAAAAATGTGTAACACTTTTACCGACTTTCCTTAATTTATCCATATTACAAATTAAACTAACAATTATTCAAAAAACACAAAAACAATACAAATAAATATTCAACAAACAATACACTAATTAAAAATTAAAAGTAAGAGATGAAACGATAATATCTAATTGCCGAAGCATCCGAAAGTTGATCAATTGAGTACTTTTGGAAACTCCCACTTGATATTTTTAATTGCAAAAATAGTATCATATAATGAGCACTTTATGAGATAATTAGAATAATTGAGAGAGATTAAGAGAATGAGATTTGGGAAAATAATTTTTGAAATGACACCCATTCAAAGAAAATTTTTTGAAACTTAATTTTTTTAAAAAAAAAAAAAAATTAGCCATAAAGGTTGTTTTGGCCGTTGGGCCAACGGCATTATAGCCGTTGGGCTTTCAACAGTCCAAAATCAGCCTTTACAAGCGGCTCACTTTTTTTTTAATTTTTTTTAATTGTTACAGGGCTGGGCCGGGCCGATCTGGTGCACCGATAGGCCTGGTCCGATCTTCCAACTGGGCCGATCTACTGGACTACCTACCGTGTCAGGCCCAGCCCCCTACCCGGCCCCCAAATCCGTTACACTTATTGGTTTTTGGTCCAGTCCGGTCCGGTCTCCTTCTGGGCCGGTCTAATCGGACTGGAACCAGGCTGACCCGACCCATTTGATAGGTTTAATTGAAATGGTGGTAAGGAATGGAAATGGATGGTGGTTCACTGACAGGAGGTGGGCATGAGAATGGAACTACCAACAACAACATCATCGTCGTCAATACCACAATACCCACCACCTACTCTATAAGTCTATAACAAACACCTGTGGCATGAAAATTTCATTTTCCCATGAATTGAACATCCTCTTCGAAGTTTTAGCAATTAGGCTTTCTTTAAAAACCATAATAGACACCTTCGACAAGCTTTCTGTCCTATGCCAAGAAAATTAGTATTTTTTATTCTTTATTCTGGTGGAATGGAATAGATGGGGTTGGGGATAGTGATGGAGGATGGAGGTGGCTGGTTGTTGTACATCTGTTGGGTGGCATGGTGGTTGTGAAAGAAGGAGAATGGTGGAGGAGACAAAAAAAAAAAAGTTTAAATAAATTGTGACCTGGCCAATTGTTTATCTGTTTTCCCCCTTCTCACGCGAGTATGGGAGAGTGAAAATGCTTTCCTTGTTAGAGGATATATTAAATTCACTTGAAACGAGTCTAGGGGGGCAAAGAATTATTCGTGAAGTTAGAGTACTAAAGTAAATTTTGGGGACAATTTTAAGGGGGATATTATGTCTTTTCTCATTGTTTATCACAGAAAATCATAGATATCATATAGATGATGATTGTATAAATATTTTTTCACCATTGATGTATTGAATTCAGAGGAATCTTAGTAGTTTAGTTGGTTGGCTATCGAAAATCTCACATTTTGAATTTTTTTTCGAAGCGGGAGGGGTGAAAGCAGTAATGCTGCATTTGAATTTTACCGATCTTATATATATACCTGATCATTTCGAATTAAAAAATTTTCTTTACCGATAAATAGTGATATTCATTCTCTAATTCACTGTAGAAAACTTCGTTTTATTATTGTGCATATTTTATTTTAGTTAATATCACTTTAACTTTTATATTCAATCATTCAAAATTTAATTTATTAATTTAATCAATTTGAATTCACATCAAATAAATCAATCTGCTATCTTGCTCCAAAAATTAGACTTGTTCAAAGATTGGTGGAGTTTCCGACTTTTTATTTTTTTTTCCAAATGAGATGATGAGTTGTAGGAATTAGGGGTCGTTTGGTTGAGTCCATTAGAAAAAATAATGCATGCATTAGCTTTGTACAGGGTGTCTCGTCTATTAGACCACTTAGGCAATTGCCTAGGGTCCCATAATTATGAAGACCCCATATTTACGTGCAAAAATAATGTGTGTGTGTGTGTGTATATATATAATGGATTTTGCTAACCTACTATATGAAGGTAGTATGTTAGCATCCTTTCCATTTTATTTTTTCCTAAAATACCCTCATTAACATAGTCTTTTTCTCAAAAATTTGTACCCAATTTTCCAACTCTTGTTCCCTCTTTCTTTCTCTCTTTTTACTTTCTTTATTATTCCGCGTTCAGCCATTAAAGTTTTCAAAGCTTTTACATTTTTTATTTTTTGTTCTTTTTCTCACAACAGTTATTAAATCTTTTAAAACCAAATACTCAATGATTAATTAAATTTAAAAGCTGAAAATAAAACTTTGATGTCTTAAAATGCAGTTCCTCTGCTCACTCCCACAGTCCCGCTTCACATTTTGAAGTGGGTTTAATTTTTGAGTTCAATATTTAGAACTTCTTTAAATATCAATGATTTTGAAATTTGGTGAACAAAAATATAGTTCCATATCTTTGTTTTTGTAAATCTATTTATATGTTGTAAGAAATTTGATCGATTCTCACTGATTTAAAGTTTCACCATTGATGGAGATAGGGGAAAAAATGGATTCAATTTTATTTTGAAAAGACAAATATGCCCCTACTATTTTTATGTTTTATGAGTTAGTAAGGACATTTTGGAGAACTCAAAAATGGATACAATGCTAACATAGTATGTTAGCAAGACCCATATATAATTATTACAATCTTTTATTAGCATAAAAAAACAACTCATATTTTTCAGAAAAAATAAAATAAATCTAAATAGAGTTTTACATGGAACTTATTTTAGCATAAAAAAAGGAACAAATCATATTGCTATGATGTGTCCGTTTGGGGCGTGAGAAATAGAAGAATTAGTCAAAAAAATACTGTCTTGATCTTGATTATTTCCTAATGCATAATAGTCACTCTGATATAGATGATTTAGATTTATTTTTTGAATTGAAAGTATTACTTAAGGGAAATAGTAAAAGTGGAAGATAATAATGTGATTGATATACTCAATCAAATCGATAACACGACTTGATTCATTTCCTAATGCCTATATTGCTTATAGAATAATATTGATAGTCCTTGTTACGGTTGCCTCAGTCGAAAGAAGTTTTTCAAAATTAAAATTGATAAAGTTTTATCTAAGATCAACAATATCTCAAGAGAGATTGAATGAATTAGCTTTATTGTCAATTGAAAAAGAATTATTAAAAAGTATTGACTATAAAAAAATTATTTGGAGTAGTAATTTTGCATCTCAAAAAGCTAGAAAAAATAAATTTTAAATAAATAATAACTATATATATAGAGAGAGATAAAATTTAAGATAAAACCCCTCATCAGAGTTTCGCCTTAGGCCCTCGATATGGTTGGGACGTTCCTGGCTTTGTGTATTACTAGTAGTACCTTATTTGGTACACTTTTTCAACCTATGTATAACTGATGCAAGTATTAGTTATACACTTTATTTGACATTAAAATGTGTAGAACTACTATCAATATTGCTAACGCAAGTATTACTAATGCATCATATTTAACACTATTCTTATACACCCAATCAAACTAACCCTTTTAGTGAGGAGCTTGGGTTGCATTTATAACCCCTTTTGATGGTCCATATTTGACTAATACATACCAATAGTCAATTTTTTGACTCAAAAATAGAAATAATTCAGTCGGCAAATCTACAATATAATTGTGATTGAAAGATGACCTCTCATCATTTACAACCCACATCACCAAGCAAAGTAATGGTTGTTCATTAACATATATAGCTCCTACCCTAGTCTTCAAAGTCCAAAAGTGTTAAATGGATGGATTAAACTGAATTTAGATGAATTAAAATAAATTAAATTAATAAATAGACGAATTATTTGGAGTGGAATAGATGAGCAATATTTTTATGGGCTAATTTGTCATCCCTAGGTACAGCACTACAACTTTTCCAATACTCGATGAAGCAAAAGAACTAACGGGCTATAAGAATAACAAGTCTTGTAAAAACTAATTTCATTCGTTGAGATTTGTGAAAAAATAGTTTTATAATTAAGACTTATAATTTGTACTAATATTCTCACAATTCATCATGATTCGTTATGAGTTATGACTTGTGGCTGGCTAGACAGGTTTTGACTCATCTTACATTGTGGTTAGCTGCTCAAGGGAGAATGTTGACAAAAGATATAATTTTTTTTCTTTCCCATTCGGTATCCGGTATTCATAGTGGAGCTTGACTATATCCGAATTCGCATCGGAAAGTCCCACATTGGAGGTAAAGCGTTTCCTAATAAAGGCAACTCCATACCTAGGGGCAGGGGCGGAGCCACCTTTGGCGAAGGGCGGTCAGATGCACACTCTTCTTCGGAAAATTATATGGTGAATAGAGGTTAAATATTAGTCATTATGAATACATATTTAATTTTGCACATTCTTAATATAACTGAGAATAAAATTTGGACACCCTTTATCAAATTTCTAGCTCCACCACTACCTAGGAGAACTCGAACCCGAGATATATTATTAACCTTTGCTATCAACTTTGCAAATAGAACCTCTGACTTGTGTAATGTGGGCTGGACAGAAAATGCCATGCATTTATTCTTGGAATGTTGCTTTAATTTCTCATTCATAGAATTTGTAGTTAGGTTGTTTTGTTCATGTAAATTGCTTTTAGGGAAAATTATACAAAATAGCCATTGAGTTAAATTTTTACATAAAAAATAACCCACTTATCTTTTTATTACAAAAAATAGCTTTTCAATCCACATTGTAACTGGAAATGGCCACTGGGTCATAGTTAGTGCACCTTTTGGAGTCCATTTTGGCCAATATCTGAAGCCCACTAATTTTTTTTTTCTTCTTCTAATATTACGTACTAATAAAATATCTCCTTTTTTTCGCTTTCCAATTTATTTTTTTTAAATTTTTTTTTTTTTTGTGCTATTTTTTTGTTGCTCTTTTTTTAAAATCTTTTTTCTTTTCTAATTGTTTCACTTCTTTTGTGGAAAAAAATGAATATTTCTGTTGTTTTATTATTTTTTATTTATTAAGGTGGGAACACATGATAGTTAAATAAATATCGATGTCGATACATTATATAATTGTTTATATAATATCGATACACGATTATACACCATTCATAAATGCCAATACATTACATATCTATTTATACAATATCGTTACACGTCTAAATAATATTGATACAATATTTATACACACTTGTACATCATTTATACAACGTCCATATGTTACATAACTATTTATACAATATCAATATATATTTATACAATTTATACAATATTGATATATTAGATATACAATACATAGCTATTGTATATCATATATACATTTTTATACACCATTTATACAATATAGATACACGTTTATATATTATTTATACAATATCGATATATTACATATACTCTACATAACTATTTATGCAATATCGATATATTACATATACACTACACAACTATTTGTACATCATATATACATGTTTATACACAATTTATATAATATTGATGCATGAAAAAAGTTGTACGGAAAAAATTTGAAAAAAATGAAAAAAGTTTTTTTTAATAAAGAAAAACGCAGCAAAAAAAATAAAAAGTTTTGTTTTTTTTTTTTAAAAAAAACAATTGCTACAAAAAGAAAAGGAAAAGGAAAAGGAAAAAAATGGCTTAATGACTATTTTTGTTGTAAACAAAAACTTGGCTATTTTTATTGTAAATTTTTTTTTTTTTTTTTTATATAATTGAAATTTCCACTTGTTTTCAGGATACTCTTCAGATAAGGTGGTCTTTGTTATGATTGGGCCTAGACCCATATTAACTAGGCAGCCCAATATCACATTAAGTGGTTATCTGTGGGATCCGGGTTGATAAATAAGACTTTTTCCATGAGTATTAGGATTATGCGTATTGTGTATTACCTTGGGCAAAGTCTATGCTTCTCATCTCCAATTCTTCTTTGACTTCTCATCCCCTTCTTGTTCGTATTACTATGTTATTCTCGTCTTAGTTAGTGTGGCTATTTCCTTCTTGTTCGTATTCTAAGTTGTAATTTACATTTAGTGATTATAAATATATATCGTGTTTGCATTGAAAATCGGGTTTGTTTCAGTCTTGATACTGCAGGTCGTTTGGTATGCGGGATCAATAAAATATCATAGGATTAAGTGTGAAATAAAATTTATATTGTGTTTGGTTGACGGTATAAATTTATATCGTCAATCAAATACAATGTAAAATTTATCACAGGCTTAATCATATAATATTCCACCTTATTTATTCAACTTGAGATTATTTTATCCCATCTCAGATAGAATAAATTAATCTAGTAATGATAATCCCAGTCATTTCAAAACCAAAAGACCAAGAGTGACAAAATTATATCCTTGATTCATTGCATCCAATAGAGCAATCATAGGACGAACCTAACTTAAAAGTTGGTATAACAATTAACATGCATCTAACTCTAATGTTTAGTGTAGTATTAATGTAGATATCATGACAATCAGATTCATACTAACAAATTCTTTGCATGTGGATCACTTGGTAATCACGCTATCGCACTACCCCTTCCTATCTAATGTCTCATCATTGTCAATTGGAAATCGATTGAATTGATCGCATTAACACATGTGTCATCATACACCGATTCAAGATTTGAACTTTATAAATATAAAATACGCAATTTTGCCACATTCTCGTTTCAAAATGTGTTATTTGTACTTGTTTAATAAATTCTTTAATGTATATATATGTACGATTAAAACCAAAATTATTAAATTCAGTTCGTTCACTAGATTCACCTGCAATGGGTATTGTTGTTGATTGCCGGTGGCGGAGCTACAATTTCGGCTACAGAATTTGCAGAATTCGGTAGTTTTGGATCAAAATATGTATTTGTGTTTAAAAATTCTATTTGTGTTTAAAAATTCACTTAATATGTATAAATAATTTAATCAAGAAAGTTGCGTTTTCTAGAATATAGACATTAACACTTCAGAGTTAAGAGTGCATATGTTTCAGTATCATTCCCTCCAACATGGGCTTCATCGATCAGGACTAGATATCATATGCCTGCGATCATTTAAAAAGAAGCACCTCAGAGACGACGACAACAATAACATATCTAGTATAATCTCATAAGTGGGGTCTGAGGAGTTTGGTGTATATGGATGCTTTACCCCTACCTTGTGAAGATAGAGAGACTGTTTCCATAGACCCTCTCGACTCAAGTTAGGCATAACAAAAATCAAATACATAAAATAAATACAATAGCAAAAAATTCATGTGGCACGAAACACCTCAGAGACGAGTTATATCTATAACATGTTCCTAATTTAGAGGCTAACTCAACAATAAAGGAAATGTGAATTGATGAACTCACATATCAAGCACCCATTTTCCTTCTCTGAACTTTTGACTCTCTTCATAGGCAGTTTCCTGTGAAGAATATTATTTATTAGCAATTAGTCATGTAATAATGCTATACTAAAATGTTCTGTGTTTTTAGTACTCATCTCATTTTATGTGATATCATTTGACTAGACACAAAAATTAAGAAAGAAACAAAACCTTTTGAAATTTGTGGTCTAAAACTTCATTAAGGGGAAAAGGGGAACTTCAAAGTTAAGTTGCTTCTACTTAAAGAAAATTGATATTTTTAAGGACAGACTAAAAAAGGTAACCTAGTGTACAAAGCATCCCGCATTCATACAGGGTACAGTCATACAGAGAACGGCCTCACCCAAAGGGGTGTGATGAAGACAGTCTATCCTAATGCATACATTAGCGGCTGCTTTCACGACTTGAACATGTACATGACCTATAGGTCACAGACAACTTTACCAAATCTCCGAGGTTCCCTTTCAAGAAGAGATTCAAATGCAAGGATTTCCCAAGGGGTTACTCATCCTACTACTTCTCTCGATAAGCAGATTAAAAACAAATAAAGTGTCACATAAATTGAGACAAAAGAAGCAGTATTCTAGACGACTTACATATTTCCATCCCAGAACTGAGCCACAATGAACACAAGAAATGTCTGCCACAGTAAACATACCAACTATCATCATTCTGTCTTCTTTCTGGCCAGTAATAACGTTCACCCTGTCAAAATTGAGAACCAGTGCAAAGTACATACGTACAAGAATGACAAAACGTTTAAAAATAAGTAAGAATTAATTTAAATAGCCATTTATCCAACTATTTGAATTAAAAATAGCTTGTGGATCACAATAATATATATTATAGTTTATGTATACCGGCAAAGAAAAATAATAAGCTGAAGAGACTTACACATTATTGACGAAATAAGCCTTTCCATTTCTGCAGTGGAAAGACTGAAACAAAGGAAATATTATGGCTCAAAAGTTATAACATGCATCGACTTTGATGATGTTTGATTAATTTGACAAAAATAATCATCTCGATCGATCAATTACAGGTAACATAGTAAAGCAAAAGAATATAAAAAGTTACAATTGATTAATTGATTCAAAGTGTTAGTTACCAAAAAAAAAAAAAAAGATTCAAAGTGAAAGCTTTGTTTTTCTTAAAGTCAAAAGAGCGATATAGATTGAATGTAGGTGTTACATAGTTGTTTCTCTTCCTTCAGATCAGACTACGAGTATAACAAAAAAACATTCCTCGATAAAAGAATCACCTTAAGATGATCATCCTATGACTATCGATGAATGTTATTTCGTCTGCCCTTTACCAACAATAAGCATTTTCTTTGACTATTACATCATTAACAAATGGCATTTCCCTTAAAGTTCTACAACGAAAGTCAACGTTGGATATGTGAAAAAATCTGAGCATTCAATCAAACAACAACATAAAAAAAAAAAGTAAAAAAATGCAAATATATATACTATATTAACAACAAAAGAGTGATCAAACTGATCAATCTTTGGATATATTAAGGAATTAAAAAGACTGGAAATTGAATTAAACCTTAGAAATGATGTTTTCAGAGAGAGCAAGATGTGTTCCACACTTCTTGCAGCTATAGATTTTGCCTTCAAGAATCACCACAGAAATGCTTTCCATCTCCTCTATCTCTCTTCAAAAATTCAACTGCAGAATACTCAAAATCAATACTCGCTCTGTTTCAATTTATGTAAATATATTTTAATTTAATCTGTTAAAAAGAATGATCTCTTTTAATATTTAAAAATAATTTAATTTAAATTTCATGTTTTACCCCGAATGAGAAATTTTAGCCTGACAAACATTAATATGTTCAAAATCATAAATTTCAAAAACATTAAAAAAAAATCTCTCTTTCTTATACTGTGTTCAGTCAAATACGTTCATATAAAATAAAACTGATAGAAAATTAATAAGTAGATATATGTTGCTGATTGGTGTTCCTTACACGTAATTAAGTGGAACATAGAAAATTAGTGAGGGGTTAAGACTTCACTGGACAAATAACAATATTTTTTTTCCTTTGGACAAAACACAATTTAATTAAGTAATTGTCCAATGAATAGTTTGCAAGTGTGGATTCTACATATAACTGGTCAAATTTTGAGCACGGAAAAATAACTTTTTCTCTTTTATTTTATGTGTCTTAGTTTGACTGGACACAAGATTTAAAATGTGAGAAATTATTTTTGAATCTTTCCTAAACTAAATAAGTGTGCAACATACTAAAATATTCTTTAAATTTTGTGATCTTAAACATATCAAGTAAGAAGTTAGAATTAAACAGTTAATACGCTAAGTTTATCACCTTTTTGTTTATCGAAGGGCTATATATCCCCCAAGCTAAATTTAGTTGTCATTTTAATCAATTGATTTTGTTAATTTTTATAAATTTATTTTTAATTTTTTTTATAAGAGATTTATGTTATACGTAAAAGATATATAAATTTAAATTACAAGAGATTTTTATAAGATTATTTTTTGTTATTTAAATTAAATAACATGAACCTACACCTTAATTTAATTTGAGTGAAAATCATTTTCCCCCCTGAACTTTGGCTTAAAAATCAACCTCCCCCCCCCCCCCCCCTCTTTACCAAAATCCGGCCATTGACCGGCAACTTTGCAGATTTGACCGATGCATGCATGGGCAAATTATAATTTCACATTTTCTAACTTAATTATTTAAATTGATTAATATTGTGTTTCAATTTTCTTTAAATAAAATTGGCCCAGGGCCCCACCCTAATATTGTGTTTCATCTTCTACAACGATAATTCATTCTCTTTATACAATAGAAGCACATGATTGTTCATCTTCAACCTGAAAAAATCAAGGTAAGCAAATTAGACAAGCTTCACTTTACCCCCCAACTTCTTTGCCATATGATTTGCCTTTTCAATTACAAAATTGTTGGACATGTCTTTTCTCTTTCTTGAATTCGTATTGTTAAGCTTTATCACCATTAATATGAATGAAATATAATTTATTCAAACATCATATTCATCAAAATAATGTAATACAATATAATACTATACTATATGTTACTTGTTTGTTTTTTTACTTTTTGTAAATTTTAGCAATAAATTAGAGACGTTAGGTTTTTCTTTTCACATATTTTTACTATCTAATTAGATCTTATGGCAATGGCTATATTACTCTCTTTGTTAATTTCTAAATAAATAAATAAATTTGAGTAGTTTTCTTGATCTTGAGTGTTAATACAATATGTTTCTTTCCCTTAAAAGTTGTTTCCAGGTTACTTGATTTTACATAATGTCTATGAAGCTTTCTTTTTTATCTATTTTATCCTACACTTGACTCTTTTTTTTTTTTGCTTTAAAATAGGCCAAAATTAAAGTCAATCTATTTGTGTTATTTCAGGAATGTCATTCACCTTATTAATACATTGTCTTGATACATTCTACCAAGTCTTGAATGTGAATGCTAATTGCTATGGGATATTAGATTTGTTAGAAGATGCTCATAATTGTATACCAGGAGGTCCTTCAACATGGTTGGGGAAAACTACTTGTTTAGAAGCGATTGATCCAAATAATGGTGGTACAATAAAAGTGGATAATGATACAGATCTAGAAATTTTGTTCAATATGTACAAGAGTTTGGAGAAGAGAGAGGTTCACATAAATTTGAATATAATGGATGAAAAGTTTGATGAAGTTGAAGGTGAAGATTTCCAGTGGAGTGACGATGAAGAAGATGAAAACGTGGTTGAGAATATGGAGATTCACTCAGATGAACAAAATAATGATGATGGTTTATCTGATTATGAATCTGATGAAAATGAAGTATTTGAAGGTGTTAGTGATGATGATAAAGCAATAGATCACCCAATGACAAAGGTAAGTGACAAAATGCAAGGTGACATTTTCAAACATATGTATGATGAGAAACTGAAAAAAGAGATTGTTGTACTTAAAAAGGGGCAAATATTTAATAACGTAGCTCATTTTAGAAAAGTTATTGAAGAATTTGTCCTCCAAGAAGGTTTTCATATTGAGAAGCTGAAGAATGAGAGGAGAAGGTTTATTGCTAAATGTAAAGATAAGGGGTGTGGATGAAAAAATTATGCTTCACCTTATGGCGATGGAATAACTTACAAGATTAAAAAGCTAGGTGATCCACACACATGCCTTCAAGATATGAAAGGTCACGGAGCAACTTCAAGATGGATTGCTAAACAATTTGAGTCAGAGTTCAGAGCCGACTATGACTTATCTGCGGATAAGCTTTATATTTCATTGAAAGAGAAATTTGGCCTTGATGTTAGTAAACAAAAGTTGTTAAGGGCAATACAGATTGGGAAAAACATAGTTGCTGGAGATCATGAAAAGAGCTATGCCAAAATACCATAATACATAGCTATTCTAAAAGATACTAATGAAGTTGTTGTGGTAAAGTTAAAGTGTATTGGTTTAGATCTGTTGAATCCAAGGTGCAATCCAATTCTTGAAAATTTTTACATTAACTTTGAGGCACAAAGTTATGGTTTCTTAAATGGTTGTAGACGCGTTATTGGAGTTGATGCTTGTTTTTTGAAGGGCCCATTTCAAGGACAATTACTTGTTGCTGTTTCACTTGATGCAAATTCAGGTATTTTTCCTATAGCAGTCATGATTGCTAATAAGGAGGATGGGACGACATGGGATTATTTTCTTGATTGCTTGTCTAACTCTATTGGAGATACTGAAGGCATCACATTTATGAGTGACAGGCAGAAAGGGCTCAAGAATGCAGTGAAAAAGATTTTCCCGATGACTAATCATAGATTTTGTGCAAGACATTTCTATAACAATTTTAAAACCAAACATCCTGGTCCAAAGCTAAGACAACTTTTCTGGGCAGCAGTTAAGGCCTATAATGAGCAAGATTTTTGGCAAGTTATGAATGAAATGAAAGAAATAAGCAAACCTGCTTATAATTGGTTGTTGTTTGACTGCAAAGAATCCCTAGGGAGTTGGGCAAGGCATAAATTTGATGAGAATGTAAAAAATGATCATGTTACGAATAACATGACCGAGTCTTTCAATGCTTTTGTGGTGAAAGTTAGAGAAACACCAATTCTTACTATGTTGGAATGGATTAGAAGAAAAACTATGACTAGATTTCAACAAAGGTATGAAAAGGTTGTTGCCTTAGATAGTCCAATCCCACCAAAAGTGAGAGAAAGAATTACTAAAAATCAAAAAATGGGGAGGAAGTTGGTCTATTTTAAGGGAAGTGATCACTTGTTTGAAGTTCATGACTTAAAAAATTATGTGGTGAACTTAAAGGAGATGTCTTATCAATGTAGAGAATGGCAAATCAGGGGAGTGCCGTGCAAACATGCACTATGTTGCATGACTCATCTTAGAGATGATCCAACCAGATTTGTTCATCCTCTGCTCACTAGAGATTTTTATGTGAAGACTTACTCTAAAAAGATCAATCCGATTCCAGATGAGAGCAAATGACCGACTGTAGATCACCCTGTTGTGTGTCCTCGTAAAGAAACAGAGAAGAAGAGAGGTAGAAAACCAAAAAAAAGAAAAAGAGAAGCAGATGAACAATCAAAGAAGAAGAGATCAGTTCACTGCACTTGCAAAACATGTCATCAAATTGGACATAATAGTAGAACGTGTGGAAGGAAAACATCAGCTGCAAATGATTGATGAGAATGGCCTGCATTAATAAGTTTATAACTTTTTCCTCTTTCTAATTTTGAGTTCTTTTATTTCTTTTCTTTATAATAGAAAATTGAGTTGAATAAAGTAAGTTTATTACTTTTTCCATTTTCTAATGTTGAGTTCTAAAACTAAAAAATAATCATTTTGTGTACTTCAAATTGCAGGTTTCATTATGTTCTTGAATGGACACACATGATGCTATTCCATTCATTTACTGGATGGCATGCGTTACTAGCTTATTTATTATACTGAAGACTTATCTATTTTGCTTTGGGAATTTTTTCTAATCATTTGAACTGTTATTTTGTAGTTCAGTTTCAACATTTAAACTTAGATTTTTTTAGTGATTTGGAGATTCTCATCGTCTAATTCTATATAAAATGCATTCAGTGCATCCCATTATATATGTTGCTCAGACTCTTCAAAAATATTGATGGGTGCATGCAATATAGTTAAAAAGAAGATGGAACAACATATATAATGCAACATTGTCAAGTTAATGTTGAGCATCAATACAGAGGGAAATATACTAGTTGATCCATAGGCACACAACTTTTTTGTTTGTTTTGGAGTTGTTTGTTTGGACGGGGCATGTTAAACTCAATACGTATTACACCACCGTTGGTTCGCCTGCTGCCGTCGACTCGACATCATCGTCACCTGCAAGATAAGGCCATAAACTTGATTTTACTAAACAAGCGAGAAAGGGTCTTTCTATCTTAGAGGAAAATGCAATCGAAACATCGAGGAAGATGCAATCGAAACATAAACTTGATTTTACTAAACAAGCGAGAAATGGTCTTTCTATCTTAGAGGAAAATGCAATTGAAACATAGAAGAAGTAACGAAAATAATATACCCATTGTAATCCCACAAAGAAAAGCTAGAATTTAACTCATTTCCAGAATTACTCAATCTGGACAAGCACTCATGTCCTAATTTGAAAATAAAGAGTAAGAGAATTTGGGGAAAATTGGTAAAATCAGACCATAACCATCAAGTTACATCAGGGAGCTAACAAGATTAGGAAGCCAAGCGTTAAATTTACAAGGATATGAAAGTCCACACAAAATCAGGGTTTTATCTACATGAAAACAGGAATAATAAAGTTGTTCAATCCCTCAATAACAAGAAATGAGAAAATTAAAGCAATTGGAAGACAAAGAGAAAGAAACTCACTGGAGAAGCTCCAGACCATCTGAGAATGAAAATCGGCAGAAGCCACCTAAAGGACATAATTAGACATTCAGCTAGTGCTTTCCTAATTAAATTTACTTTGTTTTGTTCTTTCTAGTGTAGCTTCTAGAATGGTTTTTGCTTTACTTTTTCATAAAAATGGGTGGGGCCCTGGGCCAATTTTATTTAAAGAAAATTGAAACACAATATTAATCAATTTAAGTAATTAAGTTAGAAAATGTGAAATTACAATTTGCCCATGCATTCATCGAACAAATCTGCAATGTTGCCGGTCAATGGCCGGATTTTGGTAAAAGGGGGGGAGTTTGATTAATGTTGAAAGTTTGGGGGGGAGGTTGATTTTTAAGGCAAAGTTCGAGGGGGGAAATGATTTTCACCCAATTTACTATATTTACTCAAAATCTCATCCCTACAAAGTAATTACAAAATGGGTGAAAATCTTTTCCCCCCTCGAACTTTGCCTTAAAAATCAACCTCCCCCCCAAACTTTCAACATTAATCAAACTCCCCCCCTTTTACCAAAATCCGGCCATTGACCGGCAACATTGCAGATTTGTTCGATGAATGCATGGGCAAATTGTAATTTCACATTTTCTAACTTAATTACTTAAATTGATTAATATTGTGTTTCAATTTTCTTTAAATAAAATTGGCCCAGGGCCCCACCCATTTTTATGAAAAAGTAAAGCAAAAACCATTCTAGGGTCGCGATACATCACGGGACTGGCTAAGTAATGTATCGCGACAATCAGTGGACCTGCTAAGTAATGTATCACGACCCTACGTAATGTATCACAACCCCTAAGTAATGTATCACGACCCTAAGTAATGTATCGCGACCTCTAAGTAATGTATCGCGACCCTAAGTAATGTATCTAGACCCTAAGTAATGTATCGCGACCCTAGTAATGTATCTAGACCCTAAGTAATGTATCGTGACACAAAATTCGGGATTTTATGCAATTTTGAAAAGAGTGTGGATAAAGTATAATTAGGTACTAAACAATTGGGATTTATGTTGTTTATCCTATTTAAATTATAAAGGGTTATATTCACTCATTTCCTCGGATTTTCATGGGCTAAAACTTTGAGATTGTTGGGCCAGGCTCACCTTGAGACAATCAGTCCAACCTTCCTTTTCTTTTGGGCCGGTTCATTTTTATGCATCCACATTCCTCTTCATTTGGAGGGTCATTTGCATTTTTGCTCCTATTTTTCGTTGATCTTTGATTTTTGCTTCTTAGGTAAAAAAAAAGGTATATTTACACGACATAAGTTTATATTTTTGTATTATAATATCTCACAAGTTATGTTGCATGTCCTTAAAGAACTTGTGTCCGCTAAACATAAGTTTGACTTTAACGGGCAAAAATTAAAGATCAATCTATTTGAAAGATAAATGTTAAAACTAGCCCATTTGTAGAGTAAATCAAGTAAATCTCTCATTGGTACTCACTTCTTATTAGCAGTGGCTAACCAAAAATTTCGTTAATGGTGTTCAAGAGTAAATACATGTGTATGAAAAATAAATTTTGACCTATATACTTCATTCTTCATATAAATAATACAATTTTTTGACAAAGGGTGTTTGATTGACGACCCTAAACTATATATGGCTACGCTACTGCTTATAAGAAAGGTTAAAGGTAACGTATTAAAGTTCTTTATATTTTTTATCGAAATAACTATTTCTAACAAAATAACACATTTAAGGAAAATATGGGGAATCTTAGTAGCTTAGTTGGTTAATTACCTGAACTTCCACCTTGTTGGTGAGGGTTCGATTCCCCACACTGTAATCCCCTACCCCCAATTTTTTTAAAAAATTAAAAATTAAAAAAAAGGAAAATATTGGATTAAATGTAAGGTTATCAACAAGGCAGAGCTATAATCTAAAATTAGTTGGTGTTGCATATATAGATATGTTATTATTCAATTGTGTTATATTCTTTACTAAATTAATCTGCATGGATAATTTTGATAGATCTTATATATCTGAAACAACTTCCCTCTTGATTGTGATTTTAGGTACACCTTATTGTCTTCCAAATACCATTCACATAACATTGTTGGTCTTGCATTTTCTCTAGATAATTTATTATCTTTCACATTGATAGGTATTTCAATACTACATAACTCTCTAGCTATAATAGACAAGAGGGAGCTGCTCGATCGGTTGGTAAACACCCTCACTTCCAACCCTAAGGTTGTGAGTTCGAGTCACCAAGGGAGCAAAAAGATGGGCGCTAGCTCCCAGGGAGTTGGAATTTAAAATTTATTGGTTTGAGATTTTAGTTCTTCAAAGTTACTGAGTTCTAAATTAATAATTTTTACATATTCAATATGGGTCATATGATCATGGCTTTCACAACATATTTTGGTCATTCTTCTAGTGAATTGGTTGAGGAGGGCTATCAAAATTGGACTGAGATGGTTTATTGATCATGATTTCAATGTATATTACTGTAGAATCAGACTCCTTGACTGTGATTAACATGATCAACAAAGCCATAGCTACCACTTGAAGCTCTAAGGGGTTGTTTGGTAGAGTGCATTAGAAAAATAATGCATGCATTCGATGACTTCAAAGGAACTTTTCAGTTCATCCATATATTCAGGAAAGCGATTATTTACACAGCTGATCTCCTAGCCAACTTCGTGGAGCTGGATAGGAAAAATGACTTCTTAATTCACTGAGGCTATAAACTTACCTAGGAAGATCATAGCCACAATGAAGAAGATGAAAAAGTTGTCTCAACTTCAGGATCAAACTAAGGAAAAACACTTTCATCTTCGACCCTGGCTCAACTCTTTTTGGATGGTGCTAGATTTTCTAACCTAAACATTATTTTTGGAAGCCTAACTATATATGAGGAGAAACCCTCCTCTTTTGCTCTTTTATTTTTGTAATAAGCTAAAATTATAGGAATGGCTTACCATTCTAGCTTTGCTTGTATGAGGTAATATTTGGTCCCCCTCTATAACCTTTTTGGCTTATGGAGTAGGATGCCTCATTTACTAGGGAGCTGACCAAAAAAAAAAGAAAACATTATATATATTCAATGAGTTTATTATTTAAATATAAGTTTGGATCAGAATTATTGAATTCGGCCAAATTCGTATCGAAAGAGCCAGTTCGGGCCCTCTGTCTGTAAGATTCTTCTACAACAATAGGCCACTCTCTCTTAAATCTCTTCTGTTTATCTTAAAATAATCTTTACTTTCTATAATGTTTCTTCATATTTCAGATTTTAATTGATTTCCTAGCTAGATAAGTCAATTGACATTATGTGCACTACCAAAAAAATGAACTTATATAAGTTGATTCATTGGTGTAACATCTCTTTCAAATAGACACAAGTTTCACTTTTTTAGAGATCCTATATGTGAATGTTGTACTTCAATAGAGTCAGTACTAGCACAAACAGAATATTTTATAACAATCGTCCTCAATAATAACATAGAGTCAGTACTAGCACAAACAGAATATTTTATAACAATCGACCTCAATAATAAAATTATATCACAGAGTAAAGTTTTATTTGAAATCGATTTTTCATATTAGGTTATATTATAGAGTTAATGGTAAAAAAACACATCTAAAATAAAATTTTTTGTGAGTTTCATACCTCAATTATCTAATGCTATATTTACCTACCTAAACTATCACCTTTCCGCGAGTTTCATACCTCAACTATCTATTGTTCTATTTAACTACATAAACTATCACCTTTCATGAGTTTCATACCTCAACTATCAGTTCCTTTGTATTAAAACACACCTCGATGTTGAGTTGGCCTACACGAGCCTGTTGTCAATTAGGGATAAATATTTGACCAACTCAGCATCGAGATGTGTTTTAGTACAAAAGAGAGTGACATATAGTTTAGGTAGGTAAAGAGAATAATGGATAGTTGAGGTATGAAACTCACGAAAAAAAAATAGTTTAGATATATTTTTAACCATTAACTATATATTATACGTTCCTTATAATAATATTTTCTTGTAACAATTAAAATATATTCGAACAGAAAACGTGGTTATAAAAAGGTTTTGACTTTAATAGTGGATGGGATGATGGGATTTACCAATTAGGTAACTAAAAGAGGAAGCATTGGTAGATGAATATGTAGACATTTATATATATGCCCCATAAACCATATTTTTAGGACAATACAAGCCACAAGAAGATTAATGCATTAGGCTACGAAAGTACTAGGCAAAATCTTCCTAGAACCCTAAATGGATTTGATCTTAAGTGGTCCAAATTTCTTCATGTGCAATGAAGTTCGTTATTTAGGGGGTGTGGATAATTAAATTTTGAGGTGGACCTTGGACATCTCGTAGGTAGTAGTTGCATAATGTTTCAACTAACTACTTCATGGTGGGGGTAGGGGGTATGGGTATTATTTAGAGAAATTGACATAAATAATCGTACCTCCAGGAAAATAGTTGACAAACGTATATTATATCTCTTCTCATTTTTTTGGGCTTCTTATTCAATGTCTGGTATTCATATTGAGGTCTGGTCCGCGTTGAGAAGTCCCACAATAGGGGCAAAGTGCTCTCTAACAAAGATTAATTTGTATCCAATAAGGGTTGAAATTCAAGACCTCTATATAAGGATGAAAGAAACCACTCCACTTGCGATAGATGTATAATATGCACATATATATAATATAGAGATAAGACACTATTATCCCCCGAACTATAGTCAAAGTTGTTACGACACAGCTCAACTTCACGGGGGTCCTATTACCCCTCTAAACTCAATTTTACTATATTATTGTCCACCTTTTGTGCTTACGTGGCACCTTTTGCGCTTACATGACACCTTTTACGACACACTTGAATTGCAAGTTTTTTTTAGGCCACATAAGCACAAAAGGTGGACAATAATACAGTAAAATTGAGCTTAGGGAGGTAATAGGACCCCCGTGAAGTTAAGGTGTGTCGTAGCTACTTTGACTATAGTTCCGGAGGTTAATAGTGCTTTATCTCTATAATATATGTATATATATTAGCTAGTGAACGTGAATGTTTTTTGTCAAATGGCCAAATCTGTAACTTCCCATATTATTTTGAGTGATTAAATTAGCCATGAAAATATGACGTTGCCCAAGTATTGACTCGTCAATTTATTAACTCGGTCTATTTTGACCTGCTCAATTCAGTCAATCTAAAAGTTAGGTTGATATTTAGCTCAAATTGATTCATGAAATAAGTTATCAAGATACTTTTTTTTTTTTTTTCAAATTGGGGATAAGGGAAGGGGAATGGGGGAGGGAATTACAATGTGGGGAATTGAACCCTCACCAACAAAATGGCAGTTCTGATAACTAATCAACTAAGCTACTAATATTCCCCAAAATTCTTTTGCTTGATATCTTATATTATAGTATATATATACACACACACATATATTTAGGAGAATCCCTTATTTTGGTCGTCCTCACACGTGCGTAATTGAAATTGCAGTTCGTTAATCCCTTATACGTGGCTGGCAGTAGTTTAACTTTCATTGCATTGTCCTATTTCCAATACTATTCCCACAATATGGAACATTGTAATTGGTGTGTTGTGTAGGCTTTTAGGATTGCCATTTTGGAGTAGGTCCTACATCATTAGCTTTTCCAGGTTATTTATGTGTAACTAGGGGTTGTTTGGTTAATGGCTAGAGTTATACAAATATTAATTATATAAGAATTAATTATGTAAGTATTAGTTATGAAGGAATTAATTATGCAAGTATTAATTTTATAGGTATTATTTATGTAGAGATTTCAATACATGATTATTGAATATTTAATTTTTTATAAATTAATAGATAGTATTTATAAATAAATAAGTAAAAAAATAGTATAAAATTCTATTGTATGGTTGATTTTTAAAAAAAAGAATAAAGAAAGATTTTAATGTGAATTAGTAAAACAGTGAGGTAACGCACATATTCCCAAACATATATTCAGAACGCAATAAAGTGAGGCAACGCATATAAGGAAAATTTAAAATAGTGAATAAATGTGAATTAGTACAACAGTGGGAAAAAAAAGATTTTAAAAGTGAATTAATATGGGTAAATGTGTAATTTATTATTTTAATTTATGTATAACTAATATCCACATAACTTATTCCATCTTCTATCCCGCATAAAATTATACATAGATTACCTCATAAATTATGTAAGTATTAATTATTTAGGATTGCAAAAGCACAAGCAAACATCATATAAAATTAATACATGACTTTTATTCCCCATGCTTACCAAACATTGTATAAAATTAATACATGAATAACTAAGTTATTCTTGTATTAGCTTTGGTCTTATCTCATAACCAAACTGCTCCTTACTTTCCATCTCAGTACTCCCTCCATCCAACAATATTTGTCTATTATACTAAAAATAGATGTCCAACAATATTTATTCAGTTTGAAAAATCAATGAATAATTTACCCTTTTCTACCCATTTTATCCTTACTATTAAATACTTCATTATTTATCACTCAATACATTTTTCAAGATATTAAATTTATTATATTCAAAGGGTAAGATAGTAAAATTATTCCTATTATTTATTGTTTGTTAACCTGTATGTCAAGTCGGACAACTATTGTTGGACGGAGAGAGTATTATTTTAGTTGTCTTATACTATCTCCGTTTTATTTTACTTGATCCTTGTTGATTTCACATATTTCTTAAGAAAATTTTAGTTAGGGGTGTATTTTATTAAATTAACTTTATTAATGATGATTTGAAACTCTAAATTCGACTATTATTACTTTATATTGTTATGTAAAATAAGAATAAAAAGGGAAAAAATAACAAAATTCTCTTAATTTCATAAACTAGACAAGTAAATTGAAATAACTATTTTTAGTAAAAAGAAACAGATGGAGTATGTTTTCTGTAATAAGTTAGCATTTGGTCACAAATTTTTGGGAGTAATTTCTAAAAATTTATCTTTAAATAGTTATGGCCATTAAACTTGATTAAGTTTTGAAAATTTGATTTTCGAAATCATTAATAAAACTTTAAAAAAATTTTAAGTAAAATACATATTCAAACACATTTTCAAATTTTAAAATCGCAATTTCAAAAATTTGAACTTGTGTATTATGAGTTCGGGCCCGGATTGATTCACCTATTTTGATTTGGCATAGAGCTAAAGAAAACAAAGAAGACTTTTGAATATGTCTTATATTAAAGATATGTTAAATGTACCAAAATGTCATTTAATCTTGAGGTTTTAGACATGTCATGTGGAAAGTTGAAACTAAAGAGTTGTTAAAAAGGGAAAAGGATCATTCTTTTTAAAACATACTAAAAAGAAAAGTAGGTAAATAAATTGAAACGGAGGGACGTAGCATATATAGCTAGTTATCAAGTTGCAATCCTTTATCAATGGTGGGTCGTTAATTATTCACTCTTTAAAGCTATACAGCCTAGCTCTTAACTTTTAAATTGTCTTGCAAAAAAAAGGTTCTCAAGGAATTATATACAACAAGAAGTGGTTAATAAATTCTCCTAATTTAATAAAGTACTACTAATTATTAATTTCTCAAGGAAATTATACTGCAAATTATTGGACTTATTGTTTGATTGTTAAAGTACTTGTTATTTCTAAATTTTTTGAATTTTGGCTTAAACATTTTTAAGTCATGATACTTGTACCTTGTTGGTTTCTTTGATACTACTACAAGTTTTTATCAAATTGGACAACTAAGAGGCGTTGTATTATTATTCATATCTTTGTTTATATCTGTCTTAGCATTCTAGAAACCACTTGTAACACATCCAAAAGACTAAAAAGTAAGACCACCAAAGATCGTCGTGGAGTGGTAAGTGGTTCTTCATTCATAATCAGAGGTTTAGATTTGAGTCCTACTATAAAGTCGTCTTTAGTAGGAAGCGCTTTACCCTCTCAAAGTGGGACTTTCTGGCACGAATCCGAATTAATCGAACTCCAAAACGGATATCGAAATCAAATAAAAACAAAAAATAAAGACTAAAAAGTGGTAAGCAACTTTCATTTTGGATTTTGCCAGCCTTTCAGAATATAATGCTATTATATCAAAATTTTCCCTCAAATGTGCAAATTTAGGACTAATTGCCTTTCAGGTCAAATTAATATAACTAAGCACTTGCTCGCTGGTCCTACCAAATCTGCTTGGCAAGTGAAGGCTCGTTATCCTGATTTTTCTCTGTTAGGGTCATCCCATTACTATAGCCATAAGCTATGGTAACTCCATCTCGCAATTATAGGGCTCATCTCGCAAAGCAAGAGTGGCCTTAACAGTCGGCCTCCATTCAAGTTATGTTATGGGGTCTTTTGCGCTAGATATCAAGAGATTCTACAAGTCATTCGTCCCTAATTTTATCATCACGGCCATCTAGTTCACCAATAGTATAGAAAAGTCTCATCCTTATATTATTGTTATTGATGGTTTGAATATCTTGGACCACACAGACCCCCAATCATGCTTCAATTTTTTTTATAGCTTATTTCCAGCCCTTTGACATTTGAGCCAGCGATACCTTCCTGTGAATCATTTTTTTTTTAAAAAAAAAAAAAAAAGAAAAAGAAAAAAGTTGGTGGGAGGAAATGGGGAGGAGATTACAGCGTGGAGAGTGGAATCCTTACCAACAAGGTGGGAGTTCAAGTAATATAAGAGTGGTGGATTATATAAAACGAACAAAAGCTTCATTCTGTACTTTCAAATGATGTAGACAGTTACTCTAATATATGCATTAGTGTATGCTTTCACACAACATTGGTAGCTAACTTTCGAGGTATAATTTAGGTCGATAAAAGATATATATCCATTTCAGCCACGTAGCTAATATCAAAAATCTAAAGTTCACAACATTTGATACATGACAAAACAAGAATGCTACAATATGCTTATCCATGAAACACAATTGGCGTTAAATAGAACAAATATCTGTACAAGTTGCGTAAGCAGAGAGCAATGGGTGCTGAATCATAATGCTCTTGTCCTGTATCACCATCTCTATATTTAACTAATTGCTGATGCAGAACACACCACATTTGCACACATATACATAATCTTGTTCTTTTTTTTTTAATATATACTTTGTATATATAAACTATTTCTCTTGACCAATTAGGCTTCAGATCTCCTTTGGATATACCTGTAAAATAAGAACAGTTGGAAAAGCAGACAGTTAGTTATGTGCCGTAACTAAAAAAAATTAAAAGAAACTAATCCATTCACAAAAGAGTAAATAGAAAAAATAAGTGGTAATATGATAGCCCGTTTGGCCAAGCTTCTTGAAAACCATAAGTGCTAATTGTTTTTTGTAAAATGTGTATTTTAGTGTATTAAGCTGTTTGGTCAAAGCTTTTAGGAAAAATATAAGTGTTTTTGAGTAGTAGCAAAAACAGCCTTTCAAAGGATGGAAAAAAGTAGCTTTTCGCCAGAAGCACTTCTAGACGACTGGACCTTTGTAAAGCACAAGTTGCTGCTCTAATATTGGTATAAGTGATTTTCAAATTGATTAGGCGAACAAAAACGGCTACTATCTAATACTCCCTCCGTTTCAAAAAGAATGACCTACTTTCCTTTTTAGTTTGTTTCAAAAAGAATGACTCTTTCCTTTTTTGGCAACACTTTAATTCCAACTTTTCACATGGCATGTTTAAGACCACAAGATTAAAGAGCATTTTGGTACATTTGCCCTAACTTTAATTTAAGACCACAAGATTCAAAAGTCTTCTTTATTTTCTTAAATTCCGTGCCAAGTCAAACTAGGTCATTCTTTTTGAAACGGAGGGAGTAGTATTTTTTCGAAAAGTACTTCTGGCAAGATGCATTTTCAGAATAAGCAGATTTTAGAAGCTTGGCCAAACAGACAATGAGTATGAATCTAGTGGCAGCACATGGTTTATGGTACAAATAGAATATTTTCAAAATTAAGATGATGATATGATAAATAGTTAATTACCTGAAACCTGTTCTATGGAAACTGGAATAGGTCCAAAGAAATAGTATAGCAATTTCATGTGCATAAGGATTCTGTAGATTTGAGTTTTACTTCACTCTTTCTGAAGGGAGTAACTTTAAGATATCTATAAAATGATCCAGTCTTTAATGCTGAGACCTGCATTCATGTGATGATATGTTAGTTAAAAAACAGAAAATAGAATAAGACGACCTAATAAATTGGTAACATGTGCTTTCATATAAAGATTTAGCATTTAATCATGATTAATGGCTATGTATTTTTAATTCAATTTATCAATTAAGGAGAATGAATCAATATCTTAGTAGTAGGTATTGTTCAAACCAAATGTGACCAAGTCAAAAGGCACATGAAAGTTTGAAATTGGCAGGAGGACAAAAACCATGTATTTCACGGGTATCTGCCACCTCCCACTAGTACATGCATCGAGTAACTTTGTCTGTCAATGATTGACAGATAGAAGAAATCACCTAGTGTTTTTTGTCTTTATTAGGGGGTGTTGGGCTCCTATTTCATTTCTATTTTCAAATCTAACTATTCAAATTGCCAATGGTCTATCAGAAACAACCTCTCTACTTGGTAAGGGTAATATCTGCGTACACACTACCCTCCTCAGACCCCTCTTGTGGGATTACTCTGAGTATGTTATTGTTTATCAAGAAAGGACATATACAAATGCAGAGATTTTTTAAGTCCGGATCTAATTTCAACATACTGACAATGTAAAGAACGCTAACACTTTCAATGTAACTTAAACCACGGTAACATATAGTTCTTTTTTATCTTTTTCTAGATTAATAATTCAACTTAGTATAAACAGTTGCTGGTTA
Organism: Capsicum rhomboideum; assembly: GCA_031232105.1. Taxonomy (NCBI): domain Eukaryota; kingdom Viridiplantae; phylum Streptophyta; class Magnoliopsida; order Solanales; family Solanaceae; genus Capsicum; species Capsicum rhomboideum. The sequence goes on from CP124714.1 coordinate 165,624,341, forward strand.
TTTTAAGTTAAAGTTTGATTTTCTAGCATGTCAACTTTGAACAATTGTTGTCCTTCCTTTCTCAGCCCAGTGGACCCAAACAACTTGCAATTCCATGTTCATATTCTTTCTACATATAATCTTCCTTGGTCCCCACTTTTCAAATTGGTTGGTACTATTTCTAGTAAATAAAATTCAAAATTGATGAATTTTTGAACTTGCTGAACTGGCCATGTGATTCTTCCAGTATACCAGATTTGAAATTTGCTAAAATCACGGAGATAATCAAAAGGGACGGAGATAGAGTAACTTACAGCTTCAATATCAATCTTGTAAACAAGAAGTTTTCTTCTTTCCCTGCAGCTAATCCTATACGCCACCACTACATGTGCAACGGCCAACGCTAACGAGCATATGAACAACGCCATCTCCATAGCTCGAACATACCCTCCTCGATCCATACTCGAACTGTGTGCAAATACATATGAAGCCTTGAAGGATACAAACACCAAAGATGACACTGAACAAATTGTGGCAATTCCTAAGTAGGGTCCTCTTGATAGCCTTGGTCCATCACATAAGCTATAAACACCTAGAATCAAATCAACAAAAATACTTGAATTTTCAAAGAACTGTCTAATATGAGCTAACCAATTCAAAAACAGAAGAATTAACTTAAATAGTCGTTCACCCAACTGATTAATGATAACAACCAATTGATCATAACCCTTTTGACAAAATAATAGAATTTTCGAAAAATTCATCCAATTTGAGCTTACCAATTCAAAATATAGAAGAATCAACTTAAATAGTCGTCCACCTAACTGACTAATAATAACAACCACTTGATCACAACCCGTTCGACATAATGTCTGAACCAAATTCAAAATATAAATGACCATAGGTGAAAGGGGTTAATCTCAATTTTACTCACTATCAAGTAAAACTAACAAAATTATTTTCTTCACATCAACTGCACTATGTGTGAACTGGAAAATCTTAGTAGCTTAATCGATTGGTTACATGAACTTTCACACAGTTCGATTCCTCACCTCGTAATTCCCTCCCTCATTTCCCCTTCCCCTACCCCCTATCCCCCCCCCCCCAAAAAAAAAAGACCGTGTGAATCGAGTAATCTTATCAGCTCAGTTGATTGTTTATCTGAACTTTGACCTTGTTAATATGGGTTTGATTCCCACCTTGTAATCCCACCCTACTCCACCCCAATTTTTTTTTTATGAATTGATCAAAAATACATATGATCCAAATATAAAGTGTTGCTTTACTTACATAGAATGATGACGGATCTAACGATGGAGATAATCGGAATATCAACGAGCGAATATCGAAAATCATAGTTGCTTAGGTGTGAAGAAACTGTTTGAACAGAGAGATACGATTGAGATATAGAAGCAGACAACAAGAGCGAAGGAAGTAGTGTATCTGCAATTACAATAAGAATCGGGGCAGAAAAAAGGAGAAGTGATATCAACATGGAGATCAAGAAGAACAGAGTTTTCACCCATCGCAAAACTCTTGTTCTTCTATCTTCCTTCAAAAATCCCATCTCAGATTTTCACTAGACAGATTTTTTTGGATTGTCCGTTTTGCGCTCTATGTGTTTTTGGTGCAAGAAAATTGAATTAACTTTTACCAGACAGATTTTTTTGGGTTGTTCGTATGTTGTTTACGTGAAATTGGTGGGAAAAGGGCTTAAAAGAGAACAATATTGGAATGGCAGTTGGTATTTTTTGGGGTTATTCGTATTGCTCTTCGTGTTTTTGGTGGAGAGAAATTGGTGGGAAAACGCACTTAAAAGAGAACAATATTGAAATGGCAGAGCAAGTGTCTGATGATTTGACTGAGAGAGAAGAATTAGGGAAGATGGAATTGAAATTTACACGCAGAAGGCAAGGAGGTACCGGTCAAATATAGGAAGCTGCACTATAAAGGTTCTTATTTGTGTCATCATTGTCTGCGTTTTAAAAAATGAAAATAAATAAATAAAAAGTTTGGGTTTTCTTATGTGGACTAACGGCAAATTACCGAATTAACTTTCTTACCCACAATCAACTACCTTAATAGTGACAACCGGGTTGCTCGGATAGTAAAGACACTTCACTTTCAAACATAAGGTTGTGAATTTGAGTTATCAATAGAGCAAAAAAGATGAAAAGGACAAAAAAAAAAAAAAAAAACTATATAGTTTAGTTTTATTTTTTTTTATTACTACGATAAAACAATGTTATTGAAGAGAACATATAACATGAAAATTAATTTCAAAATTTTATATTATTATTATAAATAGATCTAGATGTATCTTTGAATTGAATGTTACCTACATAAAAGATTTGTAGTAGTATTCTTATTTTATAATAGTGTAAAATCTACTTCGATTAGAAATGGGAAAACCTATTTCAATACTAATATTTTGATTACAAGTCCTATTTTGGACATTAATAAACAAATTAACAAATATCATATCCTTATAATGTTGATTTCCTACTCTATTCTAACTTTATTAATCTTTTAATACTTTTGAATTATGTGATAATAGACATAAAACATTCTTTGAATATTATGGTATTAAACATTCTGCTTCGTTCTTATAAGGAATTATCATTAAATATAAAATAAAAGTATTAATATTTAAATTTATGAAATATTAAAATATGGAAAAATATGGAAACGATTCTTTGAATATTATGGTATTAAACATTCTGCTTCGTTCTTATAAGGAATTATCATTAAATATAAAATAAAAGTATTAATATTTAAATTTATGAAATATTAAAATATGGAAAAATATGGAAACGATTCTTTGAATATTATGGTATTAAACATTCTGCTTCGTTCTTATAAGGAACTATCATTAAATATAAAATAAAAGTATTAATATTTAAATTTATGAAATATTAAAATACGGAAACAATCTAAAAACTAAGTTAGGCATAGATATTAATAGCAGGGAGTAAATAACCTTTTTTTTTTTTTGTAAAAAAAAATGAGGTTAGGGGAACGAAAATGGGGAGAGGATTACAAAGTGAGGAATTGAACTCTCACTAATAAAATAAAAAATTAGATAATTAACCAATCGATCTACTAAGATTTTCCCGGGAGCAAATATCTTGAGGAACACTCGAAAATGAAAGAAAATAATAATTGAATATCATATGTAGGGAGTACAGACCAAACCGCCAAATCAAACCGAACCAACGAACAAAACCAAACCGAGAAAAAACCCGACTTGTGGTTTGGTTTGATTGGTTTGGCGTTAGAAAAAAAAACTGACCATTCTTGATTTGGTTTAGTGTTAACCAAAGAAAAGTCAAACCGAACCCAAACCAAACCGACATACTATATATATATATATAATTTGAACTTTTTATACATAAAAAATATTAATTATAATCTATTTTTTAAATACTTTTTAAATTAATTTTATTAATTTTTAATATTTAGAAAGTAGATGTAGATATATATTCAGATTTGGATCTTTAAGTTGTACTATTTATCCATTCATTGATAACTAAATGATCTGAAACCCAAAATATACTTAAAACCTAAAACTTTTCACTCTTCAATCACTTTTCATCTTACTTTTTAGTTTTCAGAGAGTTCTCCGCTCCTCCTTTCCACTCTCGTTTTTCATAATTGTGGTTTTCCACAAGTGCATGAGTGAAAACATATTTGATCTTGTCTACAATCACAATATAATTGTAAAAATTAAAAATTATAAAAATAATCAAAAAAAATCCAAAAATCAAAAAAACTGATTTTATGTTGGTTTGATTTGGTTTATAGATTTAATAAACTAATATAATTTTTTTTAATAAAAAATAAAACCAATCCGACCTATGTACACCTCTAATCATATGAATAGATTTAATGAATTATTAATTGGCACAATTTATTAAATAACTCATATTAGTCAATGTTGGAGGTGGCTGGCGTAATCCTGTTAGGTGCTTCACTGTTGTAAAGTCTGTGTTCCTTTCTTTTTCTAAAAAAAATTAAAATTATTTTATTTTCTTAATTCATAAGTGATCAGGTGAAATTGAGATGGAAACTTTTGTCAAATGAATTTAAAATTACAAAATTGGGGGAAAATAAATCACAGCAAGTTGAATAAAAAATATTAAATAATATTCTGACATTTTATTTTTTTAATGTATCTAAATTTCTTAGAAAAGGAATATGTGAAAAATCGCTTTACCAAGTTGACATTCACATTGTAAACGTGTGAGTTTTGCATATTTATCTTGTAAAATTATAAACAAAATTTGCTACAATTCTTTCTAGAAACTTCTCATTTTTGACTTTGTGAATAAGTACTCAATGGACAAAGACGACGACGACACCAATATATTCAATGTATTTTTATAGATTGGGTCTAAGGAAGGATAGAGTGTATACAGTTTGTATCACTGGTTTAAAGCTGTAAATAAGTTATTTTCGATAGATCCTCAACTCAAGATAAAGAACAGTCTAAAAAAAAATGTAACAAAGATATAAGAAATAATAGAGAAAAAAGGGAGTCCCGCACACTATAGAATTCCTATAATTTTATTTTTAATTTGTTAGCATCACGAGTTTGAAAACTATTTGTTTTGTTTTTTCATATTGTTAGTGCATTTTAATATTTTAATTATATTAAAGTGCATTGTATTAAATTGACAAATATTACACCAACACATATTAACCGTACAATAACTTTCATTTATTCCCTATATATTTAATTTCCTCACAACTAATAATTACCCTCAGAATATATATTAGGTCTAGTTACCCACTCTTCGTGAATCTTGAATTATTTATAGAAATCATTAAAGGAAGGAAAGTTGCTCTTCTACTATTCATTCTAATTTCTAATTGTCGTTGTTAAAAAATTACACTATATATATAAGATTACAGTAATTCTTAAGCAAATATAGTAAATAATCTTCTTGACTTAATTCGTATATTTTTTATATATATATATATTTTGAATTCACATAATAAAAAACTTGGCTCCGTCACTATAAATTTTTGTAGCTAGCAAAGAGATGATCACACGCATTAATGTTGCTTTTCTAATTTTCAATATTTACATAGATGCTAAAACCTCCAATAGTAGATACTCATTAGGGAATTAGCACCACCAATTAACTTTTAATTTTTTTTGGTCAAAATCAAATTGAATACTTGTTGACTAAGATTTGAAGTCATAATTGTACCAATTAATTAAATCTTAATCACTGCTTAGTTCATCACTTCAGTGACAAGTAGGCCTTACAAGTTACTATTACAAATAATTTTATTTTTATTTTTTTTTGTGAAATGTAGTTTTTGAAATGTCTATTCATATCGCGTCTGCTGCAAAATTGGCAAAACTACCAAAAACTCTTGAATCGCTAAAGTCTTTATATTTCACTCCCTTTTTCGCTGGTAGGTCAGTTACACATGTGTGAACACCGGAGCTCTCAGCTTCTACACTAGAGACCTGCACTTAAAAACGATATTATTATTTGGTAAGTGTCCTAAATTTCACTATAGTCATGATAGGGACATGTGTTGATAATGCTTCAATTTAAGATGATTATTAATCTTGTTATCAATTTCAACCTATATATGGCTTTAGTAATTAAAAATTTCCTTTTCATGTTTATAGGTTTATAGTAACAATCTACTTGTTGGAGGAATCAAACTGCCAGCTTGAAATTTTCATTAGTAAATAGTTTTTTCTAAAAAAAATTATATTGCAACTTATGAATTTTTTTAAAATCGTGGATTCAAGATTTTTCTTGAGTAATTGAAAATCTTGTGAGAAAACATTAGGTCCTGATTTAAGATTTGTTAAGTTATTGCAAAACATTAGACAATAAACTAATATTTATCTGTAAGGTGGCAATATATATATGAGCAAATATTGTCGGATTCTAACATTTATTAAGGTAATTTCCCAAGGGTAATATTTCTACAGCTTCTGAAAATAGGGTCTATTTAAATCATGGCCTATCTAAAAGGAATATTTGCATAAATCAGCTGATATTAATTGCATTGATCCAACCTTTCTGAGGGACTTCAAGAATTTTGAATCTTGCAATATTATTCCCTCAAATTTTAACTCAAAAAAGCATTTTAACAATTGAATTAACCATTATAAGGCCCTAACTTTCTTCTCATATTTCGATATGAAATTTACTTACAATAAATTTCATGACGAACCCCCTTTCAAGTTCAACCGCCAGCAATTCATGAGTTTTTGCACTTCGTAAATTGTAGGAGATAACTTATTCTATCCCTTTGGTATAAATGATAAAATAAACACACCGAAATAATTGGTCGGTTTCTTTGGCCCTTTTATATATGAAACAAAACCTCTCACACAAGAAATTATATAATATTATATGGAAAATTAACATATTATGTGCCTTTGATTGGGGAAATTTTAGTGTTTTTATCACAAAATTGATTCATCAGTGTACCTAATCTAGTTCTATGAATCTTGCAGGAATGGCCAGCCGTTAATATTGGAACACATGAAATAATTGGACCAACTGAAAATTGTCTTCATTCAAAACTTATGTTGAATGGTGAATAGTTTATCTTATCTAACTAGCTAGATTGATTACAAATTACTCCATTAACTCGTCTCAAATTATTTGTCGTGTTTTTTTTTACACACTTATTAAGAAAACATTAATTAGAAAAGAGTTATTTTGACTATTTTTTCCTCATTTATATCTTAAAACCATATAATCTTTTTCTTCATTGAAAATTAACTATATTGAAATGTTTGTAGCCTTAAAAAACAACTACTACTAGAGATGAAAATGGAAAAAATGGATTAATTTTATTTTAAACTTTTAAAATAATAAGTAATTTGAGATAACAATTTCTAGTAATCACGATATATATATAATTTAAGATGGAGGGAATACAAAATTGGTTTTTGTCTTGGAATTTGAATGAATACCATGTGGCCACATGCAAAAATTTGGTTCTTCCAAATCTTTTGTTTGGTTTGCTTTGACAATTTTTTTTTATGTTTCATTGTTTAATGCACCTACATTTGAATTTTGTGATCAGTATTGAGATGTTTGGTATTGAGACATTGCTGTTTGACTATTTGGAGACCTATTTGGTCACTATATATTTGGGAAAAGGTCCAAATGTGTTATTTAACTTTGTAAAATGGTTTAAATTTGCCAACTCAATAGTTGAGATTAAATATATTTATGTTATTATAATACTAGTCCAAATATATCCTTATTTGCTAACGGCAAGCCTTTCAACATGTCGACATTTTTTCACAAACGAAAAGGGTTATAATTATATTCATCATTAACCTATACGAAATGATCCAGATTTACTCTTGAATCTTGCAATGTTGTATTGATTTCATTTCCTGGATCAACATTCATCTTAACTTTATATCAATTACCATCGTAATGTTGTTGAATGAGGGACAAATCCAACAAATGGGTTTGTCAGATTTTTCATAACCAAAATGGTGAAAACGCATGGGTGATGGAGCAACTTCAATGTGCAAATTTCACATTTAAAAACAGACGCTCTGTTAAATATATTTACACTGAATTGAAGATGTTCTATTAGTCATGAGTCTCCCGTGAATCCTTTACATTTTGAAAAAAAACTCGTACATATTATTTTACTATCTAAGAATCTGAAAAGGCTGACACTTTCTGCATTGATGTGACAATAGGGATCAACTTTTTCACACCCTAAAGGCTCATGTACATCAATGCACCTTCAAGCAGAGGGGACCATGTTTGAGTGCGTGGGTGCACCTGCACCCTATAACTTCAAAATTTTTTATGTATATGTACATGAGTATACCTGAATAAGGAATAAATATTTGATAGTGCATCCTTAACCACAACGTTAATTTAGTGCATTGGTCTAGCGCTCATCTTTGCGCCTCTCTGCGAGCAAGGTGTCCTTGTTCGTAGTGTTTCTTGTTGTCATTTTTTCAAAATTAATGCTTATTATTGACTCGAGCTAGATTCGAACGTGCAACCTCAACCTGAAAGTGTACACACGAGGGTTAAAACCATCAAACCACATAATGACTTATGCTATATTTTCGTTTAATTATTGATATTTATTTTGATAACTTTGGTTTTAAACTTGTTTAACAACGTTTTTGACAAAAGCGTTGATGGAGTATGCGCGACACCGCTTCCGGCTTCACTAACACACATCCATGTCTAGTTGTGCACCCGTCATCTTCAAATTTGGAACTTGCCTCTCCCTTCAAGCAAATTATAAAAACGCCCTTGTGTAAAGAGTTTTCTCCAAAAGCTTGAAAAAAAAATTCACAACCGTAAAAGGCGTCTTTGTAATTTTTTTGAAGGTGCATTGATGCACATGAGCCTTTAGGGTGTGAAAAAGTTGACCCCTATTGTCACATCAGTACAGAAAGTGACAGTCTTTTCAGATTCTTAGATAGTAAAAATAAAATTGAAGGTGCTTTAGAGGATACAAGCTAGCTTTTTTGTCAAAATGTAAAGGATTCACTGAAGGCTCATGATTAGTAGAGCATCTTCGGTGTAGATATATTTAACGGACCGTCTATCTATTTTTAAACGTGAAAATATTTTTAAATGTGAAAATTGCACATTGAAGGTGCTCCATCACCCATGCATTTTCACCATTTTGATTATGAAAAATCTGACAAACTCATTTGTTGGATTTGTCCCTCATTCAACACCATTAAATCTCTCCACACTCAGAACGCCGTTTGAAGACCACCATCAGTAATCCATCACCATTTCACCCTAATGAGTAGTGACACTAGCAAAAAGAACACACAAAAGTTTACATGAAAACCACTATATTCAAACGATCTCTCTTATAAATCATTCATCTTTATCCATTTTCTATCACTATTTTACCTCTTTTGTAAACCACCTCATTCACTGTAATTCTACGTTAATCGCCACAATTTTTTTTGAGAGTTGAACGATCAAAGACAAATGTATTTTAAAAGGATAATATGGCATACGTAAATGAGACAATAACAAGGCAAATATGGAAAGCAAAATATGACTTTTACACATTACTAAAGGAAGCAACAAAGAAATTTCATTACATGCTGACGTTTTGTGAAACATAAGTTGGAGAATATTAGGCTTCTAGAAGACATTACTTCTCCACATAGGAAACTTTTTGGAATACTATTCCCTCTAGTCTTTTTTATTTGACTTTTTAGAATTTTTTATTTGGTCCAAAATGGAGTAATTGATTTTTTAAGAAAATGAAGAAATGAATGAAATAGATTTCTAGGAAGTTTTTAAAACTTTCTATGAATGAATTTAAGAAGAGATTGATCTATTTTATTTGAAAAAATATGGGTTTTTTTTCTTTTACAAGAAAGTTTTGTTTCCCTCCATGTTTATTAGTAATATAATGAATAGACATAATGCATAAATGGACACTTAAACTTGAACTCAACTCTCAAGTAAATACTCCAACTTTTAGGATGCATGTCTAAATATAATAGCTCAAGTCCTCTCCACTATGTCAGTTGAACATCCCAATTAACTTACAAAATGATCATCTAGATGCCTTCAAAATTTAGGTGTCACATCAGCGTCGGGTGTCCACGAGACACAGTGAGGACGAGTTTGAGTGTTTTGTTAGTTGTCAGTTGAGGTATCTAGGTGTGCATTTTTAAAGTTGAAGTGCTTAGTTGTGATCAATTAAGGCCAAGTTAAGATGTTAATATATTATGTATTATGCCTAATGAATAAGTTAAACTAACATTTTATATGTTCATGATTTCATTCAAACATTGCAATTGAAATGATGAAAGCTTGTATGCGTCCACCACGATACTAGGGACCAGGTCTCTTATCAGTTTCTTCATCTAATAAATGAAAAAGTTCTATACGAGTTCATCGCAGTAATGAGAACCTGGTCCCTTATCAGATTCTACGACTAAGAACAAAAGTAAAGAACTACAAGTAAATAAGACAAGATGTTTTACGTGGAAACCTCCGTGCTCAAGGGAGTAAAATCACTACCTACCCCAGTAGAATTTCTCAACCACTTCACTAAAAAAAGAGCAACTTTCAGATTACAACCTCTTGCAACCTAGGAATTAAACTCTTAATTCTTCACTCTTACAATAATTCTATTGTAAGCACTCTTTACAATAACTCTATTGTAAAGACAACCAAGGCTAACTCTAGCCCACAAAGGTACTACTACGGCTAACTCAAGCCCCCAACACTACAATGGCTAACTCTAGCCCACAACTCAAATCTACAAGATAAGAGAGGAAATAGAATACCTACACAAGATTCTCAAAAGAAGAGTAGGTTTACAATGTTATAGCAAAATACAAAGACTCAACAACCTAGACCTAAAGACATATTCAGTTGCAGCAAACTGGTCCTTTGTTGTTGGAGCTTTGCCTTGATGGAACTTTGTGGTGGCTTTGCAAGAAGAATGAGAAATTTTAATTGTGCAAAAGCTAGATTTTTCTACCACATAATGATCTATATATATGGAGCAAATGGGAGGCAAAACCTAGAATATTTCTCATTGGTCGAGATTAAAAAGATGTTGCTCCTCTGCTGCTGTGCCACCAGCTTTTCTGCAAAAAGTACAGTTAACAATTGTACTTTTGACTGTCAAAAGTTCAACGACCAATGGACCAGCTCCCTCATCTGGTCCCTTAGCAGGTTTGTCCATCATTAGGAACAGATGTCCAATGTATCAGTTCATTGCTTTCCTGTCATACATCACTGCACATATTAGAACTAGGAAATATCCCCTTGAGAAGTTAGCAGTTAACAAGGTTATGAGTACATCCTTAATATGAACCTGGTCCCTACGAAACAGGCTCCCTCTGAGGACCAGGTCTCACATAGTTGACTCTGAGAAATGGATCAAGTTCTATAGGCAATACATCTAGTGAGGACCAAGTACTCACACAGTTGACTCAGAGAAATGGACCAGGTTCTATATGTAACATAGCTGGTACCATGTCCCCTCACGAATTTTGTCAATCATCAAAGCCACATGTACATCAAAAACCAGAATATTTGGGAAGTTATGCCAAAATAAACATCATGGGTAGTAACTAAGATTTTCAAGAGCAAAAAGTATTTTAAATAGGCCAACTATTCTTATCAGGAATACCTAACTATGCAATCCTTTTCTATTAGAAATTTTTATAAAGCACTCGAAGTCCCTTGGCCTAAAGTGATGTGGAGGAAGTTGGTTTGTAAGAACTTGGGAGCTCCTACGTAGATATTTATGCTGAGGGCAATAACTTTGGGTCGTTTGTATATAAGAGATAGATTAGCCAAATAGGGGATTACCAAAACTCTGGATTGTCCTTTATGTGTTATAGGGCAGGAATCCATTGGACATTTGTTCTTTGTTTGTTCCTTTTCAGCATATATATGGAGGTCGATACTAACCTAGTAGGAAATTACTCGTACACCTCAAACCTGGGATAATGAATTGAAATGGATGTCGCTAAGACTTAGGAGAAAAATGGAAGATGAAATATTTAGGATGACAGCTGTTGGGTGCATTTATCATATATGGAAAGAAAGAAACTCCAGAATCTTTACAGATCAGGTCCACAGTGCGGAGCATGTCATCAAAATTATTATCCAGGAAGCGTGCTATTGTGGGAACATATGAAGAGGCATTGAAGTGAAGCTTCGATCAATGAACTATTACCCTCTATAGAAACAATAGCTTGTTATGTTTTTCTAGTGTTAGTCAATATGAAGTCTGAAGGCTTGATGGAGTCTTTGTAACATCAGCCTTCACTTATGGTTTATAATTCCCACTTTGGTAATAAAATACTTTTATTTACCAAAAAAAAGGAAGTAAAATTGCCCAATCTATTTCACTAATGAAGCCAAACCCACCTTTGATGGTGAAGTCTACAATATAATTCAACACCACATGAGAGAGAGTCGTTGACAAATGCAAAATCTAACAATTTGTTTTCTTCATTAATGTAGTGCAATAAAGTTATTTTACATAGTCAACACATCTAATACATATTCAAACAAAAAAAATCAACACATTAAATATAAGATCTCCAATAAAAATATATTATTTGTAGTTTTATTTAGGAAAAGGAAAACTCTGAAACTCTTGACCATATAAATTTTAAAAATAATTCATATCTAAATCATAAGGGTCATCACCGTGCAAAGAGGTGAGATAAATCATGATTGAACACTAGCCTCATTTTATAGGCGGATTGGGATCGGCCTTCTATTTTGATGAACAATGTTCCACTATTAGGTGAATCAGAATTTTAATTCTTTTGGTACAATCTCTGACTTCCTCTTAAAAGGCAGACATGAAAAATATGACCTACAAGCATTTGTTTTAGATTTAGTGTTGTCATCGAGAGAAAAGCTGATCTTTATCACACCCTAGAGAAAATCAAAACAGCCATACAATAGAAAATGAGAATTAATGATATTAGCGAACTCAATATAATGAAACCAATTGTATATGTTGCACATCAAGGAAGTTCATTTCCTTAGCAATTTTTTTAAGGAGATGGGAGCAAATTAAAGGCCCTAGTAAATGGAGAGAAATAAATAAATAAAATTGACTTTTCTAACAGGAGGATGGAGAGTATTTCAAATCAATAGAAAATTCATTTACAATGTTTTGACCTTCTTCAGTTTACAAAGTTGAATTCGATTAGATGACTTTTCGATCATATTTCTTCATTTAAATTCACCTTGCATCAACAAATTATTAAGAATAAAAATAATTACTCCCTCCGTTTAAAAAAAAATGACCTATTTTGACTTGACATTGAGTTTAAAAAAATAAAAAAAACTTTTGCATTTTGTTGTCTTAAATTAAAGTTATGTCAAATGTATCAAAATGTCTTTTAATCTTGTGATCTTAAACATGCCACGTGGAAAGTTGAAATTAAAATGCTTCCAAAAAAAAAAAGGATCATTAACAGACTAAAAAGAAAGTAGGTTATTTTTTTTGAAATGGAGGGAGTATATTTTTTTTATATTCATTTTCTGTGCTGACATAAAATTATCTATAGAGTTAAAATACTCCTAAAAAGTGTATATAGGACTTACAGTAAGCATACCAAACAACTGAAGTATCTGTTCTCAAGCAATTGGTATTGCTTACATAGATTGTTTCTTCTCATTCATGTCATATTTTCATGAAATTTGCATTTAATTTCAAAATGATTATAGATCTTTCGAAATAATTTTCTTTTATTTGGTTTAAGTCTATTTCATTTATTTTTTATATACTCACTCTTAATAGTTTCACCCTTTGGGACGGATACTTTCTATGTTATTATTATTGGAAATATCTATTGACGCATAGTATCACTGTTTGTTCATCTGAGGATCTTTCAAAAATAATCTTTTTATTTTCTTAAAGGTAGAAATAAGATTTTCGTTCATTCTATTCTTTTCGAATCCTATGGATTAATACATCAGGTTTGTTATGGTTTTTCTTTGGAACTCCTAGAGAAACCCACAATCTCTGTCACAGTTTTTATCTTTTAATTGAGCACTTTATGATAACTTAAATTGCTCTCTGTATAATAATTCACAAATCACACTAGACAAGCGAGACTGAATTCGATTTTAACTCTCCCACATGGAGACCTACCTTTCACAACCAACCATGCCCTTAGCGGGCGTTAGTTATTATTGTTGGTGTGCATGTTGACACATAGTCCGGCCAACGGTGGCTCCAAGCATGAATTGCCACGTGTTACATGTTGGCTTCCCAGAATGAAGCTTATGATTTTTATTTTATTTTTACATAAGCAATTTAGATCTTTCTTTCCAACTCGTAGACTGAGAAAATGAAAGGCTGCTACGTGCCTAGAGACTTTCCAGAAACTGATCAAAACTTGTTTTCATACTCACTTACTTTTTCAAAAACTTTAACTATCTATGCCACCTAGGTCTTTTTAGCTTTTCAGAAATTTTGAAAATCTGAATCTAGAAATCTTCAACAAAAAAACATACTCTGAAAAGATAAGATATTTTTGCAAACTTCTTTAAAATAAAGACAATTCAGACCAACATTTTTAGAGAAAAATCGGTTAATTGCCATTATTTATTTATTTTAGTTAAAAATACACCATACTCGGAAGTCCGCTTTTCAATACTCCTCTCGTCCCAATTTATGGCTTCTTTTCAAATTTTTTTATATGTTTTTTAAAATATATTTAGCATTATTTCCAATTCTTTTACCTATTTCTTTCTCTTTCTATCAACAAAAGCTTTATTTCACCTGCACAAGCACACTATACTAATGGCTGAACGAGGTTTTAATTAGTCTTAACGAGGGCACTCCTTAGCCAGATTCAATCGCAACCATATCGCTTTTTTAGAATGATTTGATCTTGTAATTATTGTGATTATAGCATTTCATTTATGTAGTTTTCAAATATATAAATTTTATTTTATGAAAATTAAGATTTAACGACCGAATTCAGAATGAAAATTTAAAAAAATTAACTCTTGAAATCCAAACTATGTCACTTAAATTGAGACAGAAGAAATAGTAAATAAACCCCCAGAAAAATTCCTCGTTAAGGCTCTCTAAAGGCATGAAACGTTTGGCATGTGTTAGTTTATTTTCGTACTGACCTACTCGTCGTTGATCATGCTGTTTAAATGAATTTTTACATTACAATAGAGAAAAAAAAAAAACATAAACGGGGGAGGAGCTTAGAGGAGCAGGGCAGGGCAAAATTATGGATATTTATACCGAAAAACATATATCCGTTACTTGGTATAATTATTTGTTCGTGATAAAATTTGAGATTAATTTTATCTTATGTTTGATTTAAATTACAGCTAATTTCAAAAAGATACTATCGGAAATGCCTAACGATCCCCATATGTACAGACTTGAGACTACAGTTGTTAATTTCAATCTAACGAGAACAATGCTTATTATGAATTCAGACTTTTGTATAATATAAATAAATTTAACTTACGCACACTAATAATAAAGTATATTTTTAATATTATCGGCTAGTACTCCCTCCGTTTTATTTTACTTTACTTTTATATTAAAAATAATTGTTTCAATTTACTTGTCTAATTTATAAAATCAAAAGAATTTTATTTATCATTAAATAATTACATAAAGTAGTGATAGTCAAATTTAGAGTTTCAAAATATCATTAATAGAATTATTTTAGAAAAATATATATCTAATTAAAGCTTTCTTAAGGGGGGTGTCAAGTTAATAAGGGTAAAATAATATGAAACGAAAGAAATATCACATCTTAGTTACTATTCACCAATTAATGTATGTTTATCAAGAGATTTCATCTGTGATTATTTAGTAAGTGTTCTGAATTATGTAAATCTTATTGATATATCGTTAATACTCCTTCCGCCGCGTTTTAGTTTGTTCTCTTGCTAAAAATATTTATTTTAATAATTGTCTAATTTGTGAAATCAAAAGAATTTTACTATGTTCTTCCAATACTACCCCTATTATTAAATGACTACATAAAATGTATATATAGTAAAACCTCTCTAAGTTAATACTAGGTAAATTAATAAACTCTCTTAGATAATATTTTTCTCTGGTCCCGACTTGGGCCTGTGGAAAAAATTACCGATTTCAATAAGATAATATATTTTCGAACGACTCCTATATAAATATATGGTCCCATTAATATTATAAATTAATAATTCTTTAAAATTATAAAAATATCTAAGACAATTTAGTGAAATATGATTATAGTGATTTTGTTTTTTGTAAAAATTTAAATCTAGCTGAAGCTCATCTCTAACTTTTCTTATTGCATCCAAAAGTTCCGATGTTGTCTTCTTGAACTGCACCCAAAAATTGTGAAGAGTTATAGACGCGATAAGTGCTTCCTTACGCGTAAATGGTTCCAAAGTTATTGTATCATCTTCAACTTCATCATTAACATTGTTTTCTCCAATGGTATCCACAATTCCTTGTAGGCTCTGGATTTTTGAACATGTATCATTTTCACCCGTGTAATCCAACAAGCTATTGACATTCATTTTACTGTGGTAACTGAGATTATTAATCATGACATCAAATTCATGAATGTCATTTTCACAAGTGGTTTCATTTAAATTCCTTGAGGCTTCATCCTCCAAACGAATATTGCAGTGTCGATACAATCTACTTTATGTATAATGAATTTATTTTTTACATTAATTCAATAAATATGATACATAAATTAGTAAGATACAATGATTTTTGATGTAATTAAAATTAACCATCTTTGTATCTCAAAAATACTTTTTAAATTTATAATTATTAATTTATCAATTAAATAATATCTCTATAAAATAATAATATTTCATGGTCCCGATAATATTAATTTAGAGACGTTTTACTGTACACAAATTTATATTTTCAAAACATAATTAATAAGACTAATTTGATAAAATAAATTTCTAATAAATATTTTCTGTGTGTATCAAATAAATAAGGTTCAACTATTTTGAAACTCTCGTATATATATATAAAGTCTCTCTTTCCAAATGGTTGACTAAAAATGAATAGTTTAACCCAAAGGCTGCTATATATATATATATATGTAATTCAACCCCATGAAAAATGAGAAATTTCCCAACTTTTGTCAACTAATCCATAATCCTTTTTAGTGTGATTTTTGTGTTAATGACAAAAGCAATGACGCAGTTTTGTTTTTATTTTTTTTTTAAAAGGAAAAAAGGATAAAGAAAGTATTAGGCTTTAGCATGCATGTGACATCAGTTAGTGTTTGATTTAATTTTCTAATTATTTTATTCTCTTTGTATCTATCCAGAAATTGATCCAATATATAGTACTTTATATAAAAGTTAGATGCTTATGATGGAATTTACTTTTTAACTTTAAAGATAAGTAAAGAGAGTATTTTTCAGAATGACAAGGAAGTATGTAAGAAATTTAATGAGGACACAATGCCGCTGTATAACCATGATATATCTAGGTAATTCTACGAATAGACTATGAGCTAGAGATCATTAGTGTTCGCAGACGTTAATCCTACCTTGAGAGTAACTAGAAAGGATGTATCTGATAGATTCTCAGTTCAAGAAACTAATTCAAAACAGTTTGAAGAAAAAAGAGAGAGAAGCCATAACAAAATAATATAGAGAGCATGACAAATAAGCAGTCTAAAAAAGAAAAAGAATCAGCATCTACAATAAAATACTATGATAATCGACGTACAAGAAACAATCGATAATAGCATAAATCTAAAGACATTAATCTACCAGAGTAATAATACAAACTTACTAGCTAGTATGTAAAAAAAAGCAAGACAATATTCAATTACTTACGACTAGCCTTTTATCCTAATATGTGTCCTTCATAGCCTCCTATAAAATCATGTCCTCAGCAACAACAACACCAACAAAGTGTAATCACACAGATGGAGTCTGAAAAAGATAGTGTGTACGGAGATCTTACCCCTACAAGATAGAAAGTATAAAGTCATGTCCTCGATTTGCTAAATTGTGTTGTGTATTGTCTAATCAATTCTCCCCAACACTACTACACAAAAGTTGATATAAATATATTTATGTTATCAATTTAAATTACATGCACAGATAATATAAAAAAAAAAAAAAGTGAAAAGAAAAATTAACTCTATGTTTACTGTAATAAGTCACTTATTAGTGTAGCTTTATACCGTAACTGTTAAGTTACTATGTCTTCCAAATTAGCAATTTATACTTTGCTATATCGATGATAACCCCTTAAATTTATAAGTAAATTTTATTTAAATAATCAAATTATGACATGCTTCTAATTAAGCACCTAACACATAATAAATGTTCATATTAAACACTTTCGACACAAAATATATCCACATCCGAAGTTCATTGAAATATGTCGTGTCTTTTTTCAAAATGTAACAAGAATATGATAAGGACCTTATTGATTTAACTTCCATCAAAACCTTATATCAAAATAATATTAGATAAAAAGTTTAAAACACCTAGGCCCCAACTGAGATTTTTGAGTCTTAGCTAGGGACTGTTGAGGAATTTCAGCCACGTAACATAAAGTATAAACTAACACTCATAGAATAAGCCAAATGGTGATATTACTGATCTAATCTTAATCAGACACAATGTCCATTTCTTTATCGTAATATCAGAGTCAGATCAATCTCAATTCATTATTTTTAATGTTGGCCCTCCGTCTTATATTGTCCATGCTTCAAATGTTCAGTCCTGGGCGTGCGGAGGGTGTTTGAGTCCCACCTGCCACATCTTATATATGGTACGTAATTTGATCTCCTAATATAGTCTTGGACAATCCTCCCCACATGAACTCGCTTTTAGAGTTGAGTTAGATACAATATCCATCAAAACCTTATATCAATACATAATATTTGATAAAAAAGTTAAAAACACCTAGCCCCTAGGCCCCAACTGAGATTTTTGAGTGTTAGCTAAAGACTGTTGGGGAATTTCAGCCACGTAACATAAACAATCTTAGTATAAATTAACAAACATACAATAATCCAAATGGTGATACTACTGATCTAATCTTAATCAGTCACTTTAATTTGTCATTGTTGGAGCTAGTATCTTTTTCTTGTCTTGTTTTACAAATGGAAGAAATAAAAGAGCATAACCTAAAGTTTGATTGAATAAGGAATAATGACACCGATGTATACACGAATTACACACGGAGAAGTTTTGTTACGCGGAAGAATTGTGAGGCCCCATTCTACCAACCTTGTCTTCCTCTAGCATTAAAGAAGTGCATTCTCATATAGTACGGAAGGGGAGTCTTGGAGTTGTTGGTAAAATTGTTATCATGTGACCAGGAGGTCACGAGTTTAAGTTGTGTGGAAACAACCTCTTGCAGAAATAAAAGATACGGTTGCGTACAAGAAACCCTTGTGGCTCAGCCCATCTCCAAATCCCACATATAGTGGGATCTTTAGTGCACCGGTTGCCCTATTCTCATGTAGTACAAGAACAATCAAACTTCTCTATGACGAAATCGTTGGTTTCAGTATTTTTTGACTGGTCCCCTTGCTTGTAATTTTCTCTTTTGAGGTTTAATTATTATTATTAATAAATGGCCACTAGACACATTGTCTGTAAAGCTAGATCAAATTCTGTGTGTTCAATTGAACTTAATATTTTCAGTCTGAATTATCATACAATATGCATTTATGAAATTAGGAGTTGATTGAGATCACACTTGTTATGAATTTATTGACCCTTGAAATTTCATGGTGTAGTTTGATTCTATTTTTGTAATTATCGATATGGTTATTTAGTAATTGATTTTTCAAATATGCTAAATCATTACCGAATTGATCAGATATCGGGCGAGTTCGATATCGATTTGGGCAAGGATCATATTATAAAACAAAGATCATTTTATGCAACAATTATATTCACCACTAACAAGTACTCCTAACAATATACAGAAGCATAGGTAATTCTTATACTGTGAACTTTGAAACTTAGAAATCAAGCAATCAAATCGAATGTCACCTTATTTCTTAGTTGATTTGGCACATTGTATAGTGGTGGGTTATTAGTTAAACTGATAAAGAAAATTGAACAACTAATACTTTTTATGGTTCAAATTGTTGATACAATTCGACCTTGAACATTAATCCTAATTGACTATAATTAAATCCTAAATTCACCTTTGATCAACGTATTTTTAACTTTTAAGCCACCGACCATCAAAGGCGCCAGCATCATCAGTTTATTCCGTAATGTCAGCTGTCTAATTCTCCTCTAGACAAGTGGGGTTGGGAAATAATTAAGGAGAGTGAAGATGTGAGGACTTCTTTTCTTGCAAGAGTGCTAACGCGCGATCTAACCTTTTCTCCATTTGATTTGTGGTACGAGCCTTATACAAAGTCGCGCTTATTTATTAGAGAAAATTACACAAAACTACAACTTAACTTATGTATATTACTTAAAATACCAAATCCCCAAACTAATTACAAATATCTCATATCTCACTTTCCCTCTCTTTATTCCTTATACATTACTCAACCCACTCCATCCTCCCACTTTTTACGCCTAATGCTACAAAAAGAAAGCCTATTTTCAAGGCAACTATCTGGCGGTTTACCATTTTTGAATTACCACAAAAACACAAATACCAGACCCTTGCTTCCTCTCTTCTTCACCTCTCTTCTACCGCCACCAAAATAGAAAACCCCCAGCCATAGCCGTGTCACCCTCGTCTACCGCTAGCCTGCGGGATTCACCCATTTTAGCACTTCCCCAACCCGTGAATCCACAAAATCAAAGAAATCAGTCCCCAAATTCATACAACAACGAAAAAATGAGTTCAAATTCGTTATTTAATGGCCTGAAATAGTCAAAATTTTGAAGAAGAGAAAGAGATTCTTGTCAGGACTTCAAAAATGTACATGTGGGTTTCTGTTACTGTACATACATAGATCTAATGTTTATGTGGGTTTATGTTACTGCACATACATAGATCTAATATATATATGTGGGATTCTGGTACTGCATATACATAGATCTAATTACACTGTGGGTTTTTGTTGCTGCACATACTTAGATCTAATATATATGTGGGTTTATTTTACTGCACATACATAGATCTAATGTATATGTGGGATTCTGGTACTGCATATACATAGATCTAATGTATATATGAGTTTCTATTATTACATATACATAGATCTAATATATATGTGGGTTTCTGCTACTGCACATATGTATATAATTTTGGTGATGTATATGCTCGCAGAAACAAGATAATGTATTATATTTGTTTATTCTGATACGTAACATGTAATGTTTTGATGATGAATATGATGGCGGAAACAAGATAGTATAGTGTATTTGTTTATTCTGAGACAGATATCTAATGTACATATAACAATTATGTATATGAAGTATGTGGAATATACATACAAGCTAATAAATCCATAACTGTGTTAACTAATGTATTGAATTAGACTTATGTATTTGAGTAGCATAGGCAATGCATATACATAGAAGAGAATGTTGCTCATTTGTCTGTTAATTTTGGTATTGGATTTGAACTATATTTTAATACTTATGTATCTAATTACAGGGTATGAAATATATAGCGGGTGCACTGTAGAACAACATGGAGGACTAGAAGGTGCACTCATGTAAGGAGTAGTACAACCACTGTCGAGATTGAAATCAACCGGCGCCGGATATGGCATCATTACTTCTATCTCCATTTAGAAAAAGAAAGAGAGAATAGTGAATGTTTGAATTTTAGAAAAACAGGGAAAGAGAAGGAACGGTTATATAGGTAAAGAGGAGAAAGGAAATAGGAAGAAAATGAGGGGAATTGACTGGAAACATTATCTTGTTTTCTAATATGAATTCATTTTCCTTTTATGTCGTTAAACAGTTTTATACTTATGTATATGTTAGTGATATATATGGTCATTTAGTTATGTATATGCCGCGTAAAGATAAGGGATTTGATGTAATTTAAGCAAATGTCAGGAGAGAGTGTAATTAGCTAGTAAACTACTGGTATTTATGTTGTTTACACTATTTATTATGATGAGATTGGAAAAGGGTCGACCGACCATTTCCTCATATCAATCCTTATTTACTACTCCTGCTATTACATTATTTTTTTCAATGTATAGCCCACATATCAATCCTTATTTACTACTCCTGCTATTACATTTTTTTTTTTAACGTTAAGCCCATATGGAATCGAACTCACTATATATGAATTAATTTTGGCAAAACTTCATATATAGTCAACTTATACCCCTCTTAACTAACTTCCTATTCTAAGTTTTAATAATTATATTTTATAGATTTTAGTTAGTGATTAAATGTATTTAGGACTCTAATATACAAATATTAACTAACAGATTTTATTACTACTTCATTTATGTTTAGAGATAAAAAAGGAAAGGACAATGATTTACTTCCTTTATTCTCTCCAACATATCTTTTTCAAATCTCTTGTTTCTTCTTTTTTCATATGGACTGTTATAGCTTACCTTTTAATCTTTGAAATACAAAAATAGAATTCAAACTAAAATTCCTCTGATATCTTTGAATGACTTCAGAATTTAAAATATAATTTCAATGTATTTATCCATGAAAATTAGCTATGAACAGAAATACAAATGTAGAATTGATAAAAATAAAAATTAGCTCTGAATTTAACATTCAAATACAAATACAAATACAAACGCTTACAACTCATATCTTCAAGATAAATACGAATTGATACGAATTTAAATATATAAAATAGATATAAATTCAGATTATATGTATAAATATACAAACTCAAATGTATATATGTATACAAATTCAAAATCTATGTGAAAGAAATATATCAAAATAAATACAAACGCACTGATAGAAATATACAAACAAATTCACTTTATAACTAAATATCATTTATACAATATACCTTTGAGTTATATACAAACACATGATAGTTATATACCTATATGTAATGTATAAAATATGAACCAACATATTTTATACAAAAAAAAATCGATTATATAACTTATATGTATATTTTATATATGTATATATCTGTATATACCAGCACAGGACAACTTTCTAATTGTCTATGACGGTTATTTGTATACATACATACATCAAAAAATTGACATGGTATGCATACTTGTGTGTAACTAACTGAAAAAAACATATATAGACATATGTATATCTATTATATATACATTCATACGAATATACATTTGGATATATACAAAATACCTTTGAGTCATTGACAACGTCGTTGCTCCCCCCTCTGGAGTGAGAATTCTAGGAACCTTTTTTCTTTTCCTTTAGTTTATACAAAATATCAATAACAGATTATACAAATTGAGATATACCTAATGTCTAACAGAAGAACAAACATAGTTTATACAAACCAACTTCAAAATATACAATTTAGTTATATACAAACAAATGATAGTTGTATACCTATATGTAATGTATAAAATATGAACCAATATATTTTATACAAATAAAAAACTGATTATATAACTTATATGTGTATATATATAAATGTATATGCCAACACATGACAACTTTCTATTTGTATACATATATACAACAAAAAAATTGACATGGTATACATACTTGTGTGTAACTAACAGAAAAAGAATATATATATATATATATATATATTGTATACGTATTGAAACATTTTTTCGCATGAATTGGAAGAAAAAATTTGAAGATACGTTTTTTGATCTAATAAATCTTTGGGCGAAACACAAAAATATACTATTTAAGAGTTAATATAACAAAATCTACCAATAGTTTCTACTTTTCAAGAAAAGAGATGGAAGAAGATGGTGGAAAATTTAAGAAGAGAGAGGTGTGAAGAGAGAGAAAAATCAAATAAATGAGAAAAGATATGTACAAATCAGTACATATTCTGAAAAGTGGCCAATTTTCAATATTAAATCAAAAATAAATTAAGTGCACAATTAAATCAGCCAAAATTTAAGCTAATTAGATGAGAGAGATTAATTGCATGTTCTACAAGCTATCATATTTGTATATGAGGGCCCACTTAAATAATAGTTCTTTAACTAAATTTTGACTAAATCAGGTAATTATTTTAAATATTAACCATGATAGATAATTAAGGACCCTTTTTATCTATGCCATGTAATTTTTCCATTAATTTTATAAACCAAATGAAAATTCAAAATTGGACCAATGTTTGTGGCTATCTGTATATTCCTTGGGCTGTTATATAGCTCTGCTTTCTGGAAATGATTTCTATTGATGCTGCAACGAAGTGGGCCGTCACTTCGTTGCTGGTTTAATGCATTTAGGCAATGGGCCGGGTAGAAGATATTCGGGATGTAATCCATTGTTTGCGGTAGGAGTGGGCGTTCAATAATTCAGTTTGGATCACGGAAACTCCGATAGGGTTCAAAATTGTATCAGTTGTATAAACTCGGTTTAGCATAGCCATTTAGAGTCGATTTTAGATTAATCAATTTGGTCATTTCGAGATTTTGAACTTATTAAGTTGGGCATCTTCTTCTTATAAAAACATGGGCCTCCAAATTAGGCATTCATATCAAATCACCGTAATAGTTCCTCGTTCTTGTCATAATCACATGAAAATTTTGTAACCATAAGTCGCGAGTGCAACTCTTAAAATAGAGAGAGCCGTCAAAATGAACTTGATCCATAAGGCCGGCTCAATCCAATCCTTTACTTAAATAGGATTGGGCTGAAATGTCAAAACCTTTTTAGAATTGAGGCTATTAAGGCCTCATTTATTTTCATATGTAACTCAATTCATTTAAAATTAAATGATAATAATTTAAATTATTCTACTATTAATAGTTTAATAAACTCTTTTTTAAACTAGAAATCTCTTTTGCAGTGTAACAAGTTAAGAACTAAACCCATAATACTTTCCCTTATTCCCCAGCCAAAAAAGTTTTTAAAGTATTTCATTTTCCGATTCATCAAATCTTTTGTTCTTGGTTTTCCCCCTTTGAAGGAAATTCCAAGGAATAATTCCCAATTGTGTGGTAATATCGCCGATTATCCCTTTTGGATACAATCGTTTAGTAAATGACTTTTTTTGAAAAAAAAGAATTCTCTTGCAACTGATGATCTTTTAATTAGATCATCGTCTAATTTTATGAGAAAATGTTTCAACCACGATTTAAAATTTGTTAGTCAAATGTTATTCGTAAAGTATTTTTCAAAAGTTATATTTTGCACAACTTCTAAAAATTGGAACAAAATCTAAATAATGATATAAAATGGGGACATTTACGTAAATAAGCCGGTTATTAGCTTCTTCAAAAAGTTTACTTTGTGCGCAACCGAAAAATAGCATCGGCAGGTTCCCTCTTTAACAAAAATAAAGCGATGAACTATGAAGTTACAAGTTCATCAAACTCATAGTACTAATTATATGAACATGGAATTTCAAAATCAATCACCACATGAGATGGTCCTACAAAATTAGGAAACTGGTGACTTTCTCACCTCATCAAGTGGGCCTATATAAAACCTGCAAGGATGATCGAGTTCATTCAGCGTATGATCTCCTAGAGGGTCTTAGGTTTTAAATTCTAATATATTTTCTCAGTCTTGTTTGTCGCACACGGGACTTGCTTAGCGCGATTTATCTTTTATGTGTGGTTTGGAGACTATTACACTGAAACAAAGTTTACCTTATGCACACCCAAAGAATAACAATCAAGTTTCCTCGTCAACAAAAGAAGTGGGCTATATGTTAGGTGTGGTTAGAAAAAATAACATAAACATACATCTTAACTTACCATATTTACACAAATCCCCACCCTTACAAAGTAATTACAAAAAATTCCAATTAATTATGTATCTTTGTTGGATGTATCGGGAGCTAATTATGTATCTCGACAGACCTAAAATCGAAAAAATGTATCGGGAGCTAATTATGTATCTTTACAAGGAAAAACTATGTCTTCGTTGGATGTATTATGTATCTTTATAGATCCAAAATTGGAAAAAATATATCGAGAGTTAATTATGTATCTTTACAAATGAAAAAATGTATCTTCGTTGGATGTATCGGGAGCTAATTTTGTATCTCGACAGACCCAAAATCGGGATTTCAGTAATTATGCAAAATGTCGAGATTTTCTGTAATTAAGATCCAAACTGTCGGGATTTATGTTATTTGCCCTAATTTGTATGAAGCCTCTTTAATCCACATATTATTGCTAAATCATCATATCTAATTAAATAGCTATTACCTAGAGTATTAAATTGACACTAAACCTGTAGGACTTTTGGTTGTAAACAAATCAAACAGAACAATCATAGATAGCAACATTAAATCGAGTTAATTTAATTTCCCAAATTGTAATAAACTTGTGCAAATATCTCACTAAAATAACTTATGTTTGTTTTAGGAAAATATGGTCATTGAACTATGTACATCTTTTCAAAATAAAGTAAAACATGAAAATAGTTAAGAGCATGTTTGGAAAACCACAAGAGAATTGAAATTAGATATAAAATTACACAATTTGACATGACATGCAATATGAAATAACAAATCAATACTGCTAAAGCAAATAAATTGAAACATAAAATGTAACATAATTTTATTTTTTTTAAAAAAACATAATACTCTTCTATCAATTTCCAACATAACATCAAATAATTTTCACCATAACGTAAGTAAATATAATTCAAAAGAAACGGAATCATAAATTTATAATCTCATTCAATAATGAAATTTTACTTTAATTCAAACACTATAATAATAATGTAGTTATGCGCTAAATGAAGAGAATAAAAATACGAGCAATTATATTGAATCATAAGAAATAAAGCTCGAAAAATGAGAAGAAAGTAGATGAAAGATAAATAATGTAAACTAAATTCTTTTTAAAAAAATTCAAAATTCAAAAATAAAAAATAAATTGAAATAATAAAAGTAAAAATAAATTTAAAAGATAAGAAATTAAAATGAAAATAAAAAGAAAGAAATTAAAAAGTAAACTTGTAATTGCACCCAATTCTCAACCTCTCATTTAGAATTGGACTTGTAATTACATTCAATTTCAATTCTCTTGTGGTTTTAAAAACATTTTCTTCACTATTTCTATGTTTCACCTTATTTTGGAAAGATATACATAATTTAATGATCATATTTTTCTAAAAAATCATAAGTTACTTTAGTGGAATATTTGCATAAGTTCAATGACAATTTAGGAAATTAACTCCATTAAATCCTAGACACGTGCTTCATTTTTCATGTAATAATATTAACTTAATTGGTATATTGTCATTAGTACTACTAATATAAAAGGAAAATAACTACTTCATGAGTTATTGTGTTATTTTAATTAAGTTTTTATTTCTTTGTTATTTAATTACGTTCTATGTCTATTGAGAAAAAAAATTTGTGCCATGTTGCCCTTATTTTGAGTTTGTTACACAGTGTTGGTCTATATTTGTGTATTATAAATTAACACACTTTATTTACTATTGTACACTTTTATATACAAGGATAATATATTTTGTATAATATTTTATGTTGAGCTTTATATTTTCTTGTAACTTTTTTTACGTAACAAACACAAAAAATAAGTAAGAAAACTACTTATTTCTCTAGATAACATTTTCATAATATTTTCCTTTATACCAAACGCACCCTAAACTTCCATCTCCTTGGAGGTTAGCAAAATTGAGGGTGTACATTTGTCACATGGAGACACATGCATCATATTTCCCCCTAAATATTTTATCCTTTAAGGAAAGTCATCCTCTAGCATTTATCAACCAGGCCTAATCCAATTAGACTTGTAGGCCCCACCTTACTTCTTGATTTCAACGAAAAAATATCTTAAAACTATCCACAAACTTCTCTCTTTCTTTCTTTCCTTTTTTTTTTAAAAAAAAATTCTCTTTCTTTTTTTAAAAAATAGAAATAAATAATTAAAAAAAAAACTTCTCTTCCCTTTTTTTTTTTCACCCGATGTCTTATGCCCATATTGAAATCTGATTAAATTTAGATTCACATTATAATAAAACGCTCTCTAAAGGTGACTCCATACACGTGAAACTCAAAATCAAAACAAGTCTAAAGTGCACAACTTATCCTACCTCTAATTAAAAATAAATGAGTATTTATCATTCCATCATTACCTCGTCGGCAAACTTCTCTTTCTTCTATCATGCAACAAAAACTCTCTTTGTACGCGTAATAATAAATTAACTAACCACCAAAAAAACGTTTATACCTTCCCTTCTTCCCACTCCAAAAAAAAAAAAAAAAAAAACTTATCAACAATCACATAAATTAACAACAAAATTTCATTTCTCTTCTAGATAATTCAAATTCCCCTCTCCATTGTTCCATTTTCCTCTTTTTTTTTTTTTTAATTTAATCAACAATGTCGAAACAGACGAAACAGACATACAGAGTCTGTTTCTGTTTCCGGCGGCGATTCAAAGTAGTGGCCGCCGAGGCACCGAAGGATGTTAAGAACTTGTTTATTAAATACTCCGATAATAACGGAGTAATGAATGCGGAGAATCTTCAACGATTTTTGGTTGAGGTTCAGAAGGAGGAAAATGCAAGTTTGGAAGATGCACAGAATATTATGAATAATCTTCATGAACTTAAGATCCTTAATGTTTTTCATCATCGGAGAGGTCTTCATCTTGACGCATTTTTTAAATATCTTTTCGCTGATATTAATCCTCCAGTTAATCCGAATCGTGGGGTAAGAATTAGTTTACTGCTCATTTTTTTTTTTTTTGAATTTCTATGTTATGTGATTATTGTGATTTTGTCCGTAATTATGTGTTTGATATCAAAGAACATTCTCGTGTGATTGATTTTGATGAAGCTGTAAATAGTCACAGTTGGAATTTCGAGAGTCAATAAGCGAATTTCATTTCTTTTCTATACAAATTTGCCTCTCCGTTATCCATTTTTCCATTTTCTTCCTTTATCAACAATGTCGAAACAGACATACAGAGTCTGTTTCTGAGGCTCTGGTAGATGTGAAGAAATTGTTTAATCGTTACTCCGATAACAATGGAGTAATGAATGCAGAGAATCTTCATCGATTTTTGGTTGAGGTTCAGAAGGATGAAGGGAATAGGATCCGAAATATACCCAAACTTTGACAAAAATTGCTTTACCACACCTGAACTTTGCAGGGTCCTATGACCTCCTGTACTATTTATTAATGTATTTTAGTGACATTTATTTGCGCAACTGGACTTAAATGTGAATACACGTGCACTGAGCACGTGACTAAGTTAGTGGTCCAGCTAAGCAAATAAAGGTCACAAAATACACAACTAAATAGTCCAACGGGACCCCCACAAAGTTTGGGCGTGTTACAACAAATTTCTCCAAAGTTTGGGTATATTTCGGACCCTTTTTCCGATGGAGGAATATGCAAGTTTAGAGGATGCATAGAGTATTATGAATAATCTTCATGAACTTAAGATTCTTAATGTTTTTCATCATCGTAGAGGTCTTCATCTTGACAATTTTTTTAAATATCTTTTTGCTGATATTAATCCTCCAATTAATCCTAATCGCGGGGTAAGAATTAGATACTTATAACTTATCCTTCCCTGTATACATTGGAAATTGAGCTAAAACTAATTTTTAATGTAAAATATCTTTGATAGGGAACAATTTTTTTCATTCCAAATGTCAAGTGCTTTGTGTTTTCCCTTCTGTCTGTTAATTCCCCTTATCAAACTGTGGTATTGGTATTAACACTATTCTCGTAGTTTCTTATTCTTCGATTTCAGTTATCACGTGTGTTTTTGTGCTTCAGTTATCACCTGAGTTCTTTTGTGCTTCCATTATTACATTAATTTGTTGTCATTTACTGTTCTTTTCTCTGTATGTTGTGTACTGCTCTCCATTTCACATTATTTCATAGTAACATGTACTGCTTTCCGTTTTACATTATTTTGTTGTTGTTGCTGCTATAGTTTCTATATTTCCTTTTTCGAACTGCTTGGACCTGCTTTATTTTAAACCGAGGGTCTATCAGAAATAGTCTATCTATCTCGACGAGGTAGGGATAAGGTCTGCGTACACTCTACCCTCTCCAAACCTCACTTGTGGCATTATTCTAAGTATGTTGTTGTTGTTGTTATCAACACATGTTTAGAAAATGCGAGTTATAAGGGTCCTAAAGAGGATTGTTGCATACAAGTTAACTAGTTAAGCTTTTAGATTTGATAGTCAATGTCTGGTGCTTCTCCTGTTGATTTGGTCTATATGGAATGCCCTTCAATTTACTTGTATTTGTTGTTACTTAAAGTGAGCCTCCCTTATAATCATTCTTAGGTTACTAAGGGAAGGAATCCATTTGTATGGACATGTTCTTAGTAACAGAATGCAAATGACAGCTAATCCAATTGGAGTATCTTTTTTTATTTCATTCGATTAATTAGCATATTCGATGTGTTCTGTTCACTAATATAAATTCTCCTTTTCTTTTATTTCAGATTCACCATGATATGAATGCGCCTTTGTCACATTACTTCATATACACGGGCCATAATTCTTATTTAACTGGGAATCAGCTGAGTAGTGATTGCAGTGATGTACCCATAATACAGGCCCTGCACAAAGGTGTAAGAGTAATTGAATTGGATATATGGCCAAATTCCGCTAAAGATGATGTCGAAGTTCTTCATGGAGGGTATGTCGTTGATGCTGGAATACATCCCAGTTTCTTTTTTTTGCTTTGATTCAGAGATTTGCAAACTGACCATTGAGTAAAAAGTTGCCTGAACTTTATATTTTTTCTTGAGAACCCCATGTTTAATTAGAGGATTTATTTAGTAGGATGACAATAATCAAATTGCAACAAGTTTTGTCCTTTGGAATTCATTGGAAGTTGTCGATGATTATTAAGTAACATACTTTTAACAAGTCAGATCAGTTCCCGTGTACAAACACCCAATCTATAAGAATTTTAAGGACAAAAAGAAAAGGAAAAAGCTCTTAACCTTTGCTGTGTACATTTCTGCCGGACAAGCGTTGGAATTTGAATTTCATGTCATACTTCTTGGACTATACTTCTCATGAATTTTTGGGTTTTGAGTTCTCTCTATTGTGCTTGTACTTCTCATTCTGCTTGTAGTTTGTAAGTGTACTTCTTTTTATACAGAACGTTGACCACTCCAGTGGCGCTCATCAAATGTTTGAAGTCCATCAAGGAACATGCTTTTGCTGTATCCGAGTATCCTGTGGTAATAACACTTGAAGATCATCTAACTACAGATCTTCAGGCAAAAACGGCAGAGGTGTGTATGTTCATATTTTTGATATGATACTACCTTTATTAATCCTACTAATGCTTTTGTGGAAAAATAATAGATGATCACTCAAACATTTGGAGACATGCTGTTTTCTCCCGATGAATGTTTGAAAGAGTTTCCATCCCCAGCAACACTGAAAAGACGTGTTCTGATATCAACCAAGCCACCTAAAGAATACCTTAAGGCTAAGGAAGTTAAGGAAAAAGACTCAACGAAAGAAACGGATCAAGCTGATAGAGAAGCTTGGGGAAGGGAAGTTTCAGACCTTAAAGCCAGATACAATGATAAGGTGTAAAAAATGCATTACCAATTAGTTTAACCCATTTGAGTATGTCAGTTTCTTCAAGCAAATTCTATTTTTGCCACATTCTGACACTATTCCAAGCAGGATGAATCTGATGAAACAGAAGCTGACGATGATGATGAAGAAGATCCTACCTCGCAGCAAAATACAGCACCAGAATACAAGCGTTTAATTGCCATTCATGCTGGAAAGGGGAAAGGTGGACTGTCTGATTGGCTGAGGGTTGATCCTGATAAAGTAAGACGACTTAGCTTGAGTGAGCAAGAACTTGGAAAGGCTGTAGTTACTCACTCAAAAGAAATTATCAGGTATATTATCTTTGCTCCATCCATCAAATTAACTACGTGCAGTATAACCCTGTTCTTTGTCGATGTCCTAGATAGGTGGATATGCAAGGTGGATGACTTCAATTGCTTACCCAGTATGCATTTGCTTTCTTTTCCTCTGTGGCATTTTTCTGCAGGGGAGTTTTGGGTGAGGGTGGGTGCAGTGGCGGAGCCAAGATTTTCATTCAGGGGATTCACAAGTGTACACACGAACTAGTCGAAGGGGGTTCAACATTTACTATATATACAACAACAACAACATACCCAGTGTATTCCCACAAAGTGGGGTCTGGAGAGGGTAAAGTGTACGCAGTCCATACCACTACCTTAGATGAAGTAGAGAGGCTGTTTCCGATAGACCCCCTGCTCAGGACAAATAACAGTATAACAAGCAGAAAATATAAAAACAAACAACAAAATGGGTTAACACACTACTAGGTAAAAGAAACAAAACACCCACGGAGTAATACTATGAACTATATATTCTAGATCACACACATCACCAAAACACCACAAACAAGAAACTACAAGACACAGGCATAACACTATGACTACAGGTACATCGACAAACAAAGCACTTCTCCCTACTAGTAAGAACGCACTTCTACTCACTAACCCTCTACCCTAAACCGCGTCCTCCACCCCTGCCTATCAAGGGTCATGTCCTCTGTAAGCTGTAACTGCTCCATGTCATGCCTAATCACTTCCCTCCAATATTTCTTCGGCCTACCTCTACCCAGTTTGAAACCATCCATAGTGAGCCTCTCACACCTCCGTACTGGGACATCCGTGCACCGTCTCATCATATGCCCAAACCATCTCAACCTCACTTCCCGCATCTTATCTTCCACCGAAGCTACTCCCACCTTCTCTTGAATAAACTCATTTCTAACCCTATCCCTCCTAGTAAGTCCGCTCATCCATCTCAACATCTACTATATATACATAAAAAATAATTTTAACCATGTATAAATAGTGTGATTTTCTGCCGAAGGAGGTTCGGATGAACCCCCTGAGTATATGCTAGCTCCGCCCCTGGGGGGTGGATGTTCATAACCAAGGTATATAATTTTATTGATGTAATCTTTGTGATATGCGGAATTAAAAACCATTATACTTTGTTTTATGTGATAAAACGAGGGAAGATTGCTTGAGATGGTTTGGTCATATCGTATGTAGGCCTAAAATGTAGCAACCAGTGTAGGTGTTTAGGTTCAATGATGAAGGTGTTTAAATGGACAAGCTGGACATAAAATTACATATGAAGGAAGTTGTCTCAAACGACCTACAATCTCTTGGAATCCAAGCAGACATCGCAAAAAAATTACACAATTGAAACAAAAGATCTATATCTATATACCAACTAGTTGAGATTAAGGTTTAGTCATACCGGTACACTTACATTACCGTCATTATTTGCAAGGATCTTGCCATTCAAGTTAGAGACTTGTATGCCAGCAGTAAACGGGAGAACCTTTAGTGTTAGAGAGCCCCATATTATTGATTATTGGAATGAAACAAGTGCAAATGGAGCGAAATGGACATTGGATTTTCCAATCACAACTAGCTTGGGATTGAGGTGTCATCGTTGTTGTTGTTGGTGTTCTTGTTAGTCATGTGTGATCAAAGGAGTTTCAGATGACACAATCATCTCTTTTGATACTTCAAAATTCTGAAATATTATAGCAGAATTACTTGCTATAATGTGTCATGTAATTGTTCTACAGCACCCGTGTGTATGCCTTCTAAGTTTTTACCAATTTATTCGTGCCATGTACATGTAACAGACTGTATGTGCATAATTATGGTATGCTTACAGGTTCACTCAGAGGAACATGCTGAGAATATACCCAAAGGGAATACGTTTTGATTCATCTAATTACAATCCTTTTATTGCATGGACACATGGAGCTCAAATGGTGGCATTCAATATGCAGGTTAGTCTTCTTTCTTCATCCTGCAAGTAAACCCCCCAAAAAAAGGAAAGCAAAAAAAAAATAGCATTCATAAGAAAAAACCGTAATGTAAATTTAATCATTTCTGCTGTGCCTTGGTTAATTTTTAGAAAAAAAATTCTGTAGGAAAGACTAGATTTGCATAAATCCACAATGTCAGATAAAAAAAATAGAATTTAGTGTTTGAATCTCAGTGACCTTTTTCTTGGTTAGATCACTGCTGATATTACATTCGTGATTACAAGATTCACATGTGGCTTTTTCGCTTCATGATGTAACAATTGATTTAGAGGAAATAAGTGAACTATTAATCTTTGTTCTGTTTTCTCAAGGTGAAGGACATAGCAATTATAATTTATAAATACCTATATTTAGTTACCTATCCCTAAGAATGCGTATAAATCCTAGGGCTTCTTTACACTAGTGATCATTTTGACGTCCAACACATATCACATTAGAATTTATTTAAAGCTTTTTTCACACTTGCATATGTGTCGTGACTCCACTATCTGAAACAATCTCTCTACCCCACAAAGTTAGGAGTAAGATTTGCGTACATCCTAGTCTTCCCAACCCCACTTCTGGGATTACAGTGGGTATGTTGTTGTTTGAGTTGAAGCCTCAGATCTGTTACATTTTAAATGATTTGTCTGGAAATACTAGGAGGAGGAGTAACAATATGTCGTAATTTAGGGAGAGCTCAAAGGTGGTGTGACTTTGTTATATCAAACACCCCCCCACCCCCCAAACCCCCAATCCAACCCCCACTAGGCTGAGGCAATACCCCTTTAAGCACCCACTGAAAAATGCAAAATAGCTAAAAAGGTCACTTTCTTGGATGGTGGGTTATTTATTCAAGTTCTACTCTGTCACACTTGATTTTCACCATATAACTTTATTTGTTTCCAATATTGTTTTCTTTGTCAATTCGCTTGTCATAGTCTTCCCTAGGAAAATGCATAAACAAAAGTTTTGTGGCAGGGCTATGGAAGATCACTTTGGTTAATGCATGGTATGTTCAGAGCCAATGGTGGTTGTGGATATGTTAAGAAACCAGATATACTATTGAAAGCAGGTCCCAACAATGAGATCTTCGATCCTGAAGCAAATTTGCCTGTCAAAACTACATTGAAGGTACTCGAGGGGATCTAGTTTTTAGCTGGTTTTATTAGATTATGTATGGTTGATCATGTTGATGCAAATAATCCAAGGCTTCCTGAATTAAACAGGTCACCGTATTTATGGGTGAAGGGTGGTATTATGACTTCGAACACACACACTTTGATGCATACTCTCCTCCAGATTTCTACGCGAGGGTACATGAATATACTTAACCTTCATTATTATTTGGTTAATTTACTTCTTTAAATTCTGTATTTGCCATAATTATTCCTCAATACACTCTGGGGTTGAAAGTTAGGCCTAACCGCCTAAGAAATTACATGGAGACTCTGTCCTTTCACAAGTATCAACAGTCTGGGGAATCATTCAGCGGGTTATAGCAACAGAAGAAAAGAAGAGATTTCTAGTTTTTGGTTGATCAGGCGACACCTGGATTTGAACCTGGGAAAAAAGGAATGGCAGTCCTCTGCCTTACCACTTGGCCATGTCGCCAAAATGCTACAAATACAAAAAAAGAAGAAAACTTTTCTGGATTATTGAACTTCTTTGTTATTGTACTTGCACCTTGGATTCTGTTTTCCTCCGTTTCTAATGAATTGGCTATTGGGATAGCTTGAAAAGGAGAATCTGAATGGTTTAGGTGTGTATAAATGTATGCAGATAGGAATTGCTGGGGTTCGTGCTGATATTGTAATGAAGAAAACAAAGACACTAGAGGACAATTGGATACCAAATTGGGATGAACAATTTGAGTTCCCATTAACAGTTCCTGAATTGGCTCTACTACGCATTGAAGTTCATGAGTATGACATGTCAGAAAAAGATGATTTTGGTGGCCAAACATGTTTGCCTGTTTCAGAACTAAAACAAGGTATTCGCGCAGTACCACTCCACAACCGCAAGGGAGAGAAATATAATTCTGTCAAGCTACTTATGCGTTTCGAATTTATTTAACTGTGAGTTTGTTTTGTTTTGTTCTGTCTGTGGAAATAAAGATTTTGCATGGTTTGCAGGCTTGCTTCTGTGTTTTGTGGTACATTATGTATCTTTGTTAATGTGTACACGGAGATGTAAATATGATTATGTGGTAAAATGTGTGCAAATATTTTTTGTAAGATCGTTCAAATATTATGTATCTTTGTCAATGTATATGCTGAGATGTAAATATATCTGTGTTTGAAAACTTTTCCTGTTTATTTATAGTGACAATATTGATTTATTCTCATTTGTCTAAGCCCTATTAGTAATCGAGTTAATTCCCTAAATTGTCATTGAACTTGTGCAAACATTCCACTAATATAACTTATGTTTTTTTTAGAACAATATTGTCATTAAACTATGTACATCTTTCCAAAATAAGGTGAAACTAAAAAATAGTTAAAGGCATGTTTGGAAGGGCACAAAAGAATTGGAATTTGATGTAATTACATAGTTTGGCATGATATCCAATATGAAATAACAAGTCAATACTACTAAAGCAAATAAATTGAAACATAAATTCGACATTCAAAAAATAATAATATAATAGTATTCAAATTCCAATATAAAATAAAATAAGTTTCACCATAAGCTAAGTAAAAGTATAATTCAAAAGAAAAGAAACATAAGTCCATAATTTCACTCAATAATGAAATTTTACATTAATTCAAATACTAGAATAATAACGTAGTTTTGTGCTAAATGAAGAAAATAAAATATACGAGCAATTATATTGAATCATAAGAATAAGAAGTAAATGTTGGAAAATGAGAAGAAAAGAGATGAAAGATAAATGATGTAAAATTTTAAAAGTAAAAAAAAAAATAAAAATCAAAAAGAAAAAATATAAAAAAGTTATGTTTTTTTTTTTAATTTTATTTGTGAATTTATGTTTCAATTTGTCTGCTTTAATAGTATTGGCTTGTTAATTTATATTCCATGTCATGTCAAACTATGTAACTACATCCAATTTCAATTCTCTCGTGGCTTTCCAAACATGTCTTTAACTATTTCTTAGTTTCACCTTATTTTGGAAAGATATACATAGTTCAATGACAATATTGTCCTAAAAGAAACAAAAATGACTTTAGTGGAATGTTTGCACAAATTCAATGACAATTTAGGGAATTAACTCATTAGTAATCCTAAATTGTTAAGGATTTGGTAATTGTAGTATAAAATTAAGTAACAATATTGATTATTCTCATTTGTCTAACCCTATTAATCCTAAATTGTATAGGATTAGGTAATTGTAAAATTTATAAATTTTCATGTCTAACCTAAATTCTTGGTTATCAAAATCCTAAACCAACTCAAATTCATTTTTCCAAAATCAAACTATATAATACACTTGCTTCCTTTCTCAAATCAGTCCATTCACCAATAATTTTTTTTCTTTCTTGATTCTCTTTTTTTATAATCGTCCAAACACCGCCCAAACCCTACATCCCTTCTTTGCAACTTTCACGCCTTCTTAATTGAAAAAAGTTAAAAGAAAACTCAGAAATCATACCTTTTTGCTTAATTTTCTGTTCTTTTTTCTAACAATCATCCACACACACCCTTACGCGTGCCACTCTCATTGCAACTTCCATGCCATCCTGGTAGAACCATTATGAGGACATAATGGCGATTGCTCATTCGCATATTATTTGTTGAGATTCACAACAACAAAATATATTTCCGGTATAACCCTATAAGTGGCGACAATGAAGGTAGAGTGTACGTAACCTAACCCCTACCTAGGAAGTTACAGAGTTAATTGTTCCCCCCAAGAAAAGTATTTCAAAGTAGTTCGGGGAAAGTTAACCTTAACCCTACCTTGAGAGGTAGAAAGGTTGTTTCTAATAGATTTTCGGAAAAACCTAACCTTATCCCTACCTTGGGCCACCTTGGAAGGTAGAGAGGCTGTTTTCGTTAAACTTTGGAGCTAAGAAAAAGCATTTCAAAGTAGCTCGGAAAAGGTTAAACCTTACGTTAAGTTAAACATAAAGAGGTTGTTTCCAATAGATCTTCGGTTCAAGAAAAAACAGTTTGGAAAAAAGAAATATGAGTTTGATTCTGGATTTGAAAGAAGAAGGTGGCGATAATCTATCGATACTACTACCACCAACAAACTTTTCAGCAGTGGAAAATAACTACATCTACCGATCAGGATTCCCTCATCCCTCCAATTTCGCTTTCCTCCAATCACTCAATCTCCGCTCTATCATATACTTATGTCCAGAACCTTACCCCGATGAACACATGGAATTCCTACAAATTAACAACATCAACCTTTATCAATTCGGAATCGAAGGAACAAAGGATCCATCAACTATTTCAAGCAGAAGTGAAAGCATAGTGGATGCTTTGAGAGTGATAATCGATGAGAGAAATTATCCGGTTTTAGTACATTGTAATAAAGGAAAGCATCGAACT
The DNA here is from genome assembly GCA_031232105.1 of Capsicum rhomboideum. Classification (NCBI taxonomy): domain Eukaryota; kingdom Viridiplantae; phylum Streptophyta; class Magnoliopsida; order Solanales; family Solanaceae; genus Capsicum; species Capsicum rhomboideum. Next base: position 165,662,250 of record CP124714.1, read on the forward strand.
GGTTGCGTTGTTGGATGCTTGAGGAAATTGCAGAACTGTTGTTTGGATGCTGTGGTTGAAGAGTACAAGCATTTTGCTGGAGCAAAGTGGAGAGAAACTGACCTAAAATTTTTAGAGGGCTTTGATGTTCAAATATTATTTGAGTATTTCAGTTACTTGTGATATTCATGTTTTGGACAGCACTAACAGTGTGTTTGGATGGTTGTTACCATGACATTGTATTGTTAGATTAAATATCATGATTGTTTTGATTGTTACTTAAATTAGTATACGTACTCGTGTGATGCGTGGATAATATGAAAGTATTAATTCTACTCTCTCCATTTCAAAATAATTGAATTGTTGAGGTAATGCACACATATTAAGAAAAAAAGAGTAAGACATAAATTAGTTATTTTTTCCATTTTTGCCCTTTTTAATTAATTGGCAAACTATTTTTGAAAAGTAAAAACATTAATCATCAAAACTACTCCCAATACTCACTTATGTGATCAATTTATTCCTAGTGTAAAATTCAAAATGTGGATCTTAAAATGACTAAACTTCTTAATTGAACAAATTTTTGGAGGTAAAACCTTAAAAATTTAGATTAAGCCAAATTTAAAAATTTAATTTTCCTCTAAATTTTTTTTATAAAAAAAGTTTACTTTAACATGATTTTTAGTTAATTTAACATGACTACAACACAATTTGATCTAAATATTTCATTTGATACAAATGAACTTCAAATTTGGTATGAAAATGAATTAGAAAAGAAGGAAAGTTATATAGTATCATTGTCAATGAAAATTCAGCCACATTAATGTAAGAAAGTTTCAAGAAAATTAGAAAGTTCCAAGAAAATTAAGTTTTTTGGAACTCATAACCTAGAAAATTAAGTTGTAAATGAAGGTAACTATGGAAAAAAGTCTAAAAAATTCTCTTGAATTTTGAACAATTCAATTATTTTGAACTATAAAAAAAGTCTCAACAATTCAATTATTTTGGAATAGAGGGAGTAATTGTTTTATATTGGAATGTTTCGTTCAAGTAATCATATTACCTTAAACAGTCCAACTATCATATTATTTATCAATGAAATGTGGAAAGAAAAAAAATTCTACCCTCCCCACCCTTACCCCACCTCCACCTCATCTCCACATCCCGTCCCCCACCCCAATCTCCCCACCACTAATCAAATCTATATGAAAAAACAATCATGTAATTGTTAAAAAAAATAATGTTTCATATTTTTCTTTATTATATTATTCACGATTTAAAAATATTAAGTAGATTGTTAATATTCCCCTCCCCTCCCCCCAACCCACGTCTAATTAAATCTATATGAGTAAAAACAATCATGTACTTGCAAAAAGCTTTTATATTTCATGTTTTTCTTTTTCATGTTTTTTTTAGTATCTTATTTACAATTTATAGATAATTTTTTTATTCTATTGTCCTCTATCTCTTCCGTCTAAAATTTATAAATATATATGTATTATCTAATTACGTTTATTATATTCTCAAATTTAGTTAAAATCCCCCGCCTCCTCCAATCCTCCGTGTATATTTTTACTGCTGTATTTTAATTACTTTACTTTTTTCAAATTTAACTTTGAATTAAATTATTTTTTGTGTTACACGCATAAATAGTTGAGTTTTCTTCTCTCTTATCTCAAAATATAAAAAGTAGAATAAAGAAGTTTTGTTATACATAACAAAATAAATGAAATATATATTAGAAAAAGACTCCAAAATAATCTAATTTGTTAAAAGTGGTTATAATTTAAAATTCAAGTTGAACACTTTCACATCTATCAAAATATAATTTTATCTCATATTCTATGATTTATCTTCGTGTTTTTTATTTTCGTTCTTTATAGTATTAAACTAAATGACACCCAATATCACTAAAAAGGTTTAAACATAAATGTGAATTTGCAAGTAAAATTAAAAGAGGATAAATAAATTAAAATATCTAAATGTCTATAAATCTGTTTTATTATTCTCCTAAAAAAGTAAATATGCGAATTTAATATTAAATACAAAAGACACACAATTATGGATTGCGTACAATTGAATTAAATATAGAAAAACTATGAAATACGACAATATTAAAAATAAGAACAATAATATCAAATACATATTTTGAAAAACTTAAGCTTGTCAACTATTCCAACAAAACTCCTACTTCCGCAGTTATCTATTATTCTCTTCTCTGTATTCTTCTTTATCTCTTCTGCAAGTCAACAATAGCAACAAATTTTTCACTAAAAAATTAAGAATAAACTCTCAAGAACTCTTCTTCATAAATTAAACAATAGAAATATTATTAATTTGAAACCGTTTTACCAATCTTTTACTTATCGTCGTCGTTTCAATTATTAGCGATTTCTTTTTCTCCTTATCTTCTTGGGAGGTGTTACTATTTGTAGTGAGAGGCGAAGAGCCACGAGAAGTAGATAGAGATAACATCAATGGTTGTGGACTTGTTCCTCTTCGTTTACATTAACAGAGGAAGATGAAGATGCAAAAATCATATCGTTCCTGCATATAAAAAAAGAAAAATGTTAAATTAAAAATATTTTTATAAAATGAAGAATACAAAGAATGCAATAAACAAATTCACCAATTAAGCTAATGATATAGGAGTATATATAAGAGAGACTAAGAAGCTAGAACCCATTCCATTTCAAATTTCATTTAAATTCAAATTTGAAATATTAATTTGTTATTCTTTCTTATCCTTACTTATTTCAAATATGATGTATATTTACCTAATAATTTATATATTTGAATTGAGATAAATATTTGAAACCAATGAGATAATAATAATAATAATAATAATAATAATTATTATTATTATTATAAATATTTTCTACAAAAATAAGGGTTCAATAATAATTATTTACCTGTTATAAGATTCAAAAAAGTACAATTAAAACTCTTTTTATTACTATCTACTACTATTAATACGTACCCACTACTTTTTTTTTCAAATTATTATTATCATTGTATTTTTTATCTTTCATTTAATATTTAAATGTAATTCAAATATAACGTATTACTACTGCCACTACTACTATTACTACTATTACTACTATTTTATTTATTTATTTATTTATTATTATTATACTATATATTCAAATATAATATACTACTACTACAAATCAAATATACATACTAAAGATTAATTCAAATAACTTTCTCTTTTAATTGGTTAAGTTGGATAAGATCAATTCAAATGTCAAAATCAAGTTATATTAATAATTTATTAAAATTACAATGAGAAATCATCATTGCGTGCAAACTCGAAAAGTTTACTTTTTTTCGGAAATTTATTTCACTTTATTGAAAAAAGTGAAATTTATTTTACTTATTTTCACTCCTACTTCTCTCACAAAAAGTAAAAAAGAACTCTAATTTTTTTCATGGCCAAACATAACTCCAACTCCAACTCCAAAAAATTTAATTTTCATGGCCAAACGCCTATTTAGATTGATAAAAAATAATGATGTAGATTTCAAGACAAGATTATCTTTTGAAAATTAAGAGATAATGTAAGTTTATTTTTCATTTAAATTATTTTGTTAGTTTTCAAATTCAAATATATACATATATAAAATTTGGTCCCAAAAAAAAAGAGTCCAACATGCTCAAATTGTGGCTAGACAGTTATAATATTTAACTAATTCAATTTAATATGATAACTCCCCAAGATTAAGAAAGAGAGTCCTACTTACCTTGAATTATGGATTGACAGTTACCACATTTAGTTACATACTTCATTCATGATAGGTTTTAATCTATTTTAAAAAAATTATAGTAGGATAAATTCAAATCAAATTGATCAATATTTCAAATTTAACTTTTTTTAAAAAAATAAATTTGCAGAGTTTGTTTGATATATGCGTGGTCTTTTTTAATATATTATTATTATTATTATTATCTATTTGGTCTGTTTTTTTAATTTTATTCTTTTTTTTGTTTCTCTTTTTTGAAATAAAAAGTGAGCATATCTTTTAAACAATTTTCACCCGAAATATATGTAAAATTGTATTAAGTCAAACGTAAGTTTTTTTTTTCAATTTTTTATACCTAAATATAAATGGATAAATAAATTAACTTAATTATCTTGAATTCAAAATTAAAAATATAAGTCAATATATACAAATAAATGGTAGGAGAAAATTGCAGCCATATCCAAATAGTAAGTGAAGTTTGACTGATGAAGAAAATTTTAGTAATTGATTCACTTCGTCTTATACTTTTTTAATAATTTTATTTCCAATAGAGTCGAGAATGAATAAGTATTACTACTATTACCACCACGTACGTATTACTACCATTATTTATTGATTATTATTATTATGATGATGATGAAATAGTTTGAGTTTATTTAGGACTCTTCAATTATGAGTTCCTAGTTTTAAGCTAATGATTTTTTTTTCTTCTAAAAGTCTAATATTTTCAAATTTAAATATTTTAAATCTTTTTATTTAAAACTATTATTACAATATTATTAGTTTTGTCCTAAATCTATACACTTGGCTAGATTTTATGCTGCCACTTGGCTAATTGTGGTGCTTCATCCTTTGCTTTATAATATATATAGATTTTATTGTATCGTCAAGTTCCATCGTTAGGTAATGACAAAAAGTATCATTTTATGTAACGACCGATTTGGTGGGATTGCGTCGTTACCTTATATTATTTTTTCTCATTTTACCTTAACTTATTATTTAATAATCTTATTTTATCCGTTATCCTACATTTTAATAGTAGCCCCACCATGTACCCTATTTTTCTAGTAGTAGTAGGTTTATCCTTTAAATTATTGATGTGTGAGATTATGTAACGACAAAAAATGATACAATATAATCAATCCAAATGTTGTATTCATTAAAACAATAAAACAAAATACAATACATTATGAAACAATGCGTAACAACCATCCAAATAGAGTGTAACTGTTACTCCCTCCGTCCCAATTGAGGTTGGATTTCAGCTCTCTGGTCAAGGTCGAATGTTGAGGTTGAAAGAGAGTTTTGAAAAGTACTTTTCTTATGTAATATTTTTCTTAAATTTGAGGAAAATAAATCTACTTGGAAAACATTTTCCAAAATATTTAACTCGACCAAACATGAAAACATTTTTCGAAAAATATTTTCTTTCATACTGCCATAGATATCAAAATTTTGTGGACTCTACAAGAAGAATCCAATTTCTGTTTGAGTTCTTGGAGACTACTTTACCCTAAACCTAGCTTGGAGACTACTTTACCGTAAACCCTAATTATGACTATTTAAAGGGTGGCATGTTCCTTGAAGAGACATCTCCAAAATTCCATAAAATCATGGAATATCACAAAGAGATCAAAACACTCTCTTCTTGATAATCAAATACATCAAGAAGAAGCACTAACCCCCTTTCATGGAGTTCAAATTCAAATCTTCCTACTTTCGAGAAATACACTACTAATAGCCTCGAGTTATGGAGAAAATTCATATAAAATTCAAATCTTCCTGCGTTCTACAAATATGCTACTAACAGCCCTCAAATCATGAAGAAAATCAAGAGAACAAACAGAATTGTACCCGCAATTGTTTATCAATAAAAATTTTCGTTTCTTCATGATTTCGTTTGTGGTTGAAATTTATTTTCCATGAATTAAATTTTATTGTAAACAAATTGACACGCCCAGTGGGACCAAATCTGCCTTTCATCTCTTCTCTCACAAAGAAGATCTGCAAATCTGGAGTCACAAAACCGATGAAAATTACTTTAAGCCTTGTCTTTGAGTTTCATCAAGTCTACACTCCGACAAGTCATGAAGTAGGGGGCATTTATAGACATCAAAATTTTCTGTACTCTACAAGAAGAATCCAATTTTTGTTACAGTTTTTGGAGGCTACTTTACCCTAAACCTAGCTTGGAGACTACTTTATCCTAAATTCTAAATTGTGCCTATTTAAAGGGTGGCATGTTCCCTTGAAGAGGCATCTCCAAAATTTTATAAACTCATGGAATATCACAAAGAGATCAAAAGACTCTTTTCTTGATAACCAAATACATCAAGAAGAAGAACAAACCCCCCTTTCATGGAGTTCAAATCCAAATCTCTCTATTTTCGAGAAATACGCTACTAACAGCCCTCGAATTACGGAGGAAATTCATATCAAATCCAAATCTTCCTATGTTCGAGAAATACGCTACTAACGACCCTCGAATCATGGAGAAAATCAAGAGAAAAGAATCAAGAGAACAAACAGAATTGTACCCGCAATTGTTTATCAATAAAAATTTTCGTTTCTTCATGGTTTCATTTCTGGTTGAAATTTATTTTCCATGAATTAAATTTTGTTGTAAACAACTGCATACCCTCAATCTTTGCTCTATCATATACAAAAGAAAACATGAAATTCATACGAATTAACAATATCAACTGAAAGAGTTGGTTTGATTTTTGTGGGGTTTAATCCCTGTGGAAGAAAATCTCATGTGTCAAATTACTTGACTAGGAAGTAAACTTGGAGAGCAAGCAAACATTGTTTAGGATTTGGTAGTTGTAGTAAAAAAGTTGGTAACAATATTGGTTTATTAGTAATCCTAAATTGTATAGGATTAGTAAAATTTATAATTCATGTCTAACCTACATTCTTTGGTTATCAAAATCATAATCCAACTCAAATTCAATTTTCCAAAATCAAACTATATAATATACTTGCTTGCTTTCTCAAATCAGTCCATTCACGAATCATATATATTTTTTCCCTTCTTGATTCTCTTTTTAATAATCGTCCAAACACCGCCCAAAACCCTACAATCCCTCCCTTGCAACTTTTCTTTTATGATAATCATCCAAACACCCCCTTACCCTTGCTTCCCTCATTGCAACTTCCATGCCACCCTGGTAGAACCATTATGAGGACATAATGGCGATGGCTCAATTCGCATATTATTTGTTGAGATTCAACAACATATAACCCTATAAGTGGCGTTTAGGAGGGTGAAGTCTACGTAATCATACCCCTACCTTAGAAGTTTCAGAGACAGTTTACAATAGACCCCCGACTCAAATTCAAAGCCATTAGGAAAAAGAAGAGACTAGAGAGGAAAAAAAGATTCAACAACTGCTTCGAGAAAAAAGAAAGATTCAACAATAACATACTCAATGTATATAATTCCATAAGTAGGGTTTGGGAAGAGTAGAGTGTACGCTATGATATCCGCACTCAATCTCCGCGCTATCATATACTTATGTCCAGAACCCTACCCCGATGAACACATGGAATTCCTACGAATCAATAATATCAACCTTTACCAATTCGGGATCAATGGAACAAAGGATCCATCAACTAGCTCAAGCAGAAGTGAAATCATAGTGGATGCTTTGAAAGTGTTAATTGATGAGAGAAATTATCCGATTTTAGTACATTGTAATAAAGGGAAACATCGAACTGGTTGCGTTGTTGGATGCTTGAGGAAATTGCAGAACTGGTATTTGGATGCTTTGGTGGAACTTGGAAGAGTATAAGCATTTTGCAAATTATATCATTGAAATACTATAACGACTCCTCCTGGAATGAACTATCAATTTACAAAATATGGAGAAAGAGGAAAAAAAATCTCTTTGAATTGCTATGTGATTCTTCTGCCAAATTGTTCTATACTCAAATGTAAAAACGATAAAATGGTGACATCCGCCTACAGGGATGACGATCTGCAACATCAACAACAGGTCCTGCCGAATTGATCTCATTGCATTTGGAGTATGACCACTTCTTGGACACTCACATTAATGGTCTTGTGGCATGACAATGTTGTTGATTACCATAACTTTATTCTCAACCGATACAGATTCACTTGATTTCAATATATGAATATATGATTAGAAACCACAGCAAATTTAGTGTTGGAAATTTGAAAATACAAGTGATGCAACAGTCAGGAAATTGGGAATAAAACCGAAAATACAAGAGATGCAATTCACGCATCCTACATGGGAAATTTTGTGAAATGCACAAGTCCTAAGTGTCAAATCGCGTGAGATTTTCCACATAGAAGGCGTGTGTCTAAGTGTTCAACATTATGATAGTTTAAGTTCTTACTTGTGCACACTCAAAATTGGAGCACATAGATGCCAATTGAGGCCAATTTAAAGGAAACATTTATGTATTATGCCAAAACACAATATCAAAAAAATTGATATCGAGCTCTGCATTGCAGTCTCCCACTGACTTAAATCAGTTTAATTCAATCGACAATCTACTGAGAAAGGTTTGATTTAACTTAGAACCTTAGGAGAAAGAGAAGCTGAGCCAGACTAAGCCTTGAACAATGGAGTAACAAACAAATAACATTGCTCTACATCATCCCAGGAATAAATCCTTCAGTATGTCTCTCCATGGCATTTATTCATTAAATCAAAAGAATGTCTAAATAGTTCAACTCCATTGTACAAAGATTGCAAATTACACTGGCACAAGATTAGTCAAGAAATAAATGTTTTTTAGACTTTAAACTCAAGTCTCATACCGCTGAAACAGTTCTTCTTAAAATTGGAAACCGCAACATTGAACCAGAGAGCCAAGTAGCAAATTTTGATAAATAGTTATAGTCAATTTGACTACCAAAAGATTCTTGCGGGAAGACGTATAGTCGTCAAGGGTTCTGAATACTACTTGTATTGGAGATTCTTCAATTATAATGGTTCAAATATTATGGTGTTACATCTAATAGAAGTAAAACTCTATGTGTCTAAATCCAGAGGAATGAATACGCAAAAAATAACTCTCAGGGTCGCACAACTTGAGATCTAAATCAACAGGGCACCGGATCAATTCTACAACGCAAGTATTAACAATTACTCAGTTTGATTACCTGCTGAAAGAGCTCAGATAGTAGAATTTTGGCACACTCTGGTCCTCATTATCCTAACAATAGCAGCATCAATCTGCATACATAGGCAGAGAATATTGGATAAGGTCAACAAAAGAACAAAAATGAGAATTGTCCTTTAGTGTTTTAAGAGTCCATGCTTGCAATTTCTTTTACTGATAATTAAGTTTGGCCAAGAGTCATGCTAGGCAAGTATGTTTAATATGAATGTTGAATATACCAACACTAGAATCGTGCAGGAAAATGATAACACATTGTTCAACCAATTAGCAGGTCTGTTAAAGACTAAATTTTGATGCAACTTGTTAAACACAACACAAAAGGTTCGTCTGTTAAGAAGGCTGCAGCAAGTTCTAATTGAATGAAATATTAAAATAGAGTGCGGAGGCAACAGAACAAACCCAGTATTGTCTGTCCTGAAATACTCTTTCAGTGGTACTCGTGTTCTTCTGCAGTATATCCATAATATGAACGACAATTACCTGTACACATATACAGATTGTTATGTTTGTCATACCTTGTACGAATAGCAATTCACTATGCGCTAACATCTTTGTTTCATCTATTTGCTAACATCAGATTTTTTGTTTGAGCAATCGACACATTTTAACACTACAAGAATTGAGGCATTCATGTATTTGTCAACATCACACTTTTTTTCTTCTCTTACCGAAGAATTGACTCACTTACAAGTTACAAGTTTTAGCTTTTAACATAAAACACAGAAAAGAATATACTTCATCATCATTTTGAAAAATATATTTAACAGAGATGACGTATATCAAGTAACTATAGTCAGAGGCGGATCCAGGATTTGGAGTCTCCGGGTGCCAAGTAGACTCATCGATTAAATCAACCGGAGACTCCAAATCCTAGATGCGAGCCAATTTATGGCCAAGGGGTTCATTCGAACTCCCTTCGGCGAAAAACTATACTATTTATACATGATTAAAATTATTATATATATATATATTGAACCCCCTTCGACTAGTTCGTGTGTTTACTTTTTTCGATTTTGAACCCTTTTAGATTTTGACTGCTTCAACTTTTTTACTTATTCTAAAAGAGAAAACAAAAATATCTTTCAAAGTTACAAAGGGTTGTGGACATTGAGAAAGCAGCAAGAGAAGAAGTAAGAAGTGCGATGGGGCTATTGGCAGAGCCGGTTTAGGAAGAAGATCGAATGGACATGATTTTATTAAAAGTTGATGAGAGAGAAAGAGAACAAAACTTATTCATCTTTTAATTTTATATTAAACAAATACTAATTAATAAGAAGTTAAAGAAAAGTCATAAAGAAGGAACACAACTGAATTTAACTTAAAAATATTAAGTTGCCAGCAGGTTTCGAACCTGTGCACCTTGGGCGGAATAAATGACCCTCTGCCACTGGCACCATCAACCACTTTGGTTCTTTGGGTGGCAAGTGTATTATTTATACATATTCTGTATATATATTACCTATATATATAGAGTTTCCGTTGAAGTTTGCGGGTGGCGTGGCACCCCCAAGGGCATGAATAAATCCGCCCCTGACTATAGTCCCAACCCGTTGATAGATTCTGCATGTAGATGTGCACTGATTTTTGCTATAGCTGGGAAGGAAAGGAGAAATGCGCAACCTACATTTATTTGGTGCCTCTATACTTGCAGTAGACAATTCACTCCATCGGCCTTTCTTGCTCCTAACCAAACATCCATCTGACCACCAAAATCAAATGCCACGACTATAAATGATAAGGACTTTGAAAACTGCCCAGTGAGAACACATATGCTTCTCCAGATAAGGAGTAATACTACCAATTAATAAGTAAACGTGAACATTATAGTCCATCAATCATCGACTAATTATAAATCAGGAAACATAATTTATTGTAAAACTAAAAAACAACAGAAATTCAGTAACTACCTTCGGTTCTTGCATGAAAGGATCAAAATTTTACGTCCTCCAAATATATTCAAAGAAGTCATAGCTTATGGATATACACTTTTGCAGCATAATTAACCAACACTTCCTGAAGCAGGGCACAAAATTTCTATATGGACCAATTCATCAAACACTCTATGGGCATCGTCAACACCATTAAATCTGATTCTCCATTAAAGTGTTTGTAAGAATTGGAAAAACATATGCTGCAAACACCAAGTGCATATGATACTCTCAGTTTAATTTTTATCTTTTTCGTTCTTTTATTCTTTATTCTTAATATAGATTTCACTCTCCAGACAAACAATGTTAAAAATATCATTTGAGGTTGTTCCTTTTCAATAGTTGACAAAACATATGCATAATCATTGGTTCAATAACTAATCCAATGGAATCTTAATAAGCCGGAAACAACTTAGCAAACACTTCACAAAGAAGTTTTGCGATTGATCATCTTCTTTAGAAGTGAAGCATGTATTACTAATTCAATTCATAGAGGTGTAAAACAAAGGACAAAAGATACGAAGTAAAAAAAAAACAAAAAAAAACACTTATCAACAGAAGCCAATCGCATGTTAAACAACTTTGGAACAGTGAAAACTAGTATTGTCGGCAATATCTAAACTTACTATATTTGGTGTGGAAGTCTCAATGAGTATGAGCGAGAAAGGGTGAGTAGTACACCTTGGTTGGTCAGAGAAGAAGAATAGGGAGAGCGTGAGCGATGTGGTTGTTCAATTTAAGTGGATATTCAAATTCAATCGATGAAGAGGGGGATTAGGTTGAAGGGTTGGGAGAGAAGACGGTGAAAAGGGCGAAGAGTTGGGAGGCTGATGGTATAGTGAATTGGTCGTGCCTTTTGGGGAGGTGCCGGTTTAGGTTGGCGACGTTTTATATTCAGGGGAAAACGCTAAATAGGAAGAATGTGGTGTAGGTGTGCCATGTGGCAGGGCTACGACCCTCTTTTATATATATACAAGTGGGGTGGAGCCCGTGCTGTGCACGAGTCCAATGATCTGTCAATTTTCAATGTTATTCTATAGATGCTGGGAATTTCATATTGTTTTGATTCATGAAGGATCATCCATATGATAGAAATTGCTATGCTTTTTCGATTCCTTACATCCTGTTTTGATAGGAGAAAAATTCTTTGTTTAAAGAGTTTGTTCCAGTTAGAGCCAAGGAAACAATGTGCAGTATGAATTAAAGGGGGTGAAAATCTTACATGATTCAATGGTATTAAAATACAGCTCTGTACACAGTTTTCTTGTAACATTCAATGCACATATACATACATCCAACACAGAATGCACGGTAGTGCCTGGGGAGCTCAGCAGAACCACGATCTCAAAAATGGCAATCTCTTTGTATTCATTATCAGGGAAGCTAATGTCAAAAGTACTCCAATACATTTAAAATGCGGGAGGCGGAATAATACAATAGCATTGGAGAGAATGGACATCATACTTTTATATATTGCTATGACACTGCCACGATTGCGTCCTACCAGTGAAGAAATAATAAGGAGGTAGATCTTCTAAAATGTTGAAGCCAAGCTCTGGTATTTGAGAGCGGTACCATAGGAGTTCCAGAAGGTAATATGAGGGATATGTGTATTGTAGAAGTCTCTTTAGGTAAAGTTTTGTACAAATAATCTCAGAGGCTCTTACACTTATATTTATGTGGGTGAGAAGTTAGATTTATGGGCTTTGCAAGGATACTGCAAAATAACAACAAAATTGTATCAGAATGCTACATTGCAACTTTAAGAATGTATATAATATAAAATTTCAGTTGGATTTTCTAGTTCCTCTGCAGGATTAGGCAGTGGTTGCTTTGTCCATCAACAAAAGCATTACTTTATTAAGAAGGTGAAAACAATGGGAAGAATAATTACACCACATAAACATAAATAAACACTACAAAAATCTTGCCAAAAGCGACATCTATTTCAAGGGGTTTCGAACTTGAGACCTCCATAATGGAAGTCCAAGCCAAACCATCTGAGCCAGCCGAAGGGTTAAAGAACAGTGTTATCAGAATTATCAGCATCTTAGAGGGAAACATTAGAAATCTCATTGTTTTCTAAGGAAATAAACAATTCACAAAGTCTGGAGCATATTACTATCAGCTTCAGCAATTATTTGTGTCCTCCTAAGAGAGTAGCTGAAAGGTTTTTGTAAGCAGTGAAAAGATTCCTATAACCATGTTATCATTAGATTATCCATCACACAGTTGTGCGAGGATTAAACATTTCCTACGAGATTAAGCTTGTGCACTAACAGCATATAATTTCATTTTGCACCCTCAAGCTGAAATAATCTTAACATACAAGTAACTTCTTATAGCAAACCTGATTCAATAACCTTGGAACAGAATCTTTTAGCTACTCTTTCCGTTTCAATTTGTCTATCCTACTTTCCATTTTCGTCTATTTTCCTATTTAGTCTAGCAACTCTTTAATTTCAACTTTTCACATGGCAGGTTAAAACCACAAAAGTAAAGGATAGTTTGGTACATTTGACATATTTTTAATCAAACATCACAAGATTCAAAAGTCATTTTTCCCTTTCTCCGCGTCAAGTCAAAATGGGATATAACAAATTCAAACGGAGGGAGTATTAAATGAAAGATTGAACTACACAAATAGTGTAAAAATTCTTTATACTATTCATACATATATTACCTAATAGAGGGAGAAGCTTTTGCTTTCTGTAAGAGTAAATCTCTGCTTTCTTTGTTTTTCCTTTTTGATTGGTTAATGCGATCTCTACTTTATTAATTTCAACGAAAGGAACTCATAAAGAGAAACTATATGGTTAACTCAGAAGAAAAATATTGTTAAATTACCTTTTCGCCCATGGGGACGGCGATACGACAGTCACAGCTATGGCTACTCATGACACAATGCACATGCCATGATCCAGTAACAGTGATAAACGCGGTATCCAAATAACAATCAGCTTCAAGCGAAATCCCATTCATCTGAAGAAGAATCATCACAGCGGCGGAGCTTTGGAAAATAATTGTAAACTAACTTAATTCCCATATCCAAACATACAAGAACATTTAAAGTAAGTAAGTTAATATTTATTTCCTACTAATTAAGAATATGGACATGGGAATTGTGAACTTACCTTGGGAGTATCCAGACAGTGAGATCAAAGAAAAAAATGAGAGCTTTCCTAAGTCCCCTGCCAAAGCAAGATATCGTTTAGGTTTAAGTTTACAGAGAGATCAATGGGTTAAGAAGGTAAATTTTAACAAATTGAGTACAAAGGAAAACATCACTTTTATAATATACATAATCAGGCAAGGTTTACTATATTCTAACCATTTCAGCAAATTAATAGCTAGTAACAGGTAAGGTCTACTTTAAATTGTTACTAATTGACTGAGAATTTGAGAAGTTCATTCCTTTAACTCTCAAATATGAGCCACCTAAGAATTCCTTTAACTCTCAAATATGAGCCACCTAAGATCATTACCAAGTAGTTTTGCATTGCTGGACACACAATATGGATAACAAATACTCAGCAATATGATAGACTATTTAGTTTCTCCTCTGAAAAACAGAACAATAATAATTTTGAGGGAAGAAAAAGAAATCCAGCTCAAGAATACTGCATGATGACACTAAAATTGGTTGATGGTGAGGGGAAAAAGAAGCATGAATAGTTCAGGTAAAACTATAGTCATGCATTTAGAAAATCCAACAAAATTAACAACATATTTGGTCTGCAAGTTTGAATCACAGGTCTTGCATACTAGCATATTTCGGCACTGCTATTTACTTTGTACTCAATTTTTTTACATTATTCAACCTACATCCAGTTTTTGACATACATCAAATATGGTGTGTTAAGTCTAATTTCAGACACCTCAGTCATATGTGCATGAACTCCAGACAAAAATATCTGAACTTCATAGAAGTCCAGGCAAAAGTGATTGAACTTTAACTGTACGTGGCTGAAGTTTAGGTGAAAATGGTTGGACTTCAACCATATGAAACTTCAGACGTTTTGAAGTTGCACATGTTTGAAGTTGTTTCAAAGTGAGTAGACATGTAAAAAATTATGAACTTAGGGCATAACTTAAATAGTGGCACCAAAGTTGGGTATCTGTGCACTTCCCCAAAGATCAAGTCTCTGTAAGTAGTGAGAGACACCTCAATCTCAAGTTGTGTTCTTTGGGCCGAAAGTGATGGTATTTAGAAGGATTCCATTATGCTCAAATAACTAAACAATGTAGCACACTTTTATTTAAAGACAGTTAAAACAGACCTAATACTCTAGCAATGAAATCCAAGAATGAAAGAATCATGGAAACTAACACCTAACATCTCAAAATACTTCAATCAAAAACTATCTAGTGACTTGCCGAGGGAGCTGATATTGGTGTTTCACGCCTAATGTCTTCCAGTTGCTGAAGAACTTGTTGAAGTTCTGGTCGAGCTGATGGCAAGGGATCAACACAGTGCAAAGCCAATTTTAGTGTAATTAACAATTCATCACCAATTATAGATGCACCCCTCATTAGTTCCAAATCAAACACCTCATTTGTTCCCTCCTCTTTCACAATTGATGCCACCTTTCTAGGCAAATCCACACCATTTGCCTCACCTGGAGACTTGCCAGTTAGGAGTTCCAGTATAATGACTCCCAGGCTGTAGACATCCGTCGTCACGCTGGCTTTCTTGAGCTTATTAAGTTCAGGTGCGCGATATCCAAGTGCCCCTGCTGTGGCAATTACATTTGAATTTGCAGCAGCAGTTACAAGGTGCGAAAGGCCATAATCTGCAATTTTTGCATCTGTTTTCATCAAGCAGGACATTGCTCGACGTAAGATTCCCATGAATGATGTTGGCATTAGTGTGAAGGTACAGAAATCCCCTCGTCGTCCCTTTTGCTATTCTCATCCTTGTTGGCCAATCAACTGGTGTATCCGTGCCACGAGCTACAAAACAATAAGCTATATTACCGCCTCCACACCAATTTTCTACCCTTTTCAGTTTTGAGACGTTTCAAACCATTTGACATCATTCTATCATTGATAAGATCATTCTACACAGCCTTCTCAACCACAACAACATACCCAGTGTAGTCCCACAAAGTGGAGTCTAAGGAGGATAGAGTGAATGCAGACCTTACCCCTACTTCAGAGGTAGAGAGGTTGTTTCCAATAGACCCTCGGCTCAAGGAAAAAAGGGTCCAAAGCAGTCCAGAAAAAGAAGTAATGGAAGTACATGAGACAAAAGATAGTAATAAAACAGTAGTATAACAACATAATCCGATAGTCAAAGTACAAGAAATAACAAATAGTAACAGAAATCGAAGGACAAGAAACTACGAGAGTAATACTACAACTACTAGTATGGGCGACCAGCATGACAATGCACTCATACCTATAACCTATCTATCCTAATTTGTATCACCTATCCCCATACTTCTTCGGTCTACCTCTACACAATCTTCTCAATTTTAAAAAATCAGTTTTAGAACTTTGATGTAATGTTTTTCTCAACCAAACTAGTTATCCGGTTTTGTCTTTATTGTTCTTATTCATTAGCATGATATGACACATAATCCAAATATCATTATAAAATCAGACGAAGAAAGTATCTGATTCTCAAAATATAAAAGAAAACAATGTCAAATGGAAATCTGTTCTGCTTACCATGAAGAAAATGTGCCAGACTTCCTTTAGGCATGTAGTAAAAAATAAGAAGTTCTCCCCTTTTGTCCCAATGTAATAAGCCCTAATAGCCAGAAGATTAGGATGCCTTATCTTTCCGAGAACATTGACTTCTTTCTCAAATTCCCTCTGAGCTTTTGTGATCTTTTCTCTCATTCTTTTCACTGCAACTTGATTTCCATCTTCTAATGTGGCCTCATACACCGTACCATAAGTGCTCTTTCCCAATATATCTGCATTAGCACATAGAAGATCATCTGCACTGAACATCATACCTCCACCAAAATGGACAAGTTTTCCTCCTGTATCTCCTGCTGCCTCAACTCAGTGGCGGAGCTACAGCCGACGAAGGGTGGTCAGATGAACACCCTTCGTCGGAAAATTTTTCCGAGTATATAGGTAAAATATAGATATTTTTGAATATATACCTATTATTGAACACCCTTGACAAGCTAAAAATGCTTAGCCCAGCGGCCAAGGGTGTGCAAGTTCACCTTACGAGTGCAGGTTCGAACCTGGGGCTGACATTTTATTTAATCACTCACTTCTTTTTCTAAAAGTATGAACACCCTTCACCAAAATCCTGGCTCCGCCACTGCCTCAACTTCTCTGGCAGTAGGAGGAACACCCTTTACAACCTCTGCTGTTTTGGCTTCATTTCTTTTCTTGATCAAGCAGCAAAGGAGAATGCAACAGTCTAGAAATAAAACTATTATAATAAAACCTACTACTATAAGAATAATGTCCTTAATACTTCGTTAGCTACCTTGTGTAGCCTCAGAAGGCATAACAGGACATGGATTCGAAGTATTATAGCCACATAGCTGAACATTACCCACAAAGGCACTTGAATTGAATTTCTTAGCAAGATAAGTAGGAACAGGAACAGACAGAGAATTATATGAAACATTAAAGGAACTAAGATTTGGTAAATCACCCCCAGACACCGGGATTTCTCCACTCAAATTGTTACGAGATAAATCTATCTTGACAAGACCAGAAATGTCCGCGATGGTAGCTGGAATATCACCTCTAAACCGGTTATTCCTCAGGTTGAGAAACGACAACTTTTGCAATTTGCTTATATCTAATGGGATTTCACTATCAAGATTGTTACTTCCAAGTTGAGAACCACAAGAGAGGACAAATTGAATAGGCTTTCGAGCAAACTTCCATTAATATCATTGTAAGAAAAATCAAGATTTCTAACCATACTAAGCCTTCCATTATCATTTGGAATGAAACCAACAATATGATTATGACTAAGTGAAATCTCAAGAAGCTCATTCAACTTGCCTAATGAAACAGGAATTCCTCTGGTAAACGAGTTGTGATCAAGTACCAAAGACAGTAATCTAACTCTTTCTCCATTTCCACCCCAAGAATCCGGAATAGACCCTGAGAAATTGTTATATCTCAGGTCAATAAAGATTAACGAGCGCGATTGAGTGACACTTAAGGGACTCTACCAGAAAATGAATTATAACTAAGATTACGCCTATATAGCTTAGTTGAATTAACAAGACTATCAGGTATTATACCAGATAACAAATTGTTACTAAGTTCAAGTGTTTGTAGAACTGGACATAAACCAAGTGAACCAGGAATAGTACTACCAGATAACCTGTTATTGTAAAGCTGAACACCTCTAAGATAAGGTAAATAACCCAAAGCTATGGGCACTGAACCAGTTATTTCGTTATCATGTAAACTCAGCTTTCTGAGTTGTTGTAGCTGACCAATATTTTCAGTTATTCGCCCACCTAGGCCCTTCAGTGAAAGCGTTATAACAATAACTTGCCCTTTAGCACATTTAATACCAACCCAAGTCCCTGAACAAGCACCATATCCACTATCATTCCAACAACTTAAGTACCCTTTTGGATTAACTAGTTCATGTTTAAGTGCTTCAAGGGCTTGATAATTTGCTTCAGTGATAACTATACCATCCCAATCTTGGAATAGAACTAACTGAGTACTAGAAATTAGCAGCTGCAAGAACAAGAAAATTTGGATAAATGGTATCCATTTTCCCTTCTTAGCTCTTTCTTGAGTAACAAACATGAAAATCCCAATTGGGTGCTGGGAGAAACAGCTAAAATCTTGTTCTTGGTCTTGATCTTCCATTAAACAGCTAAAATCTTGTTCTTGGTCTTGATCTTCCATTATTATCACTGACATTTTTTTTTTAAAGAAAACACTATGAGGAGAGTAAAAAAAAAAAAAGATGAAACTTTTCTTTTGTTTTTCCCTTTGACATCCCTGTTTTCTTCTCTTTGATGAGTGCTCCATGGTGTTAATTTATGTGGCACTATTCGATCGGACATGAATTTTAAAAATAAGGAGAAATCTTCGTTACACTTACTAAATTGTTCTTTTTAAAGTTACTCAACCAAATTGTTCACACTAAAGTTATTTTAATGCTAATTTTTTAATTAACTTTACTTTATAATAAAGTGTTGCTTTCTCCGTTCATTTTTATTTATTTACTATTTATTTTATTCATACTTTAATAAATACTACAACAACAACAACAACAACAACACAATAATAAGTGAGATCTGGGGAGGGTAAAGTGTACGCAATCTATACCACTACCTCAAATGAAATAAAGAAGTTATTTCTGATAGACCTCCGACTTAGGACACACTTTAATAATTAATGAATAATAAAAATAATTTTACTATTTCACCTTTTGAATATAATAAAGTTAATACTCTAAGCGATGCATAGGATATGAACAAGAAGGATGAAATAGAAATAGAATAATAAGTTATCCAATGATTTTTCGAATTGAACAAGTATTATTGCGCATCTATTTTTAATATATTAAACAAATAAAGATGGACAGAGGGAGTAAGTGAGATTCGAATGAGAGAGCATGAGATCTGGAGCTATTCCACTAAGATTAAGCTTCTTCACTATACCAGTGTTTTCAAAAACGTTTTCGGGGCGAGTCTCAGGGCAAGTCCCGGAGCGGGGCGTACCAAAAATACTCTGGGGCGCAATTGAAAAACGCAGATCCATAGGGCGTAAGTCCTAGAATTTGGGGCGTAAGTCCCGGGCGTAAAAGCGTAAGTCCCGGGCGTTAATTTTGATTTTTTTTATTTTAAAAGTATTTTTGCTACGAATCATATTTTTTTAATTATTGGTGTAATGATATTTTTTTAATTATTGCTATATACTTTATTTAGAAATTATTGAAAATCGTACTTTTGCTTATTTTCTTAGTAATAAAATTATAAAATTGAAGATATCTAAGATACGCCCCGTAGATCCATGGGACTTACGCCCCATGTTTCAAGACTTACGCCTCGCCCCGTGTTTCAAGACTTACGCCTCGCCCCGTGTTTCAAGACTTACGCCTCGCCCCATGTTATGCAAAACGCCTCGCCCCACGCCCCGCCTTTTAAAACACTGCACTATACTACTCGATCGGGAATTCGATTCCATAACAATATCCTCAATCGGTGTAGCTGGTGTTCCTTCAGTCCTAGATGGGTGGTACTTTCTGTGGTTGTCCGCGCCCTCTACCTCCGTTGCCGCCTCTCCATGCCATGGTCGACGCCTCGGCATAGGAGTCAGTGAATTCTAAATACAAACTTTCTTGTTAGTGAAAACGTGGAAGATATACTCCATCCGTTTCAAAATATTTGATCTTTTTTCTAATTTTGTTTGTTTCAAATTATTTGTTCTACTTATAAAATCAAGACTATTTTGAACATTTATTTCCAATTTTACCCTTAATATTACATTAAGTATCACACCAATTTTAAGGCTATTAAATGAATATAGAGAGTCAATTCTTGGTTTCTACTCTCATTATCACTGTTTAGTTATTAAAGGGCAAGGGTAAATTGGTAAAAACACGCCTTCAATAATTACGTTCTTAAGAGGCATGCCAAACTTAAAGGGATCAAGTATTTTGAAACGGAGGAAGTACTTAGCTTCTAGAAAACAAAAGGGAATAAAAATAATAACACGAGGGCATAACATATTATCATACAATTCCAACATAACGTAGGTACGTCTTAGACATTTTTTCATTTTCAATTGTGCAAACAGAAAAGAGAGAGAGAGAGAAGTCAAAGGATAACAAAATTAATTTTTTTTTTCGACAGACCACCTACTTAAGAACATCATATTAGCAAATCAAAGACTTGTCATTTTAGGTTTCTCTAACTAAATCTTACAGTTAGAATTAAGAACCAATCAAATGTCTAACAAACTAATATTCTAGTTAGACGCAACAAACTGAATAAGACTTTTTACCATCGTTAACTTCATCCACTAGATTACATGCAATTTTGATTTTACGTTTAATACGTAATCAATACCTTAAGCTTGTGAATATATTCTATTTAGACACTTGAACTAAGCTTGTTTCAATTGAACACCTAATCAACTTCTAATAAAATGTTCAATTAGACACTTTTAATTCAAATTTTAAAAGAAAAATAGTGTGTATTTTTGTTCGTCTATTATATAGTTAAGTTAACCACATAAAATTTGTCATCTCCTTTAATTATATGCGTCAACCTCAGGTAGAAAATATTTGGAGTTTTACATCTTATTAAGAAGAATGTGTATAATTAACACATTTTATGCGGTTTACTTAACTATTTAATAAGCGAACAAAAACTCCTGCAAAAAGTTTTTCAAAATTTGAGCCCAAAGTGTCTAATTGGAACACTTTATTAGGAGTTGAGATGTCCAATTGAGACATAGCTTAATTCAAGTGTCTGAATGAACGTCTTGACAAGTTTGAAAGGTTAGTTTTGTATTAAGTCTTAATTTTATTCTCTAATAACAAAATTGTTAACTATTATTGAGGATTTAACTCAATTCTAAAACTATAGATAAGGATTATGGTAGAGTGGTAATAAGTACTCCTTCATCCTTAACTAGAGGTTTCAGATAAGAGTCTTGACTATAAAGTCGATTTGGTTAGAAAATACTATACTACTCTCTAATGTGGAACTTCTCAATAATTTCAAATTTCGTCAGGCCCCAAATTAAATATCGAACAGACGAACACCAAGTGGGAAATCAAATATGCAGTCTTGATTTTAATAAACTTAAGTCTTAACCTTCAAATTTTATTTCTTATGTTTTTCTAATTCTGGTAAAGATCTTGTTGCGCTACACCAAACTATATATGACTTTTATGACCCAATATTTTTTTTTTAACGTTTTAACCCACTCTTGGTCATTTGCTTTTCAGAGTTTTAACAAGTAAACAATGCAAATTGCGGTTTACAGCTATTGGTTCTTTGGATTTGATTATAATCATTACAGCAAACTACAGTTTGTTGGATAACAGCACGTCGTTAATGTTAAGCAAAAATGCAAAATGCATAAAAATGATGTTTCTTTGATGATTGAAAATTCCAAAATATAGAGATAATAGATAAACGTGCCCTTTAACTTGATCTCAACTAGTATCTACGCCCTTCAACTTTAGGTGTGCACAAGTAGACACTTAAACTTGTATAAAGTTGAACAAGTTGCTGACACACGCGTCCTATGTAGCAATTCACGTGAGATACACTCAAACTGATTTTTGTTATGCCACGTAGGACGCGCGTGTCTATGTGTTCAACTTTATACAAGTTTACGTGCCTACTTTTGCACACTCAAAGTTGCAGAGTGTTAGATATTAACTAAGACCAAGTTAAAGAACACGTTTATTTATTATGCCCAAAGAAAAAGACGTATAATGTAAGCATTAGTCATGAAAATTTATGCAGTTAGATAGGTTAAGTGGGTGAACCAATATAGTTCTACAGAGTTCAACTAAGTTTTGATAACATAACTTGTCAACCTCAGGCACCCTCTTTCTCTATAAAAGCAGACGCCTTAACTCTACTATCATTCACAAACAAACACTGACTTGAATCTATTGGTACTCGACCGCGTTTTAAGAAAAAAGGAAAACAAATGGAGGCCTTCAAAAGCATCGGGCACCCTTTGAGTTCGTTCTTGTTTACATGCATTTTGCTTATCTTGGCAAATGCAGCATCTGCGAAAACTCATTACCATGATTTTGTTGTAAGCTAACTAAGATTTTTCTTTGTTACTTGCTAACGTTACGAAAATGTTATACAAATTCTATGATACTGACCTCTGTTTTTGTGGAACAGATTCAAGCGACACCAGTGAAGAGGCTGTGCAAAACTCACAACACCATAACGGTGAATGGACAATTCCCTGGACCAACATTGGAAGTAAACAACGGGGATACTTTGGTGGTTAACGTTATGAATAGAGCTCGATACAATGTCACGATTCACTGGTAAATTCATGCATGCAGAACTCAAATGAACTGATATATGTTAATAAATTAAACGCGATTATATGTAATGACGTTTCTTCTAATTTTTTATGCTACTTTGTTGTGTTTCAAAAGGCATGGAGTTAGGCAAATCAGAACAGGATGGGCAGATGGACCAGAATTTATCACTCAGTGCCCAATTAGACCAGGAAAGAGTTACACTTACCGGTTCACGATTCAAGGACAGGAAGGAACTCTTTGGTGGCACGCCCACAGCTCATGGCTCAGGGCCACGGTTTATGGAGCTTTGATTATTCATCCAAAAGAAGGAGAAAACTATCCATTTCCTAAGCCCAAAAGAGAAACACCAGTTCTGCTTGGTACTACTTTTACCTTCTCTCGATACCAGAAGTTTCGATTATTCCTGATAAATAAAACTAGTTATGCATTAGCTCATGTTCTGTTTCCCTTTAGAAATTTTGTTGAAATGATAGTTTGGATATGTGGATCAGGTGAGTGGTGGGATACGAACCCTATTGACGTTGTAAGAAGAGCTACAAGAACAGGAGCAGCTCCTAATGTATCTGATGCTTACACTATCAATGGTCAACCAGGTGACCTCTACAAGTGTTCCAAACAAGGTTAGTTCTAATCTCACAGAATATTTGAAACACATTGTACCAACAAACTTGCCTCAGAAATTAAAAGACGACATATAGAGGTTGTATCTCGACTCTTTTGTACAAACAGTCAAGAATCAAGATTACTTCTAAAAGCAAAAAGATTTTGTTCAAATACTCAAGTAATGAAATCATCTACTAATACTCTTAAAAGATCAAATAATATACATAGTAAGCAATGACTTGATATTTTACCTGTTCAGGACTTGTTTTCATAGAAATCATATATATGCAGATACCACCGTAGTTCATGTGGACTCGGGCAAAACCAACCTCCTTCGAGTTATCAACGCTGGACTGAACCAGCAGCTTTTCTTTACTGTGGCCAACCACAAGTTTACTGTTGTTGGAGCAGATGCCTCTTATGTTAAACCCTTCACAACATCAGTTCTTATGCTGGGACCAGGCCAGACAACTGATGTCCTGATCAAAGCTAACCAGCCACCAGCTAGATACTACATGGCAGCACGTGCCTACGCAAGCGCTCAAGGCGCCCCATTTGATAATACCACAACCACAGCTATCCTCGAGTACAAGACAGCTTCTTGTTCTTCCAATTGTGCCAAGACCAATCCCGTTTTCCCATCTTTACCAGCATATAATGACACAGCCACTGCTACAGCCTTCACAAAAAAATTCAGAAGCCCAAGAAAGGTCGAAGTGCCCACTGAAATCGATGAAAATCTATTCATCACAGTCGGGCTGGGACTCAATAACTGCCCAAGAGGTGCACGCTCCAGAAACTGTCAAGGTCCAAATGGAACTAGATTCGCTGCCAGTATGAACAATGTATCTTTTGTGCTACCATCCAATTTTTCCCTGCTACAAGCTCATCATCAAGGCATACCTGGTGTTTTCTCAACTGATTTTCCAGCTGTACCTCCTGTAAAATTTGATTATACTGGCAACGTTAGCCGGTCATTATGGCAACCTATTCGAGGAACTAAGCTGTACAAGCTGAAATATGGAGCAAGAGTGGAAGTTGTATTACAGGGAACAGGTATCTTCACAGCTGAAAACCACCCAATTCATCTTCACGGATATGATTTTTACATCATTGCAGAGGGTTTCGGTAACTTCAATCCAAAAAGAGATACAGCTAAATTCAACCTTGTTGATCCACCTCTTAGAAACACGGCCAGTGTACCCGTTAATGGATGGACAGTCATCAGATTTGTCGCGGACAATCCAGGTAAGAGAAATAACATGAGCCAATATTCCAACCCTTTTCTATACAATGTCACATTTTAATGTTACAAAGTTAACAATATTAAGTTAAACAGGAGTATGGCTAATGCATTGTCACTTGGATGTTCACATTACCTGGGGCTTGGCGATGGCGTTCCTCGTGGAAAATGGAGTCAGTGAATTGGAATCATTGGAAGCTCCTCCAGTAGATCTTCCTGTCTGCTGACGACTGGAACAAGCAACATAATACAAAAATTCAGAGCCTTAGAGAAATCAATTAAATTGTTTTAGTCATAATTCTAAGTGATATTGTTCTCCCAAATTTGGGGCTAGTTCTTTTTTCGTTCTACTACATTTTCCTAAAATTTCTTTGTTGCTTGTTTAATAGACAAATAGGACAAGATGGTGCAAAAATGGTTCAATTGTTACCTTAACATTTGATGATTATAGTAAAAAGTTAATGCAATGTTTCCTTGTTCATCAACCAAAAATCGTGTGAGATGCATGCGTCCTACATGTTAAATCATGTGAGATACATTCGAACTGATTTGTATTATGTATGTAGCAGTAGGAAACATATTATGCCATGTAGGATGTGTATATCTACGTGTTCAATTTTATACACGTTCAAGTGCTTACTTGTGCATACTCAGTTGGAGGGCATTGATGATGCATTGTTACTACGGTACTATGCTTTGTTTTGATGATTTGACAAACCTGCTCAGGGACCAGATGAAGAACTAGGTACCCACACCAGGACGATCTCAGAAGGAACAAGGAAATCAAGATCTCAAGTTGTAACTATTCCTCAAATGGGTCTTATTTCATAGGGACCAGATGAGGGACCAGGTCCATCTATCATTGAACTTCTGAAGTCAACTTGGTACAGCTATAAAGTTGTACTTTTCTGCAGGTGGTAGGTGGCACTGCAGTAGAGGCGCAGCAGGCCCATCCAACCTCAGCCAATAGGATGATGCCTAGGTTTTGCTCTCTCTTATATAAGCTAAAACTACAAGAGCAAAACCTAGTTTTTGTAAAGCTCAAAAATCTTATCTCTCAAAGCAAAAGCCATCCTCATTCAAAGAACATTGCTCTTTCAACAAATGGACCTGATCGAGTGTTAAGCAAGTCTTTGTTGGATTTTGAGTTTTGTGTCTTTCGTTATCATATTGTAAATCTACTCCTAAGTTATAAAAGATAGTAGATTGTTTGCTTGTATAAGTCTTAGATTGAGTCGTATCAATTAGAGTTAGTTGGTTGAATCATCTAGTGTTTAGTCAAGTCTCTTTTTTATCATTTATTTGATATCTCTCTTGGGTAGAGTTACCTAGGAGTTTTGACTAGAGTTAGTCGATGTGGGGGTGTGGTAGAGTTACTGCATCGGTCTTGTAATAAAGTTATTACAAGGAGCTAGGATTAAGAGTTTAATCCTTGTGTTTTCTTGGGTAGAATTACCTAAGAGTATCAACTAGAGTTAGTTGATTTGAAGTGTGTAGTAGGGTTGCTGCACAAGTCTTGTAATAGAGGTGTTACAAGGTGGATAGGATTAAAAATTTAATCCTTGTGATTACTCGCGTCTGTAATCACGGTTGCTTGAAGATAGTGAAGTTGCTGGACATCCTGTGAGACAGGTCGTGGTTTTTTCTTTCTTGAGCAAGGAGTTTTTCATGTAAATATCTTGTGTAATTTACTTTCCAGCATTAACTCTTTTACTTCACTGTGTACTGCAACTGTATGTCAAGGGACCTGGTCTCTTGACTCTTGGTGTTGTTTATCTTTTTGCACCTTTTTATTATTATTTTTTTATTTTTTTATATCTTTCTGCACTTAACTTCATATCTTGTTTAGTTACTGAACTTCTGTGTCAAGAGACCTGATCCCTTAACCCGTGGTGGATGAATATAATCAGAGCTTGTACTCTCTATAAGGCTAACATCTAGAGAGGATCCTGCTCTAATGGATGCTCCACCAAACTTGGAAGAAGGTCAGTCGACTACCAGACCACCTCATTTTAATGGACAATTTTATTGTTGGTGGAAGGCTCGAATGCACGATTTCATAATGGTGAAAGATAGCTAGTTGTGGGACATTATCTGCGATGGACCACATATTCCTATGAAGGAAGTGAAGGAAGGAAATGTTATGAAACTCGTTCCTAAGATACGAAAGGAGTATGATGAAGCTGATCGAAAAAAGATTGAAAAAAAATTACAAAGCAAAGAAATTGTTTGTTTGTGGAATAGGTCCTGATGAATACAATAGAATCTCTTCATACGAATCAGCAAAGGAGATTTGGTACTGTTTGAAGACTACTCACAGGGACAAGTCAGGTTAAAGAGTCAAAGGTGGACATGCTCACTACACAGTATGAAGCCTTCACCATAAAGGAAGGTGAAAATATTCAAGAAATGCATATCGGATTCACCTCCATAACAAATGAGTTGTATTGTTTAGGTGAAGTGATTCCACCCATCAAACAAGTGTGAAAGGTACTTAGCATCCTTCCCAAGTCCTGGGATAGCAAAGTCGATGCTATCGCTGAAGCAAGAGATCTTAAAGTCCTTACCATGGATGGACTGATTGGAAACTTGAAGACTCATGAAATGAAGAAGCAATAAGTTCAAGCAAAGAGAGAGCCGAAAAAGGAAAAAACTCTTGCCCTCAAAGATGTCAAGCAAGATTTTTGTGAGGAAGATGAAGACATGGCTTATATAACTAAAAGATTTCTCAAGGTGGTGAAAAGGAATGGTGGATTTCTTAAAAAAGGAAACACAAGCAGAGCTGCAAATGCAAAATGATCTTTGTCACAAGTGTGGCAAACCAGGGCATTTTATCAAAGACTGTCTAATGCCTAAGGTAGAGTACAAGGAATATGCTAAAACTAGAAATGATAGAGGAAAAGAGAAGGACCGGGTACCTAAAAAATCCAGGAGAAAAGCTGTTGCAGACTATGTAGTCAAATAGGCTCTTGCAGCTTGGGGAGATTCATCTAGTGAATCTGATGAATCACAGCACCCCAAAGATGTCTCCATGAGGGCTATGGAAGATGATGATGATGCTTTCAACACACTTTCTGCCTTTATGGCAAAATCAGATGATGATAATGAAGATGAGGAGGTAACTCTTCTTGATATTAAGCATAACATTGATGACTATTCCCTAAAGAAATTAAAATATTTAGCTAATGTCCTTATTGACTCTCTGTGTGAGCTTATAAATGAGAAGTATCTTTGGAATGAGAACCTTCATGCCTTCGAAAATGAAAAAATTACCTTAACCATTCAAATTTATGATTTGGGAGAGAAATTGCATCTAGTGTCCTCTAAAAATGATAAGTTGAAAGAGAAATTAAAAAAATTCTCTGAGTCAGGGGCTAAAGGTAAAAATGAATCATATAGTCTTCAACTTGAGCTTGAAGAGATTTTGAAGAAGTTAAAAACTGATCTTGTTGCCTCCCTTGAGAGAAATGCTGAACTCTATAGGGACCTGGTCCGTGTCAAAGAAGAACTCAACAAGTCCCTAAAATGGGATGCCTCTTCAAAGATCCTAACCAATCTAACCAGTCAAAAATCCAATAATGGTAATGGCCTAGGAAGTCAAAATATCAATTCCCCATACAATCCCCACAGTAAATATGTGTTTGTGTCTGACAATTTGTTGTGTACTCATTGTGGTAGAAATGGTCATCTTAAGAGGAATTGTGAAGCTGAGAAAAATGCTGAGAGGAGTTGTTCAAATTTTGTTGAAAAAGGGAAAACTACCCGAAGGGGACCTGGTCCTATGTCAAAAGATAAAAGGACCAAGTTACCTGATTGGACAAAGAAAGCTCTGATTGCCCCCTTATCTATTTTTGAGAACTCAAGCTTAAATGGATTCCCAAAACTAAAAAATGATCTTCATATACATATGGGAGTTGGAGGAAGCAGTCATAGTTGATTTATGGATAGTGGATGTTCAAGCATATGATTGGCAGAACAGAAGACTCTCTCACTCAAGGTACTTCAAGGTGGAGGCGTCTCTTTAGAAAATGAAGTGAAATTATTGTCTGGTTGTTCCATGTCACAAATATTCACTCTAGCAAAGTCACTCTTAGTGTAAGGAGGTGTAAAAACATGAATGTTATGGATATAAACTTCATTTCTAGCAATGATCTTACCTGTCTCAGTGTTTAGAATGGCAATGTTGATTTGTGGCATAGAAGATTGGGTCATGTCTGTTCCTTTCTTCTAAACAAGTTGGTCTCTAAGGACCTGGTCCTAGGTGTTCCAAAGATAAAATTTGCAGACAACAAAATTTGTGGTGCATGCACTAAAGGAAAATAGACCAGGTCCTCATTCGAGAAGAAGAAGGAAATCAGTACCTCCAGGTCACTTGAACTTCTTCACATGGACCTGTATGGACCCATAAAGATTCAAAGCAGAGGGACCTGGTACCTATCATCCACAATTTATCATAAAGAGGTTAAAGTAGTAGCACAAGTCATCACATCCAGCTGACAACCTCACTTCTTCTCTGAATTTCAGGATGCAGAGTAGGTAGAAATTCATCAATTTGAGCAAGGTCAGGTATGACACTTGGTCCCCAGACTTGCTGACAGAACCATCATAGGGACCAGACGGGTGTACAGAAATAAGTGTGATAAAACTAGACCAGGCCCTGTATGGTTTGAAGCAAGCTCCTAGAGCGTGGAAGAATTTATTGATTGTGCATGTCTACGAAGATGATATCCTTTTTGGAGCAACCTCAAATTTACTATGTGAAGAAAACTTGCCAAGCTTATGGGAAGTGAGTTTAAAATGTGCATGAATGGTGAATTGAACTTTTTCCTTGGGTTGCATATTAAGTGGACTATCAGTGGCACATTGATCAGTCAGTAGAAATATATCATCGAGCTCTTTCAAGGATTTCACATGGATGAGGCCAAGTCCATTGACACCTCCATTGGTACAAGCTCAAAACTAGATATCGATGAACCTGGTCCTCTAGTGTATGAGGCTATGCACAGAGGAATCATTGTATCTCTGCTTTACTTGACAGCCAACAGACCTGTTATTATCTTCAACATGGGAATATGTGCAAGATTTCAAGCATGTCCAAAGAAATAACATCTGAACGCTGCCAAGAGGATTTTGAGATATCTAAAAGAAACAGGGGACCTGGTCCTGTTTTATCCATCTGGTGATACTTTTGACATAATTGGCTTTACTGATACAGATTTTGCATGGTACCTGGCTGACATAAGCTGAGTATGTAGTTGTTGCTTCATTGCTCTCAACATGACAAAAATCTAGTGCAGCACAAGAGGACCAAACACATTGATGTGAGGCATCACTATTAAGGGACAAGGTAGAGAAGGGGACCATCTACATGCAGTTCTATAAGACTGAAGATCAAGTGGACGATATCTTTACCAAAGATCTTAATAGGAACCAATTTGAGAAGAATATGTTAAAGCTAGGGATAATCAAGTTGAATTGAGTTGCCTTTGTCGACCTAATCTCTCTCTAAAATGGCTATGATTAGGGAACATGTATCCTTGTGGTAATTTGTTCATTAGGTCTAATTCAGTTTCATACCTTTTGTAGGTATGAAGCAGAGAGGTGGATGGGACAGACTAAAATCAAACTTCTTTCAGAAATTCAAGGGAGGGACCAGGTCCCCCCCTCAGAGGTCAGTATCATAAATATTGCCTTTTTGAAAATATTTGAAGAACTATTTAAAAATGCCATGTGTCTTTTCCCGGTTCTTTGAACCGTTGTCTCTATCTCCACTATCAGAAAAAGCTACTCTATCCATCTCCGTCACCCTAGAAAAGAACCCTACTTTCCCTACTCTCCCTTCAGAAATAACTCCTAAAGATCTTGATGCATCTCCTTTCTCTGATCAAAGGCTCCTGAGTCTCTTCCAGAAATGGGTCAAAACCCTCAACCTGGTCCCATCCAAGCAAAAGTCACTGATGTACTTTCTAAGGGACCACGCACGAAGAAATCCTTTGAATCCCTACCCATTGAGAAGCACATGTTTGATGGTGATTTGCTGGATGAAAGAGGAAATCCGTTAAAAATTCTAACAGCAGGGGTTGATTCGGTCACTCTCAGAGCTTCACTCAAATGACAAATGATCCTAAAAGAGCATTCAAAAAGAAATAACTCTAGCTCTCATGGAGGATGAAGAGGTTTATGATCTTGCTGAGGAGCGTTTGACATGGAAAAATATTGGATAAAGAGGTTTGAAAAGGAAAGGAAATGTTGATGTGCAGAAAAAGATTGTGAGGAGTTATGGAACTCGGAGGGTAGGAGAGAAATTCATGGGAGATATTACAAAATCGAATGAGTCTGCTACTACACATAAGTGACGGTTGAGGAAGACAAGGAAATTAATTTTGATGCTGCCATTGGAACGCCAAAGAAAGAAAGTTGTGAGGAATAACAATCTTGCGGTAAAGAGGAAAAGAGTTTATTAGTCAGAGGGACCTGGTACTAAATCTGGTTCTACCACTTCTGGACAAGTGGTTAAGCCCACAAAAGGGCCAGGTACTACTCCAAGCGGAGGAAAATTCAAAAGGTTGCCAAGGTTCTCACAAGGGAAGATCGAATCAAAATTCTGAGAAAACAGAAGGTCCTCAAAGGTAGAGTGTTTGACCCTGAGATTGTTGATCTTCTTGGGATGACTGAATTGGTTGAGTATGTTAAGTTCCAAGAATGAATTCATTTGTTTGACTTGCATGTTCCTAATGTTCATGAGAAAGAATTTTGAGAGTTCTACTATAGGATGATATTTTCTAAGAAATGTCTAATCCTAATCACAAATATATATGGTATTGAGATTCATCTTGTTGAACCCATTCTTGCACGGATTCTAGATGTACCTGTAAAGGGGACCAGGGCTACTCTACTCTGATTGAGAGTGAGTGTGTGAAAGGAAAAAGTAGGACCAGGTACAAGTCACTAGTGTCAGATCTTACTGCTACAAAGGACAAATTGACTACTGGCCTGGAGAAAATGACTACCATGCTGGTCATGCACGATGCAAAGATTGCCTAGTTGAAGGCTGCTGTACAACAGAACTCTATTGAGGGACCTAGTACTACTGATGCCTTGCGTGCAGAGAATAAAGAACTGAGAGCATATGTCACCCCATTGAATGTTGAAGTTAAGGACCTGATCAAGCAACTCCTCTCCGCTCATATTTCTGAAAATAAGCGTCTGAAATTGGTCCTTTGCTCCCTTACCTCTAAGCCTCCTATTTCCTACCTCCTAATCCTCTATGTCTCCTATCTTATTGTGTCCTCCTTCTTTTTTGATTTTGTGGCTAACGTGAACAGTTTTTATGCATTTTTATTTAATTCAATATTTATGATGTTGTTCCAATGAAATGTTTTGATTTTTCTACCATCTTTTCTTCCTTTGTTTTGTCTTTGTTCATTCGTGTTAGTGTTGCCCCAGTGACTATGAATTTAACCTAGTGCGCACTTTACTTCACTTGGTTTATTGTTCTTACTTTTTTATGATGCCAAAAGGGGGAAGATGTGTGTTGATAATAGGTAGCTGATTTATGATTAAGGCCTAGAAGTGAAGGGACCTGGTAGCTGATAGAGGGAACGTAACAGAAGATGTGTGTGTGCACTAAGGGATCTAGTCGAAAGGGAGAATATAATTGGAGGGACCTAGTAGACAGGGGGAATAGTTTATCATAATCAAAAGGGAGAAATTAATGTACATGTAGTTTTGATGAAGGAAAAAGCTCACGAAGTGACCTAGTACATGAGATGCATGAGTACATGGTCAACTAGTGTTTGGCAGCATTGTAGCTGAGAATTGAAGCTGGTTCATGAAGTCGAGTATGTACGGATATTTTTGGGTAAATTTGATCCTCAAAGAAGGAACTTGTTTCATGTGGTTGCCAACATCAAAAAGGGAGAAATTGATGATGCATAGTTACTACGGTACTATGCTTTATTTTGATGATTTGACAAACCTGCAGAGGGACCAGATAAAGAACCAGGTACCCATATGTAACACCCTGTACATATTCCAACCTCATTTGGTGACTTAGAGTCATGTTTACTTGATGATTAAGATCACTAAGTAAGTATTTGTAATGTTTTGATAAGGTATTGGACGATATGCAAGTGTTGGAAAAAGTGGCCGAAAAATTCAGCAAAGTACCAAGACTTGCACCACTCCCTGTTTCAGGGTGTGTGGCGCAAGCCACCTGATTCAGAGGGGGTTCATTTCTTGCGCCACAGCTTGCTTTGCAGCTAGTGGCGCAAGGCACAAAGATTATGCCCTTCCGGGCTCGTTTCGCAACGCAATGCTACGTCGATTCTTATATGGTTTCTTTTGGTTCTTTGGAGTTATTTAAGCATTGTTAAGGTTTCAAATACATCAACACACTCCTAAATACTCCTACATGATCAAATCATGACACACAAGAATTTATCAAAAATGTTCAACGAAGCCATGGGCGACTAGAATTTCTATTTTTGCGATGGAGACGACGAATGAGAATCTCGTAAGTGAATATTATCGAGACATTATGAAATTAATTACACATGAGATATATGGTGGATTATACATTTTATTTAGTGGGTTAAGTGGATATATGTTATTGGGCCCAATTTGAGGCCCAAAACAAAGCCAAAATGCATAGGCCCAAGGGGAAAAATGATCCATTCTTCTACTTTGACCAAGCCAATATGGCATTTAATGCCAAAGTGTGGCTAAAGATGACCACAAGGCCTATATAAAGGCACCCAAATCAGATTTTTATTCAAGGAACCACACATGACATTTCTAGATTTTTTTCTACAAAAGGGCTTTTTCTCTCAACTCACAAACCCTAAGGCAACCATTTCTTGGAGACAAGATCATCACTTTGCAAGCTTGGGTAAGTGTTTATTATTGTGATTTAATATATTAAGTACGTGGGAGAGTATGTAAATCATGTTGGTTATGCTTGGAAGTGTTGAATATGGTACTTTGTGTTTTTGTGAAAGATGTGTAATCCATGGGATTTAAACTTGAAATATGACTTGTGGGTTTGATGAAAAAGCATGGTATGGATAAAATATCAACATGTATGGTGTGATTATGTTATTAAACTTGTTATTCTTCTATAAGTGTAAATTATGGGATTTTGGCCGATATGTGATATGAGGTGTATTAAAGTGATTTGGTGGAATAATTGTGATGTTGTGGTGATGAAGAGTGGACAGTATGAACTTGGGGTGACATGCTAATGATTTATGATATTTTGGTCAATGTTGGGAATATTGTGGAATTATTGGTATAATAATTTCATCAATGGTATTGTCAAGAGGGAAATGACATTTTAAAGGCAAACATGTGACTCATTGATATTATATGCCATTGTAAGGTAATTGGTGGTTAATGTTGGTTCCGTTATGTATTTATGCTGTAGAGTGACACATAAAGAAGGAGCGGGACCATTATATGCACAATTAAGATTGTATATCCGTATTGAGAATACAAGGTATGTAAGGTTACTCTGTCCGTATCTTTCTACGGCAAATAGTATTCGCATTGACATTATGTTGTCCTATCCCGAAATGTACTAAGGTATCCTACATCCGATTATCAATTGTCATTGTCATATGCTTCCTACTTATTGATCAATTGTGCATCTCATGTCTCATGCTCATGAATAGTGTTCCAAAGGTTCAAGTAAGGTTATGTTCCAAAGTTTCAATTGTGTTTTTACTCTTGTATCTTGTTCATCGGTTATTGTCCAATGGTTCCAATGGTGTTATGTTTCCAATAAGGCTATGTTTCCAACAATGTTACTCATATGTCTTTCATTCATTGGTTAATGATCCAAAGTTCCTAATAAAGATATGGCTATCGTTATATCAATCTTTCATAAGCAAAAGTACCAATCTCTCACAAGTAAAGATATCAATCTCAAAGTAATGATCAAAGTAATGCAAATGTGGTTAATGATTAATTTATGGGTGGCAAGTCTAGGGGCGTAAGCCTAGCTTGACTCGATCCCGAAGCATTGATTTATGGGTGGCAAGTCTAGGGGCGTAAGCCTAGCTCGACTCGATCCCGAAGCATTGATTTATGGGTGGAAGGTCTAGGGGCATAAGCCTAGCTCGACTCGATCCCAACATGGCGATAAGTCATGAAAAGACCCACTGATCAGTAGGGGCCCGGGTACATTGTGACACACGCATTGATCATTGATCATTGTATTAAAGAAAGCAAAGAAAGTAACGAAAGCAATACACATGGTTTCCAAAAATGCAAATGGTGACTTATTCACATTGATTATTCATTTATCTTGAGTTCATTGAAATATTCATGTGTTGTACAGTTTCATCTGAGCCTTACATACTCAGTACTTTTTTTCGTACTGACCCCTTTTGGGGAACATACTTTAAATATTGCAGGGGCAGGTACTAACAGGCCTCCCCTGTAGGTTATCAGTTATGTGCGGATTCATTGGTGAGCTCCAGTTAGTTCGGGGCTTCTCCGAGTCACAGTGGTATATGTATTTTGGTGGTGTATGTGTTGTGTAAAGTGGAGACTTGTCCCGACTTTCAGTTGCCATTGGTCAATGCATTTGTTAGAGGCTTTTGTAGACGTATGTGGGTGTATGTATATAAGATGTCACATGGAGTCTTGTTTGATGGCCTCAACGGCCAAGTTTCTCAAAGGTGTATGTATATGTCACATGTTCCATAATTTCCGATTTTAGTCGTTCATGCTCTTGTGTGATAGTGGTGTTCTTATGGCATGCATATGAATGTATAGAAGCACAGCTTGGTTCTCTCGAGCCTTGTCGGCTACGGGTGCCAATCATGCCTCGTTGGGATTCGGGGTGTGACACCATACCAGGATAGTCTCAGGGAGAACAAGTTGAAACTATTCCTCAGATAGGTCTTATTTCATAGGGACCAGATGAGGGACCAGGTCTATCGATCGTTGAACTTCTGAAGTCAACTTGGTACAACTGTAAAGTTGTACTTTTTTGTAGGTGGTAGGTGGCATTACAACAGAGGCGCAACAGGCCCATCCAACCTCGACCAATGGGATGATGCCTAGGTTTTGATCTTTCTTATATAAGCTAAAACTACAAGAACAAAACCTAGTTTTTGCAAAGCTCAAAAATCTTATCTTTCAAAGAAAATACCATCCTCATTCAAAGAACATTGCTCTTTCAACAAAGGGACCTGATCGAGCGCTAAGCAAGTTTTTGTTGTATTTTGAGTTTTGTGTCTTTCGTTCTCATATTGTAAATCTATTCATGAGTTATAAAGAATAGTAGATTGTTTTCTTGTCTAAGTCTTAGATTGAGTCGCATCAATTAGAGTTAGTCGGTTGAATCATCTAGTGTTTAGTCAAATCTCTTTTTCATCATTTATTTGATGTCTCTCTTGGGTAGAGTTACCTAGGAATGTTGACTAGAGTTAGTCGATAAGGGGGTATGGTAGAGTTACTGCATTAGTCTTGTAATAGAGTTATTACAAGGAGTTAGGATTAAAAGTTTAATCCTTATATTTTATTGAGTAGAGTTACCTATGAGTATCAACTAGAGTTAGTTGATCTGAAGTGTGTAGTAGAGTTGTTGTATAAATCTTGTAATAGAGGTGTTACAAGGTGGATAGGATTAAGAGTTTAATCCTTGTGATTACTCGCTTCTGTAATCACGGTTGCTTGAAGATAGTGAAGTTGCTGAAAATCTTGTGAGACAGGTCATGGTTTTTCCTCCCTTGAGCAAGAAGGTTTCCACGTAAATATCTTGTGCAATGTACTTTCCAGCATCAACTCTTTTACTTCACTGTGTGTGTCAAGGGACCTAGTCTCTTGACTCTTGGTGTTGTTTATCTTTCTGAACCTAACTTCATATCTTGTTTAGTTACTGAACTTCTGTGTCAAGGGACCTGTTCCCTTAACTTGTGGTGGACACATATAAGCCAACAAGCATATATAGATACCATGTTGAAGCCAAGTTAAATAGCATATTTATGTATTATGCCAATATTCTTAGTAGCACCAAGTCTAACATCCAATCTTTTACATAGTAGTCACAAGATTCGCTTGAGTAATGACCACAATAATTATATCATTTGTTTAGTCAAAATTTATGTTTGCTTAGCGCGATTACCATTTCCCGAATCTTCTTCTACATTGAGGGGTATGATGATATAGTTTACGACACACAAAATAATTTTCATTGAAGATTTGGTTATTAATACACAAAATAATTTTCGTTGAACATTAAAATAAACATAAAGCCTCTTAGAGCTAGCCATTATTATTGCCTTCACCACTGTTAAGCTTTGTTGAAGGTTCACAAAAAACAACTAAGATCCATTCCAAGAAATTTGAGTTCAACCATCTTGATGAGATCAAGATAATTCTTCTTATATGTTTATGGTGGAATTAATGATTTCGTAAGTAGTATTTGTTCGATTTTTAAGAGTTGCGAATGGAAAATGAATCGGCATTTTTGCGAAAAGACACAAAGAATGATGCAATTTGGATAGCACTATTTCACTTTGAATGATGAATGATTATGACATTTACGATGGGTTGTGACTTTTTCGATAGATTGTGACTTTTCCTATAAGTTGTGACCTTTACTGTAAGACACAATAACCTCTTCATACTACATTTTCGTTGGCTATAGATTTAGAGGACTAGCCTTAATTTTATGTATCAGATTTTTAAACTTCTTCTGCATAGTTTCTAACAAATAAATATCAAGTCTTAGTGTGATTTGTTACCATCTTTCTGTTTGACAAAGTCATTGGTGTTTGAGGTACCGCCACTCCAGCGAAAGTATATCCATTTTATACTGGGAGGAAGTAATCCAAAATCTCAGGTACAGTGAGGATATAAGATTAAGAATGAGAAGAGCTTGAGAAAATAAGAGCAGATGTTATTCTGCTGATGTATTCTTTGTATATATAAGCTGCGTCTCAACTCTATCGTACGCTTTGCTGCTTTATAAAAATGAGATACGACCTTTGAATTGTGAAAGTTATTTTGACTATTTTCCCCAAGGTGCCTCATGCAACAATCATAATGAGCTAAATGGCGTAGACAATTGAAACCATCTTTCGGATGCTTGGATGCCTATCAGAAATTATGCACAACTCATTGATATCATCTACATAGCTTCTCATTTGTTCAAAAAAATACTTATATGATGCTTCACATTCCTTGTCCACTATACAAAAAGCCACTGAAAAGATATGATTCTCCGCACCCTGTGCCATCGTCGATAGCAAAACTCCTTCATACATGCTCCTCAAGAATGTCTCGTCGACGGCTATGACTTTTCTAATTTGTTGAAAACCATGAATCCAAGCCGTATAGGCTACAAAAAATTACTTGAACTTTCCATTTTCATCAACTTGC
This sequence comes from Capsicum rhomboideum, assembly GCA_031232105.1. NCBI lineage: Eukaryota > Viridiplantae > Streptophyta > Magnoliopsida > Solanales > Solanaceae > Capsicum > Capsicum rhomboideum. Next base: position 165,700,284 of record CP124714.1, read on the forward strand.
AATGCCGTCTTACTTCTTGGATTTGCAGACTCAAGCATATAACGGTATGCATCAAGCACTGCAGACCTGTGCTCATGTGTTCCCTAACCAAAGACTTTGTAATTTTTATGCCCTTATAAATCTTCCAATAACTCACCTTACAACCCAATTCTGTACGGAGTTGATTGTCCATATCTCTTGTAGATAGGTCTTTGCCATTGGGGAAGTTATTTTTGAAGTATTTACCAATGACCTTTGCTGTGGTGTGCGGATTATGGATCGTATATGCTCCGAATCATATGTATGATACTTTTCATGAGTTCTAATGCAGAATCTGTCATAACTTAAGAATTTCACAGCCCTCAACCACCACTTGCACTCCGGATGTGCACATCTAAAACAATACACACTACATAAATTAATCACCTTCTTGAGTCTAATTTTTTTCAAGCAAGCAATATGCAATGAAGTGACTAGTTCTTCCTTGTTCTTGAATGTTATTCCCTTGTAAAAACTTGTTTCATCATCTTGAAGATTGCTCGCTGTGTTGATTGAGAGTTGCCCACTGTATTACTCACAACAACGGGTGTATGTGTTTGGTCCTCCTCCACTTCATCTCCACTCTCATCATCTGGATATTCATGTCCACACCATCCAATTCATCATTTAACATATCTTGTTGGTCTTGTTCTATATTCTGATTCTCAATCAATTTTTCAACCTCGTACACCCTTAAAATGGGCCTAAGTGTATCACTCAGATAAGCACACAAACGTACCTGATCGCTTATCTTAAATTGCAGAACCCTCTAGTTTTCAAAAGAGCTGTGCATGTAACTGATGACAAGATCTTTCGATTGGCAATTTAGTCCATAACAATTGATGATTAAGTTCACAAAATAAACATACAAAACATCTCTTTGGACTGGCATTGCTATCGTCTTTAACATGTCACCATCCTTTCAACGCCAAATAAATTGATTGTTCTTCTCGATCCATTCACTATGACAATCAACCCCTATTGTTATTGATTCCCCCATTAATGGTACCTAAAGAAATTTGTTAAAAAAATTAATAATGATAGTATAGTAAAGTTGAGTGGCTATATACAACAACAAAATTATATGCACTATCATTGTCCCAACAAGTAACTCATCTGTTGCAACAGATTAGTATGTTGTTACAGCAGATGACTAATATGTTGAATTCAGCTTCTGGTTCTATCCCAGTATTGTTACCTGCATCTATTGCAACAGATGACTTACCTGTTGGATTCATGTTCAAAAACAGAAGATGAATCCAACAGGTAAGTCATCCGTTGCAATGGATGAGTCATCTGTTGCAACAAATAACTCATCTGTTGCAATAGATGACTTATCTATTGGATATTTTAAGACATTTATAATACATCTATACTGGATGCATAATTTGTTTTAAAATATAGAGTAGTTTTTTTTTTTTATCAAAGTAAGTATAATACATTTTAATACACTTATAATACAACTATATTCAAACACAATTCACTTTTAATACATAGTACAGTGGCTATAGATGGTAAATATTTTCTAAATATAGTATATCTAGGTAATAAATAAAAAGTATGTTTAAAAGCAGTAAATATTTTATAAAAAGTACTCAAAAAGATAATTATACCTGATTTTAACTTAAATATTAATCCAATTTTATTAACCAAAAATTTGATTTGGTTAACATATAATCAATTTAAGATTTAGTCCATAATTTAATATGACTTTTTTCCATAAAATTTCAATATATACGCACAACTTACTCTACTTTTATTTTTCGATTTTTTCTTTCGTTTTGGGAGATGGTAGACATGATAAAGGGGTTATGGTTAGAGGACAAGAAGAAAACTGAAGGTATATGTTGAGGAGATGCATAACTTAGTATGAACACAACAGTTACTCTACTCATGAGGTTGTATCTTAATATTTTTTATAAATCAAGATAACAATGAGTATGATACATAGAATAAATTTATTTCCTAAAATTGGTCTAGTTTTTGCATTAGAGAAAGAACATTAAATATATTTGAACAAAAAAAATGTTCTAGTTTTTTTTTTTTTTTTTTTTTTTCGTGTTATTAATACTCTCTGTATTTTATTTATATGACATAATTTGACTTAGCAAGAACCTTAAATAAGTGTCGTCTTCTATAAGAGTAACTTAATTTAGGGTACCGTTGTTTAACAACTTGCAAACATTCTTACTTTTTTTTTTTTTTAATAAACTTACCTAGGTACTCTGGGTTATGTCGTATTTAGCGAAAAAGGAGCAGAGGGGGGCTAGGCTTAACCTCAATACACAACTAAGCCTTGAGTGATACCATCACCCACAAAAGGACCAGAAGGCTTACAAGAAACCAATGACGAGCCTTCTGGAAGTAGAACAATGTTTGATAAGTTAGCTTACAAAAAAATTTGCTCCATCATATTTGCACCTAATACTAGGTAGCTGCCATTTGTCCAAGAGAAAAGCTCCTTTAGCTTGTCAAGGTAGGTGCGTGTAGGAGTGAGTGATGAGCATCTGATTAGAGGAAGAAGCCAATTTTTCCAAGTAGTTTGCAACCTGATTTCCTTCCCTAAAACAGTGATGTACTTGCATCTGACTTCTATTTTTGATGATGCTGATGGAGTCTATGATTTGTTTGATCTTCCTGTTTGTGACCGTATTATTGTTAAGCATATTGACTATATCCATGGAGTCTAGTTCCAGGTGAAAATTAGTGCATCCATATTGATTACACCACTTCACACCATATTCAGATGCCATAGCTTCAGCCATGATGCTACTGTTGCAGTCCACAGGAAAAGAGAAAGCCATGATCAAATCTCCATGGCTATTTCTAATGAGACCCCCAATGCCTGCTCTTCCACTCTCATGTAAATAGCTACCATCTGTATTGACTTTTACGAGTCCAACATGAGGCATTTTCCATTTAACTTGCATCAATCTTTGCACTGGTCTAAGTTTTTCTACTTCATAACAAAAGGTTGGCCAATGATCACTTCCATGTAAGTTTTGAAGAGTACTTTCCAAAACAAATTTGATACTTCCAATAGCTTGGTAGCACATCTTATTCGTATGGAAGTACCTTTGGCCTCCGTATTTGCAAGCACACCATTGTTTCCAAATCTCCCAACAGATAATTGTAGTGGTGATCTTCAATATTGTTTTGTGGATATAATTTTTGGGTTTTGTGCCCCACCAGATATTGAAGATGTTCGCCATCGGTTGATTAGTGTGTTGGATGCCCAAAGGATTTCCCAAGATGTTCCAAAGTTGCCTTGCTGCCTCTCCTTCTCCAAACAGATGATACATTGAGTCATTTTGTGCGTTCCTACAGCAAAAACAGTCAGTTTGTGAGTTGATGTTAAATCTAGTAATTATGTCATTAAAAGGAAGTTTCCTCCTTGAACATTCTCCAAGATAAGAAAGATATCTTAGAAGGCATCCCAGTGTGCCAAAGATTGTGAAGAAAACTATTTTTTGGTTTTGATTTCTAACTATTTGCCAGGCAGAATGGTTATTAAAAACACCATTTTCAGTAATATTCCACACAGGGTAATCCTTCTCAGTGTTGTTGCCTATTACAATGCCGGAAATGATGTTCACGATGTAATTAGGGACAACACTGTTTAACTTGTTAATATTCCAAGAATTATTCTCAATAAAAGATTTAATCGGGGTTCTGGGAGACTTACCTGGGCCTTGACAAATCTTAGCCAAGGCCCCTATACCTGACCAGTTATCCCACCAGAAGCTAGAATTTCCTTCTTGTACCTTCCAGATAATGTGTGGCTCTGCTTGTTCTTGGATTTTCATCAAACTTTTCCAAGTATGAGAGTCAGTAGAGGTTGGAACTTTTCCAACAGGGTGGGACCTTTTGCAGTACTTACTGTCTAGAAACTCAGCCCACAAGGATGTTTGAGTTCTGAACCTCCACCATCTTTTGACTATCAATGAGTTGCAAATGTCACTCATATTCCTAATGCCAATACCTCCTTCATCTTTTGGAATACAAAGGTTTTCCCACTTGGACCAGTGGTACTCATTCTTACAATTATTAGCCCCCCATAAGAAGTTAGCAAAATGTTTTTCAATCAGTTGAAGGATACCCCTTGGGAGGATTAATAGCAGATAAAGTGTAAATAGGCAAAGATTGAAGAACATGCTTGACGAGAATCACCTTACCCCCATGAGGTAACAAATTACTTTGCCAACCAATCAATCTTTTAACAATTTTAGAGATCATAGTATCAAAGTAACTGAGATTTTTCTTTCCTCTATAGATAGGACAACCCAAATAAGTAAAAGGAAAAGACTTATCCATATATCCAGTCACTTTTCTCAGTCTATTAATTCTATGAGGGGCAGTATCAGGGGCAGTAACAAAGAAACTCTTAGCATCATTAACTAGTTGACCAGAGGCATCCTTGTATCTCCTAATTTGATGCTTGATGAGTTTAATAGTCCTGTTATTACCCCCACTGAAGATCACTATGTCATCATCATACGCTAGATGATTAGTGATAGGGCCATTTAGGTTCATGCTAAAAGGAGTAAAATAATCATGAGAGTTGAGTCTATTTAACATTCTTGTAAGAAGTTCAGAACCAATTATGAAAAGAGAAGGGGAAAGAGGGCCTCCCTGCTTAAGACCATGAGAAGAGCTGAAAAAACCAACTCTATTAAGTACCATTTATGAGGGAGGATAGGATACCAAACATTAGGAATGATTCTCCATATCATATCAGGCCAAATATTTATTTGCATGTTGAAGTCCGTTTCACAAAATTTGAGATAATTTGAACTTGAACTTAATTTGTGATAGTTTGAAAGTGGATTTGTTGAGTGTGCAAACAAAAGTTCCGCATTGGTAGCTGAAAAGCCAGAGAAACTACATATAAGGTGTAAGATTTCTTAATGATGTGAGGCCTTTTGGAAAAAGCCGTGCAGACTTCGAACACAACGGATAATATCAAACGAGGTAAAAGTATTTTAGCTTTGGGCTGACAGAGCCCAACAATTGGTATCAGAGTCCAAGTTCTGCGGGAAGAATATGAGAATGTATGATGCAAGGTACGTATGAGTTAAAGACTTTTGAATTTTGTAGCTATTACCAAAAGATATATATATGCATAATGCAAGGTACGTAAGGCTGCGTACAATAGACCCTTGTGGTCGGGTCCTTCGGCGGACCCTGCCCATAACGGTAGCTTTAGTGCATCGGGCTGCCCTTTTTTTTTTTAACCAAAAAATATGTCTAATGTATCAAAATGTCGTTTAATCTCGTAATCTTAAATATGTTATATTAAAATTTAAAAGTTGTCAAATTAGGAATGGGAAATATTTTTTGAAAAGGTTCCAAAAGCCCCTCCATATTGCAGTATCTAATATTTTCTCCTAATCAACAAAGTAATACTCCCTCCGTCCCAATTTATGTGATGTAGTTTGACTTTGCACGGAGTTTAAGAAAAAAAGAAAGATTTTTGAAACTTGTGGTCTAAAATGAGTCATAGATATTTGTCACGCCCCGAACTCCCACGAGGCGTGATTGGCACCCGAAGCCGACAAGGCCCGAGAGAACCAATCTTTGCTTCTATTCATTCATATACATGTCATAGGAAACACTACTATCACATAGAAACATGAGGGGCTAAAATCGGAAGCATAGAACATATGACGTATATACATATGAGAAACTTGGCCGTTGAGGCCATCAAGTCAAGATTTCATCTATCATCTTATACACATACACCCACATACGTCTACAAAAGCCTCTAACAGATGCATTGACCAAAACCAACTGAAAGTCGGGACAAGTCCCCGCTTTATACACAATGTACAATATCAAAGCATATGAACCACTGTGACTCGGAGAAGCCCCGAACTAACTGGAGCTCACCAATAAACCGCAAACAGCTGGCAACCTACTGTGGCGGCCTACTAGTACCTGCGCCTGCAGCAAGTAAGGTAAATTCCCCGAGAGGGGTCAGTACGAAATAAGTACTGAGTATGCAAGGCTCAGATGAAACTGTACAATACAAGAATATGTCAATGAAGTCAAAACATATGAATAATCAATGTGGGTAAGTCACCATGTTGCCTTTTGGAAACCATGTGGATTGCTTTCATTACTTTCATTACTTTCTTTATCTCAATGCTCACTGATAACAATGTACCCGGGCCCCTACTGATCAGTGGGTCTTTCATATCATATCATTGTGTAGGGATCGAGTCGAGCTAGGCTTATGCCCCTAGACTTGCCACCCATACATCAATGCATCGGGATCGAGTCGAGCTAGGCTTACGCCCCTAGACTTGCCACCCATAAATCCAAACCTCGGGATCGAGTCGAGCTAGGCTTACGCCCCTAGACTTGCCACCCGTACTTGATCATTGACCACATTTGCATTACTTTGTTCATTACTTTGAGATTGATACTTTGATAGTCATACCATCACTTTGGAACTTTGGAACATAACATTGTTGGAAACTTTGAATCATTGACCAATAAGTGAAGGACATGTGAATAAATATCAATAAGAAATAATGAGAAATATAACATTACTAGCACCATGATACCATTGGAACCATTGGACAATAATCCATGAACAAGAGACACAAGTATAGTCACTATTGGAATATTGGAACGTAACTTTATTTGAGCTTTCGGAACATTAACCATGAATATGAGAAATGAGATTCACAATTGATCAATGAGTAGGAAATATATGACAATGACCATGGATAAGTGCATATGGGATACCTTAGTACATTTCGGAATAGAACTAGAGAAGTGTCAATGTGAACACTATTGGCCGTAGAAAGATACGGAAAAAGTAACCTTGCATACCTTGTCTTCCCAATGTAAGTACACAATCAAATATGTGAGAGCAACAATTCCGCTCCTTCTTTACGTTTCACTCTACATCACAAATACATAATGGAACCAACATTAACCACCAACTACCTTACAAATGCATACAATAACAACAAGTCACATGTTTGGCTTTAACATGTCATTTCCCCTTGATAATATCCTTTTCGGCATGGTCATATCAATAATACCACAACATGCCCAACATTGACCAAAATATCATTTATGAATTTATTATTCCAATAATCCCACAATATTCCATACATTGACCAATACATGATAGCCAAGATCATGTCACACCAAGTTCATATTTTACACTTCTCCATCACCACAACATCACAATTATGCCATCAAATTACTTCAATACACCTCACAACAACAAATCGGCCAAAATCCCATAATTTACACTTTTATGGAAATAACAAGTTTCTTAATGTAATCACACCATACATGTTGGTATTTCATCCATACCATGCCTTTTCATCAAACCCACAAGTCATATTTCAAGTTTAATTCACAAGAATGCACATCTTTTATCAAAAACCAAAAGTGCACTATTCAACACCTTGCCACCATAACTACCATGATATACATAACCTCTCATGTACATAATATATTAAATTACAAGAATAAACACTTACCAATACTTGTAGGATGATGCTCTTGCCCAAGAAGTGGACTTAGGGTTTGAGAGTCCAAAAGAAGCTTTCTTGAGAATTCTAGAAAAAAAGATAGAAAAGCATGTGTGTTGTGTGTATTAAAAATCTGATTTTTGGGGACTTTATATAGACCCTCTTGGCCATCCTTAGCCACTAATAATGCATTTAATACTTTGTCTAGAAGGTCAATGGAAGAATGGGTCTTTTGACCCATTTTGGCCCATGCTTTTCTTCTCATTTTGGCTCACTTTGGGCCTCAAATTGGGCCCAATACTTATCTCAACTTAGCCCACCAAATTCCATGTATAATCAACCATATATATAGCATGTTTCAATAATTCCATAATCTCACGACAATATTCTCTTACGAGTTCTCATTCGTAGTCTCATTCGCAAAAATAGGAATTCTAGTCGCCCATGGCTTTATTGAACATCTTGAATAACTATTTATCTTTCATGCTTTGATCATGTAGGAGTATGTAGGAGTGTATTGAAGTATTTGAAGCTTTAACAATGCTCAAAGAACTCCAAAGAACCAAAAGAAACCATCTAAGAATCGACGTAGAATCGCGTTACAAAATGAGCGCGGAAGGGCACAACATGTTGTGCCTTGCGCCACTTGCTGCAAAGCAAGCAGTGGCGCGAGATCCTGCTGCCCTCTGAATCAGGTGGCTTGCGCCACACACCCTGAAACAGGGAGTGGCTCAAGTCTTGGTACTTTGCTGAATTTTTCGGCCACTTTTTCCAACACTTGCATATCGTCCAATACCCTATCAAAACACTACAAAATACTTACTTAGTGAGCTTTATCATCAAATAAACATGACTTCAAGTCACCAAATTAGGTTAGTATGTGTACGGGGTATTACCCAAATGCTCCACGAAAGCACAAAACACCTCCTACGAAGGTCTACTCGCATGTGCGTGGCCAAATTTAAATTTTCTCGTCATTAGCATTGCCAAATACATACTTATATCCCTCGACACCTAAGCAAACATTATTCAGCATCATCAAGTAGGGTTGGGAAGGTACGGGGTGTTACATTCTTCCCCCCTTAGAAACATTCGTCCTCGAATGTTAGTAACATTGTCTCAATGTAACAACATAAGTCAAAGTGAATTCTTCATATCATCATGTACACATGTATCACTTGTAAAGACTTACTTATTATGACTCCACTTCCGTATTTTGATCTTTTTCTTCCGTGCATAACAATGATAAATACTTTAAAAGGTCATTATTTCATAGGTCTCCCTTGTTACTCCGGCATCTCTTAATTCTTTCACTTATCGATGTATCATAACAATTAGTAACAATAAGTACCTCTTTCACATGTGAAATCCCCTGTAATTTGTACATTTCCACTGGCAACGATATAAGATAATCGCCTATACACTTTCAAAGCATCGCATATTAGATACTGAATGAACTGTGAAAAGTTCCTGGACTAGTGCTAATAGACACTCAATTTGCCCAAATCTTTGGACAATTTCCCTTTCTTTCCGATTCTCATTATTTCTTTCCTTTTCATCTTTAATATCGGCATCTAATTTGTATTGACTTTGGGCCATTGTAGCTGTTGTTATATCACCTTCACTTTCTCGATACCCAAGCAAAGCAAATTTCGTCAACTGTAACCCATCCAATTGATGATCTATATTCTCTTTCACATAAAGCTTCGTAGATGCCTTTTGATACTTTTATTGTAAGCAATTTCAATAAACCATAGATGTTCATCCTAACTACCTGTAAAGTCCAATGTACAAACTCGTGACATATCTGCAAATGTTAGTATAATGTGTTCTGTTTGTCCATCCATCTGAGGATGACAAGCCGCACTTACATCTACCTGTGTACCCATGCTTTACTGAAAGGACTTTCAACACTATGCAATAAAGTAAGCTCTTCCCTTTGATATAGTAGTGATTAGAATCCCATGTAATCGTACTATCTCCGTAACATACAACGTTACATAATGTTCAGCTGTATCGGTGGTCTTAACTGCTAGGAAATACACTGACTCGGTAAGTCTGTTAACTATCACTGATATGGAATCAACCTTCGCAGTGTATGAGACAACCCTGTGATGAAATCCATATTATTCATGTTCCACTTCCAAACTGGAAGGATAATATAGCATAAACCATACAGACTTCTGATGCTATATTGTCAATTAGTGACCGCGTGGACCTTGAGCTACAAGTTCTACAATGTGCTTCTCAAGTATCCTTCCCCAGACCTCTCTGCTACACCATGGTACATTGTGGTTGCTTCCGAGTAAATGAAATACTGTGAACGATGTTCCTCTGTCGTAATTCATTTTCTTAACTCGTTTATACCCAGTACACACAATCTGCATTGGTGTTAAAGTACTCCCCCCTTGTATTTGTTCAAATACTCTCGTCGACTTTGCTGTACACATATATTTTTTTTTCCAAGTGAACTAAAAATGGCATTTACCTATTGCTTTTTCCTTTATCTCCAATATCAATGAAAATCCTACCACATTTGACACTATAATTCTTTCATCTGGAGTTTCAAGAAACAAAACCCCATATTTCCTCATTAATATAGATTTCCTGACTATATCTTTCTTTTCTGTGAGCTGGCCATTCATACTCTCTACTGCCTTGCAGCTTAATGTATCAACTACCCCATCTACTTTTCCCGAATGATACAAGATAGCAATGTCCTAATCTTTCAATAGTTCAGGCCACCTTCGCTACCTCGGACTTAAGTCCGTTGGCGTAGAAATATATTCCATTTTCTTATGACCAATATATGTCAATACGAACCCCTTACAAATAGTGACACCATAACTTTAAGCAAATAGCGCAGCCGCTAGTTTAGGGTCATGTGTTTGGTAATCATTTGTGTTCTCATGTGGCCGTCATTGTCGTGACGCATATGCTATTAATTTACCATGCTACAACAATATACCTCCGAGGCCAACCCCGAAAGCATTACCATACATTGCCTAACGTTCTGATGTCTTCGGAAGGCACTTACAGTTGGTGTGAAAGTTACTTTATCTTTCTACTCTTGGACACTTTTCTCACATGCATCATTTTATTGGAACTTGATTGACTTGTGTATAAGCTTTGTTAAGGGTGTAGGGATAGAAGAAGATCCTTCTACAATTCTCATATAATGATCAACCAAAATCGATGGATCTCTGTAAGCATCGTAGGCCTTAGCCAATTGTTCACCATTTCTATCTTTTGTGTGACAACTTTCATCTCTTCATCCTATACAAAGCATAGTCCTCTTGTGATTTTTTTTTTTTTGAATACCATCACCGAATATGGTCACACACATATTGAAAAGTGTCTTGAACACCCTATTTATTAAACCCATAACAACTACAGGTGCATTCGCTAACCCAATTGACATACTAGGAATTCATAACAACCATACCATGTTTGTAATGTTGTCTGTGGTATATCATCATCAGTTTTATTTTTATCGTCATTCGTTTAACCCCATAACTAACCAAACAAATCATCCACTCTATGGAGGGAATATTTATTCGTACTTGTCATCTTATTCAGTTGCCGATAATCGACACATATTCTCAACGTACTGTCTTTCTTTTGTACAATTATCACTAGTGCACCCCAAGGGAACATACTAGGTCTTATGAATCCCTTGTTCATCACGTCTTTTAACGTTTTCTATTATTTATTTTTTTTTCCATTCCCATAACTTTGCCGGGGCCATACTATATGAAGAAGTAAAAATAGGTCAAGTACCTGACATCACAGTAATACTAGCTCATACATCGAGGAATTCATTTACCACCAGAACTGATTGAAGAGTTGGTGGCTTCACATCAGTATCTTTCACTTTTACCAAGTGACATGTGTATGCCTTAGAGTATCCTTTTACGTGCGTTACTATGGGGAACAATTTTTTTCCTCTTAGTGCCCCCACATTTCTTCTTTTGGGGAAAACGACAATATAACTTCTTAGTTCGGCAATCTACTATGGCACAACCCCTTTATAACATTACAATCCACTATTTCCAGGTCAATAAGATCAACCGGTGTCTTATGACCACAAACAATTACTATGCACTTATGATATACTCTTTTAACTTCAATAGATTCTCCGACTAATGTATAGACCTCATATGACATATCTAGTAATTCTGGTGCTCGTTTGAATTTTCAACCCTTAATGAAATAACATATGCAATTGTCAAATATGGGTTAATCAATACATATACGGTACCTGCAGCTTCATCAGGATAAGCCTAATTTTTATGGCCCGACATATCACACCAATACCAACATTTGGCCCCAACCAACATTTCACCTAGATGATAACGTCCGCAGGACTAACACGGCTGACAAAGAGACTTCCGTTGGTTCATACTTTCTACGTGCTTGTCCTGAATGAATCCTGAATCTCACTTCTGTACCAATTCGATTGTCTCTAAACCCTTAGAATCGAGGTAAAACATTTACTATCGACTAAGGGAATGGTGATCTAGGCGGTCTGTTAAACACTCGAGACCTAACTTCTCCCTGGGACGCCGTAAACTGTCCCATAGGTCTAGCCCTCTCTCTTTGGCGACCCTTCTTCAAATAGTTGTGTCCTTTTCTGTTGCCTCTGTTCTTTTATTAGCTGTGCAAAATGCCTATATTCGGACTATATCCATATCTCTTTTCAAGGTCGCAATGGTGCAATCCATTTGTGTATATACCGATGCATTCTATCGATCATAATGGTTATCACTTTTGGGGCATACCTAGCCAAAGACTTAAATCGAAGACTGTACTTTCTGATACTCATAATCCGTTAGCAAAGATTTAGCGATTGGTCCGCATAAGCTTTTCGGACCCCATTACATCACTGCACGTGTCACATGCATAACATCTCTTTTAGTGTGATCTTATAAGGTCATGTGGGTCTTCATTCATATCCAACTCGGTGGACATGGGAGGGGAGTTTAATTTTTCAGAAAATCTTATGTGCGGCGACTAGCTTCCCGAGCCGCGCCATCATCACTCGTTATTGGGCCAGCTTGCCCATGACATTATACAACAACTATCTGAGTCAACATATCCCCTACATTTCTTACATCCCGTTCAGTGGCATTTATAGATGGTTCTGCGGATACTTCTCTATCTTTTGGATAAAGAGACCCGTATAACAAATTTCATGTCAGATCCACCTTGACTAACTTGGTCACGTGGTGATTTACTCATTTCTACTTTGGCAGGCATATCAACCTGCTCACCTTTGTCTTTATCTTGTCTGATACACCGCATTTGACTATACAAAATAAAACCAATGTCAATACGTCCATATGTGCCCACCTACAACTTTGGCTCTATTGCACGATCTAGAGGTGAAGGAAAGAAACAACTCCTAAATGTCCCGTAGCCTCCTGCTTATCAATGTGGCGCGCAACACATCCATAAGCAAGACTCTACTCAGACACGGCTTTGTAAACACCCTTAGAACGACCTGCTCTGATACCACTTTTGTCACGCCCCGAACTCCCACGAGGCGTGATTGGCACCCGAAGCCGACAAGGCCCGAGAGAACCAATCTTTGCTTCTATTCATTCATATACATGTCATAGGAAACACTACTATCACATAGAAACATGAGGGGCTAAAATCGGAAGCATAGAACATATGACGTATATACATATGAGAAACTTGGCCGTTGAGGCCATCAAGTCAAGATTTCATCTATCATCTTATACACATACACCCACATACGTCTACAAAAGCCTCTAACAGATGCATTGACCAAAACCAACTGAAAGTCGGGACAAGTCCCCGCTTTATACACAATGTACAATATCAAAGCATATGAACCACTGTGACTCGGAGAAGCCCCGAACTAACTGGAGCTCACCAATAAACCGCAAACAGCTGGCAACCTACTGTGGCGGCCTACTAGTACCTGCGCCTGCAGCAAGTAAGGTAAATTCCCCGAGAGGGGTCAGTACGAAATAAGTACTGAGTATGCAAGGCTCAGATGAAACTGTACAATACAAGAATATGTCAATGAAGTCAAAACATATGAATAATCAATGTGGGTAAGTCACCATGTTGCATTTTGGAAACCATGTGGATTGCTTTCATTACTTTCATTACTTTCTTTATCTCAATGCTCACTGATAACAATGTACCCGGGCCCCTACTGATCAGTGGGTCTTTCATATCATATCATTGTGTAGGGATCGAGTCGAGCTAGGCTTATGCCCCTAGACTTGCCACCCATACATCAATGCATCGGGATCGAGTCGAGCTAGGCTTACGCCCCTAGACTTGCCACCCATAAATCCAAACCTCGGGATCGAGTCGAGCTAGGCTTACGCCCCTAGACTTGCCACCCGTACTTGATCATTGACCACATTTGCATTACTTTGTTCATTACTTTGAGATTGATACTTTGATAGTCATACCATCACTTTGGAACTTTGGAACATAACATTGTTGGAAACTTTGAATCATTGACCAATAAGTGAAGGACATGTGAATAAATATCAATAAGAAATAATGAGAAATATAACATTACTAGCACCATGATACCATTGGAACCATTGGACAATAATCCATGAACAAGAGACACAAGTATAGTCACTATTGGAATATTGGAACGTAACTTTATTTGAGCTTTCGGAACATTAACCATGAATATGAGAAATGAGATTCACAATTGATCAATGAGTAGGAAATATATGACAATGACCATGGATAAGTGCATATGGGATACCTTAGTACATTTCGGAATAGAACTAGAGAAGTGTCAATGTGAACACTATTGGCCGTAGAAAGATACGGAAAAAGTAACCTTGCATACCTTGTCTTCCCAATGTAAGTACACAATCAAATATGTGAGAGCAACAATTCCGCTCCTTCTTTACGTTTCACTCTACATCACAAATACATAATGGAACCAACATTAACCACCAACTACCTTACAAATGCATACAATAACAACAAGTCACATGTTTGGCTTTAACATGTCATTTCCCCTTGATAATATCCTTTTCGGCATGGTCATATCAATAATACCACAACATGCCCAACATTGACCAAAATATCATTTATGAATTTATTATTCCAATAATCCCACAATATTCCATACATTGACCAATACATGATAGCCAAGATCATGTCACACCAAGTTCATATTTTACACTTCTCCATCACCACAACATCACAATTATGCCATCAAATTACTTCAATACACCTCACAACAACAAATCGGCCAAAATCCCATAATTTACACTTTTATGGAAATAACAAGTTTCTTAATGTAATCACACCATACATGTTGGTATTTCATCCATACCATGCCTTTTCATCAAACCCACAAGTCATATTTCAAGTTTAATTCACAAGAATGCACATCTTTTATCAAAAACCAAAAGTGCACTATTCAACACCTTGCCACCATAACTACCATGATATACATAACCTCTCATGTACATAATATATTAAATTACAAGAATAAACACTTACCAATACTTGTAGGATGATGCTCTTGCCCAAGAAGTGGACTTAGGGTTTGAGAGTCCAAAAGAAGCTTTCTTGAGAATTCTAGAAAAAAAGATAGAAAAGCATGTGTGTTGTGTGTATTAAAAATCTGATTTTTGGGGACTTTATATAGACCCTCTTGGCCATCCTTAGCCACTAATAATGCATTTAATACTTTGTCTAGAAGGTCAATGGAAGAATGGGTCTTTTGACCCATTTTGGCCCATGCTTTTCTTCTCATTTTGGCTCACTTTGGGCCTCAAATTGGGCCCAATACTTATCTCAACTTAGCCCACCAAATTCCATGTATAATCAACCATATATATAGCATGTTTCAATAATTCCATAATCTCACGACAATATTCTCTTACGAGTTCTCATTCGTAGTCTCATTCGCAAAAATAGGAATTCTAGTCGCCCATGGCTTTATTGAACATCTTGAATAACTATTTATCTTTCATGCTTTGATCATGTAGGAGTATGTAGGAGTGTATTGAAGTATTTGAAGCTTTAATAATGCTCAAAGAACTCCAAAGAACCAAAAGAAACCATCTAAGAATCGACGTAGAATCGCGTTACAAAATGAGCGCGGAAGGGCACAACATGTTGTGCCTTGCGCCACTTGCTGCAAAGCAAGCAGTGGCGCGAGATCCTGCTGCCCTCTGAATCAGGTGGCTTGCGCCACACACCCTGAAACAGGGAGTGGCGCAAGTCTTGGTACTTTGCTGAATTTTTCGGCCACTTTTTCCAACACTTGCATATCGTCCAATACCCTATCAAAACACTACAAAATACTTACTTAGTGAGCTTTATCATCAAATAAACATGACTTCAAGTCACCAAATTAGGTTAGTATGTGTACGGGGTATTACCCAAATGCTCCACGAAAGCACAAAACACCTCCTACGAAGGTCTACTCGCATGTGCGTGGCCAAATTTAAATTTTCTCGTCATTAGCATTGCCAAATACATACTTATATCCCTCGACACCTAAGCAAACATTATTCAGCATCATCAAGTAGGGTTGGGAAGGTACGGGGTGTTACAATATTTGTGTGGGATTGGTAAAGTGGGTATTTTAAAGTTAAATTGTTACTAAATATAGAAATGTGTCATTCTTTTTGGGACTGACTAAAATGAAAAGTGTGTCATATAAATTGGGACAGAGGGAGTAAGTAAAAAGTAAACCTTATTTAAAAAGGATTGGGTTTAAAACAAGTTGTGGAACGAAGAAGGATTAAGAGAGATCTAATCCTAATTAGCTTAGAATCTGGATTAGTTTAATCTATATCTATACTATATTAAAAGTGTGAAGGGCCTTAAAAATGTTGTTTGAACTTTTTGTTGTTCATTAAAAGTTTTCGCAATAGACAAAATTATCTTTTCACTTTTTCCCTCAATTTGTTATTTAATTATTTTCATAATACTGTCTCCTAAAATATATGGGATCAGAACTAAAATATATGATTAAGACTTTTTCTTAAATTAGGAGTGCTAAAAATATATGGTAAAAAGTAACTAAAAAATTTAAGGTGTAAAATAAATAAGGACTCCTAAAAGACAATTAAAAGGACATTTAAATTTTTCCAAATATTAGAAAATAGTACGTGTAGTTGGTGCAGTTTAAGAATAACTTAGATTAGGATTCTTTTACCAATTAATTTACGTGCAATGGGCTACTAATTTGTGTAGCTTTATAATATCACTTAGATTAGGATTCTTTTACCAATTAATTAATATTACTTATGTTGATTGTCTTTCTTTATTTAGGTTTAGACCATTATTTAAAAGTTGTTCAGGGTGAACGATAGGTTTAGGTTTAAAATTTTTTTACCAATTGAAATTTTGATAGTGTCTAATATCTATGTTTGTCGAGATAATTTTTTTTTTTGATTTGAGGTAAGTTTTTTAAATAATCGTGTATTCTTAATAGACAATTGCTAATTGAGCAACTTCCTTTGCGATTTTTATTTATAATATCTTATATACAATTAACTGCTTCTACTTTTTCTTCTTATTTTAGTTTTGGTTTAAGTCATCTTCTTGCATTCATTCATGTTTTCATACTTTCTACTTACATTATTTATTGTTGCATGTCGTGCGCATAATTGTAACAATTTATTGTGCTACATATTATTGTTATCTAAAATTTATATGTGACCAAGGTTATTCGTGCAACGCACGTACAAATAAACTAGTATCTATATAAACATGCTCATTAGTCTTCACATTACTCACACTTTTCTTCTCTGTTCCTTAATTCCCCTGCTTCTTAAATATGTTATATTAAAATTTAAAAGTTGTCAAATTAGGAATGGGAAATATTTTTTGAAAAGTTACCAAAAGCCCCTTCATATTGCAGTATCTAATATTTTCTCCTAATCAACAAAGTAATAAGTAAAAAAGTAAACCTTATTTAAAAAGGATTGGGTTTAAAACAAGTTGTGGAGCGCAGAAGGATTAAGAGAGATCTAATCCTAATTAGCTTAGAATCTGGATTAGTTTAATATCTATATAAACACGCTCATTAGTCTTCACATTACTCACACTTTTCTTCTCTGTTCCTTAATTCCCTTGCTTTCTCAACAACATACTCGGTATATTTCTTCTTCTTTCGCAAAGGAATATAATGATGATGAGTGTAGATCATATTCGTTTTACTGTAGGCATTATCGGCAATGTCTTATCGTTCCTTCTCTTTGCTTCCCCGGCCCAAACATTTATTCGAATTATCAGAGAGAAATCGGTAGAGGAATTCCACCCGTACCTATACCTAGCAACTCTAATGAACTGCATGGCATGGATTTACTACGGCATGCCTTTTGTTCATCCACACAGCATTCTTGTCGTCACCATCAAAAGTTTTGGTCTCTTTTTGCAGTTGTGTTATCTTTCCATATTTTTCTTCTACACCGGGAAAAAATATCGCTTACAAATAGTTGCCACTTTGTTTGTGGAAATCATGGTCATGGCTGCAATCATAGCTGCAACCCTAGCAACCATGCAAGGGTTGCACGCCTACATAGGTAGATCTACTTTCGTGGGAGTTATTGCTACCTTGATTGATCTATGTATGTATGAATCACCTGTATCAATCATGCTCAAAGTTATCGAGACAAAGAGTGCGGAATACCTGCCAAAGATGCTTTCCGTAGCATGGTTCCTTAATGGAATCTGTTGGTCCATCTATGCTCTCCTCAGGTTTGATTTCTACATCTTGATAGCGAACGGAGTTGGTGCACTATTAGCTTTCGTTCAGCTCATATTAATCGTCATTTACCGCAATCCTCCACTTAAAGAGGAGGACCAAAACCCGTCTATCGTGGAGCTGGTCTGATTTAATTTCCCCAACACAAGACGATGATCGATCCCCAGGAATATGAAATTATGCAGCATTTACTTTACTCATTCAGTTTTTAGCAAGTATTTGTAAGTTAAGTAGATTCTTATTAAGTAGATTCTTATTAACTCGGTTATAATAGTAAAAGAATTTCAATTACGCAATTTTTACCCTTTCTTGTCTTATGATTTGTTACTAGAATAGGCAACACAAGACTATGGGATCCTATGACGATTTCAAGTAAATATACAATAAAAATTGGCTTTACAATCATACTCGTAGTTGATTTATAGTAGATCTCTTAAATTGTATGTAGGGTTTGAATAAAATTATGGATTCACGTAAATGCACAACTTCTAAGTTGGTTTCGTCGCTTCATAGAATGGAATGGAGGAAGTAGTAGATACTTTGATAGGTATTTGGTATTAGAGTTTTAGTTTCGGATAGTTTTGGTGTAGTATTACGTTGTGGTAGTCTTATTTTCTCTTATTATATGTTGTTTTGTTACTACCTATGTATTGTTTCTTGTTCTTATATCACGTCTTTTCTAGATTACTTTTGTCTCGAGCCGGTGGTCTATCAGATACAACTTCTCTACCTCGATCACCTCTGAGGTAGTGGTACGGACTGCGTATACTTTACCTTCCCCAGACCCCATTTTGTGGGAATATTTATTGGGTATGTCGTTGTTGTTGTTGATATTTGAAACTACATAAGAAGTACTATACGTCATAATATTTAACAAGTCAAAATATTTAAAATGCATTTTAAAAAATTTATGATTGAAAAAGAACTTGTTGACTTTTAAAACCCAAAATGTATCACATAAATTGAAACAGATAGAAAATAGAAATGAAATATGCTACTCTATTAACCCAGATTGCATGAAGTCTAGCGGATGAAATTAAATATGGTAAAAAGTCCTCTTCAGTTAAATATTAGTCCGTTAAATACTTGATTGGTTTTGCTCTAACTATAAGATTTTAGTTAGAGAAACTTAAAAGGACAAGCCTTGATTTGCTAAATAATGTCCTAAAGTAGGTGGTCTATCAAAAAAGTACATAAAATGGCTTAAAATGTCAATAAAATAAAGACTAGAATATAAATACATCAGAGACGAGTACAAAAAGAAAGACTGTGTTAGATGGGGAATTTCGGATAGTGCGGAATTTAGATAAAGCAGTGGATAACAATACAGTAACTGTATGTTGACAAAATAAAGGTGGCACAAATTTAACGTGGTTCAATCAACGTGACCTACATTTACAACCAAAAGAAGTAGCAAATTTAATAAACACCAACGGATAAAAAAGAGAGTACAAAATTAGAGTAATTAAATACTCTAATATCCCAAATACCCCCAAAAGAATAACATCACAAGATCACTCTAAAGAAGGAGTTCATACAAGTGTTTCCCAACACAACTCTCTAACAAATACTTTCTATAAAAAAAAAAAGGAGAGACAATTTTTTATTCTCAAATTGGTGTGTTTGAAGAGAATGGAAGCAACACTATTTATAGAAGGGTACTGCAAGTTCAAATGGCCAACTTGCTTGTCATAACTTGTTATGGCAACTTGTTGTGACAACTTGTTATTACAACTTCTTGTGAAAAGCTTATTATGGAAAAACATGGACACAGCAGACTTATATATCATTCAACTTTTAATTGTTATACAATTAAAGTGAATTGGCTTTTTATTTATAGAAGAAAAGAAATTGTTGGCCAAAAGGAGTTCACTTATCATCCACGGCATATCGTGGCACCTCTTCATGCTAGTTGCCCGCTTGAGCTAATTGTAAGTTGTCTACTTCAGCTACTTGCAAGTTGTTTTTTTAATCTACTTGTAAATTGCCTGCTTGAGTTACTTGCAAGTTGTCTTCGTGTCATCCCATGAAAATGCCATGTCCGTTCTTTTCATACTCGTTTACGACACTGTGTTGTGGAAAGTCCAGTTGTATTGCCCTATTATTGCAATGGATGTTGAAACATCTAGCGCTAGTAGTTTATCTGTTGACCATTTAAGGTTCTCATTCAACTTTCACCAGCTTGAAGGAGTACTGATCCAGTTGAATCATAAAGTTATAATTCAAGAAAATTGGATTGAAGTAATTGTGATTTGTGAACACCGACATCATTATGTACGTTTGCGTTATTTGTTAGAAATACAAAGCAATAGCGCAGCTGAAATAGAGAATCGACATACCTTCTGTCATTGTTACAGAGAAGTCGGAGTCCTTGACGTTCGTACGGAGAGTCTTCTAATCACTCAACCTCACTTTTAGATGGTGTCAATTTTTAGAGAGGTTTGCACTTAGGGACTAGAACCGGAGATGGCATATATATAACTGTTCCACCATCAGGAGCAGTTGGACAGTTCTTTTAGATAAGGGCGGCGGCAACAGTTTTAGAGAATTTGAAATTCAAATCCTTGACAATTGATTTTAATGGGAGTGAGTTGTTCCAGATATGGAGGTTACGGGCCATTTCAAATAATGCCAACATTCTCCCACTTGGTCCGTATACTCTAATCCCATAAGTGAAACATAAGACATGAATCATGACGATAGTTCCTCTAAAAGCGAGTAGTATCTTTCATGTACCACAATGCATTATGGCTCTAAGCCTTAGCCCTTATTACTTAATGAATAAACTTAATGTTTATTCTAGGTCCATACTTTAGCGACATTTCTCAAAGTAAAACTGAATGTGTACACAGTTACAAATACGAGAAATATCATATAAAATAGAGTTTCATCAACATTAGTTGTTACAACGAAAATTTACATAGCGGAACTAAGTCCCATTGTGACTATATGATCCTTAAATTTCTGCGGTGGCATGCCTTTAGTTAAAGGATCAGCTAACATCACTTCAGTGCTAACGTGTTCAATGACCACTTTCTTATCTTTAACACGTTCTCTTATGGCTAGATACTTGATGTCTATATGCTTGCTTCGACTACCACTTTTGTTATTCTTAGCCAAAAAGATAGCAGCTGAATTATCACAATATAACTTTAATGGCTTATAGATGGAGTCGATAATTCTCATCCCAGAAATGGAACTCTTTAACCATACACCATGTGAGGTAGCCTTAAAACAAGAAACGAATTCAGCCTCCATAGTGGAAGTAGTAATCAAAGTCTGTTTGGCACTCCTCCAAGAAATAGCTCTACCGGCTAACATAAAAATAAAAATATATACAGAAGTTAATTTTTGTGAATGAACATGGCCAGCAAAGTTTGAATCAGAGTAGCCAATGACTTCCAAGTCATCTGATCATCTATACATAAGCATGTAGTCTTTTGCCCCTTGAAGATATCTTAAGACTTTCTTTGCAGCTCTCCAGTGGTCAAGACCTGGATTACTCTGATATCTTCCTAAATTCCAACAACAAATACTATGTCGGGTCTTGTAAAAACCTGAGCATACATCAAGCTTCCAACAGCAGAAGCGTATGAAATGTCTTTCATTTGTTCCCTCTTAATATCATTCTTCGGGCACTGATTCAAGTTGAACTTGTCACCCTTCATAATAGGAGCTACACTTGGTGAACAATCTTTTATTTGAAACCTCTCTAAAATTTTATTGATATTGACTTCTTAAGATAAACCTAAGGTACCTTGATGTCTATCTCGATGAATCTTAATGTCAATGACATAAGACGCATCACCCATGTCTTTCATATCAAAACTTTTAAAGAGAAATTGTTTCACCTCATGTATCATTCCCTTATCATTGAATGCAAGTAAGATATCATCCACATATAGAACTAAGAAACATATTTTACTCCCACTAACCTTCTGGTAAGACACATTGATCCATAATGTTCTCAACAAAGTCGAATGAAGAGATAACATTGTGAAATTTTAAATACTATTGGCGGGAGGCTTGTTTTAGTCCGTATATAGATTTCTTTAACTTACATACCAAGTGCTCACCATTACTAAAGGAAAAACCTTTAGGTTGTTTCATATAAACATCTTCCTCTATATCACCATTGAGAAATGCGATTTTCACATTCATCTGTTGCAATTCTAAGTCAAAGTGCGCTACTAATGTCAATATAATACGCAAGGAATCCTTTTTAGACACAGGAGAAAAGGGCTCTGTGTATTCAATTCCTTCCTTTTGAGTGAATCCTTTAGCAACAAGTCTTGCTTTATATCTTTCAATAGTGCCTGATGAGTTTTTTTAGTTTTAAAGACCCACCTACATCTAATGGCTTTTACACCATTAGGCAACTCGACAATATCCTAGACTTCATTATTTTTCATGGAATTCATCTCTTCTTTCATGGCATTGTACCACAATTCTGACTCTTTGCAATTCATGGCTTGTGACAAAGACTCGGGATCATTTTCAACTCCAATGTCAGATTCCTGCAAATACATAATAAAATCACTAGGAATTGCTGATTTTCTTTCTATAGTATATCTTCTTAATGTTACACCAATATTTTTCTGAGGATCATGTTGTTCAACTGGTTGTTCGATAATTTCTTGAACTTGATCTACTTGAACATTTTCAGCAGCTTGTGGAATCTCATTGATTTGTTGTGCAGCACCCAATTGTACTTTAGGGGTGTTATGTACGACAATCAATCGTTGACTTGAAGTGGAAGGTTGATCTCTTACAGAAATTGTATTCTGAAATTGATCACTCCCACTTAAAAAGTCAATCTCAAGAAATTTTACATTTCTTGATTCCACAATCCTAGTGTTGTTAGATGGACAATAGAATCTGTATCCTTTAGACCTTTCAGCATATCCAATGAAATATCCACTAATGGTCCTAGGATCCAGTTTTTTTTCTTGTGAGTTGTATATTCTTACTTCAGACGGACATTCCCATACACGAATATGTGTTAAACTCGGTTTCCAACCTTTGAACAACTCAAAAAAGTGTCCTTGAGATAGCTTTGGTTGGAACTCAATTTAATATATATACTGCCGTCTTAAGAGCTTCAATCCACAAAGACTTAGGTAGCTTAGAGCTACTTAACATACTATGCACCATGTCCAATAATGTTCGATTTCTTCTTTCTGCTATACCATTTTGGTCTAGATAAATAGGCATTATGTTGGGCAACAATCCCATTTTCTTGAAGAAATTTGGCAAACGGACCTTGTACTTGTCCATCCTCAGTGTATCTATCGTAGTACTCACCACCTCTATCAGTCCTCATAAATTTAATTTGCTTTCCGCATTGTTTCTCTACTTCAGCCTCAAAAACTTTAAAGGCTTCTAATGCTTCGCTTTTATTATGAAGCATGTAGAGATACATATATCGTGAGTAATCATCTATAAAGGTGATAAAGTATTTCTGACCATATGTATTCATATCTGGACAACATATATCTGAATATATGATTTCTAATATGGATAAACTCTTCTTGGTACCTTTCTTTGACTTGTTTATTTCCTTGCCTTTAATACAGTCAACACAAGTATCGAAATCAGTAAAATCTAAAGTACTAAGTACTCCGTCATTTACAAATCTCTTAATTCTATCTATGGAGATATATCCCAATCTCCGATGACATAATATAGGGGAATCTTCATTCATAACACATCGTTTAGTACCAGCTTGAACATGCATAACATTATGAGTGGAGTCATTTTGTAAATCAAGAGAGAAAAGACCATCAGACAATGTACCATATCCAACAAGTTTAGATTTATAAAATAGATTAGAATAACCTTCTAGAAAAAAGGAGTATCCCAAAGGTACAAGTCTTGATACTAAAATTAAATTCCTAGAAAAATTAGGAACATAAAAGGTTTTTTCCAACTCTAAAATAAAACCACTACTAAGAACTAAAGTGTATGTTCCAATAGCTTCTACATGCGACTGCATCTTGTTTCCTGAATAGATGTTTCGCTTAACTCCCACTGGCTTCTGCAGGTTTGTTAAATCCTGCAAGGAATTCATAATATAGATTGTAGAAGCAGAATCAATCCACCACGTATTATGATTAACATCAATCATATTAGCTTCATAACAAACAAGAGAGATAGAAATACCTTTCTTCTCAAGCCATCATTGAAACTTGGCACAATCCTTCCTTATGTGCCCCTTCTTTCTACAGAAGCGATACTTTGATTCTTTCTTGATGTCAGAGTCAAGTGGAGCCTTTCCTTTCAACTTTTTATTGGCTTGATAAGACTTATGTCCTTGAGTAGTCATGAATGCACTTTCTCCTGTTTCCATCAGCAATCGACCCTCTTCTTAAACGCACATGGCCATAAGTTCATTGATAGACCATTTATTCTTATGTGTGTTATAGGAGATTTTAAAGGGGTCGTACTGTGCAGGTAAAGTATTTAAAATATAGTGCACAAGAAAAGTTTCAGACATTTCGACCTCAAGAGTCTTTAGTTGAGTCGCTAAGTCTTGCATTTTCATGATGTGCTCACGCACACCTTTCACACAGGTGAGCCTCATTGATGAGAATTTCATGATTAAGGTGCTGACAAGTGCTTTATCTGAAGTCTCAAATTGTTCATCTATAACCTTCAGTAATGCCTTGACATTGTTATACTGTTCGACAGAACCACGAATACCAGCAGAGATTTTGGTCTTAATAAACATAACACTCAAACGGTTAGAGCGCTCCCATTGTTCATGAAGAGCAATCTCAGCTTGAGTGTTAATTTCATCAATAGGTGGTTCGTCTTTCCTGATATCATAATCAATGTCCATGCACCCTAAGTGAAGGAGAATTCTTTCCTTCCAAATCTTATAATTCTCACCATTTAATTCGGGAATATCACAAATATCAGAGAAATTTGCAGGTTGCGTAACTGCAAAATATACATACATGCTTAATAAATTTGAGGCAAATAATATAAAACTGAATCTACTGACATAAAAATTGCCTGTGGGTAAATTTTTTAATTCAATTAGACTCATTCTTTATGATAGAATTATTGTTTACTAGCATGATATTCTATCTTTACGATAAAACTATTAAATTCTCATTCATAATTCATGTGGGTAATTATGAAAAGTATTTAACATTTTATCCTAATTAATTATGCAACCCAATAATAAAAGTTCTTGAATTATCATATCGTGCATAACTAATCACAATACCAATGTCTAAAATTTCTTTATGTGATCCTTAATTTTAAAGATTATATTCAATAAAAGATGTTGCGGCTAATCTTCAATTAAACAAAACTATAGATCACTTAGACATTAGTCCTTATTTAATGTCTATAATTTTCTTATATGATCCTAAACATAGTATATATAATTTTATTTAATCAAGATTGTTGTGGCTAAATCTCAATCAAACAAAATTATATAAATCACTAGACATTAAATCAAAATCTTATACAAGATTATTGCTAATACTTTATGCAACAAGAATGAATCTCATGTGCTTAAGTAATTTGCTCAATATTTGTGTACAAAAATAACAATAGTATATATGAAACAAATAATAATAATAATTTAAACACAAGTTCAAATTGCCAAAAGTATCAATAAGTGGAAAACTAACCATTTTTCTCAAATACCAATAAAAAAGGTATCGCTGAGGCAACAAATAATGGGAACAACCATAGTAGTTTCAATATTTCCAAAGATATTTTTATCAAATAAAATAGTATTGAAAAGTTAATTAATGAGTGACAACTCCCAAAGCCAGAAGGTCTTTGTCATCAACATTTTCAATGTACTATGAGATAGATGCTATCAAAAAGCAAATACTTTTCAGCTACAAAAGTTGTGCAAATACTGCAATTTTTTCTTGTTTCTTTATTTTATTTTAAATACAAAAATAAAACTAAAAGTACAGGTTTGCACATAAAACTTACTGCAATTTCTGGTCATAAAAACAGAAAGACATGAATTGCGCAAGAAGTTCTTTCGGTTAAAACACCGTGCGACTCGGAGGACATAAGACTTCTTGGTCAAGTCAACATTCTTTTGCGGCTTACCCGTTCTATAAGAGAACTGTAACACCCCGTACTTTTATAACCTCACTTGATACTTTGGATCATATCTACATAGGTGTTGAGATGCCATGCATATGTGTTTTATAGTGTCATTGGTGAAACATTTGATATCGGACTTAACATGTGCGATTCGATCGTCGTAGGAGGTGTGTTGTGATTTCGTAGAAGCATTTGAGTGAGGACTCGTACATATTCTAACCTCATTTGGTGACTTTAAGTCATGTTTACTTGATGGTTAAGATCACTAAGTAAGTATTTTGTAGTGTTTAATAAGGGATTGGACGATACGTAAACATTGGATAAGTGGCCGGAAATTTCAGCAAAGTGCTGAAATCTCAGCACAAACTTCAGAGAGGCTGCCATTTCTGCGCCACTACCCCTGTTTCAGGGGTGTGGCGCAAGGAACAAGGAGTAGGCCTTTCCGGACCCGTTTTGCGACGTAATTCTACGACGATTCTTGGATGTTTTCTTTTGGTTCCTTGGAGATATTTTAGCGTTGTTAAGGTTTCAAATACCTCGATACACTTCCACATGATCAAACCATGAAACACAAGAATTTACCAAAAATGTTCAAGTAAGCCATGGACGGCTAGAATTCCAATTTTTGCGATCAAGGCGACGAATGAGAATCTCGTAAGAAAATATTATCGTGACATTATGGAATTATGTAAACACGAGATATATGGTGAATAATACATGATATTTGATGGGTACATGGATATGTGTAATTGGGCCCAAAAATTAGGCCCAAAATGGGATTAAAAGACTTGGCCCAAAGACAAATGATCCATTCTTGCAAGAATTGGCTAAGTGGACATATCATTTAGTGCCAAGTGTGGCTAAGGATGACTTGAGGTCCATAAAAAGCACCCAAAAATCAGATTTTTAAATCATTCAAGACTTCCATGCCTTTAAGATATTTCTCTCAACATTTTTTCATTTTCAAACCCTAAAGCAAAATATTCCTTGGGACTCTTTGGACAAGATCAACATATTCCAAGCCTTGGTAAGTATTTCTCCTCATGGATTAACATATTATATGCATGGGGGATTATGTATATTATGATAGTTGTGTTGGCAAGATGGTAAATAGTGTCTTTTTGCCTTTGGTAAGAGATGTGTTGTCTTGGTGATTTGAACTTGAATTAGGCCTTGTGCCTTTGATGAAAAAGTATGGCATGAACAAAATATGAACATGTATGGTGTTATTTTTGGCATTAAATTTGTTCTTGTCTATAAATGAAAATTATGGAAATTATGAGATTTTGGCCGATATGTGCTATGGGGTGTATTAAGGTGATTTAATGGATTCTTTGTGATATGGTGTGAATGAGAAAGTGTAAAGAAGAAGCTTTGTTGCGAAATGCTATTGGTTATGATATTGGTCAATGTATGGCATGTTGTAGTATTTTTGGAATGGTCATGCCGAAATTTTATTGTAAAGGGGGAAATGACGTAATAGGCAATTAGGTACCTTTTGTCGTCTTTTACACTTGAAAGGTGTTAGATGTTGACGTAAACTCCGTTATGTGCTTGTGTTGTAGAGTAAGGGGCTGAATCATTATATTCCTTAGGATTGCGGATTCTTATTGAGAGGCTAAGGTATGTAAGGTTATTCTTGTCTGTATCTTTCTGCAACACCTATTGCTTCCTTTGCCATTGTACTTGTACCTATGCCGAAATGTTCCAAAGTGTCTCATGTAAAGTTGGTTGCCTACATATATTTATTCATGTGTCTCTTGAACATTGAACATTGTCCCAAAGTTCCAATAATGCGATAACCAACAATGTTTCAATTTCATAATTAAAGAATGAAAGTAATGCGTATATGGTTGAGTACGGGTGGTAGCTCAAAGGGGCGAAAGCCTAGCTAGAGACGATCCCGATGTATCACGGGTGGTAGCTCAAAGGGGCGAAAGCCTAGCTAGAGACGATCCCGATTGATTATTGGACACAGGGGGTAGCCCAAAGGGGTGAAAACCTAGCTAGGGCCGAACCTGCTTTATTGATTTATGGGTGGTAGCTCAAAGGGGCATAAGCCTAGCTAGAGACGATCCCAGTATTGTTATTTACCACTGATCAGTTGGTCCCGGGCATGATGTGATTATTGTTGATATTGAGATAATTGATAAAAGAAATAAAGAATGTAACGTACATGGTTCCACACATATGGAAATGTTGGTTTATCGATATTGCCTATTCTCTTATCCTTGATATACATTGGTGTTCTCACTTATTGCTACAGTTTTATTGTGGCCTTACATACGCAGTACATTTTTCGTGCTGACCCCCTCGGGGGAACTTACCTTACTTGTTGCAGGCACAGGCACTAGTAGACCTCCGTTGTAGGTTGCGGATCTTTTGCGGACATTTGGTGAGCTCCAGTTGGTTCGGGGCTTTCCGAGTTTCCTATGTATATTTGTTTTGGTCTTGTGTATATATATATAGAGCGGGGTGTGTCCCGACTCTAGGTTGGTTTTGGTTGTGCATCTGTAGAGGCTTTGTAGATGTTGTGGGTCAGACGAAGGGTATGTAATGAACGTATGTTTTGTCTTGATGGCCCTAAAGGCCAAGTCTCATATTTCTCTTATATTTGTCATAAATTCCGCTTTTGGCTTCTTATATTTAATTGTGGTGGTGATGACTTTTGAGTGGTGCGTATGGGTTGTTATGGACGAAGATTGGTTCTCCCGGGCCTTGTCGGCTTTGGGTGCCATGTCCGTCTCGTTGGAATTTGGGGCGTGACAAAAGTGGTATCAGAGCGGGTCGTCCTAAGGGTGTCTACAAAGCCGTGTCTAAGTAGAGTCTTACTTATCAATGTGTTGTGCACCACATTTATAAGTAGGAGGCTACGGGACATCTAGGAGTTGTTTCTTTTCTTCATTTTCTAGATCGTGCGATAGAGCTTATGTTGTAAGTGGAATTGTATCTAACCATTGGAATTGGTTTTCTTATGTGATAGAAAATGCCGATTGCACGAAAAGGAAAAGGTAAAAGCAAAAGAATAGACAGACTGGCTGGAGAGGGAACTAGTAGACCACCACCGGAACAGGTGAATCAAGGTGGTGTTGAACAAGAGTTTGCATCGCGGGCTTCTCCT
Source organism: Capsicum rhomboideum (assembly GCA_031232105.1). Taxonomy (NCBI): domain Eukaryota; kingdom Viridiplantae; phylum Streptophyta; class Magnoliopsida; order Solanales; family Solanaceae; genus Capsicum; species Capsicum rhomboideum. Next base: position 165,729,742 of record CP124714.1, read on the forward strand.
ACTTTACCCGCAGACCCGCCTATGAATGCTACTGACCAGGACTTGAGAAATGCAGTGCATATGTTGACGCAGATAGTTGCTGCACAAACACAAGGACGCGCTGGCCCAACGACAAATGAGGATGATGTGACTAGAATAGCGAGCCGCAGAACGCAGGATTTCCTGAAACTAGATCCTCCAATATTCACTGGGTCAGACCCACAGGCAGATCCACAGGACTTCGTGGACCAAGTTCAAAGGGCCCTAGATGTTATGCATGTGACTGGTGCAGAAACGGTTGAACTGGCGGCCTATAGGTTGAAGGGTGAAGCGATATTGTGGTATGAGGACTGGAAACGATCGAGGGGCATTGATGCACTTCCAGCTGGTTGGGAAGACTTTAAAATGGCCTTTCTTGATCACTATCTTCCTTATGAGCTCAGGGAAGCACGTGCAGATCAATTTCTAAACCTTCGACAAGGGAATATGAGTGTTCGAGAATATAGTCTGCAGTTTAATTCTTTGGCTCGATATGCTCCGAACGTAGTGGCTACAATGACCGACAGAATCCATCGATATGTGGACAGATTGGAGCCGTATTTGGTAAGGGACTGTACCATTGCTGCTTTAAACAGGGACATGGATATTGCAAGGATCCAGGCCTTTGCACAAAAGATGGAGGATCAGAGGCAACGAAGGAGAACACAGGAATCTGAACGAGGGCCGTCAAAGCGGGCTAGACCTATGGGGCAGTCTATGGTGTCCCAAGGGGAGTTTAGGCCCCGAATGTTTCCTAGACCGCAGAGACCATTATTTTCTCATTCCATAGCAGGTGCTTCCTCTCAGTTTCGGGGGTCTAGAGGTGGTTATGTTGGGCAAAGCAGTGGGGCTCGAGGCTCGCAGACCACGGGGTTTTTTCGTCAGCCATGTCAGCACTGTGGAAAGTTTCACCCAGGGGAATGCCGACGTGGGATGAATACTTGTTTCTGGTGTGGTATGCCAGGGCACATGATGAGGGACTGTCCACGAAGAGGCTTGAGTGGTGTGGCACGACCTATGGGGTCAACCGTTGCATCTTCATCATCGGTTCCTTCCGTAGGCCGAAGTGTGCAGCCTGCCGGTCGTGGTAGAGGTGCTGCAGGAGCAGCTAGTTCCAGTGGAGCACAGAATCGCACTTATGCTCTAGTGGACCGACAAAATTCGGAGGCATCTCCTGATGTAGTCACAGGTATATTGTCTATATTTTCACATGGTGTATATGCATTGATAGATCCGGGCTCTACTTTATCATATGTTACCCCGTTGATTGCTGCAAAATTTGAAAGAACACCGGAATTCTTAGATAAGTCTATTGAAGTGTCTACGCCGGTTGGTGAATCTATTGTTGCAAAAAGAGTATATCGCAATTGTGTGGTAACTGTGTGTGGTCATGATACACTAGCGGATCTTATTGAACTTGACATGGTGGATTTTGATGTCATAATGGGGATGGATTGGTTGGCTTCTTGTTATGCTACGGTGGATTGCCGAGCCAAGGAGGTACATTTTCATTTTCCACAAAAGAATATTCTTGAGTGGAAGGGTAATGTGGGGGCACCGAAAGGCAAATTTATTTCCTATCTTAAAGCTAGGAAAATGATAGCTAAGGGGTATATATGCCATTTGGTGAGAGTGCAAGATATCAATATGGAACCACTAACTCCTCAGTCGGTACCGGTGGTTAATGAATTTCTCGACGTATTTCCTGACGATCTTCCAGGTTTACCTCCAGAACGGGAAGTGGAGTTTGGCATTGATGTGATTCCAGGCACTCAGCCGATCTCTATTCCTCCGTATAGAATGGCTCCAGCAGAATTGCGTGAATTGAAGGAGCAATTAAAAGATTTGCTGGACAAGGGCTTCATTAGACCTAGTATGTCCCCGTGGGGTGCACCAGTATTGTTTGTCCGGAAGAAAGATGGCACCTTGAGGATGTGTATCGATTATCGACAATTGAATAAGGTAACGATCAAAAATAAATATCCTCTTCCTCGCATTGATGATTTGTTTGATCAGTTACAGGGTGCCAAATGGTTTTCAAAGATTGACTTGAGGTCGGGTTACCATCAAGTCAGGGTTAGAGAAAATGATGTACCCAAGACAGCTTTCCGAACACGGTATGGCCACTATGAATTTTTAGTTATGTCATTTGGACTAACAAATGCACCAGCTGTTTTCATGGATTTGATGAATAGGGTGTTTAAGCCATTTCTAGACGTGTTCGTGACGGTATTTATAGATGATATCTTGGTCTATTCGAGATCACAAGAAGACCATGCTAATCACTTACGACAGGTGTTACAAATTCTCCGGGATCGTAAGTTATATGCAAAGTTTTCTAAGTGTGAATTTTGGTTAAAATCCGTAGCATTCTTGGGTCACATTGTGTCGGATGAAGGGATACGGGTCGATACTCAAAAGATTGAAGCGGTGAAGAATTGGCCAAGACCTACGACGCCTACAGAGATTCGTAGTTTTCTTGGTTTGGCAGGTTATTACAGGAGATTTGTGGAAGGGTTTTCTTCTATTGCCGCACCATTGACGAAGCTAACACACAAGGCAATCAAGTTTCAGTGGAACGACGCATGTGAGAAAAGTTTCCAAGAGCTGAAAGAGAAATTAACTTCCACCCCAGTTTTAGTACTTCCCGAAGGCATAGAAGGTTATGCAGTGTATTGTGATGCTTCCGGGGTTGGCCTCGGATGTGTATTGATGCAGCATGGTAAGGTGATAGCATATGCCTCACGACAGTTGCGGCCCCATGAGAAAAATTATCCCACTCATGATCTTGAATTGGCAGCAGTAGTGTTTGCTTTAAAAATATGGCGTCATTATTTATATGGGGTTCATGTTGATATTTATACGGATCACAAAAGCTTGCAATATCTGTTCAAGCAGAAGGAACTCAATTTGAGGCAACGAAGATGGTTAGAGCTCTTGAAAGACTATGATGTTGATATTCTATACCATCCAGGGAAGGCAAATGTAGTAGCAGATGCATTGAGCCGTAAGGCAACGGGAGGCACTAGTGATCAGCTGACAGAAAAGAAGGACATAATCAAAGATTTGAATCAATTAGCCAGCTTGGGAGTTCGCCTTATTGAATCCTCAGAAGATGGAGTTATTGTGCAGAATGCAGCGGAATCCTCCGTGATAGCTGAAGTGAAAGAGAAGCAATTTGCGGATTCTATTTTATTGCAGCTAAAGGAAAATGTGCAGCAGAAATTGACCACGGCATTTGATATTACACCGGAAGGGGTGCTTCAATGTCAGGGGAGATTATGTGTACCGGACGTAGATGAGTTGAGGACACGAATTATGACAGAGGCGCATCATTCGCGCTATTCCATTCATCCGGGTGCTACTAAAATGTACCATGAATTGAAGGAAGTGTATTGGTGGGGCAACATGAAAAAGAACATTGCAAAATTTGTCGCGCAGTGCCCAAATTGTCAACAAGTGAAAGTGGAGCATCAGAAACCGGGAGGTTACATGCAATGTATCACTCTTCCAGTCTGGAAATGGGATATGATCAATATGGATTTCATTACAGGGTTGCCTCGTACATTGCGGAAGTTTGATTCTATATGGGTTATAGTGGACAGGCTTACCAAATCAGCGCATTTCCTACCGGTCAAGACGACCTATACAGCTGAGGACTATGCGAAGTTGTATGTGAAAGAGATAGTACGATTGCATGGTATTCCACTTTCTATTATATCAGACAGAGGAGCACAGTTCACAGCACACTTTTGGAAATCTTTTCAGCGGAGTTTGGGTACAAGGGTGGATTTGAGTACGGCTTTCCATCCGCAGACTGATGGACAAGCAGAACGTACTATTCAGACGCTTGAAGATATGCTACGAGCTTGTACGTTAGATTTTCAGGGCAGTTGGGATGACCATTTGTCTCTTATCGAATTTGCTTATAACAATAGCTATCATTCAAGTATAAAAATGGCACCTTATGAAGCTTTGTATGGAAGGAAATGTAGATCACCAATTGGATGGTTTGAAGTGGGTGAAACTGCCTTATTGGGCCCAGATATTGTTCATCAGGCTATGGAAAAAGTTAAGGTGATCCAAGAGCGATTACAAACGGCTCAAAGTCGTCACAAGTCATATGCCGATGTGAGAAGAAGAGGGCTTGAATTCGCCATAGGTGATTGGGTCTTTTTAAAGGTGTCACCAATGAAAGGGGTAATGCGGTTCGGAAAGAAAGGAAAATTGAGTCCACGTTACATAGGCCCATATGAGATCATTCAAAAATTTGGACAAGTTGCGTATGAGTTGGCACTACCTCAAGAACTTTCCTCAGTCCATCCGATATTTCATGTTTCGATGCTTCGAAAATGCATAGGAGATCCTTCTCGTATTGTTCCCGTAGAGGATGTTCAAGTTACAGAGGATCTTACTTATGAAGAGGTACCCATTGTGATCCTAGATCGACAAGTGAAGAGATTGAGAAATAAAGACATAGCTTCCGTGAAAGTCCTTTGGAGAAATCAACAAGTAGAAGAGATTACATGGGAAGCGGAAGAAATGATGAAAGCCAAGTATCCCCATCTATTTCAAATGGACCAAGGAGTTCACAATGCGGAGGTGGAACAATAACAAGTAAGTATTTAAAAGCATTATGTGAATGTGTATAGGTCTGTTAAAGTAAAGATGCATTTGTGGTATATAAGATAATATTCCTAACATTCGAGGACGAATGTTCCTAAGGGGGGAAGAATGTAACACCCCGTACTTTTATAACCTCACTTGATACTTTGGATCATATCTACATAGGTGTTGAGATGCCATGCATATGTGTTTTATAGTGTCATTGGTGAAACATTTGATATCGGACTTAACATGTGCGATTCGATCGTCGTAGGAGGTGTGTTGTGATTTCGTAGAAGCATTTGAGTGAGGACTCGTACATATTCTAACCTTATTTGGTGACTTTAAGTCATGTTTACTTGATGGTTAAGATCACTAAGTAAGTATTTTGTAGTGTTTAATAAGGGATTGGACGATACGTAAACATTGGATAAGTGGCCGGAAATTTCAGCAAAGTGCTGAAATCTCAGCACAAACTTCAGAGAGGCTGCCATTTCTGCGCCACTACCCCTGTTTCAGGGGTGTGGCGCAAGGAACAAGGAGTAGGCCTTTCCGGACCCGTTTTGCGACGTAATTCTACGACGATTCTTGGATGTTTTCTTTTGGTTCCTTGGAGATATTTTAGCGTTGTTAAGGTTTCAAATACCTCGATACACTTCCACATGATCAAACCATGAAACACAAGAATTTACCAAAAATGTTCAAGTAAGCCATGGACGGCTAGAATTCCAATTTTTGCGATCAAGGCGACGAATGAGAATCTCGTAAGAAAATATTATCGTGACATTATGGAATTATGTAAACACGAGATATATGGTGAATAATACATGATATTTGATGGGTACATGGATATGTGTAATTGGGCCCAAAAATTAGGCCCAAAATGGGATTAAAAGACTTGGCCCAAAGACAAATGATCCATTCTTGCAAGAATTGGCTAAGTGGACATATCATTTAGTGCCAAGTGTGGCTAAGGATGACTTGAGGTCCATAAAAAGCACCCAAAAATCAGATTTTTAAATCATTCAAGACTTCCATGCCTTTAAGATATTTCTCTCAACATTTTTTCATTTTCAAACCCTAAAGCAAAATATTCCTTGGGACTCTTTGGACAAGATCAACATATTCCAAGCCTTGGTAAGTATTTCTCCTCATGGATTAACATATTATATGCATGGGGGATTATGTATATTATGATAGTTGTGTTGGCAAGATGGTGAATAGTGTCTTTTTGCCTTTGGTAAGAGATGTGTTGTCTTGGTGATTTGAACTTGAATTAGGCCTTGTGCCTTTGATGAAAAAGTATGGCATGAACAAAATATGAACATGTATGGTGTTATTTTTGGCATTAAATTTGTTCTTGTCTATAAATGAAAATTATGGAAATTATGAGATTTTGGCCGATATGTGCTATGGGGTGTATTAAGGTGATTTAATGGATTCTTTGTGATATGGTGTGAATGAGAAAGTGTAAAGAAGAAGCTTTGTTGCGAAATGCTATTGGTTATGATATTGGTCAATGTATGGCATGTTGTAGTATTTTTGGAATGGTCATGCCGAAATTTTATTGTAAAGGGGGAAATGACGTAATAGGCAATTAGGTACCTTTTGTCGTCTTTTACACTTGAAAGGTGTTAGATGTTGACGTAAACTCCGTTATGTGCTTGTGTTGTAGAGTAAGGGGCTGAATCATTATATTCCTTAGGATTGCGGATTCTTATTGAGAGGCTAAGGTATGTAAGGTTATTCTTGTCTGTATCTTTCTGCAACACCTATTGCTTCCTTTGCCATTGTACTTGTACCTATGCCGAAATGTTCCAAAGTGTCTCATGTAAAGTTGGTTGCCTACATATATTTATTCATGTGTCTCTTGAACATTGAACATTGTCCCAAAGTTCCAATAATGCGATAACCAACAATGTTTCAATTTCATAATTAAAGAATGAAAGTAATGCGTATATGGTTGAGTACGGGTGGTAGCTCAAAGGGGCGAAAGCCTAGCTAGAGACGATCCCGATGTATCACGGGTGGTAGCTCAAAGGGGCGAAAGCCTAGCTAGAGACGATCCCGATTGATTATTGGACACAGGGGGTAGCCCAAAGGGGTGAAAACCTAGCTAGGGCCGAACCTGCTTTATTGATTTATGGGTGGTAGCTCAAAGGGGCATAAGCCTAGCTAGAGACGATCCCAGTATTGTTATTTACCACTGATCAGTTGGTCCCGGGCATGATGTGATTATTGTTGATATTGAGATAATTGATAAAAGAAATAAAGAATGTAACGTACATGGTTCCACACATATGGAAATGTTGGTTTATCGATATTGCCTATTCTCTTATCCTTGATATACATTGGTGTTCTCACTTATTGCTACAGTTTTATTGTGGCCTTACATACGCAGTACATTTTTCGTGCTGACCCCCTCGGGGGAACTTACCTTACTTGTTGCAGGCACAGGCACTAGTAGACCTCCGTTGTAGGTTGCGGATCTTTTGCGGACATTTGGTGAGCTCCAGTTGGTTCGGGGCTTTCCGAGTTTCCTATGTATATTTGTTTTGGTCTTGTGTATATATATATAGAGCGGGGTGTGTCCCGACTCTAGGTTGGTTTTGGTTGTGCATCTGTAGAGGCTTTGTAGATGTTGTGGGTCAGACGAAGGGTATGTAATGAACGTATGTTTTGTCTTGATGGCCCTAAAGGCCAAGTCTCATATTTCTCTTATATTTGTCATAAATTCCGCTTTTGGCTTCTTATATTTAATTGTGGTGGTGATGACTTTTGAGTGGTGCGTATGGGTTGTTATGGACGAAGATTGGTTCTCCCGGGCCTTGTCGGCTTTGGGTGCCATGTCCGTCTCGTTGGAATTTGGGGCGTGACAAGAACGGTTCAACTTGTTAGACGGTCTGGTCGAACCCTTGATAAAGGAAAGAGATGTTGTGTATGAATCACTCACATATTCTTCTGAATTATATGTATCCGCAGGAGGTCAGAGAGAGGCATGGCCCGTAAGCTGGCCCCCTTAAAAACCTATTACTTAATAAGGATTTGTGGACTCCATGCTCTGTTTTTGGCCTTATTAGCTTGATTTCATAAGTGAGCATTTTGAATTGAATAGATAGGCAGGTCATCTTCAACCTTTCGATGGATCTGTTTGACCGGTTATAAAACTCATTTGCAGATCATAAATTTAAACACCCATAACAATTTTAAAAATAGATTCAGGTTCCAAAATCGTTACTATATCGATTTTCGATATTAATTTGCATCAAAATTTTTCAGAAATAGATCTGAAAATTTAGATCTATCAATTTCATTTTATGCAAACTCCGAAAATCAACAAGGTGGAGGGAATTTCGTGTTACTCTGATACCAAATATTAGAAATACAGAGCAATAGCATAGCAAAAATAGAGAATCAACATACCATAGCGGAAATAGAGAATCAACATACCTCCTGTCATTGTTACAGAGAAGTCGGAGTCGTTGGCGTTGTCGGCGTTCGTCCGGTGAGTCTTCTATGCACTCAACCTCACTTTTAGATGGTGTGAATTTTTAGAGAGGATTGCACTTAGGGTCTAGAACCGGAGATGGCATATTTAAACTGTTCCACCATCAGGAGCAGCTAGGCAGTTCTTTTAGATAAGGGTGACAACAGTTTTAGAGGATTTGAAATTCAAATCCTTGACAGTTGATTTTAATGGGAGTGAGTTGTTTTAGATATAGAGGTTACGAGCCATTTCAAATAATGCCAACATTATAAGCTTACCAATAATTCTTAACTTATCGATGCGTTTGGTAAACATCAAAAGTATGAAATTAGTCAGAAACCATAAATTGGTTATTTCCAACTTATGACTTTTAAACTTAAAAAAGATAAGACACAAGTACCTCCCTAAACTATATCCGAAGATTCTATGACACACCTAAACTTTATGGGGGTCGTCCTATTACCCTCCTAAACTCATTTTTTCTGTATTTTTCTGCTCTTTTTTGCCAACGTGGCTGTCAAGTAGGACAATATTTTTGTGCTCCTTTTGTGCTGACTTGGCAGCCATGTCCGCACAAAAGGAGCACAAAAATATTTTAAAAAAATGATTTTAGAGAGGTAATAGAACCTCCGCAAATTTTAGATATGTCATAGCAACTTCGGGTATAATTTGGGGGTATTTGTGCCTTATCTCAACTTAAAACCTAAACTTAAAAGCACTTTTGAGTTGAAAAGAAGAATTGTAATTGGTTATTCAGTTTTCCGCTGGTAAAATTTTTCTTCCCCAGTACACAAATTGTAATTGCACATGAAGTCAAATATACACTTCGGGTCAACTTGTGCATAGCTTGACTAATTCCATAATACACTTATTGTACAGATGCATTAGGTGTATATTTTATATTTAATGTATTTATTTGCGTCCAATCCAGATTAAAGTTCAAGCGAGTCAAAGAACATTAAAACGTAGTCTACCATATTTACCTCTAATGGACTTTGGCGTGCACTTGCCAATTCTTAATGTAATACCAACTCTTCCGCAACTCCTTCAGAATACTTTCATCTTCTAATTGTAAAATTTGAATCAATTGCTTATTAATTGCAGTTTCAGACCCTTACGCACCTTTGTTTCTGAAACAGGCTCTTACCTTCATAGCGAGCGAGATCATCCGTTAGACTGCCTAACTTTTGTATAGTTATTGTACTATCAAAAATCTCGGCAATACATTCCTCGATAAAAAGTAACTTGTAAGTTTCAGTATTCCCTTATCCCATCCACCTATTCAACAATTTCTTTTGCCTATCTGATCTTCACCCCATTTATACAGAATCAATTTCAATTTATGTTTCCCCTGGATATCATAAGCAAAATAGGAAAAAAGCTTTTTCTTAATCCATAATGGAAAAAAAAATTGTTGTCGATTGGTAGATTTGTCTCTGTTCCCTCGCCAGCGATTAAAATAAACTGTTGAATCCTTAGGTATATAGGTTTAACATAAATACTTGTGACCAATGAAAATAAAATATAGGAGTCATTGTTGCTGGGCACAAAAAAGTCCAGTCGATCTCACATGTCTAATGTAACACCCCGTACGATATTACGTTCTCTTTTGGCATAGAAATGAACCTATATGACCCTTAGAAGGATAGAAAACATTTTGGGATGAGTTTGGGTGCATTGGGGAAGTTTAGGGCGAGAAAGGATACCATGCGTCGCGCGTTACGAGGCCATGCCTTGGCCTGCGCCGCATCAGGCAACGCGAGGGCACACTGTTTTGACCCCGTGCTGGACCTCGCACCGCATTCCTTGGACTCGCGATTAGCCTCATGCCGTATGGGGGTCGACCTTGCCTTTAGGTATGCGCCGCGACCCCCTCCCCTCCCCCCCCCCCCCCCTAATTTGCCTAGCGGGACTTCGTTTTTACACGCTATCTTAAGGGCATTTTGGTCCTTACACTGAGGAAACCGTCCCCTATTACTTTAAAATATTTTCCCTACATTGTATTTACCTTAAATCTATTAAAAACCTCCCCTCTCATCCTCTCTAAGTCAAGAAAAAAGTCAAGCTTATAGTTGGATTCAAAGGTCATTCTCTAAATCGTTCCTCTATAATCCATCATCAAAAAGGTATGCAGAACAACCTCTTCTCAAGTAAATTTCAAACTTATGATTTTCTAAACCCTTAAAGCCTTGGAAACAGCCTTTGGCAAAAATGCAAGATAAGGCTGTGTACAATACACCCTGGTAGTGGGGCCCTTCCCCGGACACCGTGCATAGCGATAGCTTTAGTGCACCGGGCTTCCCTTTTTTTGTATGCTTATGTGAATGTTGAATAATGAATTGGGTTTACATGTATATGTATATAGAATTTACAAAAATAAAACCAAATTGTATTTCCATGTTTTGTACTTGGGGTTACTCTTAAATACATATTGATTTAAATCTTGGGAAGAGGAATGAAATTGTATTTTCCCCAAACTACTATATAAATATTTAGATTATTATTAAGTCAAAATGATGTTACTATTGAATGGGTTTTACACCTTAGCAACATTTTAACGATTTAACGATGCCTAACTCATTTTGAAAGATTTACTATTATGCTAAAGAATGTCTATGACTCCCAATGATTAAATGGACTCTTAAATTGATTTTTGGTTGATTTCCAAGAATCATTTTATACTTGGTTTAAATACGTTGGGCATGATAAATTGCCAACCAATCTTTTGGTTAAACGAAAAATGAAATGGATGACTTGCAAATCTTTGTATGACGATACCAACGATGATCTGTGCCCCTAAAGGAATTGATATTGTTTTAAATGATGATTTATGATTCGAAAAGGCTAAAATATGGGCTCTAAGAGAATTAGATGGTTAACCGAGAAGGTTTGAGTCCAAAAGGCTCAATACCTGAAACCTGTGTTTTGCCGACATAGGGATGGTTCGATCCTTAATTGGACCACCTTATGATTTCATCTATGAGGATGATTGTGCTAGCTAAATGACTTAATCTCAATTCATGCGGCAAACATGGATTGGGACTTAGCCAGTCGAGCTTTGATCGTACCCACATAGCTCGTGGTGTTTTAACGAAAGTCGGTGGTACCATCTAGTTCAGAATGTAAAGGCAGAAAGTATTGTTTTCTTTTACTTGGAGTCATAAATGACATTTAATCATATTGCCTTGATTCTTACTTAATTATTATTTCCTTTATAAAGACTATATCATCTTTTATTTATTCTGGATGCCAATACATTTCATGTATTGACTATCTCCATACGGCTACATCGTTTCATGATATAGGTTCGGAGGCTTATTCTCGTGGTATAGAGCAGCAGTAGGTTCGGCTGGACAGCTAGTAACAAGTGGTGAACCCTCCATTTTTCGAAAGGCATATATTCCTCTTATTAGACTCTAGTTAGTTATTTATATAGTACGGTCGCGGCCATGTCCCAGCTTAGGATTGCTATTCATTGTGTAAGAGGCTTCGTAAACTGAGTCGAATAACTGTTTTTATGTCTTACTTTCAAGACTTGGATTTGATTACTATTTTCAGTTGAACGATATATTTATGGGCGGCCTAATTTTCTGCACTTTATTTATAACTATGCTTATGATGTAATGCTAAGGGGTCTTCTCGGGCCAGCAATGGTTTGGGAATGCCCGCCGCGGCCAGGGCCTGGCTCGGGTCGTGACATCTAACCATAATATATTCCAATACGTCCTGTGATACAATTCTGTCATATGTTTTCTGTTTCCTTCATATACAATTTTAAATTTAAATTCCTTTGTCCCTTGAATCCTAAATCCGTGGTTTTCAATTTTCTGTGTTTTGTTCTCTTTGATATGATATTTGCTTTATTACTATACACCTCTACCTTTCTGGTTCGTCCAACATGGTGACCAAAGCGGAACTATCACAACAGAGTGTACCTATTAACGAGATACCCAAATACTCTGTTGACTGGTTTATAAAAGTATTCGTTATTCATAGGGGATCAATAATACCTTATAAGAATTCAAGGCATGACGCCACATTCCAACGTAAACTATTAGTTGATATACTATTACTAGGGGACAAAGATTCAGGCAACCTTATTCAATAAGCATATCGAAACATAGAAGGACAAGCCAAATAAGAGTTACTACATTGATAATGGCCGTTTGAACCGCGTCAACCCTAACTACTGCTCAGTTCACAAAGAAGTTGAATTGTCGTTTATATACAACACCTTCGTTAAGGAGTGTATTTATTTTCGGCATTCTCTTTGAACCAAATATAAAGTTACCTGAGGTGCCCACATTTCAGCCGCACACGGAAATCTCCCATGTGCAGATTCAATAACTGGAGAAAACACAACAACTTACAACCAAAATTTACCCAGAAATTTGCCAGATCCATCATTCAGAGAATGAATGTGAATATATTTGTTTATGTACAAACATTATCTTATCATATGTATGCCCTTTGAAGATGAATTTTGAACGAAATCAGTTCTAATTGCCATATAAGACTTGTGTACAACATATTACAAACTTCTGATGTTGTTTTTGGGTTATATGGTTAAATGGGTCATAATGTTGTTGGTACAATTACATCAGGAATGGTATCCACTAGGAGTTTCTTTCATTTTTTTTGGAATCAGTATAAAAGAAAAATATCTCCAAATTGAATGGATTTGATATTTGTTAATTCATATAGCCGTTCATGTTTGCCCATAATTGATAAACCGGAGAAAGATCAAATCCACAAAATCAGACACGATTAATTTTAATAGCTCTTTGCTTGATTTGCCTTTCTCAGCATCAATAATAGATTTCACCAACTTAACATATCTCTATTCACTTCTGCATAATCAAACTCCTCCATATGCTTCACCCCCTCTCGGGTCATGCCAACGCTCAGCAACAAAGTCTTTGTAGGTTCGCTCTTCCCATCAATCAACCTATTTGCTGATGCATCTTCACTCTGCCACAATGAACAAAAATACTGCAGCCTTCTCCAAAGTCAGCCTCTCCGGGCATTTTTTTTTTCCCGTCTCATCGTAGAAACAACAAAATGAAAATTATACCCAACTTCTCTAAGATTTTTTATCATAGAAACTTTACTAACCCCACTTGAGCCACTAACAACAATAATCAAAGGATGAGGGTCCAGTGGCAATGGCCCTGAACTAAACAGCGAGCCGACAACAGCCTTGAGGTGCCGATACAATTTTGCCTTATCGGCAGTTCCTTGGTGTTGTATAGGCATATGTATGGGGTTTTCTTCTTTCTTTCATTGCAGGAAAGGGAGACAGAAAAAATATTGGCCGCAATAATTGCCCTTTGAACACCAAAGAGCTTTTTACCAAATAAAATGAACTTAAATTAGAAGTGACGAAGCATTTAGCAAATAATTAAGTACGGAAAAATCGTAAACAATGTCTTGCCAAAAAAATATGTTATAAATTCTGTTGTGCCATTTTCCCCTCTGCTTTAAATGTCTGATGTTCCCCAAAAGAATTCGTCCTTCTGAACATTTGGAACTACTTCTTCATAGCAGTCCCCTCACTCATGGATTTACATCTAAAATAACAGAGTACCTATAAGTTATCTTTTTTATGTTCAGTAACTTTCATAAGCCGCATCAAACTCATCAGTAGCCTTCTTATCATCCCCTGCATCCGTGGTCGTAGTGTAAAATAACAAAATTAGGAGTTCTACGGTCTTATTACAGAGTCTTAATTAAGCAGTAATCATCAACTTCCTCACTCTGTTTGGTGTTTTTTTTTGTAACCTATGCAGATTCTTGTCACTGTCGCCTTTTCTTCTGTTGCAATTCACAAATACAGATTGGATTTACCCAATCCATAGATTCTTCCCCTGTGTATGATCTTCAGTTATGCCAACGCCTTTAAATAAAGCATCTGCAACTTTGGTGGAACAACCTCATTGTTCATGTTGTTGCATTGATTTGAAGCAACAGCAGGCGTTAATAAGCTACAGCTAGCGCGCTGGTTAACTTGTTCATCTTCATCATGATATGTTATTATCTTGAAACACCCATTCACCATAAAACAAGAGTTTATAAGAATGCTGACTTCTAGGCTACAACATAAAAAAAAAGATACTTAATGAAGGAGCTAGGGGGATTGAAAACGTTTGTATATATATATATCCACAATATAAGTTGGTTTTATTGTGTCACATAGCATAAATTCCAAATAACCCCAAAACAAATTCCATACTCAGGTTTCCATAAACTATCTTAATTTGCTTACTTATTCAAAAGAAACTAAACCAAATTCAACAACAAAAAAAAAAGGATAATTACATAAATAAATTCTTTTAGATTAATTATTACCATGTATAGTACAACTTTTAATTTATTACCAATTATAGTTGAGTATTAGCTAGCTTTAATAACAAACCTCCACTTCTTCTTCACTTCTCTCCCTTCTCCTGTCAACAATGTCTTCTCTGGGGAGGAGCTTTCAAGCTCCGGTGAATCGGAGCAAAGCAACAACCATCGCCAGTCCTTTTTCCCCTTTCTACACAACCATCGCCGGAGCTCCGACTCCGGCAGCCACCACATCCACGCCGGAATTATAATGGAGCAACCAGATCTGGCCGAAATTGTCCAAATCTGATCAAAATTATTGGATTTTGACGGAGTTGTTCGGTGATAGATCGAGGAGAAACGGAGTGGGTAGCGAAGTTGTTGGTTGCTCCGACGACGTGAGTTCCCCAGAGAAGACGAGGGTTGTTTGGTTGGCGGCTGGTTCGTTGGAAAAAATGGAAAAAGGGAGGTGACGGATCTTTTGTTGTTGGTGGTGGAGGTCTGGCCGGAGTTTGGTGGTGACGGCTCGTCGGCAGTGATGAAGGAGAGAGGAGGTGGGTGGTCGGAGTTGTTGTTTGATTGTGATATTTTTTCGATTGTTTGTCGGATTTCGGTGGGTTAAGGTTGGAGAAGACAATGACGTCGTGGTTGGAGGTTGCCAGAGTTGGCAATGTTGTTGTTTGTTTGCCGGATAAAATGGGGGCGTGGTTGTGGTGATTCACCGGAGAATAATGTAGAATTTTTTAAAAGTTGTACTAAAATTGTATTAAAAACAAATGGTCATTGTAATAAATTTCGAATTCAATATTATACATTTTTATGAATTCGAAAGTTGTTATTTCATAACAAATATAATACATTTCTAACGACGTAAACTAATTTAAAGTGTAACAGAATGTTTGAAATTCACGTATAATACTTATGATACATTTGTATTAAAAATGTTTTAGTTATATATATTCACCATGCATATTGAAATACGTCTTTAATACGTATAATATATTGAATTCAAAATGTATTAAACGTAAAGGATCGTTGTAATACAATTCGAATTCAATATTATACATTTTTATGAATTCAAAAAGTTTTAAAATTCACGTATAATACTTATAAAATATTTGTATTATAAATGTTTTAGTTACATATATTCATCACGCATATTGAAATACGTCTTTAATACGTTTAATATATTGAATTCAAAATGTATTAAATTTGTTGTTTATTTTTTTCTCTTGTTAATGATGTTAAAAACGTATTATTATTAATTTGAAACATTAAAATGCTATTCAAGTTAGTTTATGTGTTACTATATTAAAATTGTGTTTAAAAATGTATTATATATGTATTTTGCTATTTTTGGTAAAAAAATAAAAAAATTATACTTTCAACTCATGTGCTATAATTGATAAATAAGACTACATATTTATACTATTTATGTAAATACAAACATAAATAATTTTTGAGGCCTTTAATTTTAGAGCCTAAAGCAAATGCTTTAGTGGCCTTACCGTTCGGCCAGCCTTATAATGGCTCTTATTGTTGATTTTTCATCTTTTATTTTCGTTAGAAATTAAATAGCTATCATTTTCAACCTTTTTGGAAAGAACATAATGACACTGAGAAAAATGAAATATAACTTTGTTTCTAACTTTACTTATGAGCAGTTATTAATATAAAATGATTTTATCACAGTAGATGCGACTGTATAAAAAAAAAATTATACCCTCATTTTCTTGCATGCATATAGTTTCATAAAACGAAAATTTGTATATTCATTTTGAATCGATCTCAATAAAGTTCTTAACACCAAGGCTTGAATTTTATGCTGCAAGGATTGTGCTTTCAGTTTTAAAAATAAGGAATGATTTATGAGGTTCAAAATTTTGTAGATTCTTCCCTATTTTAAGTAGAGATATCTTTTTTGAATTCCATTTACACATTAAAGTGTGGCTATTTCCCTATTACTTTTCAAACAATGGCTAAAAATAAATAGCTAAATTTTTATGCACCGTCAGTGTATCAATTTTTTATATCATCAAATAATATTAGTGATATTTAATGACAATAATCTGTTTTTAAAAAATTATAGAAAAAGAAACTAATGTACCAAAAAAAAGAAAGATATCAACGGCAAGTAGAATCCTAATTAGATTCTAACCAAAACTATTTCCACAGCCAAATTATTTTCTTTTTCAAATTTAATACGATTATGATGTTTCTCGTAGGTTTCATCGTCTCAAGTAATTCTTAAAAGCATCAAAGGTTGGGAACTTGTAAAAAATAATTTTTCAAACTTATGAAAAGTTGGGACTAGTTTCTTCTTCTTAGCAGTATATCATCATATATTTCAAACAAATTCTAGACTCTTTTCTTGTTTACTAGCATAACAGACCTAATAGTTGATGGTGAGAGCTTATTAAAAACTCCATTAAGTTGTAAGTGGTTCAGATACCAATTGATTAAAGGTCACAAGTAAGATGTAGGACAAAAAAAATTCAGGAAAAAATTCTACCATCAAATTCTATACCTTTTGACGAATGATGAAGTAGTTAATATAGTTTTTTTGTTTAAGAGATGTGAAGCTTAGATAGTCAAAAAATCTCTTTTGGATACATTTTCATTAGCATGTAAAATTCACCACTTTAATTTAGAATCTACATTTAAAGAGGTGAGATAGACTTTGTAAGTTATCATTCATAATTGTATTTTGCAGGATTTATGAAAAACTAAAATTAGATTAGCAAAATATAAGAATTGACATTGATTTCGTTAGAAGAAAGTGACATGTATGAAACTACATACATTTCTACCAATATGGTAGCATGAAAAATATAAGATTTGGGTCTGTCATTGACTAAATCATGAATTAGAATAGGCAGACTCTAATATCACAATTTAAAAAAAAAACTTCGAACTAATTTAACATTACAAGAAAAAAGAAACTAACTAATTAGGTGAATATTGACGAATTCCACTATAATAAGAAATCAAAATTAATTGCTCGATATCTGGTTCATTCAAAAGTATATTAGGAGGCAAATAATTCACATCCCTATCAATGTGGGAACTCAATAGTACATTTTGCTTCGACAGCTGTTGAATACAATTAATGAATAAGCTGATTCTTTAACACTATAGTTAGTAGGAGCGAAAATCAAATTTAATTCTTTTATAGTTGACATTTTTGTTAGACCAACACTTGAGAGTTAAGACTGATCAGTTACCAGCAATAACATGTTGCACTTTTCTAAAGACCAGTATACCAGTGATTCGCCTAAGTCTAATCGATTGAGGTTAATGTGTACTAGAAGAAAAATATTTCTTCAAACTTGGGTTAATGTTGATTCCCAAACTCTTGAGCTCAAGATAGTATCTTCGCACTACGGGTTGTGTTTGAATTGTAAACCAGGAAGTCTCTCTTCAAGAATGTTTTTTTTTTTTTTTTTGAAGAAAAAATGTATTTTTTAAGATTTTTTTTCCACTTGAAATGTGTACTCTCTTATTGAAATAGAATCAATGTAATATTTTTTTGACATCTTAATTGCTTGATTATTGTCTCAAAGTTGAGTCTAGAAGTTGGAATTTACTTTTTTATTGTATTTGAACAAATCTATTATTTATTTATTTTGACAATTTGACTAAATTATTGTTATTATTTTGTCTGAATTTGTTTGGTGTAAAGTAGGTGGAATTGAAATTTAAGACAAGAAACAGAAAGTTGCTTAAAGCAAATGAATAGTACCCATGCCCATGTAGGTCACCTAACTGTTAAATGAAAAACTTTTTTTCACAGGTAGCTAACAAATTCTTTTGAAAATCTATCGTTAATCCATCACTACATAGGATTAGCAATGGAATTTGTTGTTTAGCTATAGAAATTAGACGTCGTTAATTTCTATTTTTCAGTAGTGAATAGAGTATGTCTAATTGGATAACAAGTTAACAACAACTCAGAAACTATTATAAATTTGAACATGTTACAGGGAACTGTCTGTATATATGTATATGAGCAATTTTGGAAATTTTAACTTGTGTGGAAGGAATTGAGTTTATAAAGTGATTAATCAAATTAGATAAATTAAATGTGTCACGATTCATTTTCATGCATCTAGCTTGTTCGGAAAACAAATCAATGTGACAGCCAAAAGCAATTATATTTCATCCATGGATTTACAAAACTATGCTCAACTGTGTTCATCTTTTAACGTTTTAAACTTGCTCTTCTTTCAAATTTCTTTTGAAAATGGTTTTCTTGAATCGAGGGTCTATCGAAAACAACCTCTTTATTCCGCAAAGGTAGAGATAAGATTTGCGTATACGTCACCCTTTCCGGGTTCCACTTATGAGAATATATTGGGTATTATGTTGTTGTAGTAGTATTATATAAAAAGGAAAGTTCAGAAAAGCAAAACTTAAGAGATAATCAAATAGTTGGTAGCAACATTATTGTAATTACTTTGTCAAGACCCAAATGACCATGAGTGGCACCCACTCTAATAGTTCGGTGGGAGAACCATCTAACCCAAACCATTACTCAATCATTTAGTCAATATTAAGACAAGGTTATCATAAAAACCAACTTAATAATAATAAATCCAAAACTAATCATTAATAATGCAGAAAATCAAACAAACTACTTATTAAAATCCCCAAGACCCGAAAGTTATCGTACAAGAACTTCTAAAATAAAAACCATGTCTAGAAGAAATATCTAAAATAACAAAAGATAAAGAGTGTCTCATTGTCAGAAAGAAGGACAAGAGCTAATGTGATGATCCATGGTAGCCTGGAGATTAAGTGTTCACCCTTGGATCGAGATCAGCTATCAAACGCTAGAGATGAGGTCGTGTCTGAGCCTCTGAAACACTTTCTGCACTCAACAAAAGAAGAGTATAGGGTAGTACCAGTACAAGCCACTATGTACTGGAACGTATCATAGGCTAACTCAATTTAATAGTATGTCTACAACATAAATCAAATAACAAGTAGAAAGGCATCAACACATAGCAAGTAATTCAATGAATCAACAAGTACATCAATGACGAGCTATTCAATGCCCACAAATAAGCCACATAATCATTAGGAGTATCAACCATACCATAAACAATCACGAAAGCAACAATAATACTATAAGTAAAACTATGTCCATCTCAACATCACAATTAGAACACCATTAGCTCGTTATCAACTTATTAACCCCATGATCTCTCAAAACCAACACTAGTATGTACACGCATACTAAGGGACTTATTTTCGCCCAATTAATCATGATCTGCAGGGGACAATCTAAGTCCATGTACCGTATCGGAGTGGTACCCGATCCTCCATAAATAAGTAATATCAATATTCACATCAGTACTGGCGGGTGTGGTACCCGATCCTCCATAACCATATTATGTATATTTTATCAACTAGGAAATTTGTCCGCGCTTTGCGCGGTCATAAAAAATTTCATTAGACTTACAAAATAATAATTCTTAAATATTGAAATATTAAAGGACAATTTGGTGCACTAAAGCTTTTGTTATGTATGGGGCCTTAGAATAGCCGAATCGGACTACAAGGGTCTATTGTAGCCTCACCTTACATTTCTGCAAGAGGCTTTTTCCACGACTTAAACCCTTGACCTCGTGATTACATGACAACAACTTTACCAGCTACTTTAAATATTCAAATAGTAAAAGTAGAAAATTAATTCATCTAAAAGCATAAAAACTGAGGACGCTCGCAATGTAAATAATGACATGAACATTACACATCTCAAGAAATACCAATGAATGACTGGATAAGTTTAATCGTTGAACGCAATGTTTGTGAGTTTTCAGTATAAGAAATGAAAGGTGTAACTATTTTCATACTCCGATGGTAACATTTGTTCCTAGATATATAATTTCCTTCTCAATATTCATTGATATAATTATTGTATTTTTTTAAAAAAAAATTGTCCATTGAAATTATAAAACCTTCAATTTCATGTATGACATATCACGTACTTATTTTCAAGAATTGATCTATATAGAGATTTTGTAAAATTATTGTTCCATTAAAATGATAATTTTATTAAAACTGACAATTTAAATTTTCACTTGAGTCATCACAATTAACTCGCTTTTGAGAATATATTAACAGATCAGTTTCAGCACAATTTATATCTTAAATAAACTATAAATGTCTAATTATAAAATATACATTTCTATATTTTTTCTAAACATCAATATGGGAGTCAAGTGTTCCTCTCAGGTTGGTGGCAGAAAAGCCAGTTAGACTACCGATGAAACTATATATAATGATAGTCATATCTATGTGGTAATTTACTTTTTGAAAAGATTACAGTTTTTTTAGGGCCTGAAGGCTTGTCCTGAAACCTTATAACTTACTTCCTCCCTTCATTTTTACTTGTAATTTTTCTCTTTCGAGAGTTAAACTACATGAATTTTGATAAATATTTTAATATGTATTTTTTCATGATATTAATATAAGAAAGATTGTAACTTATAGCATTTTTTATATAATTGTTTAACATCTAAATTTAAAATTTTAAATATTAAATTAATCTAGTTCAATTTACTTTTGTAGTTTAATCAAATTGACTTTCATAATACAAAATATAATAAGTAAAAATGAACGGAAGGAGTATAAAGAAAGAAACCTTGTACTGTTGGTGCTTTCAATGTCGTAATGCAAGGTATCTTTTATTAAATAAAAATATGTGTAAAATTATGTAGTGGCATGAAAGATGCCTACTTAGTTTTCTTCTGCTTGAATCTTCTTAATTGTTCTCCCAAAAGCTCAAAACTCAAGCATGCAACACATCTGAACTTTCTGCATCATAATATAAAAAATGATTCATAGTAATTTCGAACCCTTTTTACACAATAAGTATTAAAATGCAACACAATACCTAGAAAAAAATTACTTCATGGAAAGGAGTGCAAGAAATCAACGTACGTGTGAGAACTTGTTGATTAATTGAAAGAATAACAATCATCTTATTAGATGACATCCTTGTTCTCTTCCTTTGCTCACTTTCGCCTCACCCTAATTTTGTTCTGCAAGGAGTTGAACTTCGTACTTTGTAATAGAGTGAGAGAAGTAATTTTGTATGTATCGGACTGTGGAGTGTGACTGTGTGAGAATCAAAATATAAGAGACTTTGCTTTATAATTTACACTAAGAAATGTAGAAATATATACATGATAACAATATTAGGAAGAAGGCGAAAAGGGGGAGCACTTTGACTGAATTTGCATAGCCTGTCTCTACTTCAAAGACCTCTGCATCTGTGTGTCGAAACCCATGGACTGCAGATATAGTCGTATAGAATTCTCAAGTAGTATAGAAAGCACTATGATCCAATTTGCTTATTTGATCAGTCTCTAATTAATGAAGGACCTCTGCAACTGCGTCTATTAACTCGATTGTCAAAGGCCATGACAATCATATATAGTGCCTGGGAAAATTCAATTATGTATCAATGTCAACAACAATTAAAAAATTCAGGTTTGAGAAGAGGAGAAGCAAGAAGACAAAGAGAGGGTAATTAAGGGGTTTTAAAAGTTGATTCTTTGAAATTCTGTAACGTTAACAATTACAACGATTCATAATGAATGTGGAAAAAATGTAAACTGTTCTTCATTATGCAACCGTTTATTCCTTTTAAAAGAAGAAAACAGGATTTTAGCATCTAAAATGTGAAAAAAAAAGAAGTCAAAAAAGCATGGTAAAAGATAAATGTCTTTCCTGATTTCTAGACATGCCACGTCAGCGGGCTTTGATTCTATTTTATTATTATATATAGGTTCACACTATCCCTCAGGATACCACACGACATACTAAATTTTCAAGTACACTTATAGTCATAAGGCAATTCGACCAAGTTCGATTTTCAGTAATTATTCATAAAAGTATTAACAATACAAATATCATAAAATTCAAGTATGTCCAAAGGCCAATCCACAAACATTCAATTTAGGAGCATAAACAAAACTAAATCGAGTCTAAACTCCAATTAAATCATAACCTACCCCCACCGAAGAATCTGAATGCAAGCTAATTTGTAAGGGTCTTGCCCTTCCGTAAAGCTTCCGAATTGTCAAAATCTGTTCAGATACATAATCCCCATAAGAATACGAATCTAATGACACCCATTTTATAACTTCTTGCTCTAACAATCCTAGGGGTAAAATCAAATTTGTCAAAACTGTACTTGGTAATATCGTGAGATATATCATAAGCCAAGAACGAAAAAGGAACCTCAAGTCATGAACGCAATAGTAGTCACCTGACCATTAACCTTCAATTCAAATTTCAATCTGGACCAATCATTAACAAATCATGACATTACCATTACCTACCCTATGTCCAATGATGAGAAGTAATCATTACCCAATAATTGATCAATTCTATTCCACTAACTTTAATCACCTCACATTCACCGCCCACAACACTATGAATATAAAATTGTACGTATTAGCATATCTAACCTGAAGCTTTATTATGCGGTGTCTGCTCTTCGACTGCGGATTGGAAAAATAATGGTTGCTGACTGTGTGCCAACTTTCTCATTTTATTGCTATTGTATATGGTAAACCCTATCCACTTAAAATTATTTTTGTATTGGCCACATAAGTAAATAAATTGTGGTTTTAACCTATTAAATCACTAATTAAACTAATTATTTAAAATGCCCGAGATTTTTAATAAATTCTCAAAATTTATTCGGAACCCCATAGAAATAAATTATATATGAAAATTGACTAAAGAGTACGTTCCGAACCTATTGAAACTATTAAAATACCAAATCGAGGTCATCTTGACCAAAAGTTGACCATGATCAAGCTTAACTTTATTTAAATCTAAAAACTCAACTACTGACTTAAATCACTTTCGAACACCTCGAGAATCGGTACTACCCATCTCCGTAAGTCATAAATCACGTACAAACTATGGGAGAGCTAAAATGGGAAAGACGAGAAAATTTCACAAAACAACTAGAAGGGTCGTTACATCAGATACCAATTAAACAATCGTTCGTCCCCGAACGGGCAAACAAGAACAAGAAGGGAAAACAAGGGATTACCTGAATCAGTGAAAAGATACGAATACTTGCTACGCATGTTCGCTTAGGTCTCCCAAGTGGCCTCCTCAATAGGACTATTCTTCCACTGGACCTTCACAAACGCAATCTCCTTAGTCCTCAACTTACGGATATCTCTATCAAGAATAGCAACAGGTTCCTCTTCATAAGAGAGGTTTTTATCTAACAAGATCGAATCCCAACAAATTATGTAATTACCATCACCATGAAACTTCTTAAACATAGATACATGAAACATTAGATGAACTCCCGATAAACTCAGTGGGAATGCCAATCTATAGGCCACTAGCCCCACACACTGAAGAATCTCAAACAGTCCAATATATCTAGGACTAAGCTTACCTCGCTTCCCAAAATGCATGACACCCTTCATGGGTGAAACCTTGAGCAACACTTGTTCACCCTCCATAAAGTGCATATCTCTCACTTTCAGATCCGCATACTCTTTTTGCCTGCTTTGAGCCGCTATGAATTTCTCCTGGATGAACCTAACCTTCTCTAACGAGTCTCTCAATAGATCAGTACCCCACGGCCTCGCCTCAAAGGCATCAAACCATCCAATGGGAGATCTATACCTCCTCTCATATAAAGCCTCAAATGGCGCCATATCGATACTCGAGTGGTAACTGTTATTATAATCAAACTCGGTCAAAGGTAGGAACTGATCCCAATGACCTCCAAAATCCATCACACACGCACGAAGTATGTCCTCCAACACCTGAATCGTTCTCTCGGACTGTTCATCGGTCTGAGGGTGAAAAGTTGTACTAAGGTCCAACCTAGTACCCAACTCCTCATGCAACTTCTTCCAAAAGTTATAGGTAAATTGAGTACCCCTATCTAAGATAATAGAAATTGGGATTCCTTGCAACCGAACAATCTCCTTAAGATAAATCTTAGCTAACTTTGATACATTATAAGTCACCTGAACTGGAATGAAATGTGCAGACTTAGTCAGCCTATCCATAACAACCCATATAGAATCATACTTCCCCAAAGTCTTCAGAAGACCAACAACGAAATCCATAGCTATCCTCTCTTATTTCCATTCAGGAATGGGCATCCTCTGAAGAATACCACCAGGTTTTGATGCTCGTACTTTATCTGCTGGCAACTCTGGCATTCAGCAACAAAATCAACTATGTCTCACTTCATCCGACCCCCACTAGTAATGCTGCCTCAAATCACGGTACATCTTGGTCGCACCAGGATGTATAGAGTACTTCAAACAATAAACCTCATATAGAATAGTAGGAATCAAAGCATCAACATGGGGAACACAAACTCGCCCATTAATCCTCAACATACCCTCACCATCAAGAATGACCTCTTTGGCCTCACCCTACAAAACCTTATCACGAATTTTTCTCAACTTAGCATCCTCGAATTGTTTAGCCTTTATTTGATCAAGGAATGTAGACCTTGCTACTACACTGGATAGCAATCCTCCTTTTTCAAACTCCTCAAGTCATATGAACTTGTTAGCTAGAGTCTGAATCTCTCTAGCCAACGAACGCCTGATAGCATTCAAATAAGCCAAGCTACCCATACTTACTGATTTCCTGCTCAATGCATCGGCTACCACAATAGCCTTTCCCGGATGGTATAGAATAGTGATATCATAATCTTTAAGCAACTCCATCCATCTACGTTGTCTCAAATTCAAATCCCTCTGCGTAAACACATGTTGTAAACTATGGTGATCAGTGAACACTTCACAAAAAACCCCATACAAGTAATGCCTCCATATCTTAAGAGCAAAAACCACAGCAGCCAACTCCAAGTCATGAGTTGGATAATTCCTCTTATTAGGCTTCAATTGCCTCAAAGCATAAGCAATCACATTCCTTTCCTGCATCAAAACAGCACCTAAACTAGAACGTGAGGCATCACAATAAATAATAAAATCCTTACCCCCTACAGGTAAGGTAATAATAGGAGCGATAGTCAATAAGGTCTTGAGATTTTGAAAGCTCTTCTCACATTCATCAGACTAAACAAAAGCTACCTCCTTCTGAGTTAACCGTATCATATGAGTAGCAATAGAAGCAAACCCTTTCACCAACCAGCGGTAATAACTGGTTTACACCACAAAGCTATAAACCTCTACAACCAAAGTAGGCCTAGCCCAATTCTTAACAGCTTCAATTTTCTGTGGGTCTACCATCACCCCTTCCTTTGAAACCACATGCCCCAAAAAGGACACAGAAGCTAACCAGAATTCACACTTAGAAAACTTTGTATAAAGCTTCTTCTCTTTTAACAAACCCAAAACAATCCTTAAGTAATTCTCATGTTCCTCCTTACTCTTAGAATAAATTAGAATATCATCAATAAAGACAATTATGAAAGAATCCAAGTAGGGCTTAAATATCCCATTCATCAAACTCATAAAAGCAAACGGGGCATTAGTCAGTCCAAAAGACATCACAAGAAACTCATAGTGCCTATACCTGGTCCGAAATTCAGTCTTAGGAATATCATCAGCCGAATCTTAAGTTGATGATATCCGGATCTCAAATCAATCTTTGAAAAAGATAGATGCACCCTGCAACTGGTCAAACAGATCATCTATATGGGGTAAAGGATACTTGTTATAAATAGTTACCTTGTTCAACTACCTATTATCTATACACATACGAAGGCTACCATCCTTCTTCTTCACTAACAAAATAGGAGCACCCCATGGAGAGGCACACGTATGGATAAATCCCTTACCCAATAAATCCTGTAACTAAGCCTTTAGCTCCTTCAACTCAGCCAGAGCCATCCTATAAGGTAGAATAGAAAAAGGACGGGTACTCGGCTCGAGATCAATACAGAAGTCAATGTCACGATCTGATGACATGCCAGGCAAATCTGCAGAAAATACCTCTTGGAACTCATACACCACAAAAACTGACTCAATAGATAGGACCTCTGTAGTAGTGTCCCGTAGATGTGCTAGGAAGGATGAACACCCCTCCTCAATCAACCTCTTAGCAGGAATAAAGGAAATAAGTTTCATTGGAGCAGGGCTATAATCACCCTCCCACTCAAGTCTATCCATCCCCGGTATAGCCGCAGTCACTGTCTTAGCATGATAGTTTAATATAGAATGATACAGAGACAACCTACTCATTCCCAAAATTATGTCAAATCTACCATTCTAGAATCACCAAATCTGCCCAAGTTTGATACCCCATAAACATAATAGAACAAGAGCGGTAAACCTTGTCAACAACAACAAAATCGCCAACATGGGTAGACACATGAACAGGAAAGTCAAGTAGATCAACACCATGTCCAACCCTACAGCAAAACTGATAGATACATATGAGAAAATAGAACCAGGGTCAAATAATACAGTAGCCATCCGGTCACAGATAAGAATAGTACCTATAATAACAGTATCTGATGCCTCTGCCTTGGGCCTGCCTGGAAAAGCATAGAAATAGGCCCTATTACCAGTCTGAGCGTCACCCCTATCAAGCTGAGAACCACTTTGATGGGGTTGGTTACCACCCTTACCTTCCTGGTGACCACCATGCCTACCCTGTGGATGACCTTTATTATTACCATCACTTCCCCTACCTGCTGAAGTTGGAGCTCGAGGAGCCTGCTGCCAGACAGACTGACTATACTACCTGAGATTAGGATAATACCTTTGGATGTGACCAACCCCACGAAACTCATAACATATACAATCCAAGGTGGGTCGCTAAGATGAAGAAGATAAAGTGAGGTAACCACCAGACGGTTGGATAGCCCATGGTGGACCCCCAATAGAAACTTGAATCGGTGACTGAATAGGGCGGGCAGGGTATCCCCGTGAACTCTAACCTCTAGAATAAGAACCACTGAAACTGACCCCTTTGTTGGCCTTCTTTCCTATTGCCTTGGCATAACCCTCTTGCTTTACACCCTCCACCTCCTTAACAAAATCAACCATCTCCTGAAAAGACTTACCTGAAGAGGAGAAATCTGGAGACCTATGTTCAAACCCTTCACAAAGAGATGGATCCTCTCCTCCTCAGTTTGCAGCAGCTGAGATGAATACCGAGACAATGAATGGAATTTGGCCTCATAGGTCGCAACTGACATACTCCCCTACTCAAGATTAGTGAACTCATCCCTTTTCCTATCCCTCAATGTACGAGGCACATACTTCACTAGAAAAACTGAGTCCAAGTCAACGGAGGCGAACCTATAGCCCTACACTCCACATAAGCTCTCCACTACATCTTGGAATCTCCCTGAAATTAAAAAGTGACTAGTTCCACACCATACCTCTCATTCACTCCTATCTTGTGAATTCTCTCATGGAAATCAATAATGAACTAATAGGCATCCTCAGACTCGGTGCCATGAAAAATCAGAGGCTTCATCTTGATAAACTTGCAAAATAAGTCATGTTCATCT
The DNA here is from genome assembly GCA_031232105.1 of Capsicum rhomboideum. Taxonomy (NCBI): domain Eukaryota; kingdom Viridiplantae; phylum Streptophyta; class Magnoliopsida; order Solanales; family Solanaceae; genus Capsicum; species Capsicum rhomboideum. The sequence goes on from CP124714.1 coordinate 165,757,674, forward strand.
CTAGTCATCACCGGACCCACTACCTGTCTCGAAAAAATATCTGATCCTAACATCTCTTCCATCCGAGGAGCTACAGCAGCAACATGCTGCAACCTCAGAAGCTGAACTCCAGGTACTGTCGGTATAGTCCCGTTTCCTACCAACCTACTCAAGAAGCTCAGAACCTGCTGAATTATGTCGGGAGATATCTGAAATTGAGTTGTACCTCTCTGGACTGGTTCTGCCTCATCATGAATCTACGTCCCCTCATCCTGTACTGGTATCGCTCCATCTTCTACTATCTCATCCATATCCTCAGGTGGAGGAGGAGATACTAACCTCTCCCGAGACGGTCCTGTGGCCTTATCCATTCCCTTGGCGGGCGCTGCTCTGCTTCCTCTAACTAGTCCTCCTCTCACCTATCATATGCCACCAACTGCAGCCCCAACGGCCAATTCAGGTACCTCTGCTCTTGCTCCATTTGCCCGTGTTCTCACCATCTATAAGAATAAGAATGGAAGAAGTCAAATACCAATTTGTATCACTAGATACCAATTGAAAACAAGCAATAACACGAAAGAAAGAAAAATTTGAATTTTCTCAGTGTCCTCTAGCCTCTAGAAGAAAAGTATAGACGTCTCTGTACCGTTCCACAAGGCTCTACTAGTCATGTTCATGCATGACAAGATCGACGAACCTAAGGCTCTGATACCAACTTTGTCACGACCCAAATGGCCATGAGTGGCACCTACTCTAATACTTAGATGGGAGAACCATCTAACCCAAACCATTACCCAATTATTTAGTCAATATTAAGACAAGGTTATCATAAAAACCAACTTATTAATAATAAATCCAAAACTAATCGTTAATAATGCGGAAAATCAAACAAACTACTTATTAAAATTCCCAAGACCGGAAAATCATCATACAAGAACTTCTAAAACAAAAACCATGTCTAGAATAAATATCTAAAATAACAAAAGATAAAGAATGTCTCATTGTCTGAAAGAAGGAAAAGAACTAATGTGATGATCCATGACATCCTGGAGGTCAGTGCTCACCATTGGATCGAGATCAGTTATCAAACGCGAGAGATGAGGTCGTGTCTGAGCCTCTAAAACACTTTCTGGACTCAACAATAGAAGAGTATAGGGTAGTATCAGTACAAGACACTATGTACTGGTAAGTATCATAGGCCAACTCAATTTAATAGAATGTATACAACATAAATCAAATAGAAAGTAGGCAGGTATCAACACATAGCAAGTAATTCAATAAATCAACAAGTACATCAATGACGAGCTAAACAATGCCCACAAATAAGCCACATAACCATCAAGAGTATCAACCATACCGTAAACAACCACGAAATTAATAATAATACTATAAGTAAAACTATGTCCATCTCAACCTCACAATTAGAACACCATTAGCTCGTTATCAACTTATTAACCCCATGATCTCTCAAACCCAACACTAGTCTGTACACACATACTAAGGGACTTATTTTTACCCAACTAGTCATGACCTGCAGGGGACAATCTAAGTCCATGTACCGTACTGGTGTGGCACCCGATCCTCCATAAATAAGTAATATCAATATTCACATTCGTACCGGCGTGGTACCTGATCCTCTATAAATAAGTAATATCAATATTCACATCCATACCAGCGTGGTACCCGATCCTCCATAACCATATTGTGTATATTTTATCAATTCACACTATCCCTCAAGATATAACACGACATACTAAATTTACAAGTACACTTATAGTCATAAGGCAATCCGATCAAGTTCGATTTTCAGTAATTATTCATCCAAGTATCAACAATCCAAATATCATCAAATTCACGTATGTCCAAAGACCAATCCACAAACATTCAATTTAGGAGCATACACAAAACTAAATCGAGTTTAAACTCCAATTAAACCATAACCTACCTCAATCGAAGAATCCGAATGCAAGCTAATTTGCAAGGGCCTTGCCCTTCTGTAAAGCTTTTGAATGGTAAAAATCTATTCAGATACATAACCCCCATAAGAATACGAATCTAATGACACCCATTTTATAACTTCTTGCTCTAAAAATCCTAGGACTAAAATCAAATTTGTTAAAACTGTACTTGGTAATATCGTGAGATATATCTTAAGCTAAGAACGAAAAAGGAACCTCAAGTCATGAACTCAACAGTAGTCACCTTACCATTAACCTTCAATTCAAATTTGAATCTGGACCAATCATTAACAAATCATGATATTACCATTACCCTACCCTATGTCCAATGACAAATCATGACATTACCATTACCCTACCCTATGTCCAATGATGAGAAGTAATCATTACCCAATAATTGATCAATTCTATTCCACTAACTCTAATCACCTCACATTCATTGCCCACAACACTATAAATATAAAATTGCACGTATTAGCATATCTAACCATAAGCTATGTTATGCGGTGCCTGCTCTTCGACTGCGAATTGGAAAAATAATGGTTGCTGACTATGTACCAACTTTATGATTTTATTGCTATTGTATATGGTGAATCCTATCCACTTAAAATTATTTTTGTATTGGCCACATAAGTAATAAATTGTTGTTTTAACCCATTAAACTACTAATTATCTAAAATACCTGAGACTTCTAATAAATCCTTAAAATTTATTCAAAATACCATAGAAATAAATTAAATATGAAAATTGACTAAAGAGTACGTTCCAAACCTGTTGAAAATATTAAAATATCAAATCGAGGTCATCTTGACCAAAAGGTGACCGTGATCAAGCTTAACTTTATTTAAACCCAAGAACTCAACTAATGACTTAAATCACTTTCGAACACCTCGAGAATCGGTACTACTCATTTCCATAAGTCATAAATCACGTATACAAACTACGAGAGAGCTAAAACGGGAAAGACCAAAAAATTTCATAAAACGACTAGGAGGTTCGTTACATGCAACTGGTAGCAATTTTTTCGGATGACAAATACAAATCAAGTTGTATTTGTCGCATGTATTTTTTGGTTGAAATACATAGTCAAATAGTTAAATAAGGAGAGATTCAGTTAAATGAGGAGAATATCTTTTATTGTTGCTAAAATCACTCATGAGACTTTAATGGAAGATTATGTTACCAAATATAATGTTGCATTAAAAGTTATTCAAATCATAAATAAATGTTGATGTTTTTATAAATGTTGATGATTTTCTCTTTTTCCCTCTCCTCAATCTCTCTCCTCTCTCTCCTTCTCTTCTCTAATCTTTCTCGTTTTTTTTTTAATTTTGTATTTCTATCTCTTTCTCATTGTTTTTCTTGAGCTTTCATTTGTATTTGTATATAAACAAGTGTATGAATTATTTGTATTTGCTTGAGTCTGTCATATACAAAATATGCAATGTATTTTTGTATTTGTATGTCAAATTTATCATTTGTATTTGTATATAAAGATTTGTATCAAATGATACATTGCATATTTTGTGTGGTGCAATTTATATCAATAAAATATAATTTATATCAAAGAATACAAATACAAGTATTCATAGAAAGAGAATCAACTGTTTTTTTCAATTATTTTAAAATAGAAATGATGCAGTCAACTACAAATACAAAATGAAATAAATGAAACTACAAATACAAAATACAATATGCGGTCAACAACATGTACAAATACAAAAAATGGTTCTTTAAAATACAAGTGCATCTACGAAAATATAATACAAATACAAATGAATGAAATAAATGAAACTACAAATACAAATACAATATACAGTCAACTATAAATACAAAAAAAAAAATACAGTCCCCTTCGTCCTCCTACGCCATATACACCCCTACACACACACCTCTCCATTAACACTCAATACAATTCCAAAATTCTCACTGAAAAATATCATCAACACCCATTTTAACAGAAAATTAATCGACAAATATTAACACTACCTTCATTTTCCTTATCCGTATTTATCACCATCACCCAAATCCATCATTAATAGACAGATTTATTCATTAATAGAGAAAGACCTCCCTCAAACACTATTCCCACACCAAAAACAGAGGTCAAATACATTTCCCCCATTCCAATTTCACTAGAAAACACACCATTACCACCGCCTCAAACTCCGGCCATCCACCCACTTTACCACTAACCACCAAGCTGTCATATCTCCATACACCATCCACACCACAACCACTTTCTCTATTTTGTGGAACACCCGAATTTTTGAGCAAAAACTGCTTGAAATCGTGAACAAATTGAGAACTAAAACATTCAAAGAAAAAAGTAAAGTAGGAGAGTGGTAAATCTAAAAAAGAAGTGATAAAAAGGAGAAACGTGAAAAGTGGGGAAAGGGTGAAGTAAGAGAGAGAGGTAAAAATAAAAAGGAAGAGATTAAAATGTGGGGAGTGAAAAAGTGGGGGTGAATATTCTCTTATATGTATTCAAAGGAATCCACTAAAATATTGTTATTTTTACTATGCTTGGTAATTATTTTAAAGTATTGTTATAGGTCATAATTAAGGATTTAAATTTGTTATGTTGTGTATTTTTTCTCTTATTTGTAGAAGGCTAGGCAATGGTAACTAAGGCCCAAATTAAGGATGAATTTCCTAGATTGTATAATTTTCCCAACATATTTGTCTTCTTTGGTTATCCTTTCTATAATTAGTGTATAATCTATGTATATCAACTAGAAAAAGTAAATAGTGAATGCGGACAACCCTTTCTGTAAAGAGATCTCATTATATTATCCACTTACTTGGACATTAAAAATAACCCCTATATACATTATCTAAGTTTCTTTACAAATGAATCTACTGTTGCTGCTGCTGCTGTTGCGACTACTATTGTGTCTGCGGCTGTGGCTATTGCTGCTGCTGTTGTGGCTGCGGCTATGGCTATTATTGCTGATGTGGGTGCTGCTACTGCGGGTACTGTTGTTGTTGTAGGTACTGTCGTTGCTATTGCTGCGGGTACTGCTGTTGCTGCGGGTACGACTATTGATGTTGCTGCGACTGCAGGGTCTGTGGTTGTTGGTGCTGCGGTTGCTGCTATTGCTACGGCTGCTGCTACTGTGGTGGCTGCGACTGCTGGTGCTGCTATGGCTGCTGGTGCGGTTGCTGCTGCTGTTGTTGTTGTTTTTGCTATTATTATAATTGTTGTTGTTATTGTTGTTGTTGTTACTGTTGTTGTTGTTGTTGCTGTGGTTGTTGTTGTTACTGTGGTTGTTGCAGTTGTTGTTGCTGTTATTGTTGTTGTTGTTGTTGCTGTTGTTGTTGTTGTTGTTTCCTACATAATTACTTACCCTAATTCCTAGATCTAAACATTTTCTCTTCCTTTCTAAAAACACCAAACTCTCAACCCAAAGTTTCAAGAAAGATCAAAGGTTAAAGTTTTTTCTGAATATTTTCTCATCAAATTCGTCATCAACGGTATGTGGAACAAACCCAAGTCAAGTAAGTCTTCAATGGGTTCTATTCTGTTCTATGGTATTTTTCGGGGCCATGTTTTGGCTTAGAATTTTTATTCATATTGTTAAAGGCTTTGTAGACTGAGTTTGACAAATATTTTTATGTCGTATTTCAAGTCTTGGATTTTGAATTCCTATTTTCAGTTGAATTTCATATTTTATGAGCCTAATTCAGCACTTTATTATGTCTATGCTTATGATGATCTGCTAAGGGGTCTTCTCGGGCCTTCATTGGTTTGGGATGGCCGTCACGGATAGTATCTGGGCTTGGATCATGACAGAACTAGAGCATTGTCTTGCTTATATTTCGATTTGTAGTATTATTAATGTAATTTCATTTTCTGGTATCTGGTACTATCTATTATTTCTTACATTTTAATTGTCATATTACTTTGTTTTAGTTATATTTCTTTCTTTTCTCAGAATATTTTGATATACTTTTTGTAGTATTTTGTCAAAACATTTTTTACTTTCAGTTCTTTTTCTTAACCTACATTGAAATATTTTTTCTTGAGTTAAATCTATTGAAAACAACACATATATCTTCGAAGATAAAAATTGATAAGATTTGCATACACACTCTAACCTCACCAAATCGTATTTGTAAGGCTAACATCAAAAATCTATATATAATAATAAAACTGGAAATGAACACGGTGACGTGGCACCTCTCAAATGACCAGCAATTTGATTTATCTTTTTTCTCCTCTTTTTGAATTTTTTTAGTCTTGATTTTGTAATTCTAATATATTAACTAAATGGCTTAAAAAATCCTCACATAAAAAATATTGAACTATATAGGCCATGTATCTGTAATTAAGTCAGACAATCCCATGTATCAGCCCACATAGCTTGACCTTAATGTTGATTAAATTAAGACTATATATCACTACTTATTACTAATCCACCCTTTTCTATTCCCTCACCAGTTACAATCTAAACATAGACGTGCATTGATGATGAAAATTGAGATGTTGAGTTAGTAATTTGTATTGAATCAAGTGACATAATGGCACGTTATTGGGCAAACATACTCTTATATAATCCAAGTGATACAAGTCAAATCGGCGTTGAAAGGACTATAATTCTAGGCCGACACAAAGAGTCCCAAGCCACAACCATCTCAAGGATGGAAGGATACTTTTGGAGGACCCTTTTCAAGCTCCAAAGAGTTCAATACCATGTGTGGAGGATAGCTTGGAGCCGGGAGCGAAATTCACCTCAAGACTTCAACTAGGAAGCAAGCCTAAGAACTACAAACACTCCAAGGATTATTGATGAAGATAGATGTGTTTCAAACCATCTTGACTCCATTTAAGGAGTGTTGTATGTTGCCCAATGCATTCAATAAGGATCGAGGTCCATTGGAGAGGTCGTTGCAGGGGCAAAAAGAGCTCGGAGACATTGTTGAGTGACCAGCAAAGTCACCTGCGCCAGCATGTGACTGGCTTGTGCCCTTCACCTGCGCCAGTATATGACTATCTATGTGGGCATGTGGGCCAAAGAGGCCATCTTGCTCTCTTTTGTTGAAATGGGTCACTTTTAAGCCCATAAATGTAATAAAAGGCCCAAGGCGATAAATATTAGTTCCTTCCTTCATTTTTTCTTAGTTTTTGTTGAATTATGATGAATTATAAACTTGAGAGAGTGAGATCTAGGATTATCTTATTTTAAACTATTATTTTGAAACGTTGGTTACGTGGGAGATTGATTCCCTCGTGGTTTACGTTAGAGAATTGGTGCTTTGTAGGATTATTTCAATAGAGGTTTTAGGGTTTGAAATACCCTTTGGTTTCTTTGATTTTTCTATCTTTGTGTCATTCTACTATGCTTTATTTGTTGCATTTCAATTTCTATCGTTTCTTTGAGCTTTCATGTTTGTTTTCAACTTTCGTATTTTGGGGGTTATCATTTGGTATCAGAGCCGAGCTTGAGTTCATTCCCCTGAATTCAATCTTGGATTTTGTTATCTAGAAAATCAAAAATCAAAAAAAAAAAAAAAAAACTGAAAATTCGATTTTGAGAAATTCCCCAAAAATTTATTTGTGTTTTTGAGTTTTTCTTGTTGTTTCAACACTAGATTTGTTTCCTCTAGTGTTATTAGAGTCGTAATCTTGAGTTTTAGGTGTGATTTGAGAAGATTTGAAGAGAAACTCCATTGTTGAGCTTGAGTTCTTGAGAAAAGAAAATGGGTTTCTAGTTCTTGAAAACTTGGTGTGGATTTGAAGGTTGAGAATTGTTTAAAAGTGTTCCCCACATCAAAGGGAACCTATATCTGAAGTTTCGTGAAATTTCAGGTCAAAATGAATTAGTTTGAAAATTTTGAGTTCTTGTTGTTCTTGGATATCTTCATATCTTCAAGAGAAGAAGATATCAAAAGATGTTGTTTGATCCAAACAAAGAAGAAGAAAGTAAATAAAAGGTGTTAGAACAAAGGAATATCTAATAAAAAGGGAATATTCTAGGAAACAGAACCCAAGAGGGCCCACAAAAAGGTGAAAAAATTGGAGTTTCAGCTATTCTGCCAAGGGCACCTGCGACCTCACCTGCCCACGCAGGTCATCCATCTTCCAATGTAGGTGGCAATGTAGATGACTTTTCCAGCATTCTATTTTTGACATACGACCCCCACCTGCGAGGGCATGTCATCACCTGTGTCCGCAGGTCATTTAAACACACCTCAATGACTTCAAAACTCATTTCACTTAGGTTTTAATTTCCTAGTTTCAATTTTTGATTCCTAATTTCATTTCTTGATTCCTAAACTAATTATCAATGGGTAATTGTCCTTACTTAGTTGATTGATTAGTCTTAGAGTCCGTTCATTCTTAGTCCATTTCTTTTTGTACTTTTATCTTTTTGTTTCATTGTTACTTCTTTATTCAAGTCTTTGGTTGTTTGTTTGAGTCATTTATTATTCTTCAAAACAAGAATCCATTCTGACCACTAGTAGCAATTAACATCACGTCTTCCATTGGAGTAGAAACAATCTTTCAACGCTAGCGACTCCTATTGTGAAGCATACAAAGGTGAGAATCTTACGAGTGTTGGTGAGGATCTTTTACTATTAACCTTGTTTGCTCGTTTTGTAGGGTCAAAGGAGTTATAAGGAAGTATGTCTTTGGTAACCTCGAATAATTATGACTACGACATATGAGACTATGATTGTGGTGAAGAAGGCTATGACTATGACGAAAATGGAGATTATGGAGGCTATGAATATAGCTATGATTAAGAACCGTGTAGGAATGAGAGCTACTATCCTGAACAAGGATATGAGGCAAATGGTGATTTTAGCTCTTATGGAGAGTATAGAGAGGATGAAGAGCCTTGTGATGGTTCTTATGATGAGGATAAGGCATGTGAGGAGTCTTCCACTTACCATTCCGAGCATAAGGAAGATATGAGGTATAATCCTTTCTCCTATACATCTTATAAGAGTCACGGTAGGAATGTACATGAGGATTGCAAAGATTCATATTTCTCATCTTGTAGTACTTCTTATCGTATTATGAGTGGTTACACTACTTCGAGTAGAAGTCATCCAATAGGAAAAAGAGAATGTGCATCATTAATGCCTAGGGTACTACACCCTATCCTTCTTGTTCTAGTCTCAAACATTAAGAAGTCGGAGCCAAGGTAGATATAGGGAACATGATAGGAGTCTCAATACCATCAAGGTCACTCTTTCTATTTTCAAAGGAGAGCGTGATCCCGAGATCTATCTTAGTTGGGAATGGAAGTGTGAGTTGGTTTTCCAAGCCCATGATTGGAGTGAAGTTGTGCAAGCCACATATGCTAGTAAACACCTTCAATGGCTTGCATTGATTTGGTGGGATGTCTATAAGCGAAGTCAAAGAATGTATGGTTACACCACACTTCTCACATGGAGTGAATTAAAAAGGCTTTTGAGGTTCAAGTACGTGCCGTAGGGGTACAAAAGGCTCTATAATATTGATCCAAGGAGACAAGTCCTTACAAGAGACATGGATATTTGTGGGGTTTTGGGATGCATTCTTGTCTTAGATGATTGGTGTCATGCAAACTACATCACTCCTTCTATGGTCGAATTCTTGAGGATACCTTGAGTTACGAAGTATTATCCATATTTCTTGCAAGATCATGGAGTTATCGAGAGTTTGAAGGTTTCCTTCACCCATAATGGATATTATGAGGAGGTTTGATGTGATGTATTGCCCATGGACTTTGGTCATTTATGTTTGGGTGCCAATTGGTTGGAAATACATGGAGTTCCAAATGAGCAAAATTGGCCCAAGACTGTAGTGGACCAATGGGGAAATCATCTCTTTCCACCTACCCTTCCCAAGCCTCAAGGAAAGGTGACCACTTACTCTAAGTCCCTTGATAAAGAGAGACAAAAGATTGAGAGGAGTAAGGGAGTGCAAAGTGCGGAAAAAGGAGTGATTGTGAGGAGTGAAGTGAAGGGGTTACCATAAATCCAATCTAATTTTGTTTGTCCTTCTCTTAGTAAGGACACTTATGTAGGTATAATTATGAAGAATAAAGTAACACAAGTTCCCAACAAGGAGTCGGTATCTACAGATGTGATGGACAAGATAGCTTCCTACCTCTCGAAAGTAAGAGTCGTACCCCAAGGTAAAGAAGAATCTTCTCATGAGCTTCAAGGTAACAAAGCTAACTCATGTAATTTAGTAAATGTGAAAGATCATTGTGTAGCTAGTAGCCGATTGAGTGTGAGTGACAGCTTATTGATATAAGGCATATTTATATGCCTTATTGCCGACTCTAACCCATGTTTACCTTAGTTTTGAGAGCAATAAGTATGTATTTTGTATTATTTTGATGGAATATTTGATATTGTGCTAATAAATGTGATTAGACCCTTGTAGGTGAAATTTATGACTATTTGGAGCGTTTTCGGCATCGAAAGCAAGGCTTGGAGGAGCTACGAGCGAAGGATATTGAAGATAAGAGGCAAGCCAAATATTTGAAGTTGAAGAATCCAACCAAATCCACGAAGAAAAGTCGAAGAAAAGAAGCAAATTGGATTTTAAGTGAGGGGCGCGCCCAGGGGCGTGCCGGGCCGCTTCTGACAGAAATTTTGCTCAGATGGATAGCAGATGGGCGCGCCCAGGGGCGTGTCGGGCAGCTTAGGCACACCTTTTCAGAGGAAAAAATTTTCCTAAGTCCCAGGCGCGCCCAAGGGCGTGCCAGGCCGCTTTTTGGAAAAATTTTGCCTCAATGTTTTGTCTATAAATAGGGCTCTTGGGTTATTGTATCATAATTACATCATTACTAGACTATTTCGGGCTTTTTTGGCATTGAAATTAGATTTCATTCTTCTTCTTTTCAGTTTTTATTTCTTTTTATGGTATTTTATCACTTTATGATGTTAATTGAAGTTATGAGTGGCTAAAATCCCTCATTCTTGGGGTTGAGGCTATGAACATGAATCTCTTGAGTTAAATTTTATTGGTTTTTGCTGAAGTTTATCCTTTATTGGTTATTCTTATATTCTTAATTTTACTATTTTAATGCTTGATCACCATTGAAATAAATCCCTTGTCTTGAGGTGAGCTAGAGAGAGAAACTAAGAGATAGAACGTGGAATATAAGAAGCGTGATCTTTTCTCGAGGAAGGAATTCCAAGAGATTGATATGCGGTTAGGACCGAGAGGTACCTAATCCGTCGCGCTTGTTCAATTACGAGAAGATAGTTTAAAGGCATTAGAATTGGTTAAATCTATCACCGTTCAATGATGTAGTTAGGTTTCCAATTTCTAGTAGAAGGTTATAGTTTGGAGACGAATATAATTGTAACATTAACCTCGTGATCAATAACCAAGATAAACGACTCAAATTGCTTAAACCAGTAACAATTATGCTCAAGAGATGACGTCGAAATGCCTTAGCCCTGGGAATTTTACTTTTCATTGACTTTTAAATCATATTTTTGAAAACTAAAGTTACGGTAGCGAAGATAGTCGTTTATAATCCGCAATCATTTAAGTTAGAGTAACAAATCCCTCTTCCTTTTCGCAACACTAGTTTTTAATCACTGTTTGACGTCTAAAATTGATTTCTGTTGACGAAAGTCCCTTGGGTTCGATATCCGTCTCTTTTAAAGGAGCCATTATATTACTTGAACGATCACGTACACTTGCGTGTATTGCTGGGTCGCAACAAGTTTTTGGCGCCGTTGCCGGGGACTTCAGTTTTAATTGTTTATCTAGATTGGACTTTTTCTTTTTATTTGTTTGAGTCGTATATAATTTATTTTTGTACAAAGTTTCATTTTACTTTTATACCACTCTTGTTGATAAGTCAGCCTGGGATAGATGGTCATTGAATGATGAAAATTTTTGTTGTTTTTGTGGAGGACCACACTTGGATGGTAATTGTCATGATGTTCAAGAGAGAGGGTTGTGCACACCTGCCCAATCTTTTGAATTGAATAGATGTCAGATGTGTGGTGGTCAGGATAGACATTGGAGTGACTGTCCAAACTATTATTCCCCTCCCCTGAACCCTTATTATGATCAGTCTATTGTTTGTGATGTTGGCAGGGTTAATGGAGCTAATGAGGCTCACCTTATGGATATGTTGAAGCGAGTAATGGAGCTGCATACACAACAAATGGAAGATATGAAGAGAATGAGGGAAGCCACCGAGAAGATACAGTCCCAAGTTATAAAGTTACAGGCTAGGGCTGAAACTTGTGTTGATCAGCAAGTTACAGTCTTATCAAAGGAACCCCGATTGATGAAGAAAGAGAGACTCTAGTAGAAGAAAGTTGTGATGAAGAAGACATAGTGAGCCAGGAATTGCTAATGGAGCAGGCACAATAATTAAAAATTCATGAGTGTCTCCGAGATGGTCTCACAACAATGGCAACCCAATTAAAAGGGGGGAGAGATGAGCTTATTTCAGAGATAGATCAATTTTTCTTAGATATCCATGACTTGAATGTTCAATTGATGAAAAAGATTGAGATGTATGATGTCCAATCACCAATAGTTGCGGAGACTAGCCATTCTGTGGAGAAAGAAGAATAATATCAATAATTCGACTATTATTCTTTGATTGAGGCTGATGTTGAGAGGGAGTATAAATGTGAGCATGTTGCAGCTAGTGCAAGTGGGAAAGTGGGATGTATTGGATCTTATTCAAAGCATTTTTCTACATTATGTTTAGATGATGACATGTATTTTGAGTCATCTGAACTAGTGAAGGATTGTGTAGATGAGAAACAAGAATCCTACATTCTTAAATTTTCACCAGACAAGCAACGAAACAACTTGCCTCACCTCAGGGCTAAGCGATTTAACATGCACCATCCATCACTTGGTCCCTTCATATGTGCACCACCACCCTATGAGTGAAGCAAAAAGATGGATGCGATGTTGGGGGTGAAATTTATATCCTCAAGGTGGAGAAAAAAGCTGATGGGTCTTGCCGCGACGTTAAATTAGGCGCATGTGGGAGGCACCCCAAAGTTTAGTAAGTAGTTTGTTTTTGTTTTTATTTTTATTTTTTTAGTGTCACCTTTGTTTTTGTTTTGGTTTGTTTTGTTTTGCAGATTAGGGGAAGTCTGAGTACCCAAAAATCTAAGCTAAGGAGCATTGCAAAAACTAAGTGTGGGGTCCTTCAGACCTCTTTGATGGATAAGATGCTACTAGCTAGGCCTAGAGGCCTCAGGGAGTATTTCTCTTTCTTTATTCTTTGAGTTATACTTTGGGGACAAAGTAATATTTTAAGTGTGGGGTGGGAAATCTTCCGATTTGGTTAGGGTGGAGTGTGTTGTAGGAGTCTTTTGGTTATATGCTTTTTGCTTATGTTGCTGAAAATTTGAAAAATACAAAAAGATTTTTTTTTACTAATTTTTAGTTTTATTGAGGAGCACACTTCATCCACCCCTCGGTTTTTCTTTTCGGTTCTTTTCTAAGGGGAAGCCCTTTGAACCCAGTATCCTTTTTTATTTTTAAGACTTTAAGTCTTATAATGTAGGCTAAGGGACGGGTAGGAACTATTTGGTCAAGAAGAGTGACTATGTTCCCTAAGCACTTTAATACACTACAATTTACATTAAGATCACCTCCAACCAACCTATTTTACACCACTTTTATCTTCCCAACTCTCTTTTGTTTTGCCCCATCTCTTTAAGCTAGCTTACACATATTAGGCACGGAGTATTTGCTATCAACACATGATTCATTTCTTTTGGTCCATTTTTTTCTTTTCATTACATTACTCCCTACCAACAACACATAAACTTTTTCACACACCAAAAGTTATTTACTTAGGGGTTCAACTTCACTTTTTCCTTCTTCAATTTTTTACACTTCTTAACATCTTAATTTCTCAACTAAAGCGCTTAGGAGTTTTGGATCAAATTACGGTTAATTGAAAGAAAAGGATTAAGCTACATATAAGGCTACCAAAGAATTGGCTACAGGCTCAACGAGGCTAACTAAGATCATGCAAAAAGGGTAAATAAAGTAGGTATAATACATGGCTATCAAAGAAATGCCTATAGCATCTCCTAAACTCAACACCCTTTATTTCGCTTTGCAAACACACCGGGCAAGTTCTAGACATTAATATGCACATGGAATAACAAAAAAACCTCACTCACACATGGCACATGTCTAAATCAAGATGGATCCCTATAGACTCTCAACCAAGCAATAGCAAGAATTCAACATTAAGCCAACATCACAAAAGAGGCAAGAAAATGAGCCTAGGTGTCTCAACAATAGTCATTCATTTCACTACACATGCTTCAACATTCAAAACCAACTTTCATCATGCAATCATGCGTAGCATGTGATTAGAGCATCTCTAAAATTTTAAAATTACTCCTAAAAATTAAAAGGATTCTGGGTTCAAAGGGCTTCCCCTCGAAAAAGAACCGAAAATAAAAACCGAGGGGTGGATGAAGTGTGCTCCTAAAAAAAACTAAAAATTACTAAAAAAAAAAAATCTTTTTGTATTTTTCAAATTTTCAGCAACATAAGCAAAAAGCAAATAACTAAAAGACTCCTATAACACACTCCACCCTAACCAAATCGGAGCTTATCCATATGTGAACCTAATGATTCTTTACCTTGTGTTGATAATGTACATGTTGAGAGTGTGGATACACTAGTTGATCCCATTGATAATTGAATTGACTCTTCTTGTAAGATCGATTTGAATCCACCTAGTGTTGAAGCCTTGGTGTTGAATGATAGTATATTGTCTTATGAAAATGGTGTTGTTCAACTTGTGTGTGAATCTAGTCCACTACTTGAGGGTGTTTATGACGTGATTAGTGAACGTCAAGTTAGTAATGATGTTGATAATGTTGATCATTTGAATAGAAGTGACCCCTTGAACATGCCATTAAATGAAAACTCTATTACTTGCTTGGCTCATAAGGATGATCATATGTTTGAAACTTCATCAAAATTTGATAATTGTCTTTTTGAGAGTGAACTTACATGTTCCAATTATCCTTCTTGGATTGAGTCTTCTCTCTTTAAGTATAATTTCTTATTTGAGGATATTGAAATCACTTTTATTGAGTTACCTAGTAGTGTGGATCATGTTAATGAAGTATCTCTTCTTGAGGGATATATTCTATATAACAACCCACTATGGTGTGACAACATTTCTCCTAAAAATGGAAATCTCTTCTTGGAAGATGAGAGTACTCTTATGGGAAAGGATTGTGAAGAAAGGGAAGGTGGTCTTTGTGTTTCGATTATTTCTTCTTCTTTGAGTGTTCCAATTCTTAAGCATACTTTTGATAATGTTCTTGCACATAATAGTGAGCATGTTCTTGAGGACCCCTTAGAGGAAATCAATTTGCGTGACACCTTTTCTTACTCTCTATTTGTTTATGATATTGCCCATGGTGGTGTAGAGAGTATGACTTTTGGTAATCAAGGCACCTTTGGAGAGAATGAGCATTACATTGTCTCATGTTCATGGATACTTCTCCCATTTGACCCCGGTGGCCATTTGGGATATGGTGGGTTTTATACCCCAAAATTAGTGTTTGGTCAAGAGGGTACATCTTTATGTGGTGCACATAGTAGCAACACTTCTTTTCATTCATGCGATAAATTCTTGGTGTTACTACTTGATTACATTATGAGCTTAGATTCAATATGTCTGTTGACTTATATGGGGAATACCATTGTATTTGACCCCGGTGATGATTTGGGAGTAATCCCATTATTGGAGATAGCTAGTGCATTGAGTGGAGTCTTAATTTAAAATGATCTTGTTCATGACATTGCACTTAGCTTTAGAGATTTTCATGTGACTTTTGACTTAAAGGGGATTTTGTGCTTGTTTAAACTTAGAACTAATGTGGGTTTTCATGTGTGGTTGAATAATTACCATGGTTCTCTTGGCTTTTCCCTTTGTCAAAGTCTATTGAGTGGCCAAGTATCTTTTATTTTGTGGGGTTACACACCCTTAATTGATCATTTTGATTCTTGGTTATATATTAAGTGTGTTTCTTCTTAGCTCGATGATAAACTTATTGTTGCTAACACTAACCCTCATGCCATGAGGATATTGTTGTTGCTTGTTTTTCCTATGGTTTTGTAAGATTTGGATTCCAGGTCGAATCCTTTTCAAGAAGGGGAGGATGATACAAGCCAAATCGGCGTTAACCTTTCAAGGACTAAAATTCAAGGCCGACACAAAGGGTCCCAAGCTAAGACCATGTCAAGGATGCAAGGATACATTTGGAGGATCCTTTTCAAGCTCCCAAGAGTTCAATACCTCATGTGGAGGATAGCTTGGAGACGAGATCCAAATTCACCTCAAGACTTCAACCAGGAAGCAAGCCAAAGAATAGCAAACACTCCTAGGATTATTGATGAAGCTATATGTTTTTAAAAAAATCTTGATTCCATTTAAGGAGTTTTGTGTGTTGCACAATACATTCAAGAAGGATCGAGGGCCATTGGAGGGGCAAAAGGATCTCGGAGACATTCTGGAGAGACCTGCAAAGTCACCTGATCTAGTAGGTGGCTGAGATACCCCCACAGATGGAACATGTACCCTTCACCTACGTCAAGATATGACTATCTGCGTGGGCATATGGGCCAAAGTGGACAGCTTGCTCTCTTTTGATGAAATGGATCACTTTTGGGCCCATAAATGTAATAAAAGTCCCAAGGCTATAAATATTAGTTCCTTCCTTCATTTTCCTTAGTTTTTGTTGAATTATGATGAATTATACACTTGAGAGTGTGACAGCTAGGATTAGTTTATTTTGAACTATTATTTTGAAACATTGGTTACATGGGAGATTGATTCCCTCGTGGTTTACGTTAGAGAATTGGTACTTTGTAGGATTATTTCAATAGAGATTTTAGGGTTTGAAACACCCTTTGGTTTCATTGATTTTTCTATCTTTGTGTCATTCTATTATCCTTTATTTTCCGCATTTTGATTTCTAGCGTTTCTTTGAGTTTTCATTTTTGTTTTCAACTTTCGTATTTTGGGGGTTATCACCAAGGAAATCATATATAGAATAAGCTTAAATATATATTCAATAATACGTTTATGTGTCACCTTTTGTCCGAGCAAGGAGTTTAAGAAATAAGTGAAGACTTTGTGAAGTTTACTGAAGAGGATTGTGCCATTAAATAGTTACAAAATAAGGAAAGGTATCATTATTTTAGGGGCATATCAAAAACAAAGTGTGTCACATAAAATGGAATGGAGGAAGTAAATAAATAATCTTATTACTATTGTTATCAGTAGGGTAGTTAGTAGTCTGTATACTCTACTTTATTATTCAAGGGTCAAAGAAAGTCCTAAATTATGTAAATAGCAACACACACTAGTTGTCTAGTTTCAAGGCTAAAGAAAGAACAAGAAGGAAATATCAAATTTTACTTCAGTTTTACCAACTCAGAATATCAGTTTCCTTATTCAAGTACAAAACAATGTTGTGTTTTTTTTTTACGAAACCAATTAACGCGTATACTTGATGTTCAGTTGTTTTTTCTCTTGGACATACTAAAGTTTGCACAGATACAAAAAAAGTTTTCTTGGTTTCATTTTCAAATTTGTCTTTTGCTTTGACTTTAGATAAAATAATACTAATTCAGCTGACTTAGATCAAACGGAGTTCGAAGATAGTTTTTCAAAAAAATTCTTCTGCTAATACACTCTGAAAGCTTAGAATTATTATTGTTGTTGTTGTTATTGTTATTGTTGTTACTGTTGTTGTTGTTGTTGTTGCTTTGGTTGTTGTTGTTGCTGTTGTTGTTGTTGTTGTTATTGTTGTTGTTGCTATTGTTGTTGTTGCTGTTGCTGGCTGCTATTGTTGTTGTTGGTTGTTGTTGTTGTTGTTGTTGTTGTTGTTGTTGTTGTTGTTGTTGTTGTTACTTTTGTTACTATTGTTACTGTTGCTGCTATTGTTGTTGTTGCTGCTATTGGTGTTGCTGCTATTGTTGTTGTTGCTGCTGCTGGTGTTGCTGCTATTGCAGTTGTTGTTGTTGTTGTTGCTGTTATTGTTGTTACTATTTTTATTATTTCTGTTGGTGTTGTTATTGTTGTTGTTGTCGCTAGTGTTGCTGTTGCTGTTGCTGTTGCTGTTGTTGTTGTTGTTGTTGTTGTTGTTGTTGTTGTTGTTGTTGTTGTTGTTGTTGTTGCCACTGCTATTGTTGCTATTGTTCTTGTTGTTACTGTTGTTGTTGCTGTTGTTATTGTTGTTGTTGCTATTGTTGTTGTTTCCTACACAATTACTTACCCTAATTCCTAGATCTAAACATTTCCTCTGCTCTTCTAAAAACACCAAACTCTTAATCCTAAAGTTTCAAGAAAGATCAAAGGTTAAAGTTTTTTCTCAATATTTTATCATCAAATTCGTCATCAAGGGTATGTGGAACAAACCCAAGTCAAGTAAGTCTTCAATGGGATCTATAGATTTCAAGCTAGGGTTCTCAATTTCAAGAGTTATTCCCAAATTCTTATCTAAGGTATGTTGAACACCTCTACTTCCACTACTACTAAAAAGTTATGATTTACTTAGTATTTCTCATATATTATGTTGATGGGTTGAAACTAGGGTTGAGAATTTATTATAAAAATCTTGATATAAATTCCCCTTTCTTTATAAATGGATTTTTCTAAATCTATATTTGGGGTTTTTGAGACTAGAATGGCTACTTGAAATGATGAATCTTCATGTCTTGAATTTGAATGTTAAACGTATGAATATTTAAGCTATGATTATTAAGCCTCTTGAAAGCTTTGAGTTGCACAAGGAATTTCAATGTTTTCTCCATCCTTTGTATCATTGAACGTATGGTATTATTAAAATATTTGGAATTGTTATGGGAGATTCAATTATGATAATGCTCATGATTTTATTTGGAGTCTTAAATATTTAATGATAATGATTTTTGGCATGATATGGGATACTTGCAAGTCTTGGTATGATGATACCAAAATGTAAATACCTTAATGAAAGACTCCACGGATAAATGTTATGAAAATATTTTAATTTGGGCTTAAAGAGAATTATGTAGTTCATCAAGAAGGTGTAGTCCTTGTGACCCAACACCGGAAACCGCATTTGCGGACGTGGGAAGGTCCCTGTCCTAAAAAATGGATGACCATTGTATTCTTCCTTCAGTATTATTACAGTCTATGTTTATATTATGATTGGTCAATTACGTTATCTCAGTCCATGCTGCAAACATGGATTGAGGCCCTGCCAGTTGGGTATGGACTGGACTCATGTAGCTCGTGGGTTACTTAATGTCGGTGCAAACTACATAGTTTAAAATTAAAGTTTTCAAATAGTTATATTTCTTTTATGTTTTAAGTCATTTACTCTTTATTTTCTCTCTGATAGGTTTACGTTATGAATTTTATAAATTGTTATATTAGTTTCTTTGGTCCCTTTCCTTGTGTCGCATTCCAGTACTCGTCGAACTGACTGTCCTCAGACGCTACATCTTTTCATGATGTAGGTTCTGAAGCATTTTCCCACGATCCTTCTCAGCATTAGGATTCATTCGGGACAACAGCTAGCCTGTGGTGAGCCATCTATCTTTCGAAAGGCATATGTTTCTTTTCTTTTAGTTAGACTTGGACTATTCTGTTTTATGCTATTTTTCGGACCCATGTTTTGGCTTAGAATTTTTATTCATATTGTTAGAGGCTTCGTAGACTGAGTTTGACAAATATTTTTACGTCGTATTTCAAGACTTGGATTTTGAATTTCTATTTTCAGTTGAATTTCATATTTTATGAGCCTAATTCCGCACTTTATTATGACTATACTTATGATGATATGCTAAGGGGTCTTCTCGGGCTTTCATTGGCTTGGGATGGCCGTCACGGCTAGTGCCTGGGCTCAGTTCTTGACAGAACTAGAGTGTTGTCTTGCTTATCCTTCGATTTGTAGTGTTATTCTTGTAACTTCGTCTTATGGTATCTGGTACTATCTATTATTTCTTACATTTCAATTGTCATATTATTTTGTTTTAGTTATATTTCTTTCTTTTTCTCGGAATATTTTGATATACTTTTTGTAGTATTTTGTCATGACATTTTTTACTTTCATTTTTTTTGCTTGACCTACATTGAAATGTTTTTTCTTGAGTTAAATCTATTGAAAACAACATATATATCTTCGAAGATTAAAATTGATAAGATCTGCATACACACTCTAACCTCACCAAATCATATTTGTAAGGCTAACATCAAAAATCTATATATAATAATAAAACTGAATATGAATACGGTGACGTGGCACCTCTCAAATGACCAACAATTTGATTTATCTTTTTTCTCCTCTTTTTGAATTTTTTTAATCTTTATTTTTTAATTCTAATATATTAACTAAATGTCTTAAAAGATCCTCACTTAACAAATGTTGAACTATATAGGTCATGTATCAGTAATTAAGTCAGACATTTCCATGTATCAGCCTACATAGCTTGACCTTAATGCTAATTAAATTAAGACTATATATCACTACTTATTACTAATCCACCCTTTTCTATTCCGTCACCAGTTACAATCTACACATAGACATGCATTGATGATGAAAATTGAGATGTTGAATTAGTAATATGTATTGAATCAAACGACATAATGGCATGTAATTTGGGCAAACATACTCGTAAATAATCCAAGGAAATCATTTATAGAAGAAGCTTAATGATACATCCAATAATACAATTATGTGTCACCTTTTGACCGAGCAAGGAGTTTAAGAAATAAGTGAAGACTTAGTGAAGTTTACCGAAGAGTAATTGTAACTTTAAATAGTTACAGAATAGGGAAAGGTGTCATTATTTTAGGGCAGACCAAAAAGAAAAGTGTGTCACATAAAATGAGACGGAGAAAGTAAATAAATAATCTTATTACTTTTGTTATCAGTAGTGTAGTTAGTAGTCTGTATACTCTACTTTATTATTCAAGGGTCAAAGAAAGTCCTAAATTATGTAAATAGCAACACACACTCATTGTCTAGTTCCAAGGCTAAAGAAAGAACAAGAAGGAAATATCAAATTTGACTTCAGTTTTACCAACTCAGAATATCAGTTTCCTTATTTGAGTACAAAACAATGTTGTGTTTTTTTTTACGAAACCAATTAATGCGTATACTTGAAGTTAAGTTGCTTTTTCTCTTGGACATGCTAAAATTTGCAAAGATACAAAAAAAAAATCTTGGTTTCATTTTCAAACTTGTCTTTTGCTTTGACTTTAGATAAAATAATACTAATTCAGCTGATTTAGATCAAACGAAGTTCGAAGATAGTTTTTTTTTTAAAATCTTCTGCTAATACACACCGAAAGCTTAAAATTATTGTTGTTGATGTTGTTGTTGTTGTTGCTTTGGTGGTTGTTGTTGTTGTTGCTGTTGTTTCTATTATTGTTGTTATTACTACTGTTGTTGTTGTTATTGTTGTTGTTGCTGTTGTTGTTGTTGTTGTTTTTACTCTTGTTGTTGTTGTTGTTGTTGATGTTGTTGTTATTGTTGTTGTTGCTGCTGCTAGTGTTGCTACTGTTGTAGTTGGTGGTGGTGGTGGTGGTGTTGCTGTTGTTGCTGTTGGTGTTGTTGTTGTTGTTATTGTTGTTGTTGCTAGTGTTGTTGTTATTATTATTGTTGTTGTTATTGTTGTTGCTGTTAATATTATTGTTGTTGTTGTTGCTATTGTTACTGTTGGTGTTGGTGTTGGTGTTGTTGTTGTTGTTGTTTCCTACACAATTACTTACCCTAATCCCCAGATCTAAACATTTTCTCTTCTCTTCTAGAAACACCAAACTCTTTAACCCTAAAGTTTCAAGAAAGATCAAAGGTTAAAGTTTCTTCTCAATATTTAATATTTAGTCAAATCACTATTATTAATAGTAATATCTTCTTTAAGGATATAAAAGAAACCTAACATTACAAGTAAGTAAGGACGGGCAGTTTGGCACTAAGCTCCTGTTGGGTCTGAAAAATAACCATAAAAGCTTATTAATATTTTACACAGCCTTATCACGCATTTATGTGACGTGCTATTTTCACATTTCAAACCCCTGAGTAATCAGAGTATACTATAGTAAGTTGAGATCTATATTAAAACTCATCACTTTGATGTGTTCATGAAAATACTCAGATTAACGCACCAATTTTTATCAAATTACCACAAGAATTAGTTAAGATTATTCATCAAATAGTATTCATTCAATATATTAATTGATTAATAACTAGGAATTGATGTCCGAATTCCTAACCTTTTCATGATTACGTCAAATTAAACAGTGCATGTCTTGTAGTAATTAACAGGCTGTTAATAACAACAACGTACCATTATATATTTATATATATTTTGCAAATTTTTATTAATTATGAAATGCTAAAATCACTCGCAAGCATTATCGAGTTGGTTGAGCAGGTGATCTCTCAAATGAGGATCTCAAATTAGAAACTCCATGCGTGCTTTCTAGCCGGTCTCGGGTGACTTTGCTCTTACCCAAGAGATCGTCCTTCTGCTTCGACGTTGTTTTTGAGTTGACGATATTTTGGGTCGGTTCTTGCTATACTCGATCCTAATCGGCCCAATTCCCTCAATATCTTATTTAATTCCATACAATAAAATTATTCTTTTATTTATGGCAAAACTTCACATATAGCCAACTTATACCCCTCTTAACTAACATCTTAGTCTAAATTTTAATAATTACATTTTACAGATTTCAGTTAGTGATTAAATATATTTAGGATTCTATTATACAAATATTAATTAACAGATTTTATTATTATTTTATTTATGTTTAGAGATAAAAAGGGAGAGGGGAGTGATTCACTTCCTTTGTTCTCTTCAACATATATTTTCAAATCTTTTGTGTCTTCCTTTTTCATATGGTCTATTATAGCTTCCCTTTTAATTTTTGGAATACAAAAATAGAATTCAAACTAAAATTCCTTTGATTTCTTCGTATGACTTCAGAATTTAAAATATAATTTCAATGTATTTATACATTCAATGTATTTATCCACGAAAATTAGCTATGAATAGAAATACAAATGTAGAATTGATACAAATGAAAATTAGCTTTGAATTTAACATTCAAATACAAATACAAACGCTTACAACTCATATCTTCAAGATAAATACGAATTGATACAAATTCAAATGTATAAAATGAATATAAATTCAGATTATATGTATAAATATACAAACTCAAATGTATAAATGTATACAAATTCAAAATGTATGTGAAAGAAATATATCAAAATAAATACAAAAATACAAACGCACTGATAGATATATACAAATTAATTCACTTTATGACCAAATATAATTTAAACAAAATACCTTTGAGTTATATACAAACACATGATAGTTATATACCTATATGTAATGTATAAAATATGAATCAACATATTTTATACAAATCAAAAACTGATTATACAACTAATATATATATTTTATATATGTATATGTCTGTATATACCAGCACATGATACCTGTCTAATTGTATATGACAATTATTTGTATACATTATACATCAAAAAATTGACATGATATATATACTTGTGTGTAACTAACAGAAAAAAAAAGAAGATATATAGATATATGTATATCTATTATATATATATTCATACGAATATACATTTGGGTATATACAAAATACCTTCGAGTCATTAACAACGTCGTTGCTCCCCCCTCTGAAGTGAGAATTCTTGGAACCTTTTTTCTTTTCCTTTAGTTTATACAAAATACCAATAACAGATTATACAAACTGAGATATACCTAATGTCTAATAGAAGAGCAAACATAGTTTATATAAACCAACTTCAAAATATACAATTTAGTTATATACAAACATATAATAGTTGTGTACCTATATGTGATGCATAAAATAAGAACCAACATATTTATACAAAACAAAAACTGATTATACAATTTATATGTGTGTGTGTGTGTGTGTGTATATATATATATATATATATATGTATATGCCAACACAAGACAACTTTCTAATTGTATACGACGGTTATCTGTATACATATATACATCAAAAAATTGACATGGTATACATACTTGCGTGTAAGTAACAGAAATATATATATATATATATATATATATATATATATATATATATATATAAACCATTTTTGCATGAATTGGAAGAAAAAATTTGAAGAAACGTTTTTTGATGTAATAAATCTTTGGGCAAATCACAAAAATATACTATTTAAGAGTTAATATAACAAAACCTATCAATAGATTCTATTTTTCAAGAAAACAGATTGAAGAAGATGGTGAGAAATTTAAGAAGAGAGAGGTGTGAAGAGAAAGAAAAATCAAATGAATAGGAAAAGATATATACAGATCAGTACATATTCTGAAAAGTAGCCAATTTTTAAAATTAAATCAAAACATAAAATTAAATGTTCAATTAAGTCAGCCAAAATTTAAGCTAATTAGATGAGAGAAATTAATTGCATGTTATACAAGCTATCATATTTGTATATGAGGGTCCACTTAAATAATAGTTCTTTAACTAACTTTTGACTATGCTAGGTAATTATTTTAAACATTAATCATGATAGATAATTAAGGACCCTTTTTATCTATACTATGTAATTTTTTTCTTTATTTTATTTATTACTTCTTAAGAAATGTGTCAAGTCAAATATGAAAAAATAAAGATAGACGCGAAAAGTAACTTGTCACACCTCTTACATAGCAATAAAAAAAAAATGAAAATAATTATATCATTTTTTTAACATTCGTCTCATATTACTTGTAACATTACTACGATATTCGTCCTAAATTAATTACTAAATTTTAAAATCAAAATTAAAAATAAATATAACATAATAATCAAGCAAAATGAAGGAAGAGAGTAAGATGAGATTGAGAGAGTAAAAACAAATTAAAGAGGATTTTACTCGTGTAAAAGATGAAGTAATTATTACACTAGTCTCTTCATCATTTAATGCTATATGTGCATTTATATTTCTCAAAGATTTTCTTGATTACACCATTATACTATACCTTAGCTTCCTCTCTCTCTTCTCTCATGTAGGATAACTAGTCTAATCAAATGGTGTGTCAAGTCAATAGACGAAAAGCCTATTGTCTTGGCACATCTCTGGAGAATATGAGGAGTAACAAATACTCATTCTGTTCATTTTTACTCGTAATATTTTAATTTCGCATATTCATTAAGAAAATAATTATTGACTTCACTTTTATATCACAGTATCCCTATTAATGGATATTTACTATTGTGTCTTGAAATAAGTTTGGAGAATA
Organism: Capsicum rhomboideum; assembly: GCA_031232105.1. Classification (NCBI taxonomy): domain Eukaryota; kingdom Viridiplantae; phylum Streptophyta; class Magnoliopsida; order Solanales; family Solanaceae; genus Capsicum; species Capsicum rhomboideum. The sequence continues at coordinate 165,782,895 of CP124714.1, forward strand.
AACAATTAATGCTAAAGGTAATCTAGGGAAAAAAAGGTTGTCTTTTCTTAATATGTTAAAAATGGCAAGAAAAAATGGAAATCCAATTAGAAAAAAGTGACAAGTAATTTTGAACGGAGGGGGTAGCATTGAAGCAGTATTGAAAGAAGTGATTAAATAAGATATAACACAGTTTCAACTGACCAATGGCATGACCTTAAATATATAGGAAGTTGTAGAAGATATAAATTGAGATGAAAAATTAGTAGGAACTTGTAACACCCCACACTTTCGAATTGAAATTTAAACCACTCTCCATACATGTTTTGGCCTGAACCCAATGATTTCAAGTTGGATAAGGGTGTCACCTTGAACGGTTTTGCGAATCTTCATGTATCCAGCACTTGGTATAAATTTTGGCTGAAAATTTTGGTTTCCAGGTTTCCACGGGGCTGGTTCACAACCAGTGAAAGTTTCCACGATGAGTGGAAATCTACTTGATTTCCACGAGTTGGGTTCACGAATCGTGAAAAGGTTCCACGACTCGTAAACCAACTCGTGGACCTGATCTTGAAAGTTATAAAATCTATCTGATTTTCACGACTCTAGTCCACGGACCGTGAAAGTTTCCACGACTCGTGGCCCAAGTATTGAAACCTGATTACAGGAAAAAAATTTAAAGTGCATCTTTAGGGGCATTTTCGTCTTTATAGAAACCGTCCCCTCCTTACTTAAAACGTTTCCTACACAATTACTTACCCTAATCCCTAGATCTAAACACTTCCTCTTCTCTTCTAAAAACCCCAAATTTCCAACCCTAAAGTTTCAAGAAAGATCAGAGGTTAAAGTTTCTTCTCAATGTTTTCTCATCAAATTAGTCATCAAGGATATGTGGAACAAACCCAAGTCAAGTAAGTATTCAATGGGTTCTATAAATTTCAAGCAGGGGTTACCAATTTCAAGAGTTATTCCTAAATTCTTATCTAAGGTATGTTGAACACCCCCTACTTCAAATACTAGTACGAAGTGATGATTTACTTAGTATTTCTCGTATATTATATTGATGGGTTGAAACTAGGGTTGAGCATTTATTATAAAAAGCTTGATATAAATTTTCCTTTCTTTATGAATGGATTTTTTAAAATTTTTATTTGGGGTTTTTGAGACTAGAATGGCTACTTGGAAATAATGAATCTTCATGTCTTGAATTTGAATGTTAAACGTATGAATATTTAAACTATGATTATTAAGCCTTTTGAAAGCTTTGAGTTTCTCAAGGAATATCAATGTTTTCCCTATCCTTTGTATCATTGAACGTATGGTATTATTAAAATGTTTTGGAATTGTTATGGGAGATTCAATTATGATAATGTTCATGATTTTAAAGGCGGGATTTTGGAGTCTTAAACATTTAACGATAATGATTTTTAGCATGATATGGGTGACTTGCAACTTTTGGTATGACGATACCAAAATGTAAATGCCTTAATGAAAGACTCCACGGATAAATGTTATGAAAATGTTTTAATTTGGGATTAAAGAGAATTATGTAGTTCACCTGGAAGGTGTAATCCTTGTGACCCAACACCAGAAACCGCGTTTGCCTACGTGGGAAGGTCCCTGTCCTAAAAAATAGGGATGACCGTTGTATGGCTGCTTCACACAGTAGTATAACAATCTATGTTTATGTTATGATTGGCCAATTACATTATCTCAGTCCATGCGGCAAACATGATTTGAGGCCCCGCCAATTGGGTTTTGACTGGACCCATGTAGCCCGTGGGTTATTTAATGTCGGTGAAAACTACATAGTTCAGAATCAAAGTTTTCAAGTGGTTATATTTCTTTTATGTTTTAAGTCATTTACTCCTAATTTTCTCTATGATGGGTTTACGTTATGAATTTTATAAATTACTTTAGTCCCTTTTCTTGGGTCGTATGTCAGTACTCGTCGTACTGACCGTCCCCGGACCCTATATCTTTTCATGATGTACATTCCGAAGCATTTTCCCGCGCTCCTGCTCAGCATCAAGATTCATTCGGGACAACAGCTAGCCAGTGGTGAGCCATCCATCTTTCGGAAGGCATATGTTTCTTTTTTTTCAGTTAGACTTAGACTATTTTGTTTTATGGTATTTGTCGGAGCCATGCTTTGGCTTAGGATTTTTATTCATATTGTTAGAGGCTTCGTAGACTGAGTTCGACAAATATTTTTATGTCGTATTTCAAGACTTAGGTTTTGAATTCCTATTTTAAGTTGAATTTCATATTTTATGAACCTAATTCCGCACTTTATTATGACTATGCTTATGATGATATGCTAAGGGGTCTTCTCAGGTCTTCATTGATTTGGGATGCCTGTCACGGTCAGCACCTGGACTCGGATCGTGACAAACTTGATATCAAAGTCAGGTTCAAGTGTCCTAGGGTATTTACGAAGCTATGTATAGTAGAGCCTTGCTTATGAGTGTGTTGTACACCACAATTATAATCATAAGTCCACAGGACATTTAGAAAATCTTTTCATCTTTCATACTCCAGATCATGCAATAGTGTTGTCCAAAAGGAAGCTATCCAAATTCTCGCCTGGCTCTAATTTCGCTGGCTATGCCTCATTATCAAGGTGATACATGTACAAAAGATCAGATTCCTAACGATGTGATTCTTTCTGATTGAGCCATCAAAAAGTTACGAAACTGCACAAGGACTTTAGAGAAGTCCGTTGGTGCATCAAGTTTATTGATTTTAAGAGTATACCCCTATCTTCATGAATTGTGTAGTTAAGTCAAGGTGAGACGTGTATTCAAAATCCTATTAAAAATTTTGTTGTAGATTTCACGCTTAAGAGGGAAGGTAGGTAGCTAACTATTGGGGTAATGTTGCCACCCGATAAGATAGTGTTAATTAGAGTGTTATAAGCTATGAGCATGTAGAATGATCCCAGAGTTAGAAATATAAACTCATAAGTTTAGAAGTTGAAGTGAGGGTAACTTTTGAGTGAAGACGGTAGTTGTAGTCATCTGACCTTGAGTGAAGGGGTGGTATGCCCTTATGGTGATTGGCTAACGTGTATCAAGATTTGTAGATTTTATGGTAGTTAGTAGAGGAAGTGATTAGGTATGATGATTTAGAATTTATTTGAAATAGGGAAGGAGCTCATGTGGCTTGTTATTGTAGTAGTAAAATCAATTATAGGTTGTGAATAGAGTGATAGAGTGGTTAAGAATTTATAAATTTATAGTTCAATTTGGGGATCTTGGAAAAGGAGACTCGGTGATGTTTATAGAACCTTGAAGGTAGTTTAAATGTACGCATGGGTAAGTAGATGTGATGTCAGAAAGGATAATGTACTAATGGACTGTAATGGTTTATATTATAAAATTTAGATCGACTATCCTCATCATGTGGTTTTAGTAGACCCACAATTTCTTTATTTTTCTAGTAGTTGTAAGCCAGTATAGTATGTGAGAAGTTGTGTAATGAATATTAAGGTGCAGTAGTAATGTGGTGAAAAAGAATGTCCTTGTAAGCCACAATTATGGGGAAGAAGAAATTAAGATCGACCACTCTATCGTTTTGGTGAATTAGTATTTTCTGATTTTTATCTGATAGCTATGAGCTAGTATAGTAGGTGAGATGTTTCATTAAAAAACCATGTTAAATAGTAGGCACTAAGCATGAACTTTAGATGATCACCGTGGTAAAAAGAATGACAATATGAGTGTGATAGAACTAGTTTGAAAAATGAATTTAGTAGGCTTGATATGATGTGTGGAAGAGCTTAGGTTGATAACTTATGGAAAAATGTAAATGTGTAATTATGATATATACATGAGGACTAGTATTGAAGCATGTGAATTGTGGCTAAGTCATTAGATGAATAAGAGCCTCAATGTAACACCACAAAATTTTTTGAATTAAGTTAACACCTTAAAACAAGTACAACTTTGGTCTATAAAGAGAATTGCAATACATTAGCAAATGGTGTAGAATATATATGTAATGTATTTGTATGTTGCTGCTGGTAAGAGAAAGGATTTTGGAGTATTATTATTAATTTAAAATATATGTTTTAAGTGTGCCAAGTTGTGCCAAGTTGTGGGGCATTTGACTTTTTCTACATTTTTTAAAGTAAAGTGGAAGTAAGGAAAAGATATATATTCTTTCAATTGAGAATTGCTCCCAGAACGAGAAACCATTAGAACCCAAAGGGTTCTCTGCCTCTTCTCTTTATTCAGCTTATCGACAAGAAAATTCAGAGGATCGTAAAGCATACAAGAATTCCTTCAAAGAAGAGACGTTCCACAGTCCTTAGTTTCTAAGAAAACTACTAGTTATATCCAAGAAACCTCAAGAACTCGAATTGGGAATTAATTCCATAAAGGTAATTTCTTCACTCCATATTCGAATTTAATTATAGAATATATGTTGGGGTGTAGTATAAGTTGTTGATTATCGTTTGATTTGAATTTTGCACTACTTCTCGAAATAGGTTCATGAGAAAAAGGGGAAAAAGGTGAAAGTTTGATGAAAATGGAGTTTTTAGAAAATTCCAATCAATTGGGTGGACTTGATGTTGGATTTTATGAATTGGAAGCTAAAGAATTCATTTTGGATTCTTATTAAGAAATTCGATTAATTTAGGGCATAAGTGAATATTATCAAGAAAAATTGTTAAATGTACCTTCGGGTCATTGATGGATGTATATGTTATCTTTGTAGCTAATTGATTGCCTATTGGATAACGGAAATGAGTGGTTGGCAAGATAAAGGCTACACTTCTGTGGGTTGAATTGTTTTAGGCTTGGAATACTACCGTAGCTAGTAAAGCACTAAGGTATGTAAAACTAAACCTTCCCTCCCCACTAAGGCACCACCTACGTCATGTGCTCCTTTTTATAAATGTCAATATAGTTCTCATAGGATATGAAGGTAGGCTTTCATTTGTTATATATCATTCCCTCGTCCTACCATCAAGCTTATAAGCATCTACCTTTCTCTCTTTATGTCAAATATTTACAATATTCAATATCATCGTAAGTTCCTTTACTTGAAATTCTTAGGCCACATGGTATATATATATATATATGTCACATGTTACGAATGGATGTAAATATCCATAGCATAGTTACACTTGTACGTAGTAGCTAAATGGCCATTACCGTAATTCACACATCATATGCCTTTGAGGCATTATTTGATAAACATAAATGACGGGGGGGAGGGAGGGGGTACATAGGTTTTACTTGGCCTATGCACTTGACTTGATTCTGTGTATAGGATCGAGACTAGACCATTATAGTGAGCCCAAACATTGGGGCATACCCACCTTTGTGGCATCATTTGTATTTGGAGTCAGCTGGAACATCATGCACTGTTTCCCCTGACTGGAGCCAACATATGGCATATATGGCCTGCGGGCATACCCTCATAGTGAACCCCTGAGGGGTGTGCCTTGTATCAAACTACGATTACAGTTATATATATCAATCATAGTCATATGTATTTGGGGCGACGTACGGTAGGTCATCCTATGATTATTTGTACTACATATAGTTTAAGTACATCACCTAGGCAAATTATAGGTTCTATATTATAATGAATGCCCTCTTGGACATTATACGACGAACTAATAAGGTTGGTCCATAGGTTACAGTTTCATATCATAGTTGTTGTTCTTGTATGCTCATAATTCTTTCACTTTGGTACTTGATTCATATGAGCTTCCATACTTGTCTAACTGTTATTCTGTCTGCTTTCATACCAGTACATATTGTATATGTACTGACGTCTCCACATTACCATATACTACTGATGCAGACTTAGATTCACAGGATAGCAAACGTCCACGTTAGGCTCTGTTGTCATTTTCAGCTGATATTTTTGGTGAGCTCTATCTCTCTCTGGATCCACTTTATGTCTAGTATTTTTGATTATATGTACAGGTCTCTAGTTGGGTATGTCAGACCCTATGCCAACTAGTTATTCATAGTATAGTGTGTTAAACTGACTAGAGGCTTCATGGACATCATGCAACAATGTATTATACAGTTTTTGTTAGTATAACTCCCTCGTATATATATACAGCTCATATTAGATATCCTGCTCGTTGTTATCCCATAATCTCGTATATGTCATAGAGTGCTTGTAAAGTAAGTGTATACGGTTCTTGTCCGTCATTACCATTTTGGGGCATGACACTTGAGTTTATAAGAATAAGTTGTACCCCAAGTAGTATGTTGTTAGATTTTTAAGTTTACAAGTGATGTCTTCCTAGTAAGTGTTCTTGAGTTTTTTTTTCATATGAAGAAGGCTAGGAAAATGTTGTATGGTGCATTGTAAAGCTTAATTAAGGGGATTTTAGATAGATCAGGTTGAACTTCTTAATATAGTTTTAAATTCCTTTGATCTAGTTGGATATGATCTTAGAGGTGTGATGCTAGTAGACTATGAAGAGGAGGTCAGATTGTTAAGTGTTACAGGGAGTAGATATGTATTCCATTGAGAGTGTAAGTTAGGGCGATGATTATACAGGCTAGGGAAAGTTAATAGTAGTATCCCTGAAAGGGTTGTCTTAGGAAGAAGTTAGTATATTCTTATTATAGTTTAGCAAGTTGAGTTTAATGTTCATGTGTATAGTGATACCCACCGTATCGAGTGTTGCGTATATAACATTGTTTAAAGAATAGGTCAGCAAACTTAGGATAGCGACCTTTGAGCTAAGGAGGAGATGATGAGGTGTTGAACCAAGCCAATTCTTCAGTTTCTAGTGGTGATGAGTTCAGAAAAGAGTTATGGTGCGTGCCATAGAAACCGTTCTTTCTAGCATATTTCTCATCTTTTTGCCAAGAGTATGCTCTTCCTATGTACTATGTATTCATGTCAGTGCCTAAGGTCCACACTCTCTATGAAAAATCAGGTCCATGCTCTATCCCTTGAACTAGAAGCAGTAGTGTCCCTCAGTGATCCAAATTTTCTCTAAGACTCTAGGGATAAAATTCTCTATGTTATAATGCTCATGATTCATGATCCCATGTCTCACGCTATGCTCAGTTCTAAGAAACTATACCTATCTATGTTACCAGCTCATATTATGTCATGTCTAAGCCCAAAATCACACTCTCTATGCAAACTCATGACCATTCTCAGATTTCGAAATGAGAAGCAATAGCTCAAGCAGCGATCTTACTTTATTTTCCTTGAATTTATGAATTTCAGCTTTATGTTAAACAACTCATGATATATGCACTCATGTTTCTCAATGTGCGCAGTCCTAAGAACTCGTTCTATGTTATGAATATGCCAGAACGGCCCTCTATTTATGATCTATATGTTTGATATATGAAGCACTTTGTGTTTGTTTTACCGTATCTTACTTCACAGGCCCCATCTTGAGTATGCAAAAAATCTGAGTCAGATTAAGTAGTAGCACTCTTATTCCTGAAGCTCGTACTCTAGTGGTGATGTCAATGGAGTAATGAGTTAGATAAGAGAGTAGATGTTCCTTGTTGTGAAAAATTATGGTGTAACAACTCCATGCTAAGGTTATAGATAAAGAGAGAAGGGTGAGATAAACTTTTGTTATGTGAAATAGTTAGAAAAGAGGTATATGGTGTAAATCTTTGTGAAAGTGATTGAAGTTGCTGATTTTAGGTGTGGAAATTCATAAAGGGGCATAGTAATGATAGGCTTGAATGTTGTGATTGATAGATATGCGGGTCATTGTACTATATGGCTAGTACTCCTTAATTAGGATTTGAGGTTGTTTGATTATAGTGATGAGATGGAATAGTATTCCTGGAGGGATGTAAAGTATAGAGTCCCATAGCATAGGCAACCACGATCGCACTAGGTGTAACACTTTTTACAATGGGTTGGGCTTGAGCATGGAAGCCTAGCCAGTTAGACTCAGGCTTTTGTGGTTATGTATTTTGTAGGCAAATTCTAAGTTGGAAATGATGAAGTGTGGTACTCATAATATGAAGCATATTTGAGAAGTGTTGCCAAGCTTAGGGGTTTATTTTTTTAGTCATACCATTTGAGGTATAAATACTATTGTTCTTACGTTCAGCACGATAGTATTTCTTGTTATGTATCTATCTTAATCTATGTTTATGATTCCCTGGAACTCAAGCCTTACGCCGTTATGATCATGTTACGTAGAACTCATGTCCTAGAGAACGTATATGTTAAGTCTCAGGTATCTCGTGATCAGTGCTTACCGGAAATGCTCGGTGTGGTCATAAAGCTCCTCTTGATGTATATAAGTTAGAAATAAAGACTTGATGTGAAGTTTCAGCCCTTATGTCTGTTCGTATATAGCTTCAATAATTCCATATCCCTCAATCGAGGACGAATGATCCCAAGGGGGAGATATTGTAACACCCACACTTCCGGATTAGAATTTAAACCATTTTTCATACGCGTTTTGGTCCGAACCAAATGATTTCAAGTTGGATAAGGGTGTCACCTCGAATGTTTTTGCGAATCTTCATGTATCCAGCACTTGATATAAATTTTGGCTGAAAATTTTAGTTTTCAGGTTTCCACGGTTCTGGTTCACGACCAATGGAAGTTTCCACACTCAGTGGAAGTGTTTTCACTATTAGTGGAAAGATTCCACGATCAGTGGAAATCTACCTGATTTCCACAAGTTGGGTTAACAAACTTTGAAAAGGTTCCACGACTCGTAGTCCAAGTAATGTGGACCTGATCCTGAAAGTTATAAAATCCATCTGACTTCTGCGACTCTGGTTCACAAACAGTGAAAGTTTCCACGACCCGTAGACCAAGTCTTAAAACCTGATTACGGGAATTTTTTTTAAAGTGCATTTTAAGGGGAATTTTAGTCTGTATAGAAATTGTCCCCTTCTTACTTAAAACGTTTCCTACACAATTACTTACCCTAATCTCCAGATCTAAACATTTCCTCTTCTCTTCTAAAAACACCAAACTCTCAACCCTAAAGTTTCAAGAAAGATAAAAGGTTAAAGTTTCTTCTCAATATTTTTTCATCAAATTCGTCATCAAGGGTATGTGGAACAAACCCAAGTCAAGTAAGTCTTCAATGGGTTCTATTGATTTCAAGCTAAGGTTCTCAATTTCAAGAGTTATTCCCAAATTCTTATCTAAGGTATGTTGAACACCCCTACTTTAACTACGACTAAAAAGTGATGATTTACTTAGTATTTCTCGTATATTATGTTGATGGATTGAAACTAGGGTTGAGGATTTGTTATAAAAAGCTTGATATAAATTCCCCTTTCTTTATTAATGGATTTTTTAAAATCTTTGAGACTAGAATGGCTACTTGAAAATGATGAATCTTCATGTCTTGAATTTGAACGTTAAACGTATGAATATTTAAGCTATGATTATTAAGCCACTTGAAAGCTTTGAGTTGCACAAGGAATATCAATGTTTTATCTGTCCTTTGTATCATTGAACGTATGGTATTATTAAAATGTTTGGAATTTGTAACACCCCATACCTTCCCAAACCTACTTGATGACGTTGAACAATGTATACTTAGGTGTCGAGAGCTATAAGTATGCATTTGGTAATGTTAATGTTGAGGAAATTAAAATTTGGCCTCGTACATGTGATTGACCTTGCGTAGGAGGTGTTTTGCAATTATCATGGAGCATTTGTGGGGTTAAAAATGAGGCTAAGAGGACCCCTAAACAAAGTATGTTAAGGGTAAGAAGTAAGTTAAAGAATAGGATTTGAAGTATCTAACCAAACCCGCGAAGAAAAGTCGAAAAACGAAATTTTCAAAAAAATTAAGTCTGGGGCGCGCTAGGGAGCGTGCCACGTTGGTTTGGGCTGAAATTTTCAGTCCAGAGGCAGTAAAGGGGTGCGCCAGGCAGCGTGCCATGCCGCCCCTGCGCACCTTTCAAAAGTTGGAAATTTTGTTTAAGTCCCAAGGGTTCCCGGGGACGTATCGAGCTGATTTTTGCCACGATTCTTATACAACCAGGAGAATATATATGAAATGAGTGAAATATTATATTGGCATGATAAAATTACTCGAGAACGAATTTGGAGTCAAAATGACGATTTTACCCTTTTGGGTAAAATAGGTCATACGTGGCTAGAATCGCTTGTTCTTGGGATCGAGGCTACGGATATGAATAACATGAGTGGGAATATTGTTGTAACACGTATGAAATGGATGAAATATGAGCAATTATTGATTTTATGGGGTTAAGAGATTTGGGCTCAATAAAGCCCAAAAAAGAAGAAAAAAGTCATGGGCCAAACATGGGTCAAATGACCCATTCTTCCATAGACCAAATGTATATATTATTATTGGACCAAGTGTCTAAATATAACCATGGAATGGAGCCTATATAAGGCCAAAAATCTGATTTTTTATTCATAAAAGTCTCTCATAACATTTCTAGAATTATCTCAAGTTTTCTTTCAAGTTCTTCAAACCCTAAGTCATCTATGGAGCAAGACCATCATCTTCTAAGCTTAGGTAAGTGATTATTCTTATGAATTAATATATTATATGCATGGGAGATTATGTAGATCATGTTGGTTATGCTTGAAAGTGTTGAATATGACACTTTGTGTTTTTGTGAAAGATGTGCCATCTATGGAATTTAAACTTGGAATATGCTTGGTGGTTTTGATAAAAGAGCATGATATGGGTAAAATACCAACATGTATGGTGTGATTATGGTCCTAAACTTGTTATTTTTCCATAAGTGTAAATTATGGGATTTTGGCTGATTTGTTGTTGTGAGGTGTATTGAAGTGAATTGATGGAACCATTATGATGTTGTGGTGATGTGGAAGTGTAAAGTATGAATTTGGGGTGACATGCTAGTAGTGTATGATATTGGTCAATGTTGAGAATATTGTGGGATTCTTGGTATGATAGCTTTGTAAATGGTATTGTTGATGGTTAATGTAAACTCCCTTGTATATTTGTGTGTTGTAGAGTGAAACATAAGAAAGGAGCGGGACGATTGTATTCACGTATAGAATTGAGTGTTCATATTGAGACAATAAGGTATGTAAGGTTACTCTGTCCGTATTTTTCTGCAGCACATATTGTTCATGTTGTCATTGTCCTTGTTCCATTCCGAAATGTTAAAAGGTATCTCATTTCAAGTTGTCATATGTTATTATTATCATGTATCACATAATTATGGACATGATCCCAAGTTCCAATAATATTATGTTCCAAGGCTTCCAACAATGTTACAACTTCATAAGTATCAATCTCATGAACATAAAAGATTGAAGTAATGCACTTATGTGTTTCCAAAATGGTTATGATCCCCCAATGTATCAATCTCAGAAAAGTAAAAGGGAGAAGTAATGCAATGAAGTAATGGAAGAAGGAATCCCCTCATGGTTACTATATATATATATTCCCTCATGGTTACTTTATAATTTTCCTTATGGTTCCTTTAACATTATTTTTATAAGTACTTTATAATTACTTTATCACTACTTTATGGTTCTTTGAGTGCGGGTGATAGCTTTGGGGGAAAAAGCCAAACTTGATGCCGAACCTGCTTCCTTGTTTTCCGGGTGGTAGCAGGGGGGAAGCTCAGTGGGGCAAAAGCCAAGCTTGACGCCGAACTTTATTATATTCACTGGATCAAGGGGGAAGCTCAGTGAGGTAAAAGCCAAACTTGATGCCGAACCTGCTTCCTTGTTTTTCGGGTGGTAGCAGGGGGGAAGCTCAGTGGGGCAAAAGCCTAGCTTGATGCCGAACTTGAGACGGTTGCATATTGACGGTTGCATATTGACGGATGCATTGCATATTGACGGATACCTTGCATATTGACGGTTGCATATTGACGGATGCATTGCATATTGACGGTTATACATTATTGACGGTTCTAACTGTTAACGGTAATGGGCATAAAGGCAAATGAAGTAATGAACATAAAGTACCTATTTCCACACATACTAAAATATGATTGATCCACATTGACTATTCTCTTGAAATCAAGTTCATTGAGGTGTTTAAGTTTCATGAAGTTTCTTATAGCCTTGCATACTCAGTACATTCTTCGTACTGACCCCTTTGGGGGACTTACTTTATCTGCTGCAGGCACAGGTGTTAGTAGACCTCCACAATAGGCTACGGGTTATCCGCGGATCATTGGTGAGCTCCCAGTTGGTTCGGGGCTTTCCGAGTCACATGTGTATATTGTTTTGGTTTTGTAATTATTGTATAAAGCAGGGACTTGTCCCGACTATAGGTTGTTGTATTTATGGATCGGTTAGAGGCTTTGTAGACATATTATGTGGGTTATGGATGTAAGAGACAAATGTCCGTTTTGACTTGATGGCTCCAACGGCCAAGTTTCCTAAGTATATTTATCTAGCGTATGTTTCCATGTTCATGTTTTCTGCATAGTTGCATAAGGTATCCTAAGATTCATACGAGGATATGCATACGAAGGTTCATAAGCAAAGATTGGTTCTCTCGGGCCATATCGGCTTCGGGTGCCAGTCCGACCCGGATGGGATTTTGGGTCGTGACAGAATTGTTATGGGAGATTCAATTATGATAATACTCATGATTTTGAAGGAGGGGTTTTGGAGTCTTATATATTTAACGATAATAATTTTTTGGCATGATATGGGTGACTTGCAAGTCTTGGTATGACGATACCAAAATGAAAATACCTTAATGAAAGACTCCACGGATAAATGTTATGAAAATGTTTTAATTTGAGCTTAAAGAGAATTATGTAGTTCATCGAGAAGGTGTAGTCCTTGTGACCCAACACCGAAAATCACGTTTGACGATGTGGAAAGGTCCCTATCCTTAAAAATGGATGATTGTTGTATGCTTGCATCACGCAATAGTATTACAGTCTATGTTTATGTTATGATTGGCCAATTACGTTATCCCAGTCCTTGCGGCAAACATGGATTGAGGCCCCGCCAGTTGGGTATGGACTGGACCCATATAGCCCGGGGATTGCTTAATGTCGGTGAAAACTACATAGTTCAGAATTAAAGTTTTCAAATAGTTATATTTTTTTTATGTTTTAAGTCATTTACTCCTTATTTTCTCTATGATGGGTTTATGTTATGAAATTTATAAATTGTTATATAAATTGTTTTGGTCTCTTTCCTTGGGTCGTATTCCAGTACTCATCGTACTGACCGTCTCCGAACGCTTCATCTTTTAATGATGTAGGTTTTGAAGCATTTCCCCACGATCCTGCTCAGCATTAGGATTCGTTTGGGACAACAGCTAGCCAGTGGTGAGCCATCCATCTTTCGGAAGGCACATGTTTCTTTTCTTTCAGTTAGACTTGGACTATTCTGTTTGGGACCATGTTCTGGCTTTGAATTTTTATTCATATTGTTAGAGGTTTCGTAGACTGAGTTTGACATATATTTTTATGTCGTATTTCAAGACTTGGGTTTTGAATTCCTATTTTCAATTGAATTTCATATTTTATGGGCCTAATTTCGCACTTTGTTATGACTATGCTTATAATGATATGCTAAGGGGTCTTCTCGGGCCTTCATTGGTTTGGGATGCCCATCACGGCCAGTGCCTGGGCTCGAGTCGTGACAGAACTAGAGCGTTGTCTTGCTTATATTTCGATTTGTAGTGTTATTTCTGTAATTTCATCTTCTGGTATCTGGTACTATCTATTATTTCTTACATTTCAATTGTCATATTATTTTATTTTAGTTATATTTTTGTCTTTTTCTCGGAATAGTTTGATATACTTTTTGTAGTATTTTGTCATGACATTTTTTTCTTTCATTTTTTTTTCTTGACCTACTTTGAAATGTTTTTTCTTGAGTTAAATCTATTGAAAACAACCTATATATCTTCGAAGATAAAAATTGATAAGATCTGCATACACACTCTAACCTTACCAAATCGTATTTGTAAGGTTAACATCAAAAATCTATATATAATAATAAAATTGGATATGAACACGGTGATGTGGCACCTCTCAAATGACCAACAATTTGATTTATCTTTTTTCTCCTCTTTTTGAATTTTTTTAATCTTAATTTTGTAATTCTATTATATTAACTAAATGGCTTAAAAGGTCCTCACTTAACAAATGTTGAACTATATAGGCCATGTATCAGTAATTAAGTTAGACAATCCCATGTATCAGCCCACATAGCTTGACCTTAATGCTAATTAAATTAAGATTATTTATCACTACTTATTACTAATCCACCCTTTTCTATTCCCTCGTCAGTTACAATCTACACATAGACATGCATTGATGATGAAAGTTGAGATGTTGAATTAGTAATTTGTATTGAATCAAACGACATAATGGCACGTAATTGGGCAAACATACTCTTAAATAATCCAAGGGAATCATATATAGAAGAAGCTTAAAAATATATCCAATAATACGTTTATGTGTCACTTTTTGACCGGGCAAGGAATTTAAGAAATAAGTGAAGACTTAGTGAAGTTTACCGAAGAGGAATTGTTCCTTTAAATAGTTACAAAATCATGAAAGGTGTCATTATTTTAGTGATAGACCAAAAAGAAAAATGTGTCACATAAAATGGGACGGAAAAAGTAAATAAATAATCTTATTATTATTGTTATCAGTAGTGTAGTTAGTAGTCTGTATACTCTACTTTAGTATTCAAGGGTCAAAGAAAGTCCTAAATTATGTAAATAGCAACACGCACTAATTGTCTAGTTCCAAGGCTAAAGAAAGAACAAGAAGGAAATATCAAATTTTACTTCAGTTTTACCAACTCAGAATATCAGTTTCCTTATTTGAGTATAAAAAAATGTTGTATTTTTTTTGACGAAACCAATTAATGTGTATACTTGATGTTAAGTTGCTTTTTCTCTTGGACATACTAAAGTTTGCACAGATACAAAAAAAAAGTTCTCTTGGTTTGATTTTCAAACTTGTCTTTTGCTTTGACTTTAGATAAAATAATACTAATTCAACTGGTTTAGATCAAACGGAGTTCGAAGACAGTTTTTTTAAAAAAAATCTTCTGCTAATACACACCGAAAGCTTAGAATGTAATCATGATTTCACGTTTCAGAACCAAAAACTCGAAAAAATAAAACCGATGTCAATCATTAAGCCCAGACCATCTAGAATGGACTCTTCAGATTAATTTAAGGGCAAACAGAGTCCAACGACGAAGGTTCTTGAAAAATCCATATACTAATACACACCAAAATCTCCGTAATCATGAATTCGCATTTAGAACCTCGAAACTCAAAAAAATAATGCGATGTAAGTCATGGTGATGCCCAAGTGATTTAGGATGAACGCTCCAAATTTTAAGATACACAGAGTCAGGCAACCATTTCTTAAAGTTCATGTGCTAATAACACACCAAAATCCCTAAATGATATGAAATCCATATGTTATTTGTAATATCTTAATGACAGTATAGTTGATGAATAATCTTTATAATATCTTATAATCCACCAAGTAACTCTGATTATCAAGGCTAGGACAGATGGAAAGAATCACCTAGTTTTTTTTGTTTCTACTAGAATTTGAACTTGAAACCTCAGGTTCTCAACCCACTTCATTGACCCTAAGCTATGCCCTTGGGTACGTCTTTAGGCAATTTTCGGAGGTTGAAAATCTATGATAACTCATTTGGCTACTTAATTTTACATTAAGATTCAACAAATTAGAGCTATGAGTTGTTAAATTAACCAGATCGATCGTTATGACGTTTATGAAGCAATCAAGTGAATGTTTTGAATAAAACAGATGCATAATTTTACATATATAGTTCATTTGTAAAATGACCCGATAACTTGATTAGCTCCAAGTCCAAGTCGTATTGTCCATTGGTATGAAACAAAGACTATAAAATTAGGGCTAACCATCAAAAAAGGCCTATTAACTTTTGAGCTATTAATTCCTAGTTAAAGTTGGTTAGACACATTGAGGTGTAAGTGGTTGCTAAATTGAATAGTAGAATTATGGGTCAATTGTGATAATAAAATTGGGAAAATAATTAAATGCTACATATATGATTTCCATTTTTCTCCTCCTTTTTTTTTCCAGATGCTTTGAACCATAACTACAAGTTTAATTCGAGTAAATTGGCCTCATGTAAATCTTTAAATTTTTTCAGATGCTTTGAACCATAACTACAAGTTTAATTCGAGTAAATTGGCCTCATGTAAATCTTTAAATCTTATATTTTGTTTCGTTCAATGTCCGATATTTATATTAGGGGTATGTCACATTGAAAAGTTCTACGTTAGGAGGTAAAAAACACTTTCTAATAAAAGTGATTCTGTATCCAATAGAATTAGAATCTAAATCTCTAACTAAAAATTAAAAAGATTACTTATCATTCATCACAACCCCGTTGACATGTTAAAAAAAAAAAAAAAAAAAATTGTCCAATATATTAAAACTCCCTCTATGCAAGGGCCTGAGGAAACACTTCATGTTCGGTCTTCATTGTGTCAGCCAAAACATTGATAACGTGCCAGGCATATTGCATGCGATGCTTGTCTGTCCTAATTGCCATCTAATTATTCACTTTAATCTTTTAAGGATTTTATCATCAAACTTGAAAAATAATGATTTTCATATATTAAAGGTGGATGCTTTTCTTTTAGTATTGGTGGATAAAAGAGTTTTATCTATGAAGTCAATGGTGTATATGAATTACGATATATCGTTTGTATGAATTTAAATTCAGATTATACTAATATGCATATTTTAATAGTAATGCAATTAAATTTATTTTTTCCAATTAGATAGGGTTATTGAGGTAAATAAGTAATCATATCACTGACTTTTGTTGTGGAGCCAAAGTGGGTACGAGGGCTTCGATAAAAAATTACATGATATATAATATTAAAATGTTGAGTGGTTGGGAGATGGATCTCCTATGTGGGAGATTTGGGATTGAATTTAGCCATCATCTGTTGCTTAGCCATGAGTTTGTCGTATAGGGCTTGTCTACTACAGTTTATATCTCCGATTTGATTTGTGAGCTATTACACAGTAAACAAGTTACCACAAAGTGCTCACCACAAAATACTTACCCAAAGAACAGAGACAGTGACAGAATTTGTGGGTTTCCCTAGAATTCTAAAAAAATATTTTTGTATATATATAATGTATATTAAGTCTCTTCAACTCTTTTATATTTTAAACTTCTTAATAAAAGTTTTAACTCCGCCAATAAAACATATTAAGGTGCAAAACAAAGTGGTACAAGACAAAACATTATCCATCGAACCTTATCAAAATGAAATTTGCTCAGAACAAACTTTAAACTATTGTTCGATGTGATAGCAATACAGAGGCCGATTCTCCACATAATTATACCTTAGGTTTTCAAAGTCCATGCAAATATGTAAAAGACAGTTTGGTGCATTGAAATTTTTGCTATACATATGATTTGAGAAAGAGATCAATCATAAAAATTTATCGCATACAGCATAAGTTTGCACTTTTATAAAAGACTATTTTC
Organism: Capsicum rhomboideum; assembly: GCA_031232105.1. Lineage (NCBI taxonomy): Eukaryota > Viridiplantae > Streptophyta > Magnoliopsida > Solanales > Solanaceae > Capsicum > Capsicum rhomboideum. Next base: position 165,800,331 of record CP124714.1, read on the forward strand.
ATGACTTAAACCTGTGATCTCCAGATCATATGACAGCAACTTTATTAAGTCATTTCACTTAATGAGTTGGATGCTATACGACTACTAAGTTAATACTTGAGTAGCTTGATAATATTATAAACGCAATGAAAAATGTTAATATACTCTAACATGTTAAAAATGATTTATATTTGTTCTCTTTTTCATCTATTATACCTAAATTACCTTTAACGTTAATTATTTAGATTAAAATTGACCCAAACCTTTCATCAGTTGAACCACAATTGCTTTTAACATTAAATTTTTTGATTAAAGTGTCTTTTCTTTAACGAAATTACAAACGATGCTAATTATTGTGTTTTATCATTTCCGTGCTAATAAAAGAGCATATACACCTAGGCCGAAATACATAGACTGAAGGATGAATTGAACATCTTTTATCAAAAAATCATATCATATATATATTATTTTGTACATAAATATTATTGTAAAATCAATTATTATCTTATATTAACTTTAAAATATTATAAAAATTGATAATTTTTAAATCACCACTCCGCGTTCATTACACTTTGCTAGTGGATGCCTTTCCCATCTAAAGAAGAATGATATGCAATGGTAGTTGACAAAAAGTGACAAAAACTTTAGCACTTTTCGTTTTAGTAAATCTAAAAAAGTTATATCTTTATAATTAAAAATATCTTAGTTTTAAAATTTAGCTTTTATATTAATCAATGAAATAATTTATAGTCACATATATATTTAACTAGCGTTTGATCATAAATTTTGAACCAAATTTTGAAGATTTATATTCAACTATTTATTTGACCATGAAATTTGATTAGATTTTAAAAATATGGTCTTCAAATATTTTCAAGTTCTTAAAAATTGACTCATATCAATTTTTTGGAACTTCGACTCACAGGACATCAAAAATTTTCAAATAAAATTTATATTCAAACACAATTTCAGAAACACAAAATTTAAAGTTTCAACTTTAAAATTTGCTATTTTAGACACAAATAGTTAAAAAATTATTTTTAATTAACTTTTATGTCAATTCAAACAATGTCAAACATTGGATACCTCTGATATAATTTATTGTGTCAATTCTAATAGTCCCTCCATTCCTTAATACTTGTTTCATTTTTTGTTTGCACGTCCCTTAAGAAAATCATTAATTAGAGGATAATTTGCTTAAATTATCCTTATTTATTTCTCCACTCTATTTAATACTTCTCTTTTTAGAATTATATTAATATTTTTCTTCATATTTATGGCTAAGGATAAATGTGAAAACTAACAAGTAATTATGTGTTGATTTTCTACAATGACACGTGTTCCCCCCATTCAACAATATTTATTCACTATTGAATTGACACACATCTTAAGAAACAATAAATAATAGGGGTAATTTACTATATCGTCTCTTGAATATAATAAATTTAATGTTTTGGAAAATACATTGGATAATGAATAGTATTTAATAGCAAGGATAACTTAGGCATAAATAGATAAATTATTTGTTGATTTTTCAAATTGAATAAGTATGGTTGAAAATCTATTTTTAGTAATATAAACAAGTAAAGATGGACGAAGGAAGTACTAATATGAATTATTTATTTTTAGTAAGAATGATAAGTATTTAGAAATGGAGTAAATACTACTCCATTCATTTCATATTAGTTGGTCTTCTTACTAAAAAATATATGTCTCAAATTATTTAATCACTTACTAAATCAAGATAAAATTAATTAAAATTTTCTCATTTTACCCTTATAATTAATATATTCTTTGAAAGTCCCAATAATATCTATTCATATGCCCTATGAATATTTTCATAACTTATCTTTATATTCATTAATATAGATAAATGATATAGTAATAAAATTAATCATTGAATTTATGATTTCTTAAATAACGTATAAAATAAAAATTACTCAATTAATATGGGACGGAGGGAGTAGTCTACATGTTGTCCATTAAGACCTTTCATGATTAGAGTCAAAACAAGGAGCCAATTACTTTTTCCAACTTAAGATATTCTGTCTAAGCTCATCTTCCTAAAAAAACATTCTTCTCTCTCCACCAACTCTTCATCCTCCATCAATCTTTTGTAGATCAATATTTGCAACTCTTTTTTTGATCTTCCAATGTATACACCTTATTTTTCTGCTAATTAAATTAACACTTTTTTTTATTTGTTGCATCAAATGAAGGACTAATTTTTTTAAATTTTTTTGTAGATCTAGAAAATTTTAGTTTGTGTTGAAGTGATGTCGTTTACAGGGACTCAACAGAAATGCAAGGCATGTGAAAAGACAGTTTACCCAGTTGAACTTTTGTCAGCTGATGGGATTAGTTATCACAAATCTTGCTTCAAATGTACCCATTGTAAAGGCACTCTTAAGGTATATTACTACTTAAAATTTTGTACATTACTGTAATGTTGTTGATATAGTCGAGCTGAACTTGTTTGGGATTGAGTCGTAGTTTATTGATTCATGTGTTGTGACAATTTATGTATCATGGTTCGGATTTTGAGAGTCAAACTTACTAATTTTGACTGAGGGAGTACTTGATTTATGTGTCATAATTCAGATTTCGAGAGTCAAACTTCCTAATTTTGACCATGAATTCAGACATTTAGGGATACTTGATTTATGTGTCATAGTTTGGATTTTGAGAGTCAATGTTGTTCTAATTCAGACATAGGTAGTACTTGATTTATGTGTCAATAGTCCGGATTTCAAGAGTCAAATTTCCTAATCAATGTTTTTATTACCTAGTGTTTCTATCTTGCCTGATTAAAGTAGAATGGATGTAGATGATTGATACAATTGAGCCCAACTTGTTTGGGATTGAGTCGTAGTTGATTGATTTAAATTTGATTTTGACTAGAGCACCATAGATTTCAAGGTGGGCCAGAGGTGGAGTCAGAATTTAAAGTGTATGTGGTCGGAATTCTAGCTCTTTTAAGTTATTGGGTTCTAAATTAATAATTTGTACATATTTAGTGGATTTTTTAAGACAAATACAAGTTTTGACCAAAGCTAATGGATTCGCGGAACCCTAAGCTATACTCTAGCTCCGCCCCTAGCAGAAGCAAAGACTCAAACTGTTGACTTTAAATGTGGAGCAAACCCCTAACTGAATAAATTACAATTTGATTTTATTACCTAGTGTTTCTTTCTTGCTCAAATAAAGTAGAATGGATGTAGAGTATTCATATAGTTGATCCTGACTTGTTTGAGATTGAGTCGTAGTTTAGGGATTAATACTCTCTTTGCCAATTTATGTGTCATAGTTTGGATTTCGAGAGTCAAAACTTCATAATTTTGACTGTGAATTCAGACATGTAGGGAGTACTTGATTTTTGCTGAGAGCAACATAGATTCCTGGGATTTTTTAAGAATCTGTTGAGGCAGAAGCAGAGATCTAAAATCTTGACTTTTTATGTGGAGCAAACCCCTACTAGATTACAATTTCTCATCCTAGTTTTTCCGTGGTTTGTTTGGAAAATTAGAAAGGGTTCACTTTATTATTCTGATGTTGGACTTGGAGCAGCAATAGGAGATTAGAAGTTGTAATTTGAGCATCAACGTCCCTGTTGGCTCAATCATTTAGGAAAAATTGTCTTTGTATGTGTAGTATTTGTATAGTTCCAATGTGAAAAGATTGTGGTGTTCAGATGCATACTAACTGATGTTAATGTACATGTGATCTTTTCTTAGCTGAGCAATTACTCGTCAATGGAAGGTGTTCTGTATTGCAAGCCTCATTTTGAGCAGCTCTACAAGGAGTCTGGCAACTTCAACAAGAACTTTCAATCCCGTAAGTGTTTATTTCTTGCTTGATTCTTTATTCAACATTAAAGTCCATTACTTTATCTAATACGAAAATGCATTTTACTTGTGATAGCTGTGAAGTCAGCTGAGAAGTTAACTCCGGAGCTGGTAACTTTCTTTCCAACTTTTTGTACCTAAGATTAGCTTACTGAAAGAGAAGAACAGTGTATCTCCTCTAGATCTGATGTAATGTTGTGCCTCTTACTCTCTCTTCTCTTTGCTTTCGCCACACAGACAAGATCTCCTAGCAAGGCTGCCGGCATGTTTTCTGGGACACAGGAAAAATGTGCCACCTGTGGTAAAACAGCTTATCCACTTGAGAAGGTACAAATATCAAAATTTCACCCTATTATGATGTCTTTGTTGGGAAGTGATGATTTCTTTATAACTTTTTTGTTTCTGGAGTTAGTCTTGTTTGTCAACTAACTTTTTTCTCTGTCGTCTATAAGTGATGGACTCAAAATTGATTTCTGCTGTGATATTGTGCACCATGGAATATTCTTGTAACTTCATTCATTTTTTAGTGGTTCATGAAATCAGGTTTAGCATATAAGTGGCTTCACATTGTAAAATACAGCCAGGGTTCTATCTTGGACTATCTCTATTTGGATTGAAAAATTCAATGTTGCTGCAGGAGGACGGATAACAATATAATGAAACTAAAGAAGTGGATGATAGCTAAACAATAGTTGAAGTTTGCATGGTTTAAATTGTTGTAATGTGGATGCATAATATAACAATGTAAGAATTCCAGTATCATCAGTTTGTGGTAGTGACAACACGTGTAGTCCATCCTGTTAAAGCTTATTAGAGAAAGTTAACTTAAGCATAGATGAGTTGAATTCCCTAAAGTTCGAGCTTGTTCGCTCACAGAATGATCATTAGAAGTACTTTTTAGTAAAGATGTCATCTAATGTGCCGCCACTCTGTTCTACTTTCTCATTACAAATCCCACTGAATATTAACTCCGAAGTTACTAGTTAAGTTGTGTCTACTGCCCCATCTTATCAGCGACCTCACACCAGTGAGTGAATCCCACTTTTGAGTTATAAGGTAGTAAAGAACTTGAACTTTATTAAGTTAAAGTCTGCTGTGTGGTATGTAATAATTCCACAAAGGAACTGCTGAGTCTTTGAATCTTCCATATGCTTATTTTATCCAGCAGCAGGAAGCTAGTTTGATCTCGTTATGGTTAATATATTGCTTTTCTTTAAGATGTCTAAAATGTGTTGCCATCTGTGGTGCTGGAAATTTTAAAATGAACAATGTACTTTTTGACTAGTTTATATCCTAGAGGTTCCGAGTTCATGGTTCCTTTCATCATTTTAAATTTTTGGCACTAGTTGTCCATGTTGTCTTGTTGTTAGGTATTTGAGGGTTGTGTCGCTTAGTCTTTCATACTAGTAGTCGTAGTATTACTCTGGGAGTTTCTTGTTATTCCATTTCTGTTACTATTTACTGTTTCTAGCACTTCGATTATTGTATTATTTTGTGGTAGTGATTATTTCGTTTTTAGTATGCGTTGTCATGCTTTAGCATTTTGTCTTGGCTTCTTCGCTCATGTTGTTTCTTTTTTCAAACTGTTTTGTAATGCTTTTACTTGAGCTGAGGGTCTATCGGATATAGCCTCTCTACCTTGTAGGGGTAAGGTCTGCGTACGCACTACCCTCCCCAAACTTTACTTGTGGGAATAGGTATGTTGTTTTTGTTGTAGTTGCCCATGTTTCGCTGCCAGCTGCTGGCAGTGAAGAGGTACATGATGTTGACTATAGATTGTTAATGTTCTTATCTTTTTGAGAGTGTAAGATCATTAAAAAAATTACCTTTGAGCTATTTCTTTTCCAGCACTCAAAAACTGTACTAGTTGTCAACCATAGGCCACACCTTTGCAACAATTCAATTTCTGGATTTATATCTAAGTTGATTGTGCCCTTTTTCAGGTAACAGTGGAGAACCAAAGTTACCACAAGTCGTGTTTCAAGTGTTCTCATGGTGGATGCTCTTTAAATCCATCGAATTATGCTGCCCTTGATGGGATTTTATACTGCAAACCTCATTTTTCACAGCTTTTCAAGGAGAAAGGCAGCTACAATCATTTAATTAAGTCTGCTTCAATGAAGCGTCCAGCAGCAACTGTTCCAGATTCTTAATCTATTATCTCCGCCAACTATTTTATCCCCGGGGGCTTGATCTTTTTATATTTGTTTTCGTCTTCTTTTCTTTGTATCTCCAATTGGTGTGCCATTTTGGTTTACTGTGTGATCTGATTTCCACAACTGTGAAAACTTATCTTGTCGTTGTTCCTTTAAACTTATGGATGTTAAATGTTCCTTCTGTTTTCTCATGACCTTTGGCGCGGAAGTTGTGTAGTTCATACGAGTGTTGTGTGACATGATAATCCTCTCATGCTGTTATTTATCTTTGTTTCGGTTTTAGTTGTTCTTATGCACTTTTCAGTTCTTGGAAATATCTTTATAATGGTTTAGGTAGCTGGAATACATCAGTGTGGCTTATTGGAAGGTGATTTTTGACTTAGTTGGATGGTTGGTATGGGTTTCGAGGTGTTGGGGAGTGATTTGAGCCTACATAGACATGTCAAAGAAAATCAATGATTTGGTGAACTTCAAGAGAATTATTAGTCAATCATTTTGCTGAAAAATGTTTATCTATTTGTGGAAGTTTTCTGCTTGTGTATGGCTATGATGTAGCTCTAATAGGCTGACTAGTAGTAACAAATAGTGTTGCACTACTATTAGATCCTTTCTTTTAGGGATGATTTGGTAGGGTGTTTAAGAATAGTGCTGAATATGGTGTATTTGGTAATGTTGACATTAGTTATGCTGAGATTATTTCTTATGCAATGTTTGGTTTGGTGTATTAAAATAATATGTATTGCATAATCTCTAAAAAAAAGTTATTTGTTCACAAAAATACCTGACCACAAGTACGGTGAAAAGTCGAAAAGTTTTTGAGGGTCAATTGTGTCTTTACCATGCTAATGCATGCATTAAAATCTATTGCATTAACACCACCATGGATTTCAATGTATTAGTTGCACATACTTTAATATCAAATAGAGTGTATAAATAATGCAGGCCTAAGTTAATAGATAAGTTGAAAAAGTGTATCAAGTACTAGTAATACACAAAAGTAATGCGTGCATTATTTTTTCTAATGCACTCTACCAAACGACACCGGCCATTAGTTTGGTTGTTATGTAGAGTAGAGGTGCTAATTGGAAGGTAAGTCTAAAGTTAAAGTCATGCTTGCGATGACGAAATGGAATATGTAACAAAGGCACTTCTTTTGTATGTGACAATATTTACTTACAATTTACTCCCCATTTTGGGAAGGGACTAAAGGGGTAAGCTACTGAGATGTGAATTTCTGGTCTGTGTAATATACTATCAGAGACGGATTTAAGGTATTTGATGGGAGTCTTTGGAAATCCAATAGCTTTTGCATAGATCTTATTGAAAATCCAGTGAGTATATAACAAATACGAGTTGGAAACCCATTACCAGAGTGTGTTGTTAGTCCAGTAGCAAAAAAGGACCTTTTAAGCTTTAGTGCCTCTTTTGTCTAGGATCCGCATCCCTTGGTTACCATGTAGGCCTTTATTTTGTCTTTTTTTTTTTTTTTTTTAAATTTGACATGGGTGAAAACCCACAAACTTCAAATTTTGAATTCGCCTCTGTGTACTTCATTTGCTGGATTATGGACGTACATTTTACTAAAAGTATTCTGTTGAAGTACATACACAGAGAGCGGCTCCAGCATGAAAGATTTTGAAGTGGACTCCCCATCATTTGATAGAGATCAACAAGATTTCGCTGTCTTGTACAGAATTTATTCTAGTTCCAACTTCCAAGAGCGTATTGATATACCAATTCGATCTGAGCTCTCTTATTGCAATTAACATTCTATTATGCCTTGAAGAGGACTTGAACGCACGAAATTTCGTCCCATATAGCTTAAACTTCTCATTGTACTGAGGAGGCGTATAGATATAGCGAGAAAATCAGCAACAGATTGTCCTCCATACATTTGTCACGAACAAATAACAGAATTAAAAAAGAGCAAGCTGGCAAACTAAAGTCCCACTATGCACGAGATCCCTTGCTAGGCACGGGATCTGAGACAGACCACGAGGGTCAATTGTATGCAGTCTTACCCAACAATTCTACAAGAGGCTGTTTCCACAACTAAACAGCTCAAACCAGCGTAAAAAACTTTCATCTATTTCCTCACACAAAACAAGCCATTTATAAATTTCTAAATTTGAGATCCTTTTCATTAATAAATCAATTTGACAACTATAGTAACATATTGTGTAGTGTCAATTTTACAATCTTTCTGAAAGAATAAAGACAAGATATCAATACTATCCAAGTCAGGGAGGAATGGATAGACAAATCAAGTCACTTCTTAAGACTTGCTATTCAGCCTATTACTGTCACTTGGCTGTTACAGATTGGAAGCCTGTTTCACAGGTTTCTGGGCAAAAGATGCAAATTTGAAGAGAAAATTGTGACGATACCAAATGGCAAGAGCATATGATCCGACTTGCCTCGTGAAAGTTGAACCATTTCTTGAACAAAGAATTAATTTCAGACACCGCAAGTGGAAAATTTTCAATGCTCATTTACTACGTTTCTTCGCTTCACTATAGAGTATGACTCCAAAAACTGTGAGTGCGTAACCAAGCATCCCTGTAACCGACACCGGGTTTCTAAATATCAAGATTGAGATGACAACAGCTACAGCTCCTTTCGCATTTCCTAGGACCTGTAAAAGCAAGCAATTTTTGTTCGTAAGGACAAAATTTATAGAAGAGGTCAACAAAGGCGCATTCCTCCTTGACCAACAAGAAAAAGGTAAACACAGAGAATCACGGAATGCAATAACCGAAGGGAAAAATATAACCATAGACCATTCTAGTATTTGCCGTCTCTCTCTATCCCAATTTTAATTTAGTCGGTATCCTATCTAGTCCATCAATACCTTGACAACTTTATTCAAATGAACAATCTTCATTTAAATTTAGATTGCACTTTCCTTGAACACAAAGTTCTATTACCTTTTGTACAACCACAAAAAGTTACATGGTTCAACTTCTCCGGGCCAAAATATATCCTATTTCATCAAAATAATATATATTTATGTTCTCTAAAACCATGAAACGGCAACATTTTCAGCTCTTTCCTTTGCATAAAGCTAGTTCGGGACAAATCATGAAATATTTTACTATGGTTTTGCTATGTTGTGACTTCCTATTAAAACAATTGGATTATCGTTTACAACATATTTCCAAACACTAAGAAAACGAATCATTTCACTTCTTTGCTTAATGTATGTGCTAATTACAGGGATCCTCTTCTTAGGTATGGAGGTGGAATCCTACATATAACTCTTCTTCGTGGTTCACTACACGACAATCCTCACCGCACTCTAAGAGGATGAATCTTGAAGTGAAACTCTTTTTTAAAAAAATAAAACAAAATAAAATAAGTAGACACAGGAACATTCTGAAAATAAAAAGCTATCTCCAGCCCAGCACCACCCCCGTAATCTCTATCCCTTACTTGTGTTTTTTGCATAATTTTTCCAAGTTTAATTCACCTTCTTGATACCTCACTTCGTGGTTTCTACTAAGAATAAGCGGAGAAATGCAAGCTCATTCATTTGCACATAAAATTGCAGGCAATGTAAGTCTGGAACAGTCAATTAACAGAGCATAGAAATGGAACCCAAAATGTTTGAAACAACAAATTGATGGCAACTAAATGTAAGAAAGAAATCATAGATGAAAACATCGAACCTCCAGGTAGACTGTTTACTAGGATGCAGAAGCTTTACAAGAATACGGAATTTAAAATGTTGAACGTTTATCAGAGGTTAGAATCTGAAGAGCAAGGAGGACAATGAAAGTGCCTCCCAGAAAATAATATGATCAAACTAAGACCAGAGCTATATATGATGAAGCTACGAAAAGAGACATGATCTTTTGAATAAGTAGGTTCACGCATAATTTTTGGAGTTCCCATGAAATTCATAGAGAAAAAATCGCAACATAATTTCTTTATCAGATTGCAGCAACGATCTACGTCAAAGAGCAACACTCAACCTTATCTGACAACTGTAAAGACTAATTCCTACGGAAAAAAAATCTGACCAGTAAATGAGGAAGAATACCTGAAGTGTCAGGGCACTGGTGTGTTTTGTCACCAGAAAGTTGGTCAGATTAACAAAATATGCCAGAGCAGAATTGAATAGCAAAAGCCAGATGATTCGACTATCATCTCTTGCAAGTGCCAATGTGATGCCAACTACATTTTCTTCCATCATAAGTGTTGCCGGTAATAGAAATACAACTGCTATAGGAGCCATATAGAGTAGAAGATTCATGGAATTCAGCTTCTCCCTTGATTCAAAAAGAAATATTTCAGCATTCATATCCTACGGGCTACGCCCAATATGTTCACATCAAAAGGCACAAATTTGGCTACAGATTCACTAGTATATAAAGTACACAAATATATGTAATTACCCTTCAGAAGACAGCAAAATCCCCTGAAGCACTGACTTGAGTGCTCTTGCAGCTGTTGCACCGACACAAATTATGAATCCAAATAGATGAAAACTTGGTTCACCCTGAGAAGATAAATTTAAATGAATCAGACACAGATAAATTTCTCCAACAGCATTACGCAAATAACATGGAATTGCTAATACAACTTTTTGATGGAGGAAACTGCTACAATTTCGTCATATAGAATATCGATGCAATCCTTTTCGCAAGCCTAGCTCAGAAGATACTTCTTTCACACTCTAAACATTGTGCTACTATTAAAAATATAATCTGAAGAAAGAACTTGCTCTTAATCATAGGTTGACCAGAGCCGTCCCATAACAAGGAAATAAATACCAAAACACTTCTGTTTTAGCAAATTCACTCATCATAAGACAATTTATCCGACCATATTATGTTAACAATACATAAAAGGGCCAGTTCTACAAACAGTATTACACCCTTGATCATGAAATATCAAGGACTCTTCACAGTATTTATTCACAGCTAACACAAAGATCCCCCTCTTATATAATCCACCAATCCCATCCCCATCCACTCCCTAAAAGAAAGAAGGAAAAACAAACAACGGAAAAAGGAAAACAAATTGCAATAGAAACTATGCTAGTTTCTAAAGACACAATAGATATTCTTCCACAGTATTAAACTACTAACAAAAATGCTAATAGAACTTGGTCAAGTACAATATTAATGCAGTCTTTGTCACAAGCCTAGTTCAAAAGATATTCCTTTTGCCACATTCTAAATACAGTGCGGCCACTGAATAAATAACCTGATTTTATTGAGCTAAGAAGCTGGTGGTATGCAGTCGAATCACCACTACGATGCCCAAAAAAGTTTCAGATGATTATATTAAAAGAGCATGAATTTAAGGTCTAGTTGATTAAACTAACCAAAAACAGACCATGAGCATTAGATCCCCAAAGAACTATGGATTCAAATCAGCTAGTATCTGACAAAGAACTAATAGAATTTAACAAGTAGTAACCAGAATCAAAGTTTCCAAAATGGAGTCAACCGGTAACAGAATGTAGCTAGATGACTGATGCCACAACATCCCAAATATGTGGGATGAAGTTCATGGTACACTAACTTAACCTTCAAGGTCAGATAGAACAACAATGAACATTTGATCTAGCTCAAAATTAGCCTCAAGAACTACTAACACTCTTATTCGCGTGGCCCGTTTTTGTTTTCTGTTATTTCATCATAGGCTATCGGAGCTTGCTTCTTAGCACTAGGTGGGACATTAGACATAGGACCACAATTTAACTACAATTTTGATAAAGTATCATTAGACATAGTACCACAATTCAACTGCAAATTCGATCAAAATATAAAAAAGGGCATACCCCACTGGCGATGATAACCCCGGTGACAACAGGAATAAGAGTGACATAAGTCAACCACGCCTCCCTCTTCATTGTCATCAAGTAAGCAAATACTGCAGTAAAGAAAGGTGTGGTAGCACCAATAGCCTGATTGAACGACACCGGCAAGTACCTAAGCGAGATATTTCCACTAACAACAGAAGTGCAAAAAACAAGACTCAAAGCAGAGATCTTCAAAAACTGAACCCTAGATCTTATAGTCTGCATTGGTACCATTTTCATCCAAGCAATAGCTATATAGCTCAATAAAGAACAAGCAGTCATATGACACATAGTAAGAAAAATTGGATATTTGAATCCATAATTGCTTAACAAATACTTGTTCAGTAACAAAACCCCAATGTTTGATGAATACCAAGCTGTCACTAGCCCAATTGTAAAGAATTGACCTGAACTCTTTGTTCCAGACATTATACACTGATCCAATCAACACCCAAAACCTCAAATCTCACAATGAACAAAACCCACAAAGGATTTTCCCTATAAAACCAAATACACTGATCTATTCAATACCCACAACCCAAAATCTCACCAAGAGCAAAACCCACAAAGAGAGAATTCTAGAGAACCAAACACACTGATTGACTCAACACCCACAAGCCAAAATCTCACCAAGAGCCGAAACCCACAAAAGAAAAACTCTATAAAATCAAATACCCACAAAAAAAAAAAAATCAAGAATTTAGAGAAATAAAGTAAAAAATATAAATCAAAATGCCAAAAATAAACTGATCTATTGAACACCCACAACCTAAAATTTCATAAAAAACAAAACCAGAAAGGAAAAACTCTATAGAATCAAATACCCAAAAATAATAAAAAATCAAGAATTGCTAGAAATAAAGTAAAAAAAAATAGGAAAAAAAAAGGTGAAGATTTTATGGAGAAAGGAAAATGGATCTATCAAGAAGTAATTTTGAGGACATTTTCAGCATTAATTGGGATCTGATTTTCAGTTTCTTCAGCAACAATTAATTCAATTGGACACAAAAAAGGTGAAAAAAGAAAGAGTAAATATGCAAACAACTTTACTGAAAATGGGAAAAGTTGGAGCAAATATAGAAAGATAAATGGGAGAGGTTTTTGAGAATTGAGAAATGGAGATTGAGAAAGACGACCGACGAATTAGCAGGGTAGCGGGGTGGCGTGGGGTGGGGGTGCGGGGTGGTGGGGTAAAACGCGTTGGAGAAACGAAGTGTTTGAGTAGTGCTAGTAGTGTAAAAGACGAGTTTTTTTAGTACTAGTCTTTTCAATTAGTATATGTTATTATTATTATTATTACTTATTATGTTAGGTTTATTAGTAGTAATATATAGCAAGTGGCAATTAATAAACTAATCGATCTATTTTTATTTTACAAAAAAAAAAAAAAAAATTCTTTTAAAAAGGAAAAAAACTATGGATAGGACGAAATGAGAAAGAGATTACAAGATTTTTGAATTGTATTTTTTTAATAAAATAAAAATTCAGATAGTCAACCAACTGAATTAGTAAAATTCTATGAAGAAAGAGTGCTCCAAATTTAGTTGGAATTTTTTATTTGTTCTTTGAAATTTTCTTTTTTGGAATAGAGGTAAGTATGTGGATAAACAAGAAAGAGAAGTTAAGAAGATAGGATGGCTTTTAGTAAAATTAGAACTTTGATCTAGTCATGGAAGTGAATTTAAGATTTATTAGAGTTTGTGAGTTTATAATTATGTTAAATTAATATATAATTATAATAATTAAATTTACAATTAAATATTTAATTAACTTCTTAATATATGTACATGATTTGAACAAAGCTTCTGCATTTCTATCAATTTATAGATGATTTGCATGTCTTTTTTCACTTTTCTCTAAGTAACATAAAGTAAGAAATATTTGATTAATTGAAATAACATCGTTGAAATTCGTGGAACCATCTTATGCTGAGGTGTGTAAATTGATCTTTCGTCAGAAAATTATATTATTTAATTAAATTAAAATTTTAATTCAATATATGTATGTTGATTTTTATTTTATATATATATATATATATACTTTTTAAAATATTTTGATATTCGTAAAATTCTTAACTTTGCCACTAATAATACTTCCTTCGGTCACTTTTACTTATCACTGTTTCACTTCTCGAAGTCAATTTAACTAAATTTTAAAGCTAAATTAAAGTAGATTAATTTAGTATTTAAAATTTATATGTTCAAAAATTATACAAAAAATATTACTGTATAAGTTACAACCTTTCTTATATTAATATGATGAAAAAATATATTTTAAAATATTGATCACAATTTAATTTTGGAAAATAAAATAGTGAGAAGTAAACGTGAACGGTGAGTGTGTCTTGGTCATCGAGGTGAGATGCTTTGGCGGACTTGTATAGTTGTAGTTGTATGAATGTAAACGGGCACTTTGTTTGACTTTTATTAGGTATCGTTATCATTCTATGTTAAGGATTATTAAATTCAGTGTTTTTTGTTTTTGAGCATTTACATGCAAGCCGGCCAACTTACATGTTTCTTGGAGAATTTTACTCTTAAAAAGAAATTTCAAAAGATATGCGTAAATAACACAAAAAGGAAAGTAGACAAATTATTTATAAATATCTTGGTGTTTTGATAATAAATAATTAACATCCTTGCTGGCTTTTGTGGCAGGAGTTCATTTTTAGTTGGCATTCTCGGATTTTTTCTTTTATAGTTTTTCAAAAAAAAAATTTATAATCATAGTATTTGAATCAACTTGTGCATATCTCGACTAATTTCAGAAGGTACTTGGGAACCTTCACGAGCAATAGGTATCGAGTAATTTTATCCACCAAAGATTCTATTAATTATAACAACTATTTTCACATGCGTGAATCTGAAATGACAATGTATAGATCAATCACCTAATATTATGTATTTGTGAAATTTAAACCAGAAACCTCAGGATTCTCGATCCACTTCCTTGCCACCACCTTTCTATTAAATCTTCAATATTTATTGCAAACTACATAGAAATAGTATAAGATATTGGTAAAATTGCCTAGATTTGAACATCCTAAAATATCAAATCAAGCTTGGGAATGTGATTAATGAAATGAAAATTTTTGAGTTCTTTAATTTCTACAAGACTTTTAACCTGTTTGATAAAGTGTTTTGAAGAAGCTCAACTTTTTTTTTTTTTTTTTTTTTTTATATAGATGTAGAAATTAGAGACAAGAATCTTTTCAAATAGTACTAATAATAAAACATTATTTATTTCTCTCTTTTTAGTCGTCAAGGGAAACAAATAATTTTACAAGGAGGTAATAACTAATAAATGAGGTGGTCAATTTAAACCTAATGAATTGGAGAATATGTGAAAGATAAATTAGTCAAAATTAGGTATATTTCGATGCATTTTCCTAGTCAACGAAGAAAAATATTACTGAATTAAACAAAAAGTGGTCCACAAACATGATGTGGAAGTAGTAGATATTTATTAGACAAAGTGATGAACCATTAAGGTTCATAGTGGAAGGATTTCAATCATCCATCATAATTTATGTTGATTGAGAATGTCGTCCCATGAAATGAATCATATAATGTATGTATTCAAAGTCAATCGAGACCCAACGGGGATACCAAATATTTGCACAATCCTGCAATGTGCAATACTGCAGCATATTTTTCTCTTTAAGGTTCGTATTTAGAAACTTAGTTGCTCGACTAATTAAAATTTGTTTCATATATAACTCATTTAAAAGAGACATTTTCCTACTAACAAATTATTTATTCCCAGAACTCAAATCAAACTTACAATTAAAAGTAAAGAAATTTCATTTATTTTACTACATTCTTCAATTGTATCTCCTACCCTATATATGCTAGAACTCCTCAAACATATCAATAGGGGTGTGACAAATCCTCCAAATAGGATATTTATGGGAAATCCGACATAAGTGAAACAAACATTTTTTGAGAGCCCGACCAATATAGCTCCCACCAAATATCACTATTCTACATATGCAACTCTAACCTACATATCAAGCAAGAACCTATGGGGAATTATAACTCGAGATGTCTAGTCAATTTTCTTTACAATAATTTTAACATTTCTCCCTGCTAGCCCCTACTTTTAGTAGTAATAATAGACAAATGGTAGTTATTCTTGCCTTCTTAATTTTAGTAAATAGACAAACACTCTTATTTAACCATCGTAGCATCCATATTATTTGTGCTACTCATTGTGCATGTACATACCACAACATGTCCAATGTAATCTCACAACCCGGAGAGGATAGGATGCACGCAATCTTATCCCAACCTTTGTGCATACTACTATGCACACAAAATGCACAATGCGTCCATATCATGTTACTCATTCTGCGTGTGCGTACCACAACAACTTATCCAATATAATCCCACAAGTAAAGCCTTAAAAGATGAGATGTACGCAAACTTATCCCTACCTTAGTGCATACTACCACGCGCACAAAATGCACATCTACTTGAGTAACCCTAAAATTTCTACATGTTTCTATTCAAAGAAACACACATCCAACTTGTTTTCGAGAATAAATTTAAGCTACTTACGGCAGAACACTTTCTTTTCTACCTTCCTTTCTGAAACAAACTCAAGTGATGTAACAATGAGCAAGGACCGTACTACTACACTACAAACCAAGAAATAGAGGAACTAATAAGTCCAGTCCATTATAAAGTCAGAAATAGTAGTCAAAATAGCTAACTGTGTAACACATCGTCACGTATGTGGCAACAATAAGTTGGCTCCCGATGAATCTCTAAGAGACTCCAATATTTTGCAACAATTACGGCACTGAGAATTTTTAAAAAACAATCTGGAACTCACGTTAAGTCCAATCAGCATAACAATTAAGATGAGGAAACCATTCATTTGCAAAAAACCAATTAAGAAACTTGCTAGATATATCAAACTGTGTAGAAACTCCAAGAACAAAATTAGACAACATCTAATCAGATGCTTCACTCATTGTTGTTTCCCAATACGTAACAAACAAATAGACTAAAAATGTCAACTCCACATAGCCCAAAACAAAGTTATGTCCAACTAATTTTAAAGATTCAAATCCTTCATAACTAATGATAGACAAATGTAGGGCGTCCAAGCAATGCATCGACTTAGTACCTTGCTGCAAGAGTAGGTATGGACAATCAGTTAACTTCAGAAAATGTCAACAGGTAGGTATAAAGGAAGGTAATTGTAAATACCAATCACAACAACACAACATCAAGTTAACAGTTTGATTCTACAGAAACAAGATGTGGCAATAGCAGGACATTTTGAACAGGTTAGAATATCTAATAATGATAGATTGATATCGCAACATATAAGAGCAAAATCCGTCGTGAAAAACTACGTTTCCAGTGCTCAAGCACTATACATGTTGCAGAAAGATAACTATGAAAGCAATTTCAATGTCATATTCTATCAATAGCAATTCAAAAACAGCCCTCCTAGAACACCTTCCCCCTTTCCACAATGTCCAAACAGAGGATCAAAATTGATTATTTGTTTAAAGCTTCTGTGCGTATTTTCAGATGTGCTAATTGAAGGGATGGAAGTCTGTACAATATTTTGTTGGGAAGTATGACAATTAAGGCGGCCCTATAGATAATCCGCAACACCAAAGATAATAATCTTTTGACGTCTTTCAGGTCTTGGTTTCTCATAACTTCTGAATGGATACGGGTAAACAGAGGTAATCAACGTTTCCTTCGTCAAAAAAAAAACTACAGTGATGAGCCTCTCTGTAATTTTTGGTTATTGAGGAACGAAAGAATAGGAGATTGTTCCAAAGGAATACAAGAAGTATAAAGTGATCATCTGTTCATGCACTTTTTGGGTGTAAGGTGAAAAAAGGGGGCAGAACAGTAGAGGATTGGCATAGCATGAATGTTAACTGTAGTTTAGTTACCCCCCGGGCTTTTGAGTAAAGAGTGTAAGTGCAGTCAAAATATCGTTTTTGTGGGGTGGAGTTTGTGGCGTTGACCCATCTGGTTTGATGACAATGTCAATGAATGAACTTTCACTTTACCAAGTAAGAAAACACATTGTTTTAATACTTGTCCAAGGATCTTATGGTAAAAGTCGATCCAAAAGCATGCAACTTCTACAAATACTTGAACCAATAATAGAACCATTATTTCACCATCCCCACAAACTAAACGATCCCTTTATTCATTAATCTATGTCCTGTAGCAGGGCAATCCACGCAAAGTTAGTTTATCACAACTTTTAAATGGACACTGGTAAACAGAGTCAATCAATGTTTCTTCAAAAACCGACAAAAAGAGGATCACAACCAATTATCTGCATAAAGCTTCTGCGCATATTATCTTGTGTGCTACTTGAAGGGATGGAAGTCAGCACATTATTTTGTTGGGGAGCTTAATTTTTCATAACTTTTAAATGGACATTAGTAAACAGAATCAGTAAGTGTTTCTTCAAAAGCCTAGAAAAGGACACTACAATGAAGAGCCTCTTTATATTTTTTTGCTAACGTGGAATAAAAGTACATGAGATTGTTCAATACGAACACAAGACTCGTCAAACGATCGTCTGCTTCAGGCATTTATTGGGTGCAACAAGAAAAAAAAGGTAGTTTAGTATATGACTGGCATAGCACGAGTGTTAACTGTGGTTGAGTACTTCTCAGTCCTTGAGCAAATTGCTCATGCTAGCTTGGTATATGTAAATGAATGAACTTTCACCTTACCAGGTAAGAAAACACACTGTTCGTTATTGTCCTAGGATCTTATGGTAAGAGTCAATCCAAAAGTATGCAACTTTTACAAATACTTAGACCTATTATAAAACCATTCTTCCAATCCCACAAGCTAAAATATCGTTTATTAACTACTCTATGTGTTCTTCCATCCCCACGAACTAAAAGATCTTTTATTCACTTATCTATGTGTCCTTCCATCCCCACGAGCTATAAGATCTTCTATTCACTTATCTATACATCCTTCCATGCCCAGGAACTAAAAGATGTTTTATAGTTTATTCATTAATCAATGTCTTATAGCAGAGAAATCAACACAATGTATAAAAACATGCGACACGTTAATAACTATAGACTAACATACAAAAAGAAAATAACTAAAATACAGTACCTTATATGTTGCTCGGGTACATGAAAACTCTAACCTTAGCTCCCTGCACGAGCGCAAAACAACAATAAATACACAAAAATTTCAATACAAAGCACCGTCTACTAGAGCAAATTAACTCAATTACAATCGTAGTCAAAGTCGAAATGTACCATAGACTTTGGTGGCAAATTAGACTTGAACTTAGCTCTAACTACACCACTGTTACCATGTGGCCTACAAACTTTACCCCAAATGCAACGATAATGTGAGTTATTCTTCTTAGTTTTCGCCTTGTATATATACGCCATACGCTTCCCTAAATACCAATCCACTTCCTCCTTAGTATTCACTCCCTCAATCTGGATCAATGACGTGTTCGGATACTGATTCGACTTCGACCTAATTCACAAAATTAAAAACACATCAATTGAATCAGTTGCAATTCAATTTTTTAATTACATACGCTCTATTCAGACTCATATTCAGATTAAAATTAGATAATAACAACAATAAATTGAGTTACGGTTACGTTACCTTTTGTATCCGAGAACTGTCCCTCTAGTATAGAGTCTGTACGGAAAATGAAATAAATTGGAAGTAAAAATGTGATTTTATAAGCAAATTATATGAAGCTGCAAATTATGAAGATGATTTACATACCTTACACGTTCTCCTTGGCGTCCCTTCACCATTTTCGACTACTGGAACTGCAAACTCTTTGATGAAGAACCTAAAACCCTAGAAAGCAGAAAGGAATTTATGTTATTGGGTTCTGGTATTTAGGGAATTAGGAATGGGCTGAAGGCCCAGTTATGTAATTTGTTGGGCTTGACTAAAAAATAAAGTGTAAACAACATAAACATGCGTAGAAACTGACTGATACATGATTCAGTCTCAGATACATGCATGTATCCGCACGGATGTATTGTAGAACCGATATTTTATTTTTTTTTGATAATCATGGTGTCCGGATCAACTTGCACGCACCTCGACTAATTTCACGAGATATTTGTCACCTCCTAACAACAATAGGTACCAGGTAACTCTGTCCACCAAGGCTAGAACAGATAGAAAGAAAATCACCTAGTGTTTGTCTCTGTTGAGAATTGAACCTGAGACCTCATGGTGCTCAACTCAACTTCATTGAACCACTAGGTCACATCCTTGAGTGCTGTAGATACTGATATATTGTAGACACGGATACATACATTGTAGAGATTGATACATCACGTGGTTACAACATGTATCTAGGGTTATTCTGAAATATTATATAATTAATTTAAAGTAGTAGAAGAATAAGTAAATATGGTAAGGATATTTGAGGATTTATGTACTTTTTTATTTAAAAAAAAGGACGTCAGGCAGGTCCTTTGTTAAGTAGAACTGACCAAAATACTTGTCCATCCGATCCTTAAATCAAAATAATATACAATAGTATAATTTATAATTTATGTACAACAACAATAACAAATTCAATGTGTTTTTATAAGTGGATTTTGAAAAGGTAGTGTGTGGAGACATTATCCCTACCTAATAGAGATAAAGAGGCTGTTTCCGAAAGAACTCGACTCAAGCAACACAGAATAAGGCAGTTGAGTTAGAAAAGGACCGAGTCATCCTTTGGTAACAAAAGTGAAAGCAAGCCAATATGATGATCCCTTTTTGCTTCAATTAGCAGGTAACCCAGTGGTCGTTTTTTTGGGTGGGCGTGATGGTAGTGTGAAGTGCCGTGTCTGTCGTAGTATTAGTTTTATTCATATAGTTTATTGCCTATCGGAGTTACTGTTTTTTGATATCTATTACCATCTATTGTTTAATTTATTTCAATTATCATACTATTTCATTGTTGTTTCTGTTCCTTTTTCTGAATGTTTTGTAATGCTTTCCTTATTAGTTGGCATATTCCCTTCATTTATGCATTTCTTTATCACAACTTGGATTTCTTGCACTTGCGTCAAGGTTTGTTTTGAAAACATCTCTACCTTCATTTATAACAAGTATATTGTTGTTGTGCCTTCATTTATACTCAGTATGTTGTTGTAAGATGTCTTATCAAACACTACATTACTTTAACCATCGGAGCCTCCATTTCATCTAGTTACTCACTGTGTATGCAGGTACCACTTCTACTACTGCAATAACTCAATGTGATTCCACGAGTGGAGTTTGTGCAATACCGCTATGAGCAAAAAACGCTTCAAATTTCTCTTCAAAGATACCTCCAAGTGACGTAACGGCGAGCAAGGATTATACTACTACACTACAAACCAAGAAAGAGAGAGTAGTAAGTCTAGCTCAACTATAAACTGAGAAATAGTGCCCTCTCCATTACCATCTCTCTTGCCAAAGAATCGCGGTTACAGTCAAAATGACCTTTCGAGCAGAGATAGATGGAATATAAATTATAGATGTTTGAAGCATGATTATAGTTAAAGTAGCCTACTGTGTAACAGTAGCAGCGTACGTTGGAACAATAAGTTGGCTTCTGATGAAGCTCTAATAAGAAACTTCGAATATATTGGAACAATTAATATACTTAACTTGCGTTAGATCTGCAACATAGTTCAAATTCATCTCCGTATAACAATTGAACCAAGGAAACCACCATTAATTAGCAAAAAGCCTACTAAGAAACTTGCTGGACATATCAAAAGATTTAAGATCAAAGAAAACAAAATGATCGAATGTAGAAACTCCACAAACAAAATTAGACATCCAATAAGATGTTTCACAGTACATGACACATAAATAGACTAAAAATGCCAACTCCACATAGCCCAAAACAAAATAATATCCAACTACTTTCAAAGATTCAAATACTTCCATCGCTATGATAAGACAAATGTAGGGCGTCCAAGAGAGCATCTACTGAGCACCTTGCTGCAAGAGTAAATATGCACAATTGGTTAGTTGCCTTCAAAAGTGTCAACAGGTACGTGTACAGGAAGGTAATTGTAAATAGCAATCACAACAGCACAACATCAAGTTAACAGACTGGTTCTACAGAAACGTCATGTACAATTATCAGGACATTTTGAGCTGGTTAGAATATCTGATAATGACAGCTACATATCACAACAAAGTAAAAGAGGAAAATTCATATTAAAAAAACTAATTCTCCTGTGCACAGGCTAACACTACATGCGGTAGCAAGATAAGGGTGAAAGCAAATTCAATGTCATTATATCTACTATGACAGCTATTCAAAAACAGCTCTGCTAGAACATTTTCCCCCTTTCCACACTGTCCAACCAGAGGATCAGAGCGGAACATCTGCTTAAAGCTTCTGTCCATATTTTCTTGTGTGCTACTTGAGGGATGGAAGTCTGCACAATATTTTGTTGGAAAGTAGGACAATAAAGAGACTATAGCTAATCCAAAAGAACTACTTTGAATAACTTGATCTACACGGTTGTTGGTTGGTATCAGATGCGGGTTGGCAAGAGGACCTCTTAGGATGATCTTGAAGAAACAAATTCTTGCTGAATATGATAGGATTATGGAGAGTTGAGTTTAATGCAATTATGTTGCTTGGAGGAACTGGATATGGCAGAATGTGGACCAAATGTGACTGATATAGCTGGTGAGGCTATTGCTTCAAGTGAGAGTCTTAAGAGCAAAGAAAACCATTTTTTGACGTCTTGCAGGGCTTGGTTTCTCATAACTTCTGAATGGACACGGGTAAACAGAGGTAATCAATGTTTTCTTAAAAGCCTACAAAAAAAAGCTACATTGATGAGCTTCTCTGTAATTTTTGGTTAATATGGAACGAAAGAATAGGAGATCGTTCCAAAGCAACACGCGAAGTATAAAACAATCTTCCGCTCATGCACTTTTTGGGTGTAAGGAGAAAAAAGGGGCAGAACAGTAGATGATTGGCATAGCACCGGGTTACCCCTTTTATATAGTATATGTGTATGTATAGCTATGTGTATTTAGAATAAAGTATACACTAACTCACTACCTATATCGTGTTCATATTTTGTAAACTAGGTGTCGGAATGACATTATAAAACAGTTCTTTCATCCCACAAACTAAAAGATCCATTAATCATTAATCTATGTCCTATAGCAGGGAAGTTCAACATGTAGAAAAAGACTCAACACATTAATCACTATAGATTATAAACCATAACAACAACAACAACATACCCAATGTATTCCTACAAGTGGGGTCTGGGGAGGGTAAAGTGTACACACTCCATACCACTACCAAAGTAGAGAGGCTGTTTCTGATAGACCCCCGGCTCAAGACAGATTATAAACCAGAACATCTCAAAAATCATTTTTTGGGTCAACATATCAAAACATTTACACAAAATAGAGTACCTTATATGTTGCTTGGGTACATGAAAACTCTAACCTTAGCTCCCTGCAAAAGTCGAACACAACAAATTCACAAAATTTTCTACACAAACAAAGTTTCAATTAAAACACAATCAAATTAATCATGCTATCGCAATCAAAATGTACCATAGACTTTGGAGGCAAATTGGACTTGAATTTAGCTCTAACAACACCACTATTTCCATGTGGCCTACAAACTTTACCCCAAATACATCGATAATGTGAGTTATTCTTCTTAGTTTTCGCCTTGTATATATACGCCATACGCTTTCCTAAGTACCAATCCACTTCCTCCTTAGTGTTCACTCCCTCAATCTGAATCAATGACGTGTTCGGATACTGATTCGACTTCGACCTAATTCACAAAATTAAAAATACATCAATTCTTTTTTTTTTTTTTGATAACCGTTGTGTCCGGGCTAGCTTTAGGTAAAAATATACCAAATTAATCAGTTCTATTCTGGAACAATTTCAATTTAAAATTAGTTTATAAAAATAAGTTACGTATATATGTGTTACCTTTTGTATCCGAGAACGGTTCCTCTAGTATAGAGTCTGCATGAAAAATGAATAAAGTGGAAGTAAAAATGTGACATTATAAGTGAATTTTAGTGAAAATTGGTTGAAAATGAAGATTATTTTTGTACCTTATACGTTCTCCTTGGCGTCCTTTCACCATTTTTGGCGGCTTTGGAGGTGCAAATTGAGGAAGAAGGCTAAAACCCTAGATTGCTGAAGGGGAAGAGATTGGGTGGGTGGGTAGTAGTATTTAGTGAACCAGAGATGGGCTTTAGGCCCAGTTGTGTGATTTGTTGGGCTGGATTGAGAAGGAGGTCCAGGGTCCTTTGTTTAAGAAGAATTAAGAGAATTAACCTGAATACCCGTCCATCCAATTACTTAAAATTGCGAATGTATAATGTGTATAATAAATGGTGAATCCGGTGGATTATTTGTGTAAAGATCCAAATTTTTATGCATAGTTGTGTGATATAATTTGAAGGAGAAATACATCAACAACTTCTTAAATTATCAGTAAATTTTATTTAGATACTTAAATTACTGTCTATTCTAATTGAGTATCTAACACATGATAAAACCAAAATTATCAAAAGAGGTTCTTTTTCTTTGTTATCTAAAACTCTGTTGTTTAAGACAGAGCAAAAGTGGAAGAACATCATTAATGCTTTCAAAATTCTCTTTCAACCTCACCATCGACTCGACCTGAGAACAACTTCCTTACTCAGGACTCAACTCTCGATCCTGGATCAAAATCTGACTTTCAATTCCGACTTGGGACTCAGGACCCGACTCCCAATTCCCAACACCGACCCAGACCTAACTATTAACCCCAACAAAGACTTGACTTCTAATCCTAACTATGGAACCGACCCCCAACTTGACCCAGGACCCAACTTCCTATCCCTACCAGGAAACCAGGACTTGACTCCAGATCCTGACCAGGTACTCGGGACCCACGACCTAGGATCTAACCTCGACCTGAGACCCAAATCCTTACCTAAAACATAGGACACCACCCCTGACACAAAAACCTACCCCGATCCTTGGTCCCGACTCCTAACCCTAACATATGACCCAATTT
Organism: Capsicum rhomboideum; assembly: GCA_031232105.1. NCBI lineage: Eukaryota > Viridiplantae > Streptophyta > Magnoliopsida > Solanales > Solanaceae > Capsicum > Capsicum rhomboideum. Next base: position 165,825,173 of record CP124714.1, read on the forward strand.
TTATCCCGACTCGAGACTCAACTCCTGACCCTGACCCCAACTCGGGCCCCCTAACTTGATCTCAACTCGACTCCCGCTCCTAAGCTGCGACTTAGGACTAGGTCCCAATGTCGACCACAACATAAGACTCCACTCCTGACCTGACTCGAGATCCAATTTTCTATTCTGACCCGACTCCAGATCCTAAATTGGGACTCGGCTTCTGACCCCGACCCAACTCCCAACACTGATCCCAATCCTTAACTCTAACCCATGACTTGATCCTTGATCGAGAGTCGGTTTTTAGGAAAGTGAGGTACGAGGTGGGGGTATGTGAAGGTAGGCAAGTAGGGGTAGATTGGGAATGCGTTGGTGTGTTTTTATTGATCAGTAAAATGTCTTTCTCAAATTTTTTTGGGAAAAGATTTTCTTCTATTTACAAAAGTGAGTTCATATATGAATATCTATATTTTGCCATATTTGTTCATATTTTTATTGGTTAAGCGAGAGTGAAGCTCATATTTACCCAAGTAAAATATAAGTGATTCAACTCATAAATATGGGCTAAATTGGCTGTAAGTCGCACATCACTTTTGCCATGACAAATGCAAAAATAAAAGCATCTATTTTCTTTCTTTTTTTTTTTTTTCTAGTACAAATGTTACACTAAAAATCTGAACCATGAATTTCAATGCAATTCCTCTTTTTATCAAAGAATGCTGGCATCAAGTCATGAGGCTTGAAGCTTGAACCCAAAACACAAATGCAAGGAGAATCACAATACTCAATAGTAGTCAAATGCTAGTTCACCTATCAATTGGATATATAATATATTTACAATTCTCTTGAGTACAAAATCAGAAGACATTTATTATAACTGAATAATTTATTTAACATTTACATATAAATGAACAGCAATGATGGGAACATTATCCCCTCAAATACTGAAAACTAAAATTATAAGTCAGCAAAGACATGGTATGTTTTGGAATCTACTGTAATGAGCTTCAATGCAGCTACTAATGCAGCAACTGCTATACAACTAAAGAAAATAATATTGAGCCAATGCCAACTCTTCTGTAATAATGACAACTTCTTTCTCCTAGCAACAATGTACATGTGATTTGGAAGTATAAATGTGAGTGGAAATGTACTGATAGCTCCAGTAAGGCTCATGAAGTCTCCCAAAAAAGGCAACAGAGCAGAGAGGAAAGCTGTAATGGCTATATAACCACCTCTAACAATGATTCTGAAGGCCAAGTTTTTACAAGCCAGTGCACTCCCTTTAATTCCATACTTGGTATCCAAGAACTCGTACGTCGGACTCGCAAATATCTAGGATCATAAATAAGAAGCAACTCTGAGCATGGTAAAAATAATTAGAAACACTATAGAGGCATATAAGGGACCAAACGAGTGTTAACAGGAACTGCACAAAGCATCCCATTTTCATGCAGAGTCTAAGGGTTGCACTGCAAAAGGGTATGAAGTAGGCCACTATCTTGACACAAGCATCAATGGTTGATCCCACGGCTTGAACCAGTGACATATACTATATGTGAGACAACTTTACCGTTTCTCCAAGGCTCGACTTCTTATCTGGAACTATTTGAAGGAAAAATACCGACACCTGGTGTTTACACCAAACTACATTTCTTTTAGTTTTGCACTTTTGTTTAGATTCATCATTCCAAGTGTCTCATTTTTTTAATTTCAACTTACCAGCATGACTAGTGGTAATAGAGGATGAGGTGAGAATTGGTATTAGTTAACTATGGTTAACTGATAACAGTTTATATATAAAGACACATGTTATGATCTATTGTGTTGGTGTAAATACCAGGTATTGTAAATCTTTTTCTTGTTTGAACTTTGAGTTATGTAACATGAAAATAGCTGTATAAAGACTATAAGATCGGAGCAGAGTGATAATTACATGCAACGCGATGATAGCTTGCAAGAACGCAGCAATGTTAGCCATTCCCTTCAACCAAATTGGACCACTAACATTGTTCAGCAAATAGGAAGATGCACTTGATCCATAAGCCCAATATCCAATGTAAGTGACAGCATGCAGTGGAACAACTCCTAAAGTGAACTGAAAGTTGAGGGCTTTTATCATGTTATTTATAACTGGTTCTCTCACAGTAGCCTACATGAAAGACACAAGAGATTCCCAGAGTTAAAAACAATGATCAACAACAACAAGAAGATACCCAGTCTCGTCCCACAAGTGGGGTCTGAGGAGTATAGAGTGTACGCAGACCTTACCCATACCTTGGGAGGTAGAGAGGTTGTTTCTGATAGACCCTCGGCTCAAGGAAAAGCAAATGAAAGCAGTTTGGAAAAGAAAATAACGGAAGTGAAATAGCCATGGTAAAATACTATAGAAAGCATGGCAAAACATTCTGAAAATGGAATAGCAACTACAGCAAAATAATACGTTTTTTGAAGTACAAGAAACAACAGATCGTAACACACATTGAAGGACAAGAAACTACAAGAATAATACTAGGAATACTAGTAAGGAGGGGTAGCGAAACAACTCATTCATAATTAAAGGAGTCTCTTTAGAAGAATGTTGCATTAAGTTAAGATATAAGAATCGAAGGGTACTCAGTAAGAGGTAGTGAAACAACTCATTTAGTTACCTGTTTCAAAAAAAAAAACAAAAAAACAACTCATTCATAATTAAAGGAGTCTCTTAAGTAGAATGTTGCACTAAGTTTAGATTCAAGAATCGAAGGGTAATCAGTAAGAAAACAATCCTACTTAATTAGGATATGGGTCGACACTTCACTCCAGCTCTATTGTCCATTTCTTTTTGCAGACATCCCTCACTGTACTGTTCGATCAAGTCTTTTCATCAAAGTCGAAGCCAATCAGTAAGTTATGGACATATACCTTTAGAACCGATCAGTAAGCTTTAGAAGAAGGCCATTACTTTCTCAATGAAATTACATCAACCATAGTAGATAATTAAGTAATTTCTTTCACTCCAAAGGATCTAATGAATAGAAAAAGATCAAAAGAAAGGTACAATGGTAACAAAAGATCAACTAAAAAAGCGCAACTATAACCAAGTATAATCCAGCTTTGTTTATCACTAGTATTGAAAATACAAAATTACATTATTTATGAAATTGCCAACAATTTCCAACTCTATGTACAATTATAAAGAGGATATCAATTCTAGCAAAAAGAAGCATGGGAACTAAAGTGGTTAATATTCTCGAGGCTATGGCGGGAATTATGTGCAAAATTAGTTTAAGCATCTGAAACTTGCAGCTGATTATAGAAAATCAACACATATCATAGCAAACAACTCATGTCAAGTAATTCACGCTTGCTGAGCAAAAGATTATATGCATAAATAAACTTATCAATTTCTAGGTTGGTTACCTGTATCTCGGGAAGCATTCCTGTGTTATACGCAAAAACAAGGTTAGCAGCAGCACCAATAGTGGCCCAAATCCTACTGTTTTTGGTTCCTGGAATGCTGTAGTCTCTAGGAGGTGCCGCAAGACCTGCAATTCAGGATATTAAGAAAGGATGAACCAAGACGACATTTCTCTTAAAAATAGCTACAAAGTTGAAAGGGAAAATATGATTTTTGGTAAGGAAGAAAAATCAGCAAGAGCAAGGCTATGCTTTCCGTTCCAGACAAATCCAATTGTTTACTTTATAAAACAAGCCCTGATACTATGTGTAAGAGGACTAGCATTTCAGACAAAATGTTAAAAGAAGCATAATCAGAGACAACAAAATATTGTGTGACGCATGGCGCACCTTCAATCTGTACAGAAAGCCTTATATCATGGGAATGATCTGCATGACTGCAACAAACATACTCCACAGAAACGGTCTTATGGAGAGAGAATCATGTGCATTCCTATAGAAACTAATAGAGCAAGCAATCACGAGGGGGTTTGGGGGTTTGTTGCTTTTAGTTTTTTATTTCAGTCAATTCCAAAAACTATTTTAGAAGGAATGTGTTTCTCCAAAACAATAACTAATTGAATTTTCGAAAGGCTTGGGAGGCTACAATATGAGCCAGTAACAACCTAGGTGCCTATCCCATATACTTAAATAGGTATGAATTCAACTCAGAGTCAGCTCGCAATGAACTCTCCGAATACCCAAAAACTGATAGTTCAATTATGCATTAAGCATTTTTAGGACTAGAGGCAAACCACCTATTCATACACTAAGATGCGATCAATTTTACTTTTCAACAATAACGTACAGCAAAAAGAAAAACAAATGCAGCAGAGCGGAATAATTACCCGAAAGTGCCATCAATTAGATTAACAGTATGCACACATTGAAAATTTTAAATTTGCGTTTGACTCAAGAGATTAAGGAAGGAGAGGCTTACCGTCTTTAAGAGACAAAGCAATCGCTATACAAACATACACTAGACTAAAGAATGTTGAGAACCCCAGCCAAACCCTTAAAGCTGACAAATGGGGTATAGCAACGGCAAAAAGGACACAGGCGAACCCAACCAGTGCAATGAAGTGTGGCAATTTCATCTGATGGTCATCCCTAAAAAGAACATAGAAAGCCTGCAATCAAGTTATTTGAATCATCCCATCAGAAAACACAAAAATCTGAATGGAATCATATGTATTAATTTTGCTTGGACATCAAATCCATGAACTAAAAGATATCAATGAATTTGCGCAGATTAATTGACTGTCAATACTTCAGAATTTCTTTGGTGCAGGGAAAAAAGAGAAGACGGATCAATCAAAGAAGCCTGCATGTCTACTTGACAAACCACATTTTATTTCTCATCATATTTTCCTTTCCCTTTCATTTATTTGTCTTTGTTTTTTTATCGCACCTTCTCAGTGGACCTGGAAAGTTACAATAAGAACATACCTAGTGTAATCTCACAAGTGGGGTTTGGGGAGGGTTGAGTATACGTAGAATTTACCCCTAAAGTGGGAGGTAGAGAGGTTGTTTCCTATAAGACCCTCGGCTCAAGAAAACGCATATCAAAACAGATGAACCTAGAAAGTTACACTGGCAAATTACCTTTAATGCCTGTCCACCCAAAATGACAAATCCAGTATTTATCAAGAAAAGATTTGCATACTGCAATGCCCAGACAAGTGAATAGGCTGTTTGTCCTGTAGCGGCCAAAATATCATTCAGCTAAACCAATGGAATCAAAACCAGATAAATCACAGAAGAAGCAAATCAAACGGGATCAATGTAAGAAGCTTCACTATGTATTTGATAAGTTTTCATTAACACACATACCGTATATGAATCCCGCAAGGTCTCTATATCTGATATGCCTCCTTCCCCCATATTCATGAAGCTTAGCAATAAGAGTACTAGCATATAGTGATATAGCTGATGATAAAATCAAACCAACCACACCACCAAACCAACCTAGAGGAACCATAATTGTGCCAGCATATCCGAGAGCAAAGGCACTGTTGACACCAGTGCCTAAAACAATTCCCACCTGAATCCATGAATCTGTGGTTTGTGCAATAGATGAAATGAGCACGATTTACTCTAAATCAGCAGATGATTTATGGCAAGAATCATAGTTTGCAGATATCATATTGTACAGTTCTTAGAACCTTTCTTCTGCTCATATACATCTTAATGGGATTGAAGATAACAATAGTAAAACATTTTTCAATATTTTGCCAACAAAATCAAAAATCTTATTTTGCCTCATACTTGGTAACTCAGCTTTAGTACATTAATCACATGGGACATGATAACATTACATCTATGCAACTAGTAGGTACTACCGTGTTTATAAATTATAGAAGTGTATTCACTTGGTTTGCAATTTAACTTGGATACAGGTGAATGGAAATATTATTCAAAAAAGCGGAGGTGGATTCAAGATTTGAACTTTATGGGTTTGAGTCCGGTATTCTATTTCTACCATAAGCCATTTAAGTTAGTGGGTTCGAAATCCATTATTTGCACTTATTTAGTAAACTTTTAACACATACACAGGGTCCGAGCCAAAGTTAATGGGTTCAACCATAATTCACACTCTACATCCGCCCCTACACAGTGGTCACAGACTTCATTTTTATCACAAGCAAGGACAGGACCAGCCTTAAAACTATGGGTTCGGCAAAAACCATTAGCTTTGGCGCAAAGCCGCAAACTATGCATTTGTATTAAAAAGTCATTTGATACGTGTAAATAATCTATCTAGACAAAGTAAACAAAAAACATTATGATTCAGAACCCATTAACTAAAAATCGAAAAGGTGCATTTGGAATTAACCTCACATAAACATGAGAGTGTTATGCACAAAAGAAGACACTAATCTTGCTTGTTCATTGACATCATTGGGGTCTAATTAAGATATCAACTTCTTCAAAACTCTTAGAGGTCATTTGGTACAAAGGATAAGGTGAGATATACCATGATTAAGAATGCAATATAAATTTTATCCCTGGCTTAATCATGGGATATCTCACCTTATCCCATCCAACTTGAAATTATTTTATCCAATATCCGAATAATTTAGTCCACATACCAAACAATTCCTTAGGGGCCGTTTGATACACGGACTAAATTATCCAGTATTATAGTTATAATCGCAAGACTAATTTATCCCACCTGAGAGATGGGATAAAATAATTCCAAGGTGGATAAGATTTATACAGGATTAAGTTCAGGATCCTCGATTTAATCCTGGAATATCCCACCTTATCCCGCGTAGCATAAGGTTCTACAAGAGCCGTGACAAATGACAATTCACTTCTTTTGGCTCAATAATATTCTATGAGATTTTCATTTATGGACAGAATCTACCCAAAATTCAAAAAAAAAAAAAAAAAGAAGAGAAAAAAGAGTATTTATGAAGGAGAAAGAGACCATTACTAACTTGGTGTGCAGAATTAGGAATATCAATAGGCAACTTTTCATCATCCTTGTTCACTTTTGGGAGAAGGGGATCATCAAACGACGTCGTTGACATCGTTCACAGAAATCTACAGCCTCCTCCTTCTCCCTTTGTGAATTTGATTGTAGTGGAAATTGATGTTTCCTATTTGCAACAATTGTAGATATTATTTGGAGTGCCAATGTCCCACTTGATTGTTCCATGATTGGACAGTGATGGGTACTTGCTTGGAAGTTGGTTATATATGTCCTTGTCTTTCACTGTGTTAAAATGTTGTTGCTTAGATTTGCGAGATTCCTTCACAGTTGATCCAATAATATCGACCAAGAGGACAACAAAACACATTAATGTCACACGTGGGGTCCGAGGAATCTGTGATGTTTACTCTTTTCATTTCATATTAGTTGAGTACTTTTATTTTTATATCTTATTAAAAAATTAATAAATTAAAAAAATAATTTTACTATTTTATCCCTTAAGATTTTTTTTTTAAACTTTATAAATTTATTTTTATACCAGAATATTAATTGTAGGAATAAAATAATTTCTTTTATTAATTTAATAAATAGACAAATAATTTAAGATATATATTTTTGATAAAATAATAAACTAATATGAGAGGGAGGGAGTATTTTGATCCTCGGTTGGAGACTAGAGTAGGCATATCAAATAAAGTATATAAAGCAAATAAGGAAAGAAGGCATGCTGAAAGCTATTAAAAGAAGAGACCAAATAGTAAAAACATATAGTATCACTTTTGTTTATTTTTATTTGTTATATTTTGTTTTTTGAGAGTTAATTTAATTTATTTTTAAAATTAAATTGAACTGGGTTAACATAATGGTTTAATATAAAACAATTAGATGTTCAAAAATTAAATGAAAAATAGTATAAGTTATAATTATTCTCATATTAATATGATGAAAATATACATTTTAAAATATTGTTTAAAGTTCATTTGACTCTTGATAACCGAACGTGACAAGTGAAAATAAACGAAGTGAGTAATATGATAATTAAAGCAAAGAGAATAACATGTAATACTAAAACCGAGTTAGATAATGCTTGTTTAGGGTAATGTCTTTGATAAGATAAATAAGTAGGATGGATTCACAAGTTTAAAAAATCAATTGACTGGCGTGACAACTTAAATAAGTAACTTGTAGGAGTAATATTTTGTTTTTCTTTATTATTGGATTACCAATAGCTTGTTAGGTTGCCTAACACCTTTGACATGAGAAGAGTTCTTGATTTCTAAGTTTTGGGTATGAATATTTTTTTTTGTTAAAGAGTGTTTCCTCTTAAATGCACTTTACGTAGCGTAAGAAATAAAAAAAGAAAACCAGATGTTTGATTGGATGGTTGTTATGCGTTACTCATTGTATTTTAAATATATACTATTTATTTTGCTAATTATATAAATTTTATTATACATTATTGTTAAATTGGTTTTTTACGTAAATGATGAAAAGACTCATTTTATATACGAAAAAGCCCGAAATAGACCCATGTATTATCAAAAGTAGTTTAAATTTCGATCCAAATATACCCCTCTTGTTATACTTTTGTCCAAATAAATAAGAACAAATTCGGTTTTATGGTCCCTAATTAAGCACAAATTCTCCTTCTGAACTCCGCTTCATTTTGAGTGCTTAGAAGACACACAACAGTTGGAAAACAGACTCCAACACAATTCCGTTACAATGGCTAGAGGTACACCAATCTTCTTTCTGCTGTGATATTGCTTTGTAACTTGTTACAGTTTCATCACTGGACTCAAGTTTAAGGGTAGTATCAGATATGATATTCTTGATTTTAGAGCAAATAGAGTCTTAAATGGATCAGAAGAGAGTCCATGTAGCTCTAGTAGATCATCAACTACGACAATATACCCAGTGTAATTCCACAGGTGCGGTCTGGTAGATCATCACCATTCACCTGCTGTGAAAAAACATATAGGGCCCCCTTAGGTCTATGTGAAATATTTTCATATTGCTGTGAAGAAAATGCATCCTAGCCTGGTTGTTCACAAGGAAAATTTGTTTATTTGACTGTGAAATACTTCTTTCGTCTCATTTTATGTGACATACTTTTTGTTCTAATTCGCCTTATAAAGAATATCATATTTTCTTATTCGAAAAAGAAAATTGACTATGAACATTTTACTTTACCTTTTAATGAAATGAATCATAAATGTGTATGTCTTGTTTAATACCACAAGTTTCAAAAGTTTTTCCTTTATTCTTAAACTCTGTGCCGAGTCAAATAGCGCCACATAAATTGAGATGGAGGGAATACATGATGGTTTATGCATTCTAGCAAAGAGCATATGCACTAATCTGTAGTGCCAGGTTACATTAGAATTATCTTTTTCCAGAACTACAAGAAGAAAAAGAAGCTGTTTGATAATTGACAAACTTTGCAAACAACGATGAAATGACAAGTAAGATGAGGAACCTTGCCGACGCATTGAGTAGTTAAGTTATCACCATATCACTACATCTCTCCACTTATCGAAGGGCAATTCAATGGCCGTTTAAGGCAACAACATCTGCGTATCCTATCTTATTTTTAGTCGATATAGCAGTAACTTCTCCAGCTTCCATAAGCAGTGCCATCAAATGGTAAGCATTCCAAGAAAGTGAAGTGTATTAGCCGATCAAACAAATGTTTGAGTCCTCAAGTTTAACGCAAAATGATGAACATGATTTCGTTTTCTACATTTCACCCAAATCAATCTGAATCAGTTTTATAATCTCATTCATCCAATATAGAGTACAAACATATATACCTCTCTGAGGCCGGGAATTGAGAAAGTTGAGTGTAATTTGAACGCCGGATGAATAAGATGAGGGACATTCCCCTCAACTACAAATCAGCAAATGTGTGGTAATTTTTCGAGTCCACTGCTATAAGCCTGAAAGCAGCTACTAATGCAGCAGAAGCTACGACACTAAAAAAAACAACGTTGAGCAAATGCCAACTCTTTTGTAATGAAGACAAATTATTTTTCATGGCAATTATATACATGTGGTTCGGAAGAATAAATGTGAGTGGAATCGAGCTGATAGCACCAGTGAGGCTCATGAAATCTCCCAAGAAAGGTAACAGGGCTGATAAGAAAGTAGTAAGCGCGAGATAACCTCCTCTGACTAGAGCTCTGAATGCCAGGTTCCGAATAGCAATTGCACTTCCTTTAATCTCGTATTTGGTATCCAAGTACTCGTATGTTGGACTTGCAAATATCTTCAATAAGCAAAAACAAGGCAATGCGACATGAGACCTGATTTTATACTATCAGCGTATAGAAGTTAAACTCAATAGTACTATATGATCAAAGCGGAAATATTGTTACATGTAAAGCTATGATGGCTTGCAAGAATGCTGTAATGTTGGCCAGTGCCTTAACCCAAACTGGACCGCTGACATTGTTGAGCAAATAGGACGATGAACTGGATCCATACGCCCAGTACCCTACGTAAGTAACAGCATGTACAGGCACAGACCCTAAACTAAATTGAAAATACAGGGCTTTCAACATGTTGTCCACAACGGGTGCTCTTACAGTAGCCTGTCAAAATAACACCAAATCAAGAAAAAGAAAACTGATTCTACGCACTAGACACTTGCAAATATTTTTCTATATGGAGCTGAGTTTATCCACGATACAAGTTGATTACTAAAATGTTCACATAAGTTCAAAAATTTCCAGGTAAGTTACCTGGATCTCCGGAATCATTCCTGTGTTGAATACAAAAACAAGATTTGCAGCTGCACCAACTGTCGTAAAAAATCTGTTTATTTTGGATCCTGGAATACTATAGTCCCTAGGAGGAGCATTAATACCTGCAATTTAGCCACCACAACAAAAAAAACTGTTTATGTACATCTAATACATTTACTACTTCACATCACAAAAAAATTTACTTGACAAGCACCAGAGTTATCAATCATTTGCGAGCACGAAGACTATTAACTTCAGACTGTTGGTGCATTAAGGAGATATGCATACCATCTCTAAGAGCCAAGACAAAGGCTACAGTGAGATAAATTAGACTGAACACTGATGAAATTGCCAGCCAAATCCTTAGTGATGACAAGGTAGGAACAGCAATGGCGAATAAGACGCATGCCAATCCAGCAATCGCGATGAAGTATGCTAGCTTCATCCGATGATCATCCTCAAAGAGAACATAGAATGCCTGTCAATCATAAAAAAGAAGTTGTTTCAGAAATAAGAAACATAATCTACTAATTGACAGATTTGATAAAATTAACTTGACAACATAATATTTGTCTTCATATTTCATTATTCCTAGCTTCATCTCATATATTTTCTTTCTATTTCAATTTCACCACCTTTTGGGAATAGTAGGGGAGCTTTGGTAGGAGTTACTGGAAATGTGACTCACGTGACGAAGGATGTGCTGATGAGGGTGGGTCAAGGAGGATTTACATGCTTAAAGACTGACAAGTTTCCGAAGAATAGGTGCATATGACACATTCAACAGACAGATTTAGAGGCTGACAAGTTTCTCAAAAGAGGTGCATATGACACCTTAGGCATATTTTCTGGGTGTTTGGACATAAAAATTGTGAATTTTGAAAAAAAAAAAGGAAAAAGACATAAAATCCCCCCAACTTGTCCGTTAAACTTACTTTAATCCTTTAACTTTATGGACAATTATTTACCCCCTTAACTTATTTGAAGTGAATAAAGGCAACTATTTGTTTTCAAGTTGAAAATTGGAGTTGTTTCTGAAAATGAGTACAAATTGGAACTGCTTTTGAGTGATTTGAAGTGAAAATTGTTTTTTCTGGAAATGAATACAAATTAGAACTGTTTTTGAGTGATTTGAAGTGAAAATTGTTTTTTGAAGTTTTTCGAACTTCGAAAATTTGTAAAAATTTCATATTCATACAGTTTGCCACAAGTGAAAATTATCCATGGACAAACGAGCACTTCATATTGGAGAAGAGAAAGTAAAGTGTTATATAAAATACAAGTTCACATGATATGCATGCTTTTGGGCTTAATGCAACATATAGCCCAAGGGACAAATCCGTGAGGTCTAGACAATACGATTTCATGATCTTGGACGCTAGGCTGTTTTGCTTGAACTTTTCAAAACCCTCGACAGGTACTGCATGTAAGATCCTCCAAAAGTAGTGCATTTTAGAGTACCGACTTGGTGCTGTAACATTTTTGAAGAGTACGAGCAAACATAGACGCTAACAGGATAACAAGCTTGCAGGTACTTAGACAGAAACATTTAGACTAGGAGAAGAGGTTAGGGGGATTTATCATACCTTTAAGGCCTGTCCACCCAAAATGATAAATCCAATATTTATCAAAAAAAGATTAGCATACTGAGATGCCCACACAATTACATAAGCTGTCCGACCTGCAATATTAACCAAGTCAAAGGAATTAAAATCTTGTAAACCTCAAGAGCAAATCGATGTTTGGTTTGACTTTTCGGTTTGGTGCGGTTTTTAGTTTGTTTTGTACACTCCTAATCACACAAATATCTATGACCAATGGCGAAATTTGAACTTGGAAGCTGTGATTTTTGAACCCCCTAAATCATCGAGTCATTCTCTAGTCTTGTGTTTAGGGTCTCAAAATTTACATAAACATAAAAAAACTACAAATTACCTTGTATATACGGTATAATTCCCTCGGCCTCAGTGGCAGACCCAAGATTTGGGGGTAGTGGATGCTAGGTTTGAACACACATATTGACACTCGAAGCTTTAAGTTTTCGCCTAGAAACCAAAGCATCATGCTATTTTCTTGGTTTCAAGGATTTTTTTTCCATCCTATACCAATTTTTATACATTTCTTGTATAATTATACACATGGTTTAATGGGAACCAGAGCACCACAATTTTGTACGTAGGTCCGCCCCTGCTCGGCCTCCCTAGATCTGCCCATGTCTATGACTTATTTTAGATAACAAATTTTAATAGTTCTCCTTTATTTATTAAATTCTGTACTCAGTCAAATACCATCACATAAATTGGTCGTACGTACGTACCATACATAAATCCAGCAAGATCTCTGTATCTGATATGCCTCTTCCCACCATATTCATGTATCTTAGCCATAAGAGTACTTGCATATAATGATATGAGTGTTGATAAAACAAGACCAATGACACCACCAGTCCAGCCAAGAGGAACCATGATTGTACCAGCATATCCTAGAGCATAGGCACTGTTGATACCAGTGCTCAGAACAACTCCCACCTGAAACCATGAATCTACATTTTGCAAAACAATATTACTAAAGGTGATCAAAGAAAGTTTAACTTCTATACACTGACTGACAGTGTGGTAGCTATCACGTGACCTGAGAGATAATTACATGTAACTGTTTATATAAATGAGATGACATAATACATAAACACTCTCAAACCTGTCCTCGCCTGACAAGTAAGTACTCTAACTTTGAGTATGCATATCTAGACACTTCAACTCGTTTCCACTGTGTCAATTGAACAACCCAACTTACAAAATGATCATCTAGACACCTCCAAAATTTATGTATCACATGAGTGCCGGGTATCCACAAGTCACAATGGAAACAAGTTGGAGTGTTTAATTGATAGTTAAAACCAAATTAAAGTGTATATGCACTTTCAAAGTTGAAGTACTTATCAATTGAGGCCAAATTTAATTCTAATAAATAAAAGAATAATTTCAATATAGTATCACCCTTTTTAGTTATAAGTCATATAAATGTTGGTAATGAATAATATTTAATAACAAATGTAAAATAAACACAAAACGATAAAATATCTCTTGATTTTTCAAACTATACAAGTAAAGTTGAACTACTACTCTAAGTATACTGGACAAGTAAAAATAAACGGAGGAACTACTTAGTACTTGGGTTTAAAACTTTCATGTCTATTAAAAAAATATTAAATATAATATATAGATTATTAAATTATCTCTATTTATTAAACGTTAAATACCTAGATAGTCTCTTAAACTCAGTAAAATTTGTAATTAGACATACAAAGTTACCTAGTGACCAGATAAACACTTATACTTGACAAAAATGTGCCTCTTAAAAATGCACAATATTAAGAGATATTCTAGGTACGAGTGCCAGCATTCACACTTCCCTCCTTTCAAAACAGTGTATCACTTTAGTTTATTTTATGCCTATTTAAAATAGTAACAAATATAAAATATAATTTAGTAAGTTATTTCTATTTATTAGATAGAGTAATATTTTTTATATTAAATTCTTAAACGGAACTTATTTTGGACAATTTATTTATTTTTTTGGTTAAACCAACTCTTATTTTAGGATGAAGGAAATATTAATTATAAAAGTATTTAATTAAAACTTGTACGTAATTATTAAAATCTTACTTTTTAAAAATGTTATAAATTATTTATACGAAGAATTCAATTTAGTAAATCGAATACTAATATCTAGGATTTAATATAGTAGTAGTAAAATTTTGGACTATGATGCATGTTTCTATTGAAGAGTCCCAATTTAAATAGTCAGCAGCTCAACATGACCGTTCTTTGAAATCTTTTCATAATAGTCCACAGTTTTGCAAAAAAAGTCCAACAAGTGACGGACCTCTTTGACAACGATAATATACTGTTATGGTTTGATTTTAATTTGACATAACGTTTAAAAAAAAATAAAATATAATTTTAAATTAAAAAATAAAACTATGTGAAATGTATCAAAGTATCATGTAATTATATGATTTTAAAAATATAAGGTATTAAAATTAAAAAGTTGATAAAAAGATAAACATATTGTTTTTTCAAATAAGTTAAAAAAAAATAAGACAAATAAAATGAAAAGAAGACCAATGGAAAAGATCTATACAGACTGTAGAATCAAGTTGTTGACTTTTAATATCCGTCTGAAATAGTTGACAAATTCCGACGCATACCAAATTTTTTTGGTTTCCCATCCGGTGTTTGGTATCCGTATTGGAGCCCTGACTAATTCGAATCGCACACTACAGAGTCAATTCTGGGGATGACGCTCCTAACAGGATTTTCTTCATACTCAGGGCTTAAACCCGAGATCTCTGGTTGAGGATGAAGTAGTCCCACCACTACACCACAACTCATATTGATCACGCATCCCATTTTGATTTATAAAAAGTGATATAATGAATTACTCTATCCGTCTAAAATTATTTGTCGCATTGTTCTTTATACGTTATATAAAAAAAAATTAAATAGCAGAGATTTTTAAGTATTTTACTCTCATTATATTTTAAGAGATAAAAAATTGAGATATTTGTAAGTTTCAAGAGCAGTTATACTCCCTCCACCTATCTTAAGAAAACATCAATTACAATGAATATTTGACAGTGTTTGCTCTGCAACTACTACTAACGATGAAATGAAAAAAATAATTTTATTTTAAATTTTAAAATAATATATTTTGAAAAAGGATTATAAGTACTTTTAAAATATGACTATTATAAAAAAAGTCTAACCTTATTATTTTAGTCAGCAACTGAATATATGGGACTCTAAAATCAAATTGTTTACTTTTACGACCAGATCTCAATACTAGTTGACAAAACCCATGCATCTTGATTTGACATATAATGAATATAGTAATATGAACATGATCATTAAAAGATACTACAAAATAATAAACTTTGCACAATTATTGTGTACGTTTGACTCACATATTTGTAGTATGTACGATCAAATTTTTAAAATTTGTTTATTTTAAAAATATATTTTTAGTCAAAAGTATTCTTATTTAGTCAAAAATATATTTTTCGTCAAAAGTCTCTAGAAAAATATTTTTAGAGAGTAAATATTTCTGTTTGGTTAAACAATTCAAAAAGCACCTTGATATTATTAGATCAATATTTTGTGCTAAATCGATGTTCTAAAATTATTTTCGAAAAAAAACTCTTTTTTTAACTTCTGAAAAGTAGTATCTACTATCAGTGTTTTAAAAGGCAGAGTTCGGACTCGCTCTAGAACTCGCTCCGGGGCGGGGCACTGACAAAACGCCTCGGGACTCATGTGTGAGATTTAGTTCTGTGAGGCTTACATCCTAAGCGCCCGACTATACGCCCTGAACACGTCTAACGCCCAACGCCCGACGCCCGGGACTCGCCTAATAGTTCTTACACAAATTGTGTCAAATTCCTTAGTCAAAGTTATTGATACTCATAATTCTCTACCAATTAAATGATGCTTAATAGTTTTTTTCATCTGTTGAAATAAAAAAATTAAAATTAACTAGCTTATGTACTAATTGAGAACGTCATGAGGGTGAATATGGCTTAACATTTCTGTTAAAAATGCATATTCGAATTTTATATATTCTCTTGTCATTGATCATTATGTTTTTGTCCTATATTTCAAAATTATCATATTTTATTTTGTTATTTGAAAGTATTTTATTTTTATTCATGAAAGAGTTTATGTTTTAATTCTAATATTAATAGTTTATTGATTATTCCTTTTAGGGAGGTAAATTGCATAGTATGATAGTCATATATTTTAAGAAATTATTTGTAGAATCATTGAAAATTTTGTTGTTACTTATATTTTTAGTAATCAAATTATAAAAATAAAGATACATGAGATATACGCCCCGTAGATCCTTAGGACTTACGCCCCATGTCTCGGGACTTACGCCTCGCCCCGTGCTATGTAAAACGCATCGCCTCACGCCCCTGCCTTTTAAAACACTGTCTACTACTACTCAAAAACACTTGTTTTTGGAATAAAAATTTGGTCAAACATATGAAATTGGTGAAGCAGGCTACTAAACATGGAAACAAATAAGTGAAAAATAAAGTAAAATAATCTCATTCCATAAATTAAAAAGGAGTAAGCATTACATTTGAGAATTTGGACAAAATTCGAATTGAAATTGAGGGGAAAAAAGAGTTTATTTCGAGTTCATGGAATTGAAAGCAAATTGTGAAATTAGTTGAGTTGTGAACATAAAGATAGATCCGTAGGTAAATGTTCAAGATTAGAAAAACTTCACTTAGATTACATGTTCGAATTCTTAACTCAAAAGTACCTTTTTTACACAAAGTTTGTGACTAAGTGATTGTCTGTAATTACGATATCAATTCTTGTTCCTAAAACATGATGGATTGAACTCATAAATATTTATTGAATATCTTTATAATAAGTAAATTGCTTCCGACTGTTCAATCATGATCACTAGTAGTCAGATCAACAAAGTAAAGATCCTCAATGACTTGGGGATAAGAAATTCTTTTCTACTATACGACCCTTAGACGAGCTAATAGTTGTATATACGCTTTTCGCAATTAACAAGAGAGAGGAAAGAACCAAACAAATTAAGAAAAAAGATAGAAAATAGATCAAAACCTGTTCCAACTTCATGAAGAGTTTGAGGAACTTCAACTTCTAAGGCCACAACATGATGATCCAATTTCTGTGAATTTGAAGGACTTGAAATTATTGCCATTTCCTCCCTCTGCTCATCTTTTCCCATAGTATTTTTTTAAAAAAATTAATTTATTATTTGGAAAATTCAAAAACAAAGTTCTAATATTGGATATATGAATGTGTGAACTGTGAAGGATGAATAAGAATGGCTGAATGATGCATGCATTTATAGTATGAATTGATTTATAATTAATGGTGGTTGGAAGTAGGGAATCCTAACTAGTGACAGTAGACTATTTCTTGTTCTAACTAAAAAGTTATAATATGACCAATTCTTATTTCTTTTTCTTTTTCCCTCCTCAACAATGGTCCTTTGACGCACATGACAGAGGGTAAGTCGGCATAGAAATACGAAACTCTGACTGGCTTCTCTTGGTTAACAAGTTTCTTAAAGAAGGGGTGCACATGATTCTTTAGAGAAGTCTCACGTCTGAATGAAGGAGGAAAGTCAAGAGGCTTTTCACATAGTACATGCGTTGGATGGGCTCGATGATGATGCGTAAGTCGTAACCTAGGGGATAAATTCATAAGATTTATTGAGCCAGAACGAATAATATGTGTAATTTAAGGTTTTGCATAGTTGGTCTTAAGAAAGACAAATATTGCCTTTATGGCTTATCATAGGAGTATTTATTTAACCACGGAGGATATGGGAAAATAGATTTTGCAGGTCATTTACAATTTTTTTTTTTTTAGTTTTATGACTTTTTATAAGAGGCTTTTATTTTTTCATATAATAGATCTGAAAATGTCATTTTCCTTCTATTTAATTTGTAAATGATTAAGAAATCTCATTTCCTCAAAGGATATAGCTACTTAGTAGCTACGGGTTTAACGAAACCCAATATTTCGACAAAGAATATTGATACATGTGGGAAGAAAATCACTAAAAATTTAATCAATAGTATTTGTTGAACCCCAAATTTTAGAAGTCCAATAAATTCAGTAATAAGAACTTTAAAGAAAGAACCTATATATCATGTTTAATCTCACTATAATTGAGAAAATAAAGGTAGAATTGAAGAAAAAAAACACAATAGATGATTTCTTGTTTTTGTTGTTTATATTTGGATTATTTCCTTAGTTTTTCTTTGATGAAATAATATTAAAAATTACATAATTAAATACCGCATTCCTTGAAAAACCCTATCCATATATATAGTCAAAAGAAACTTGGTCGAAATTGGTATATTTTCCCCAATTAAATGCCTAATATCCTTTTAAACCGTCCTAAAGATAACTAACTGTATGTCAACTATTTTGATTCTTTGATTTATTGATTAACTAATTAAGGAATCAAGATGGAAAATGAGTTCCTCAAAATTTAAATTAATTAAAGAAAGTGGTAAATAATTTTAATGGTGTGAACTATTTTAGGAACTGTCGTAAAAGCTGGGTATAAAGATCGAAGACAATATCATATATGATGTTAACAATATCTTTATAGGTATTAGAGCCAATAATTTGATGGGACAAGGATGAAGATAACAAAGTACAATAGCTTTGGACTATAAATACGTAGATGATATGGGTAGCACATAGTTAATCTCTAAACGAGCCATCAGGTGATGGTCATGTGGAATTTACTTCGTGATGGATTGATGATCGTGTGAATCTTAGTTCAAGAAGATGATTGTTGGGAGTGTGAAAAAACTCTACATCAGAAGTTGGTGAGAAAAAGAAGCTATATATATATATATATCTAGTGATACTCTTAATTATTTGATGTCTTTTGAAGAAAATTATGTGGTCTAGATCTAAAGTGCACGATACATCATATATATTAAGAGTATCTTTGAATTACTTTAACCTAATATGTAATAGTGTTTGACAAAACAACAAAATTAAAAAGTAGAAAAAGACACATATATTAAATATATAAGGAAACAAATTGCAATTTCTACAAACAATTAGGAGTAATGACTCAAAATAAATATGCGTGGTGCTAAGAATTCCACATGGTCTTTCAACTAGAAAATATGATAATTTTTAAAAATAAATTAAAAAGAAGTGTATCACATAAAATAAAATAAATAAAATATTAAAATAAATGAATTAAATATGATATCATTTAAATCTAAAAAATGGTAGGTGTTGTCTAGACAAATATCAAGATTGTGCAAGAGAACTCCCAAAACAATCTTGATATTTGAATCACTTTTCTATTGGAAAGATGGTGATACAATAAGAACTTTCGAAGGCAACAAAAAATATAATGTCGACGGTTAGAATAGGTTTAAAATTTATGAATTTTACTAATATTAATTAGATTCATAATTAAATTTTTAGAAGTATTTAATAAAGTTTGTATAAAAGTTAATTAAATTTATGTGAATTTAGAATTTAAATATATATATTTCTACAATGATTTCAAATCATTACTTACACAATAGTAATAACTAAATTTATAATCAAATATTTATTAAAATTATTTTACTATATAGAAAATCTATATAAAATTTATTGAATTCTCGTAAATTCATATATTATACTCTAGCTCTGTCTGTATTTATGTGAACAGATATTCAGACTTCTATATTGACTCCATAAGTATGAAAGAAATTTTTAATTATAGCATGATAGTTGACAACATGACAGGCAAAGTAGTTGTAGCCAAAAATACAACCTATGTTACGGCCGTTGACCGTCTGCGTTCACTTTATGATTTTCATAATGATTATACTACTAGTTAAACCATTTTTTTCGGAATTTTTGAATTTTGTAAAATTTTGAAATTCAACTTCAAACTGTAAAATATATTTTAAAGTAAAATTCCTAAGGAAATAAAAAATATTGATGGCCAAACGAAATTTTTAGTTTTCAAGTGGTCTTTTCAGTTTTCACTGTCGTCCTTTAAGTTGATCTCTCTGAGCAGTCCATTATGAATGTGGAGTTATTTCCCACAAGAATTAATGAAACTTGGTTCAACAATATTGGACCAATTTCAAAATTAAAAATGTCATCGATCAATGGCTCATTCATAACAATGAGTGGTGCATATTTCATCTACAACATTCATGCACGTTATTGTCATGTTTTTCATTTACATACTTGTCAAAAAATATTAATTAAGAGAGATATTTGATTACTTTATTCTAATTTATGTCTTAAGATATACTCAGAGGGTGGTTCAATACTTTTAATTGTCGTACTTCCTTGAGAGGTCCTTAATATTTTTCTAACTTCTTAAAATGCAAAGTTATGAATAATTGTTTTATAATCGATTTCATTTAGTAATTCTTTTTCAATTGATAATATACTTAATCCACTCAATCAATCCACTTAATCTTTTTTGAGACATTATTGATTTTAAATAAGATTTTCTAGTTAACATAATCGAATTGAATAACTGGATTCATATTAAAAAATTGTGCTTACTTTGTCACATCTCTTCACAAATTTTGAGCTTACTTTTTGGTCAAATCAAAATCTAAAATTTATTTTTACTTTTGTAATATTATTTTTTATTTTTTACAAAAGCTACGTAATTATATTTATACAAAATGAGGCCCCCAAAAGTTGGGGGCCTAAAGCCTAGGCTTTAGGGGCTTTACCCCAAAGCCGACTCTGGATATATTTCCTCTGTTTCAAAACAGTTGACCTTTCTTGACTTGCCACTTTCTTTAAGAAAATTTTTATAGAGTTTATTTTATCAAAGTAGTCTTATTAATTATGCTTTGAAAATATAAATTTGACTATTATACACTTTATGTAGTTATTTAATAATAGGAATAGTATTGAAAGAACATAATAAAATTGTCTTGATTTCATAAATGAGAGACAACTAAATTGAAATAAATATTTTTAACAAAAAGGTCAACTAAAACGAAACGGAAGGAGTAACTCTTATGCTCACTATATGTGTGCTATAATTGAGGTGTTTGGTGTCCTTCAAGAACAATTACTACTCCCTCCGTTCCATATTAATTGGTTATTTTTCATTTTACACACATGTTAAGAAATCATAATTAAGAAGGTAATTTTACTAATTCACCCTTTAAAAAACTTTTTGGGAACTTTACAAATAAGTGTGAACACTTTCAAAAAGAATGAATTGCAAGGATAATATGTGAAAAATTTAATTAATGATTTCTTGATTTAGTAAGGTGGACAACTAATATGGAAAAACTATTTTTAGTAAGATGACCAATTAATATGGGACGGAGGAAGTACTGACAATAAGATGAGAAAAAATAATTAATTTTTTCTTGAACTTCTACTATTTTTAGAAATCACGATAAGGAATTTGACATAGAGTGGGTAATAGGTTGCTCACTCCGTCCACTTTTACTTGTTGATTATACTAAAAATAAATATCGACATTTACTCATCTACTTTGAAATCAAGAGATAATTTATCACCTACTCTCTTCGTTCATTTATACTTGTCACATTTTGACTTGTACGACTATTTTACCATATTGCTCTATTAATTGATGGTTACTATTGTGACTTGAAATTAATCTGGCGAATAAACAATTAATGCTAAGGGTAAAATAAAAAAAAATTATCCTTTCTTGATATGTCAAAAATGAAAAGTATAAAAGTAAAAATCTAATTAGGAAATAAGTGATAAGTAATTCTGAACAAAATGAAAAATAGTTCTTAATTTATTTTTATTATTAATTATAGTTATTTCTCAAAGCATTGAGTTTATTCCTCAAAGAGTGATGTAATTAAATTATTATTCTATTTATTACTGTTTAAAAATTATGTTAAATCAACACAAGACAAATAAAGATACACGGAAAAAATAATTTTCCCAATCATGCATGCACTCTGTTTGTTGTTCGTCCATCATAAAAGCTAATTATGAATTTGTATTGAATATTTTCCACCAAACTTGGCAAGTTGCTGCTGGATTCTTCAAGACGAGATTCTGACCCAATTGATTGCTTTCAGTATGTTAAAAATAATTATTTAATTTTATTTTATCCTTATTATTAAATACTATTCATTTTTCAATATTTGAATGACCTATAACTAATATATGTGATATAATAAATTTTTTTTTTTTTTTTTATTATTTCTTAAACGGTATGTCAAGTTAAAATAAACAAGTAAAAATAGATGGAGGAAGTGATAAGAGGCATTCAAGGCCCACTACTCTTACATCTAGAGTGTGTTTGGTATGAAGAAATTGTTTTAAAAATAAATGGGCTTTTCTTTGTGTTTAATACACAAGTAAAAAATATAATAATTTAAATAAATACTAAGAGAGGTGATTCTGCTAGTGGGGATGCCGGTTGGATGAATATGAGAGATGGTGCCGAGAGGACACAATTATTATGGAATACCATTGAAGTAAGAGTAGTGGACCCTGTTAGTTAAAAATCTGTTATTTAAATAAAGATATTGTTATTTATAAACCTTATTTTTTTTTAATTGTATCAAAAAAGTAATTTTTTTTTTAAAAAACACTTTTTTCTATAAATAATAATTTTCTAAGACAATCAAACATGAAAAAATTACCAAACACACCTCTAAGTGTCGGTATATATAAGTTGACTCCGTTTTAAATTTGGTAACAAGTCAAAAGAATCCGCAAAAAGGTGATGTTTGGCACATTTGAAATGGTATTACCAAATAAAGAAATAGTGAATACATTTGTATTCACTATTTCTTTATTTGGTAATACCATTTCAAATGTGCCAAACAACACGTTAGAATGTGAACATGAAAATAGAATGAAGTGAGAACATCTAATTGCTAAGAACAACGGCATATATAACATATAAAATTTGATATTTGCAATCAAAATGGTTTGACCACAAATTAAGGAAAGAAAAATGTTTTAAAGATTTTTATGCTTATATTGACTTTATTGGAGAAGGTTGACGCACCGTTCGAACTTATAAATTGAAATTCCACGATTAAGTTTTGGAGTTGGAACAAGTATCGCTATTAAAAATTGCAGTAAAAACTTTTTAAGAAACTTGGGTTCGATCCTTATTATAGTGTAAAAGTTTCGAACTTCAATATACAGTGCTGGATTTCATCTACAAGAGATTTTCGAATTCCAGCATAGCATATTGAAGTTTCACTTGTCAAAACTTTAAAATTCAATGCTTTCTCTGTTCGATTTTACTCGTCACAAATTAAGATGACACACCCATTAAGAAAAGCAATTAATAACATGACTATTTTACCATAGTATCCCTATTAAATGATGTTTACATTGTGTATTGAAATTAATTTGGAGAAAAAATAATTAATGCTAAGGGTAAAATAAGAAAAAAGAAGTTGTCTTCTCTTGATATGTCAAAAATGACAAGTAAAAGTAAAAATCTAATTAGGAAATTCGTGACAAGTAAAAGCGAACGAAGGGAGTACCATTTACTGAAGTTATTACTTATATGTTTTAATTGAGAGTATTATTGTCCAAAAATTTTCCGTATTAAAAGAGTGACTTTTAAAATGAAGGTTCATATTTGATATGAGGTGTTAAAAGTGGCTATTTAGAAACTCACATAAGCAGAGAGGGAGACACATTCATGAAAACCGAGAAGCCATGCCGTGAGAGACTAACCAACTATATAGTCACTGTAATTTAAAAGGTTTCCCCTATTTTACATTAAATGATCATATGGTTGGGCTCATATAAACAGACATGTGACCTTTTTGGATTTTTTTTGGAGAGTCAAGTCGAAATCATAATTCAAAGGGGTAAGTGCGTAATATACCTGAAATTTATAAAATATTGAATGTTTAGTTGTTTTAGAGTGATCAACTTTAGAATTATGTGATTGAAGTTCCAAATCTGTCTGATGTTACAAGTTTTATCAAGCTAAACTAATGATAAAATATATGAGGTTTGACAAATTGCTTGTACAGTTCGAATTTCAAACATTAATTAGGTTTAAGTTAGGCTTGATGATTGATGCGAGACTAAAAACCACCTAATTTTATCATCTTTTGCCTCATATTTGATCTCTTTTTGGTGTCGTCTTGAGCTTAAATGATGTGATTTACACTTGTGTTTCATGATTTGATTATGTAGGAGTGTATTGAGGTATTTGGAGCTTTAACAAGAAGAAAAGGAGCACCAAGGAACCAAAAGAAATCAAGGAAGGATCAACGTCGCAATGCATTGCAAAACAAGCGCGGAAAGGCCAAAATAGTTGTTCTTTGCGCCACTACTGTTGCTGTCTGGAAACTTGAAGGCTTGCGCCACACCCCCTAAAGCAAGGAGTGGCGCAAGAAACAACACAATGCTGAATTTTTGGTTGTTCTTCGCGCCACAGCTCCGCTTTTGGGCTGTGGCGCTAGTCGGGGTCAATCCTAACCTGAATGGGATTGGTTTTAGACATTCTAAGGGTTCCTAAACTCTATATAAACCCCCCTCCCTTATTTTTAAACAGATACAACTAATTTGGGGAAGCCAAAAGCTAGGGCAAAGCTCAAGAACAAGGTCAAGTTTATTTCTTTTATTTTATTTTCGATTTTTGCCTTGTACACTCATGAAATCTCTTCTTCTAAAGAGATTCATGAGTAGCTAAACCTCTTAATTTCTAGGGTTGTGGTTGAACATGAAAGTTGTGGCTTGAACATCATATTGTCTATTTTGATTTCCATCTATTGAGTTATTTATTTCTTCTTGCTTTCAATTATTCGTTTGATTGATCACCTTGCGAATTTTATCTAGGGCTTGTTTGTTGGACTTGAAAAAGGGAACGACAAGTGTAAAAAGAGGAAATAGGGCTAGTTTGTGAACCTTATAGGGAAAGGGAATCGATTCGTCATTGAGGATAGAAATATACCCTGTGACCTAGCTTAGTTGAAACACGCGATATCTTTATGCACTTCACTATTAATCTACGACCATAGAAATATAGGCGTTAGGGATAGTCGAGTAGGCTTAGAGTTGTTGGAAAAACGCTCAATATAGCTACAATTAACCTGCAACTAGTAACTCAGGAAAGCAAATTAGATGAGTGATTCGATAGAGCAACTAGATTGTCAAAACACCGCAACCCTAGATCTCTTCTCAAATCTGAATTGCAACACAACTAATCCAGGACTTGTC
This sequence comes from Capsicum rhomboideum, assembly GCA_031232105.1. Classification (NCBI taxonomy): domain Eukaryota; kingdom Viridiplantae; phylum Streptophyta; class Magnoliopsida; order Solanales; family Solanaceae; genus Capsicum; species Capsicum rhomboideum. Next base: position 165,850,528 of record CP124714.1, read on the forward strand.
TCCAATTATTTTTATTTACATTCAAAACATACAAATCACTCTTAATTAATTGTTACCGACTGAATAACTCATATAAGAATTCAAACTAGAAATTAATTCATCAAGTCCCTGTGGGTACGATATCTAGACTTACATCCTTTATTACTTGTACGACCACGTACACTTGCGTGTGTGAAAGGACGCAACAAGTTTTTGGCGTCGTTGCCTGGGATTTGATTTGAAATTGATACTATTTTGAGTTTTTATTAAATTATTCAGATTTCATTTTTGTTTGTTGTTTTTGTTTCTTTCAGGGTACAGGTTAGTTTATGCTAAATACTCGGAGTCAAGGCAATCCCTTGATTCCAATTGACCACGAGCTTGAACGTACTTTAAGAGGGTTGAGAGCGATGGGTGATAATTTGAATAATCCAATTCTTCGAGACCCACCGAATGATGTGGAGGATAGAGCTGCAACCCAGCTTTCTCCTGCATCACATGTTTCGGTGTTGAATTTTGCGAGTCCAAATCAGTAAAATGCCTTCAGAGCTATTGTGAAGCCGAATATAACCGAAAATTTTGATCTTAAAGAGGGCACGGTGCGACTTGTGCAGAACACTTGTCAATATGAGGGTAAACCACATGAAAACCCACACAAGCACCTGCTAGAGTTTACTGAGTTGCGTGACAAATTCCACTACCAAAATATGTCAGATGAATATGTGAAGTTGACACTATTCCCCTTCTCACTGATTGGGGAAGCGAAGCAATGATTGCAGAATGAACCAGCTGTTGGGTTTTGGTGAAAGATGAATGGAAAATGGTGGAACAAAATGGGAACAAAGGGAGGTGAATAGTCACTTTATAGAAGGAAAAATAGTTTCTCCCTCATTGGTGGGAGAAAGAAATCATTTGTCCTTTATATTAAGAAGTACTCCTTTGAAGGGATAGTGAGCCAAGAAGAAACCAAGCCTCGCGCCGTCGTCGTCGTCGTCGCTCGCTCGGCTCGGCTTCGGCTTCGGCTTCGGCTTTGGCTTTGGCTTTGGAAAATGATCGATCGAGAGACTATCTTTTTGGACAAATTTTTTTTTTTTTCCAGAAAAAAATTTCGTCTGAAATTTTCCTCCAGATGCAATGTTCCAACGAAATGTTTTGCAACGTTTGTGACTGTTCAAGAAACAGTGCATCGTTCCAGAACAATGCAACCATTCCAGAAACATGCAACGTTCCAGAAACGATGCATCAGTTCCAGAACCAATGCAATGTTTCAGAAACAGTGCTTCGAAACAGTGCAATTTTTTGAAGCAGTGCATCCTTTCGAAACAGTGCATAGTTGGCTATAAATACCTGTGTTTTCCTTCATCAGGTATTCAGAAAATTTTTTCAAGCAAAACGAAATTATTCTGTAAACTCTCTTCTTCTAAAACAGTCAGTCAGTGTGTGTGAATACTCCGTTCTTGAGTTCGACGAAGTTCTACAATTTTCATTGCCGATATTGTAGAATAGTATTCTATTTTATCCTGGGAAGAATTAATCCATACCTCGGGCAATAGTGAGGGGATTAGATTCTTTAAGGAGACACAGTATAACTGTGGACTTAGAACAAACAAAACTGTGTGCGTAGTGTATCAAAGTTCTGCTCAAAATCCAGAAAACAACAAGCTTAAAGAATCTAATCGAAATGGCAGAACCTGTTGATGCTGTAATGACTTCTGCTTCTGTGCAAACAAATACAGTTTCTTCAAACCGTGTTGTTCCTGCACTGACAGCAACTGAAAAACCCGGAAAGTTTTCCGGTACTGACTTTAAGAGGTGGCAACAGAAGATGTTGTTCTATCTAACCACTCTCAGTTTGCAGAAATTTATTTCTGACAAAGTTCCAACCTTCCCGGATGACACTCCGGAAAAAGACCGTTTCATAGTAATGGAGGCATGGAATCATTCTGATTTTCTGTGCAAAAATTACATTCTGAATGGGTTGGAAGACAGCTTGTATAATGTCTATAGCGTATGCAAAACATCTAAAGAATTATGGGACGCATTAGACAAGAAATACAAGACTGAAGATGCTGGACTAAAGAAATTTGTGGTGGCCAAATTTCTGGACTATAAAATGGTTGACAGTAAAACTGTCATGTCTCAAGTCCAAGAATTGCAAGTAATAATCCATGATTTACTTGCTGAAGGAATGGATGTAAATGAAGCATTTCAAGTGGCAGCCTTTATCGAAAAATTGCCTCCTTTGTGGAAGGATTTTAAGAACTACTTGAAACATAAACGAAAGGAAATGAAGTTGGAGGACTTGATTGTTCGTTTGCGGATTGAAGAAGACAACAAAGCTGCTGAAAAGAAAGCCACTTCAAAGTCTTCAATTCCGGGAGCAAATCATGTTGAAACTCCTCCAAAGAACAAGAAGAGGAAAAAATCCAATGAAGACAAGAATGAACCAAACAAGAAGAGGTTCAAAGGAAATTGCTACAATTGTGGCAAGTATGGTCATATGGCTTCGGAGTGTCGTGCTCCTAAGAAGGACAAGAAAAAGAAAGACCAAGCGAACTTGAATGAGGACATGGACTTTTTGTGCGCAATGCTGTCCGAGTGCAACTTGGTTGGAAATCCAAAAGAATGGTGGATGGATTCGGGTGCTACCCGACATGTTTGTTCAAATAGGGAGTTGTTCTCTTCCTATACTGTGTCTGAAAAAGATGAGACCATTTATATGGCAAATTCTGCAACCGCAAAGATAGAAGGAACAGGAAAGGTTGGCTTGAAAATGACTTCGGGCAAGATAGTGACGCTTAACAACGTTCTTCATGTTCCCGAAATGCGCAAGAATTTGGTCTCGACGTCACTTCTGGTCAAGAATGGTTTTAAATGTGTATTTGTGTCTGATAAGATTGTACTTAGTAAAAGTGATATGTTTGTAGGAAAGGGTTACCTCACTGAGGGCCTTTTCAAGCTAAGTGTAATGGCTGTTGATATCAATAAAAGTACTTCTTCTTCTTACTTGCTTGAGTCCAATAATTTGTGGCATGCGCGTTTAGGACATGTTAATTATAAAACATTGCGAAAAATGATTAACTTGGAAATATTGCCTAAGTTTGAAAGTAATAATATGAAGTGTCAAGTATGTGTGGAATCGAAGTATGTTAAGCATCCGTATAAGTCAATTGAAAGGAATTCAAATCCCTTAGACTTAATCCACACAGATATTTGTGACATGAAGTCAACACCATCACGTGGTGGTAAAAGATACTTTATAACTTTCATTGATGATAGCACTCAATATTGCTATGTTTATCTGCTTAACAGCAAAGACGAGGCAATTAATGCATTCAAGCAATACAAGAATGAAGTTGAGACACAACTTGATAAGAAAATCAAAATGATCAGAAGTGATAGGGGCGGCGAATATGAATCTCCTTTTGAAGAAATATGTTTGGAATATGGAATTATTCATCAAACAACTGCCCCATACACTCCACAATCCAATGGAATTGCGGAAAGAAAGAATAGAACATTAAAGGAGATGATGAATGCCTTGTTGATAAGTTCTGGTTTATCACAGAACTTGTGGGGGGAAGCTATTTTAACGGCTAATCGAATACTCAATCGAGTACCCCATAGCAAAACAAAGGCAATTCCATATGAGAAATGGAAAGAAAGGAAACCCACCTTGAAATACTTCAAAGTGTGGGGGTGTTTGGCAAAATTCCAAGTTCCTAAACCCAAGAGGGTTAAAATAGGACCGAAAATAATTGACTGTGTATTCATTGGATATGCAACCAATAGCAAGGCGTATCGATTTCTGGTTCACAAATCAGATAATCCTGACATTCATGTAAATACGGTAATCGAATCAGACAATGCTGAATTTTTTGAAAATGTTTACCCGTATAAGAATGAATGTGAGTCGTCTAGTGAAAAATCTAAACGACCTCGGGAAGAAGAAAAGGAAAGTACGCCTAATGAAGAAAGTGTAAGGCGCAGCAAACGTCAAAAGACATCAACTTCCTTTGGTCCCGATTTCTTGACATTCTTAGTAGAGAATGAGCCTCAAACGTTTAAGGAAGCTATGTCTTCTTCGGAAGCACAATATTGGAAAGAGGCAATCAATAGTGAAATAGAATCCATATTGAATAATCATACGTGGGAATTAGTTGATCTTCCTCCAGGAAACAAACCATTGGGTTCTAAATGGATCTTCAAAAGAAAAATGAAAGATGATGGCACTATTGATAAATATAAGGCAAGACTAGTTGTCAAAGGGTTCAGACAACGAGAAGGTCTTGATTATTTCGACACATACTCGCCGGTAACAAGAATTACGTCAATTCGAGTATTGATAGCGTTAGCCGCCGTATATGGTCTTCAAATTCATCAAATGGATGTGAAGACAGCCTTCTTAAATGGAGAATTAGAGGAAGAGGTCTACATGGATCAACCCGAAGGGTTTGTAGTTCCAGGAAAAGAAAAGAAGGTATGTCGACTTGTTAAGTCACTTTATGGACTAAAACAAGCGCCCAAACAATAGCATGCGAAATTTGACCAAACAATGTTGGCAAATGGATTTAAGATCAATGAGTGTGATAAATGTGTTTACATTAAGAACACTCCAAATCATGTTGTCATTGTTTGCTTGTATGTTGATGATATGTTGATAATGAGTAAGGACATTTCCGACATAAATGCTACTAAGCGTATGCTTGATAGCAAATTTGATATGAAAGACTTAGGAGTTGCAGATCTGATTTTAGGAATTAAAATTCACAGAACTCCTCAAGGTTTAGCTTTGTCTCAGACTCACTACATCAACATGGTATTGGAGAAATTCAAGTATCTGGACTTCAAAGTCGCAAAGACTCCAATTGATGTAAATCTTGCTCTTACAAAGAACAAAGGTCAAAGCAAGTCCCAAGTGGACTATGCTCGAGTGTTAGGAAGTTTGATGTACATAATGAATTGTACCAGACCTGATATAGCTTGCGCCATAAGTAAACTGAGTCGATTCACGAGTAATCCCGATCAAACTCATTGGATGGCGATGAAGCGAGTGCTGGGTTATTTAAAATACACTCAAGAATATGCATTGCACTACAATAAATATCCTGCGGTGGTAGAAGGATATAGTGATGCAAATTGGATCACCGGATCATCTGAAATAAAATCCACAAGTGGATATGTGTTCACCATTGGTGGAGGAGCAGTGTCTTGGAAATCTTCCAAACAGACGTGTATAGCTCGTTCTACAATGGAATCTGAGTTTATAGCTCTGGACAAGGCCGGTGAAGAAGCAGAATGGCTAAGGAATTTTCTAGAAGATATTCCTTTATGGCCAAATCCAGTTGCTCCTATATGTATACATTGTGACAGTCAATCGGCAATAGGACGAGCTGGAAATGTTATGTATAATGGAAAGTCTCGTCACATGCGACGAAGACACAACACCGTTAGACAATTACTCTCTAGTGGAATTATCATAATTGACTATGTTAAGTCAAAAGATAATGTGTCGGATCCGCTAACAAAAGGCCTAACTAGAGAGGCGGTTGACAAATCATCAAAGGGAATGGGTTTAAGGCCAAGGACAAGTCATCACGGTGGTAACTCTACCTAGCAGACTGGAGATCCCAAGAGCTAGGTTCAAAGAGATCAAACAAAGTCGTGACTGACGGTTCAACATTGTCAACTAAACTCAACCCATTCTCATGATGCAGACAATGTTCAGAGAACAAGGATAGAGCTTAAGATGTGAAGCCTTTAATGATTACCTAAGTTTGGCTGGTATGACCAAATAGTTTTGTCTATTGGACTTAACGTTTAGGAATCACCTATGTGAGTGTGAAGTGTAAGCCGCTTCAAGGAGAATATAACGAAAGGCCAATTCTCTACGCACTCATGAAACCAGGACGTGTTCATGGCTGAAACGAACAAAACAATGAGAACCAAGAACGGTTAAGGGTTAGTTGTGTGACATACATTGTCTAGGTATACATAAAAGCTCGACGGTTCAAAGATATCAAATCTACCGATTGACCGAGGATACCCGATGTATGTTCACTATGGAAAGTTCAAAGGGAAACCTACTTATCCAGATGCAACTGATTCTTATTTGTAGATCACACACGTTTTTCTAAAATGAAATAGCCATTCCCCATTCATGTGGGGGATTGTTGGGTTTTGGTGAAAGATGAATGGAAAATGGTGGAACAAAATGGGAACAAAGGGAGGTGAATAGTCACTTTATAGAAGGAAAAATAGTTTCTCCCTCATTGGTGGGAGAAAGAAATCATTTGTCCTTTATATTAAGAAGTACTCCTTTGAAGGGATAGTGAGCCAAGAAGAAACCAAGCCTCGCGCCGTCGTCGTCGTCGCTCGCTCGGCTCGGCTTCGGCTTCGGCTTTGGCTTTGGCTTTGGCTTTGGAAAATGATCGATCGAGAGACTATCTTTTTGGACAAATTTTTTTTTTTTCCAGAAAAAAATTTCGTCTGAAATTTTCCTCCAGATGCAATGTTCCAACGAAATGTTTTGCAACGTTTGTGACTGTTCAAGAAACAGTGCATCGTTCCAGAACAATGCAACCATTCCAGAAACATGCAACGTTCCAGAAACGATGCATCAGTTCCAGAACCAATGCAATGTTTCAGAAACAGTGCTTCGAAACAGTGCAATTTTTTGAAGCAGTGCATCCTTTCGAAACAGTGCATAGTTGGCTATAAATACCTGTGTTTTCCTTCATCAGGTATTCAGAAAATTTTTTCAAGCAAAACGAAATTATTCTGTAAACTCTCTTCTTCTAAAACAGTCAGTCAGTGTGTGTGAATACTCCGTTCTTGAGTTCGACGAAGTTCTACAATTTTCATTGCCGATATTGTAGAATAGTGTTCTATTTTATCCTGGGAAGAATTAATCCATACCTCGGGCAATAGTGAGGGGATTAGATTCTTTAAGGAGACACAGTATAACTGTGGACTTAGAACAAACAAAACTGTGTGCGTAGTGTATCAAAGTTCTGCTCAAAATCCAGAAAACAACACCAGCAGGATCTATCACGTCTTGGGATGCTTTGTCTGAAAAGTTTCTCAACAGGTTTTTCTCATCTAGAAGAACAAAAGAGCTTAGAGGCAGAATTTCTGGATTTGTTCAAAAAGATTCTGAATCCCTTCCCCAAGCTTGGGAGAGATACAAGGGATACTTGAGATATTGCCCGCACCACCATCAACCCAAGGAGATTATTGGGCATAATTTTATTGAAGGATTGAGACCAGACTCTAAGTCTTTATTAGATGCTACAGTTCAAGGGCAAATTTTGTCCAAGAGCTATGATGAAATAGAGGTGCTGCTCAATCTTATGTCTGCAGGTCACCGAGACTATTTAGAGCCTAGCCGAGTGTATACCCTTATGTCAGATGTACATGATATGGAGGAAACTAAAGAATATTGAGCTTGGGACTAGAAACTTTTCTGGAGAATGCTCAAGTTTGGAGGTTCCGTTGAACTTTGAGGGATAAATCTTTCCAAGTATATTTCCTCTATGTGTAGAAATTGTTGATGTTAGAGATTTAATATGATAGATAAAATTAATATTATGTGATATAAGTATCAATGAATACTTTTGAAACTTACACAAACTAATTCTACATGATACGTGTCACTCAATTATATACTGGCTTAAAAAAAGCTAATTCAAAAAAGGTAGGAATGTATTCCATTAAAGTTCTTTGAAGTCACAAAGTTAGATACATCTATGATGTTGTGAGAATGAGATGCATGTAATCTCCATAATTAAGGAGTCAAAAACATTTGTTTGTAAGAGATATACTTCCTCTTATATAGACATAATTTTTAGCGTGAATCTCAGTAGTTAATGGGCTTTGAAAATCAGGTGGTTAAACAAATAAAACAGACACAAATTTGTTGTATCGTTTTAGAATTTTATAATGTAACACATCGAGTGTATGATAATATTTTAAAGGGGTTTATACATGTTTAGCAGTGTTCGATTACAGGGTTTTAGGATTTTATATTATGACCTTTTTTCACTTGTCGTAAATTACGATTAGATTTTGCGAGTTTGTAAACGCCCTATATGCACTAATTATCATAAGATTTTAAATGAAATGCTTGATTTTTTTTTTTGGTACGTTAATATGAGCTTGACAATAACTATTTTTATATTTTTTTATAGTGGAAGGTCTTTTACTAAGCATGAAAAAAAATATAAATTTAAACAAGAGTAAATTAATTCAGAAAATAAACAAATACAATCAGAAAAATACTTTAACCTATCATTTTACATATGAACTTTCTAAGAAATATTCCATCCACATTGAAGTTTCTGACCATGAAAAAAAAGCTTCAAACAATATGGATGAAGGTCAAATTGAAGAATTCACCCTTTTTCCAATTCTAGAATTGAAGGAGACTCCGAAAGTCAAGCTAAAGGTAGCTAAAAGAGTGGTGCTCTATCAAAAGTAGTGTAACACCCCATATATTTTTGAACCTAATTGATTACCGTAACATTTATGGAATTATTTAAACTTGAGATGGTTGGTGTGTTACACATTAATTTTAGTGGGCTGAATTAGTCTTGTGCTAATGGGCTCAAAAGAGGCCCAAAATTAACAAGAAAGGCATGACCCAAAAAATGAAAAAATGACCCATTCTACTTTGACCAAGTAAACACCTCAATTATTGACTAAATGTTTGGCTAAGGATCGCCATAAGGGACTGTAAAAGGCACCAAAAATCAGATTTTATTCAACACAAGACACTTGCCAAATTCTAGACTTTTCCAAAGATATTTCCCTTCTCTTTCAAACTCTAGGCTATCATCCTCTTTGGACAAGATCATTCCTTTGCAAGATTTGGTAAGTGTTTGCTCTTATGGTTTAATATATTATATGCATAAAAGGGTGTGTGAATCATGTTGGTTATGTTGGCAAAATGTTGAGCAGTCCACTATTTGTAAAACAGTCCACTTTTGCTTAATCGCTAAGGATTTGCCTTCTATGTGGTTTAAACTTGAAAGGGGACTTAAAGTCTTGAAGGAATTAAATTAGATGGACTAAATTTCAGTATATTTAAGTGTGGTTATATCCCTAATTCTTTCCCCTTGTGGATGGCTTGATGGAAATGTTTATACGTGTTTGTATATGGAACGTTTGGCGTAGTGAAAAGAGAATACTTTCTTGTTATGTTAAAGTGAAATCTGAAACTGTGTGGAATGTTTTTGGTATATTGTTGTGGAAGGTATTTATGTGACTTGATGGAATAAATATGTGGAGTTGCATTGAGGTAAAAATGTGAAGTATGCACTTGGTGGGAAATCTTGTCAGTTTGTGACGTCTATGTTGGTTTGTGGACTGTTTTGGCATTGTTGGTGTTGTGAGGCAGTAAATTGTGTTGTAGGATGGTGGAATGAAGTTATGTGGTAGTAGGAAATAAGGTGAAATGATATACCATGTGTTTGGGATGCTGGATAGTTTTTACGTCTCGTTAAGTGACTACTTATCATCTTGTGAACTTGTAGTGTAATTAGTTGTTAATGTTATCTCCATTATGTACTTGTGTTGTAGAGTAATACATAAGGAAGGATCTGAATCATTGTTGTATTCACGTGGTGAGGAGATAAGGTATGTAAGGTTACTCTTTCCGTATCCTTTGGCGGCACCTATTGTTCACATCGTTACCGCACTTATTTCTATTTCGAAATATTCCAAAGTATCTCATTCAGGTTTGACATATATTGTTATTCACTTGTCTCTTATTCATTGACTATTGTTCCAAAGTTCCCATAATATTATAACCACCAATGTATCAATCTTACAAAAGTAAAGGAAAGAAGTAATGCATATAACCACTTTATGGTTATTTGAGTCCGAGTGGTAGCTCAAAAGGGCGAAAGCCTAGCTAGAGACGATCCCGAGATTATTGGATCAGGGGGAAAGCTCAATGGGGCAAAATCCTAGATTGATGCCGAACCTGACAGGGGGTAGCCCAAAGGGGTGAAAACCTAGCTAGGGCCGAACCTGCTTTATTGATTTATGTTATGTTATTTTTCCCACTGATCAGCTTGGGGCCCGGGCAATATATGAACGAATGAATGAATGAATGTAAAAGCAAAGAAAGTAATGAAGGTAATGTACATGATCCCACACATACGGAGCAGTGGTTTATCCATATTGATTATTCACTTGTACTTGATTCCATTGAAGTTCTTATGTTACGTGCAGTTTCTTATAGCCTTACATACTTAGTACATTCTTCGTACTGACGTCCCTTGGGGGACTTACCTTACTTACTGCAGGCACAGGTGCTAGTAGACCTCCACAGTAGGCTGCGGGTCATCTACGAAATATTGGTGAGCTCCAGTTCGGTTCGGGGCTTTCCGAGTCACATGTGTACATTTGTTTTGGTATTGTATAAAGCGGGGACTTGTCCCGACTTTAGGTTGGTTATGTATATTGTAACACCCCATACATTTATGAGTCTAGCCGACTACCATAATATTGATGGGAATAATGAAACATGAGGAATTTGGTGAATTATGCATTAAATGGTGGGCATTAATGAGTCTTGTGTCATTTGGGCCAAATGAGGCCCAATTGTAACACCCCGTACTTTTCTAACCTTACTTGATACCTTGGTATCATATCTACATAGGTGTTGAGATGCCATGAATATGTGTTTTATAGTGTCATTGGTGAAACATTTGATATCGGACTTAACATGTGCGATTAGACCTTTGTAGGAGGTGTTTTGTGATGTCGTGATGCATTTGGGTGATGCCCCGTACATATTATAACCTCATTTGGTGACTTTAAGTTATGTTTACTTGATGGTTAAGATCACTAAGTAAGTATTTTGTAGTGTTTTGATAAGGGATTGGACGATACGCAAACATTGGATAAGTGGCCGAAAAATTCAGCAATGTGCTGAGACTTGCGCCACTACCCTGTTTCAGGGGTGTGGCGCAAGCCACCTGATTCAGAGGGGCCTCATTTTTTGCGCCACAGCCTGCTTTGCAGCTAGTGGCGCAAGGCACAAATATGGTGCCTTTCCGGACCCGTTTTGTAACGCAATTCTACGATGCTTCTTGGATGGTTTCTTTTGGTTCTTTGGAGTTATTTGAGCATTGTTAAAGTTTCAAACACTTCAATACACTCCTACATACTTCTACATGATCAAATTATGAAATGTGAATAGTGATCCAAAATGTCCAATGAAGCCAAGGGCGACTAGAATTCCTATTTTTGCGATCGAAACGACGAATGAGAATCTCGTAAGAGAATATTGTCATGACATTATGGAATTATGTAAATGTGAGAGATATGGTGAATAATACATGAAATTTGATGAAAAAAATGGATATGTGTTATTGGGCCCAAATTGAGGCCCAAAACAAGGCCAAAATGAGAAGCCCAAAGGAAAATGACCCATTCTTATCTTAATTAAGGGACCATGCCATTTAATGCCACTTGGGGGTCTATATAAAGGATCAAAAAATCAGATTTTAATCATTCAAAGCTCTCTTGCCTTTAAGATATTTTCTCAACATTTCTCTCATTTCCAAACCCTAAAGCACAATAATTCCTTTGGACTCCTTGGACAAGATCATCCAATTCCAAGACTTGGTAAGTATTTATTCTCATGGATTAACATATTATATGCATGGGAGAGTATATATATTATGATAGTTGTGTTGGCAAGGTGGTGAATAGTGTCTTTTTGCCTTTGGTGAAAGATGTGCTATCTTGGTGTTTTGAACTTGAATTAGGACTTGTGCCTTTGATGAAAAAGCATGGTATGGACAAAATATGCACATGTATGGTGTTATTTTTGGTCTTAAACTTGTTCTTGCCTATAAGTGGAAATTGTGGGATTTTGGCCGACATGTGTTATGAGTTGTATTAAGGTCATTTGATGGGTTATTTGTGATGTGTGATGGATAAGAAAGTGTAAAGGAGAAGTGTTGTGGTAAAATGTATCAATTATCATGTATTGGTCAATGTTGGGAATATTATGGAATTTTTGGAATAATAGTATGATCAATGGTTTTGTCAAGGGGAAATGACATGTTTAAAGGCAAACATGTAACTCATTGACATGGTATGCATTTGTAAAGTAATTGGTGGTTAATGTGAATTTCGTTATGTATTTATGTTGTAGAGTGACACATAAAGAAGGAGCGGGATTATTGTATACGCATCTAAGGTTGTATATTCGTATTGCGAATCCAAGGTATGTAAGGTTACTTTGTCCGTATCTTTCTGCGGCAAATAGTGTCCATATTGACATGTCACTAGTCCTATCCCGAAATGTGCTAAGGTATCCGATATCCGTTTATCAATAGTCATTGTCATATATTTTCCACTCATGGATCATTTATGAATCTCATGTCATATATTCATGGTTAATGTTCCGAAAACTCAAATAAAGTTATGATCCAATGTTCCAATAGTGACTATACTTGAGTCTCTTGTTCATGGATTGTTGTCCAATGGTTCCCATGGTATCATGGTGCTAGTAATGTTATATTTTCTCATGATGTTTATTCACATGCCCTTCACTCATTGGTTAATGATTCAAAGCTTCCAACAATGTTATGTTCCAAAGTTCCAAAGTGATGTTATGACTATCAAAGTATCAATCTCAAAGTAATGAACAAATTAATGCATATGTGGTTAATGATCAAGTACGGGTGGCAGGTCTAGGGGCGTGAGCCTAGCTCGACTCGATCCCGAGGTATGGATTTATGGGTGGCAGGTCTAGGGGCATAAGCCTGGCTCGACCCGATCCCGATGCATTGGTGTATGGGTGGCAAGTCTAGGGGCATAAGCCTAGCTCGACTCGATCCCAACACGATGATATGATATGAAAAGACCCACTGATCAGTAGGGGCCCGGGTACATTATGTCATATGTAATGACAAGTGAGTATTGAATGTAAAGAAAGTAATGAAAATAATGAAAGCAATCCATATGGTTCCCAAAATGCAACATGATGACTTACTCACATTGATTAGTCGTTTGTATTTGAGTTCCATTGAAATATTCATGTGTTGTACAGTTTCATCTAAGCCTTGCATACTCAGTACTTATTTCGTACTAACCCCTCTCGGGGAATTTACCTTACTTGCTGCAGGCGCAGGTACCAATAGGCCTCCCCAGTAGATTGCCAGTGTTAGCGGTTCTTTGGTGAGCTCCAGCTCATTTGGGGCTTCTCCGAGTCAGAGTGTATATATGTTTTGGTGATGTACATATTGTGTAAAGCGGGGACTTGTCCCGACTTATGGTTCAGTTTGGTCAATGTCTTTTTAGAGGCTTTTATAGATGGATGTGGGTGTATCAATGTAAAAGACATATGTTGGTTTGACTGGATGGCCTCAACGGCCAAGGTTCATATGTATGTAGAAATATGTCCCATGTTTTCCTTTATTTGTCTTTCATGTTCTTCCGTAATGGTGGTTATGATTATGATATGCATATGATTGAACATAGGCAAAGGTTAGTTCTCTCGGGCCTTATCGGCTATTGGTGCCAATCATGTCTCGATGGGATTCGGGGCGTGACACCAATAATCAAGAGAAAGACATGGCCCAAAAGAGATTTTGACCCATTCTTTCCTAGTCTTCCATTGACCAAGTAAACACACCAAGTGTGTGGATGAGGTTCATTTTAAAGGGGCTATATAAAGAGAAAAATCAGATTTTTATCCAAAAGAACTCTCATGCCATTTGCAAGACTTATCAAAACTTTTCTCTCAAAATACCAACCCTAAGCTCTCATCTCTTTTGGGGCAAGGTCACCTTTTGGTAAGTATTATTCTCATGGTTTACTATATGATATGTTTAAGATGGTCTATAAATTATGTTGGTGGTGTTGTCAAAGTCTCGGACCGTTTGCTATGTGTAAAAAACTGTCTATTTTTGCAATTGGAGGATGGTTTTGCCTTGTAAACTTGAATAGGTATTTGTAGCCTTGAAGGAAATGAACTTAATGGATTCAATATTGTCATGTGAGGTGTGGTAGTAGTCTTTCCTTGTTTTATCCTTGCGATTGAGGTTTGGAATTGTTGTTGTGAAATCGGTTATGGTTTTGGTGACGTTTTGACCGTGAAGTGTAGTTTTGGGTGTTGTTTAGGTGTGTTGTGAGACCATGACTGATTGTTGGCATTCAAATGATCAAAAATATGTTAAAACAAGTTTGGTTATGATCATGGACCATTCATTGCATGAAAAGACCCAAAAAGGACCCATTTTGGCCAAAACGGGCATCCGCCCCCGCAGACGGAGGCATCTGCCGGCGCAGATGCCAACGCAGATGCTCTTGGAATCTTCCAGGAGCCATCTGCGAGTGCAGTTGTCAGCCCAGTTTTTGGTTTTGAATGTTTACGTATCGTCTTGTCCCCGAAGGCCCCTATACCCTTTTTGGATGTAATTATCAACTTGTGGTGTCGTTTTAATGACTTTAAAGTATCGTATGGAGGTGTGTTGGACTGTATTAAGTATAAATGGTTGTTCATATGTTATTATAAAGGAGTAATTGTGATGGAATGATAAAGAGAAAAGCGTAAAGGGTAAGTATGGTGCGAAATGCTATCGATGTATGATTTCATGGTCAATGTGTGTAGTGTGATGGTGTTGTGGATATGAAAATGCATTGGATGTTATTATAAGGGGTGACATGATGTTATACGACATTCATATAGTTTATACGCCTATATGGTGACTAGTGGCTATTATAAGTTCCGATATATACTTGTATTGTAGAGTAAGACGTAAGGAAGAGACTGGACTTTTGTATTCATAGATAGGCTTGCGTATCCATACTTGGAAGTGAAGGTATGTAAGGTTATCCTATCTATATCCTTCTGCAGTATCTTGTTCATATGAGTTATGGTACTTCCTTATTTCCGAAATATCCTAAGGTATTCCATTCCAAGTTATCATCTAGTGTTGATCATATATACCTTATTCTTGAGCTATTGTCATTCATGTATAAAATACTTATAGACATGATTCCAAGTTCCAATAATGTTATGTTCCAAGACTTTCAATAATGTTACAATTATCAAAAGTATCAATCTCATGAAGTGAAGAATAACGAAATGCATATATGTGTACTTCCAAAAAATGTCATAATCCTCTATGTAATAATCTTTCATAAATGAGTGTATCCATGGGGTGACATAAATACCTTCATGTTGACGATCCTAGTATTACGAGTGTATCCATGGGGTGAAATAAACACCTTCATGATGATATCCATGGGGTGAAAGAACACACCTTCATGATGACTATCCCAACATTTTGGGTGTATCCATGGGGTGGCATGAACACCTTCATGATGGTATGATTGTTCCCACTGATCAGTTGGGCCCGAAAAATATATATATACATATAACCAATGACAGGCAAGCAAGTAAGAAGAGGTAGAAACATGAAGTGAGTATCGAAAGTAATGCACGCAGTTCCAAATATGTAGATTGATGGCTTATCTATAATGGGCATGTCCCTTGTGACTATTTTCCATGAAAGTTCTTATATACTGATTCAGTTTCATACAGCCTTACATACTCAGTACATTTTTCGTACTGACCCCTCTTGGGGAATTTACCTTACTTGCTGCAGGCGCAGGTACCAGTAGGCATCTTCAGTAGGTTGCCAGTTGTTAGCGGTTTATTGGTGAGCTCCAGCTAATCTGGGGCTTCTCCGAGTCAGAGTGTATATATGTTTTGGGAATGTACATGTTGTATAAAGTGGGGACTTGTCCCGACTTTTAGTTTGTTTTGGTCAATGCATCTGTTAGAGGCTTTTGTAGACGCATGTGGGTATATGTATATAAGATGACTCATGAAGTCTTGTTTGATGGCCTCAACGGCCAAGTTTCTCAAATACGTATATATATATATATATATATGTCGCATGTTCCATGACTTTCGATATTAGCCATTCATGTTCTTATGTGATAGTGGTGTTTCCTATGGTATGCATATGAATGTATGGAAGCATAGCTTGGTTCTCTCGGGCCTTATCGGCTACGGGTGCCAATCACGCCTCGTTGGGTTTCAGATCGTGACAAAAGTGGTATCAGAGCAGGTCGTTGTAAGGGTGTCTACAAAGCCGTGTCTGAGTAGCGTCTTACTTATCGATGTGTTGTGCACCACATTTATAAGTAGGAGGCTACGGGACATTTAGGATGTTGTTTCTTTTCTTCATTCCTAGATCATGCAATAGAGCCAGTATTGTAAGTTACATCATATCTGACTATGGTGATTAGTTTTTCTTTGATATAGAAAATACCGATGACAAGAAGAGGTCGAGGAAAAAGTAAGAGGATAGATCAAATTGCTGGTGAAGGAACCAGTATACCACCACCTGATCAAGTTAATCCCAGCGACACTGAACATGAATTTGTGTCATGAGCTTCCTCCACTCCCTCTATTCCAGAAGAGTCGAGTAGGAGGGGAGCACCTGTAGATCCACCAGTCAATACAACCACTGATCAGGACTTAAAGGATGCAGTTCAAATGTTGACTCGAATAGTTGCTGCACAGGTTCAGGGACAAGGTGGTCCAAGGACGGGTGATGATAGTGCAACGAGAGCAGCTAGTCGCAGAACTCAGGATTTCTTGAAATTAGATCCTCCCATCTTCACTGGGTCAGACTCGAATGAAGATCCCCAAGATTATATAGATCAAATCCAAAGGGCTTTGGAGGTTATGCAGGTGTCCGGTGTGGAAATGGTTGAGCTCGCGGCCTATAGATTGAAGGGCGAGGCTATATTATGGTATGAGGATTGGAAGAAAGCTCGTGGTATTGGTGCAAACCCCCGTACATGGGAAGAATTTAAAGCAGCGTTCCTGGATCACTATCTCCCCTATCAGATTTGTGAAGCACGTGTGGATCAATTCTTAAATCTCCGTCAGGGGAATCTGAGTGTCAGGGAATACAGTTTACAATTTAATTCCTTGGCTCGATATGCTCCCAATGTTGGACAGATTAGAGCCATATTTGGTACGAGATTGTACTATTGCTGCTCTAAATCGGGATATGGATATAGCTAGAATACAGGCATTTGCGCAGAAAATGGAAGATCAGAGGCAACGGAGAAGAACACAAGGGTTTGAAGAAGGTCCGTCCAAAAGATCTAGATCTACGGGACAGTACATGGAGTCCCAAGCATAGTTCAGGCCTTGGAGTTTTAATAGACCACCTAGGCCTTCATTTTCTCACTCCATGCCAGGCACTTCCTCTCACTTTTGAGGGTCTCGGGGTTTTAATCAAGCCAGGCAAAGTAGCGAAAGTCGTGGTTCACGGACAGCGGGATCTTTTCACCTGTTGTGTCAGTATTGTAGACGGTTTCATTCAGGTGAATGCCGGCGGGGGATGAATGTATGTTATTGGTGTGGCATGGCAGGACACATGATGAGAGATTGCTCGCGAAGAGGCTTGGGTGGTGTGGCGCGACCTGCGGGATCGACTGTTGCGTCATCATCATCGGTTCCTTCTGTAGGCCGAGGTGTGACATCTGTGGGTCATGGTAGAGATACCAGGGGAGCAGCCAGCACGAGTGGGGTCCAGAATCGCACTTATGCTTTAGTGGACCGACAGAATTCAGAAGCTTCTCCTGATGTCGTCACAGGTACATTATCCATCTTCTCATATAATGTATATGCATTGATTGACCCGGGTTCTACATTTTCCTATGTTAGTCCATTGGTTGCTGCAAAAATTGCAAAGGCACCAAAATTATTAATTAAATCAATTGAAGTGTCTACACCGGTTGGTGAATGTATGTTTGCAAAAAGAGTGTATCGTAACTGCGTGGTAACTGTGTGTGGTCATGATACACTTGCCGATCTTATCGAACTAGACATGGTGGATTTTGATGTGATCATGGGAATGGATTGGTTGGCCTCTTGTTATGCCACGGTAGATTGCCGGGCCAAGAAAGTGCATTTTTGTTTTCCGCAGGAAAATATTCTTGAATGGCAGGGTAATGTGGGGGCACCACGAGGAAGATTTATTTCCTATTTGAAAGCTAGGAAAATGATTGCCAAGGGGTACGTATGTCATTTAGTGCGAGTGAAAGATAATGATGTGGAACCACTAACTCCGCAATCGATTCCAGTGGTCAATGAATTTTTGGATGTATTTCCAGAAAATCTTCCAGGCTTACCCCCAGAACGGGAAGTAGAATTTGGCATTGATATTATTCCAGGCACTCAACCTATTGCTATTCCTCCGTATAGAATGGCTCCAATAGAAAGATTTGCTGGACAAAGGCTTTATTAGGCCAAGTATGTCTCCGTGGGGTGCACCGGTCTTATTTGTATGGAAGAAGATGGCACCTTGAGAATGTGTATCGACTATTGGTAATTGAATAAGGTAACGATCAAGAACAAATATCCCCTCCCTCGCATTGATGACTTGTTTGATCAGTTACAGGGTGCCAAATGCTTTTCAAAGATTGACTTGAGGTCGGGTTACCATCAAGTCAGAGTTAGAGAAGAAGATGTACCCAAGACAGCTTTTCGAACACGGTATGGCCATTATGAATTTTTAGTTATGTCATTTGGACTAACAAATGCACCGGCTGTGTTCATGGATTTGATGAATAGGGTGTTTAAGCCATTCCTGGACGTGTTCGTCACGGTATTTATAGATGATATCCTGGTTTATTCTAGATCACCAGAGGACCATGCTAATCACTTACGGCAAGTATTGCAGATTCTCCGCGAGCGTAAGTTGTATGCCAAGATCTCTAAGTGTGAATTCTGGTTAAAATCAGTTGCATTTTTGGGTCATATTGTGATAGATGAAGGGATACAGGTGGATACACAAAAGATTGAAGCGGTGAAAAATTGGCCAAGACCTACGACACCCACAGAGATTCGTAGTTTTCTTGGGCTGGCAGGTTATTACAGAAGATTTGTGGAAGGTTTCTCTTCCATAGCTGTGCCTCTAACGAAGCTTACACATAAGGCAGTTAAATTCCAGTGGAATGATGCGTGTGAAAAAAGCTTCCAAAATTTGAAAGATAAGTTAACCTCCACACCAGTTTTAGTACTTCTTGAGGGTACCGAAGGTTATGCAGTTTATTGTGATGCTTTCGGGGTTGGCCTCGGATGTGTGTTGATGCAGCATGGTAATGTCATAGCATACGCCTCACGACAGTTGCATCCATACGAGAGAAATTATCCCACACATGATCTTGAATTGGCAGCGGTGGTCTTTGCTTTAAAAATATGGCGTCATTATTTATATGGAGTTCATGTTGATATCTACACGGATCACAAAAGTTTACAATATCTCTTTAAGCAGAAGGAACTCAATCTGAGGCAACGAAGGTGGTTAGAGCTCTTAAATGATTATGATATTGACATTCTATACCATCCAGGAAAAGCAAATGTGGTAGCTGATGCATTGAGCCGCAAGGCAACATGAGTCATTGATGACCAATTGACAGAAAAGAAAGAGATAATCAAAGACTTACATCAATTAGCCAGCTTGGGGGTTCGTCTTCTTGTATCCTCAGATGAAGGAGTTATGGAGCAAAATACGGCTGAGTCTTTGTTAATAGCTGAGGTGAAGAAAAGCAGTTTACAGATCCTATGTTAAAGTAGTTAAAGGAGAATGTAGAAAAGAATTTGACAGAGGCATTTGATCTAACACAGGAAGGGGTGCTCCAATGCCAAGGTAGAGTATGCGTTCCAGATAAAGATGAACTGCGAAAACAAATCATGACGGAGGCGCATCATTCGCGCTATTCTATTCATCCGGGTGCTACTAAAATGTATCATGATTTAAAAACAGTGTATTAGTGGGGAAATATGAAGAAGAATATTGCAGAATTTATCGCTCAGTGCTCGAATTGTCAACAAGTAAAGGTAGAACATCAGAAACCAGGAGGTTACATGCAATGTATTAATCTTCCAGTCTGGAAGTGAGATATGATTAATATGGACTTCATCACAGGTTTGTCCCGTACATTGCGAAAATTCGATTCTATATGGGTTATAGTGGACAGGCTTACCAAGTCAGCGTATTTTCTACCAGTCAAGACCACCTACACAGCCGAGTATTATGCGAAGTTGCATGTGAAAGAGATAGTACGATTGCATGGTATTCCACTTTCCATTATATCAGACAGAGGAGCACAATTCACAGCGCACTTTTGGAGATCTTTTCAGCAGAGCTTGGGTACACAGTGGAACTTGAGTACGGCTTTCAATCCTCAGACTGATGGACAAGCAGAACATACTATTCAGACGCTTGAAGATATGCTACGAGCTTGTACGTTGGATTTTCAAGGCAGTTGGGATGACCATTTGCCTCTTATTGAATTTGCCTACAACAATAGCTATCATTCAAGTATTAAAATGGCACCTTATGAAGCTTTGTACAGACGGAAATGTAGATCACCCATCGGATGGTTTGAAGTAGGTGAAACTGCTTTACTTGAGCCAGATATTGTTCATCAGGCTATGGAGAAGGTTAAAGTGATTCAACAATGATTACAAACGGCCCAGAGTCGACACAAGTCATATGTCGATGTTAGAAGAAGTGGACTTGAATTTGCCATAGGTGATTGGGTATTTCTGAAGGTGTCACCAATGAAAGGGGTAATGCGGTTCGGAAAGAAAGGAAAATTGAGTCCACGTTATATAGGCCCATATGAAATTATTAGAAGATTTGGGCAAGTTACTTATGAGTTAGCACTACCCCAAGCACTCTCCACAGTTCATACAGTATTTCATGTTTCGATGCTTTGAAAGTGCATAGGGGATCCATCTCGTTTTACTCCTATTGATGATGTACAAGTGACAGAGGATCTTACCTATGAGGAGATACCTATCGGCATTCTGGATAGACAGGTGAAGAGGTTGAGAAATAAATATATAGCATCCGTAAAGGTACTTTGGAGGAATCAACAAAAAGATGAGGTCACATGGGAAGTTGAAGAGATGATGAAATCCAAGTACCCTCATTTGTTTCAAAGGGAGGAATGACAAGTAAGTATTTATAAGCTTTGAGTATATATCTATATGGTAACAGGAAGAATGCTCCAAGACTTGTAATTGTTTACTTTGAATAATATTGCTAACATTCGAGGACAAATGTTTCTAAGGGGGGAAGAATGTAACACCCCGTACGTTTCTGAGCCTAGCCAACTACCGTAATATTGATGGGAATAATGAAACATGAGGAATTTGGTGAATTATACATTAAATGGTGGGCATTAATGAGTCTTGTGTCATTTGGGCCAAATGAGGCCTAATAATCAAGAGAAAGACATTGGCCAAAAGAGATTTTGACCCATTCTTGCCTAGTCTTCCATTGACCAAGTAAACACACCAAGTGTGTGGATGAGGTTAATTTTAAAGGGGCTATATAAAGCGAAAAATCAGATTTTTATCCAAAAGAACTCTCATGCCATTTGCAAGACTTATCAAAACTTTTCTCTCAAAATACCAACCCTAAGCTCTCATCTCTTTTGGGGCAAGGTCACCTTTTGGTAAGTATTATTCTCATGGTTTACTATATGATATGTATAATATGGTCTATAAATTATGTTGGTGGTGTTGTCAATGTCTCGGACCGTTTGCTATGTGTAAAAAACTGTCTATTTTTGCAATTAGAGGATGGTTTTGCCTTGTAAACTTGAATAGGTATTTGTGGCCTTGAAGAAAATGAACTTTATGGATTCAATATTGTCATGTGAGGTGTTATAATAGTCTTGCCTTGTTTTATCCTTGCGATTGAGGTTCGGAATTGTTGTTGTGAAATCGGTTATGATTTTGGTGACGTTTTGACCGTGAAGTGTAGTTTTGGGTGATGTTTAGGTGTGTTATGAGACCATGACTGATTGTTGGCATTCAAATGATCAAAAATATGTTAAAACAAGTTTGGTTATGATCATGGACCATTCATTGCATGAAAAGACCCAAAAAGGACCCATTTTGGCCAAAACGGGCATCCGCCCCCGCAGACGGAGGCATCTGCGGGCGCAGATGCCAACACAGATGCTCCTGGAATCTGCCAGGAGCCATTTGCGGGCGCAGTTCAGCCACCTGCGGGCGCAGGTGGCAGCGCAGGTCAGCCCGATTTTCGGTTTTGAATGTTTACGTATCGTCTTGGTACCCAAAGGCCCCTATACCCTTTTTGGATGTAATTATCAACTTGTGGTGTCGTTTTAATGACTTTAAAGTATCGTGTGGAGGTGTGTTTGACTGTATTAAGTATAAATGGTTGTTCATATGTTATTATAAAGGAGTAATTGTGATGGAATGATAAAGAGAAAAGCGTAAAGGGTAAGTATGGTGCGAAATGCTATCAATGTATGATTTCATGGTCAATGTGTGTAGTGTGATGGTGTTGTGGATATGAAAATGCATTGGATGTTATTATAAGGGGTGACATGATGTTATACGACATTCATATAGTTTATACGCCTATATGGTGACTAGTGGCTATTATAAGTTCCGATATGTACTTGTATTGTAGAGTAAGACGTAAGGAAGAGACTGGACTTTTGTATTCATAGATAGGCTTGCGTATCCATACTTGGAAGTGAAGGTATGTAAGGTTATCCTATCTATATCCTTCTGCAGTATCTTGTTCATATGAGTTATGGTACTTCCTTATTTCCGAAATATCCTAAGGTATTCCATTCCAAGTTATCATCTAGTGTTGATCATATATACCTTATTCTTGAGCTATTGTCATTCATGTATAAAATACTTATAGACATGATTCCAAGTTCCAATAATGTTATGTTCCAAGACTTTCAATAATGTTACAATTATCAAAAGTATCAATCTCATGAAGTGAAGAATAACGAAATGCATATATGTGTACTTCCAAAAAATGTCATAATCCTCTATGTAATAATCTTTCATAAATGAGTGTATCCATGGGGTGACATAAATACCTTCATGATGACGATCCTAGTATTACGAGTGTATCCATGGGGTGAAATAAACACCTTCATGATGACTATCCCAACATTTTGGGTGTATCCATGGGGTGGCATGAACACCTTCATGATGGTATGATTGTTCCCACTGATCAGTTGGGCCCGAAAAATATATATACACATATAACCAATGATAGGCAAGCAAGTAAGAAGAGGTACAAACATGAAGTGAGTATCGAAAGTAATGCACGCAGTTCCAAAAATGTAGATTGATGGCTTATCTATAATGGGCATGTCCCTTGTGACTATTTTCCATGAAAGTTCTTATATACTGATTCAGTTTCATACAGCCTTACATACTCAGCACATTTTTCGTACTGACCCCTCTTGGGGAATTTACCTTACTTGCTGCAGGCGCAGGTACCAGTAGGCATCCTAAGTAGATTGCCAGTTGTTAGCGGTTCATTGGTGAGCTCCAGCTAATCCGGGGCTTCTTCGAGTTCGAGTGTATATATGTTTTGGGAATGTACATGTTGTATAAAGCGGGGACTTGTCCCGACTTTTAGTTTGTTTTGGTCAATGCATCTGTTAGAGGCTTTTGTAGACGCATGTGGGTATATGTATATAAGATGACTCATGAAGTCTTGTTTGATGGCCTCAACGGCCAAGTTTCTCAAATATGTATATATATATATATATATATATATATATATATATGTCGCATGTTCCATGACTTCCGATATTTGCCATTCATGTTCTTATGTGATAGTGGTGTTTCCTATTGTATGCGTATGAATGTATGGCAACATAGCTTGGTTCTCTCGGGCCTTATCGGCTACGGGTGCCAATCACGCCTCGTTGGGTTTCGGGTCGTGACATATATGTATCTGTAGAGGCTTTGTAGACGTTGTAAGACAAATGAAGGCATGTGTGTCCATTTTGACGTGGTGGCCCTAACGGCCCAGTTTCATATCTATTGAATGTTTTTCCATGACTTCCGCCATTGGTATCTTGCATCTATATGTGATAGAGTGTTGTTCATTTAGTGACATGCATATGAATGTACATGGACGTAGGTTGGTTCTCTCGGGGCCTTAACAGCTTCGGGTGCCAGTCCGCCTCAATGAGATTTGAGGTGTGACAAGTAGTGTGGTGTTGGATTCCCCAATAGCACCATTCAAGGTGCCTTAAATCCTTTTGGATGTAGAAAAAATCCTCCTCCTTGTTCTTATGTTAGGCCATTCGAGTTGATCTAGGTGGTCCAAGATACCTTCAAGGGGTCTATTGGGGAATGTAACACGACGCTCCGTGTGGTTGAACAACATTCTATGAATTTTCTTTATCTTTGTTTACTGGGTTTTCTTCAAATCTTTAAGTTGAAGGATGAGTTCTTCAATCAGATCTTTCATCCACATTGTTTAAATCTCTTTTTGATGGCTAGGAACTTATTGTTGGGGTGGAGGACTTGCTATAGCCATGGCTAAATCTTTAATTTGAGAAAATAAGAAAATGTTGTATTAGATCCCAATACCAAGGGTATATTTATAGTGATAAAATCATCACATTGTTTGATGGAAATAAACTCAAATAACAAAAAGATAAAAAAAATATGTCACTTACTTTTTCAAAAGGAGTTGAACAAATCTCATAATAATAATTGGGTTACCTTCTTTGTTTCTTTGTACAGTTGCCAATTTGTACAGATCATAATTACACGTCTAATATTTTTCCTAATTAGAATTATGTTATTGGATTTTTAATTTTTTTTTGTATTTATTTTTAACGGAATGTCTCTTACTAAGTTCATATATAAAATGATGGTAATTCATGAGGTAAAAATAATTTTTCGATTGTATTTTTTTATTTTTTCTAAATTTTCTCTTGGTAAAATATGAATACTTTATTTTGTAGTCATGCTTAGTAAAGATCTTCCACTATAAGTTTTAACAATGTGAAAATATTTATTGTCTAACTCATACTAATGGACCAAAAAATTTAAGCACTTCAATTTTAAATCTTAAGGTAATTATAACGGATTCTGAAGCCTTTACAAACTGATAAAACAAAATCATAACTTAACACAAGTGAAAAAAAATATCATAATGTAAACTCCTAAACTCTTAACAGTGCTATCAAACATATGTAAATCCCTTTAAAATATTCTCGTATACTTGATATGATATATTATAAATCTCTAAAATGATACAATAAATTTTGTGTCTCTTTTATTTGTTTAACCACATGATAAAAAAACAAAAAGGAAGAAAATAATTTCCAAGTGGTTAGTCAAACCTGATGAAGGTAAAACCATCAAGGATCCTGTTACTTCACCTATTGCCAATCAAAAGTAGACTAAAGATAGTGCCACTATTGCCATGAGACCTGAGATGCCAATCCAGGATACTCCAATACCTGAAGCTACGATACTGCTGGTTCACACTCTCCTACAGGAGAGTGGAAAAACGATGATAATATACCAAGGAGGGTGACATGCAGTTGCAGATCCCAGATTTTCACTAAGGGGGTTGATGTCGCCCAAAATATGCCACCTAAGAAGTATAAAGCGGTCGCTGAATCAAATATAGAACCCAACTAGGTTGGGGTCGATCCCACAGGGAATAGGTCGAAGTGTAAGTAGAATACCGGATGGAACAATTGGAAATTAAGTGAAATTGGGGGGTTTTGCTAATGAATAGTAACAATAACGATTGCTGGTTGTATTGAGTTCGTATACAATAAGAGAAATACACTAGGACTGTGATCCCCAATGATTCCTTAACTCCACCGGCTACTTGTGCTAACAAGATTGTCCAGCTGTGTTGCATGCAAAATCTAACAAGTTAGGTTCATCTAACTGTCTCTCGACCTTCATTAGGCGAATTTCACTCTTTTCCTCTCAGACTCCGAGTGTCGCACTACTAACCCTTGTCCTGGATTTCAGATAACCATTCCCGCTAAGGCTCCGGTTATTAGATGAAGGTTAATAGCTTCAAATCTCTGTTGTTATCTCCTTTTTCCAATCTCTACCTCTCTCTCGAGCAAGTCTAGAATACAGACGAGTTTCTAACGTTTGCAACCGTTAGAAAAACAATCACAACGAAGGAACAACAATACATACACACACAACAGTACAAAGTTGCTTTGCACTTAACCAGTTTCGTTAATTTCTCATGGTTCACACAACCCTAGTTGATGGGTTTAGCTGCTCATAATTGTAAGAACACAAGAAGAATTCAAAGATGAAAGCATAATTCTGATCTCACAACGATGAAGAAAATCCAAAATCTCAATTATCAATAAAACTCAAAGTAGGGTTTGTGACTACGAAACCAAGAATATGTCTGAAACAGTATGTAATAACTCTCAAAATAGTATATTGACCAACTCTCTCACCTAGGACTACATAGGGGTATTTATAGATACAAAACTAGTCCTATCCAAAACAAAATAGGAGAACAGAATCGGCAACTTCCACGGTATCGTGACTTGGTGTCGTGGAACCAAGTCACGCCATGTAGGTTGATGTCGTGGGAATCAGGCTCAATTGGCAATCTTCAGAAGTTGGGTCACAACAGGCTTCCACGTCACATGGGTGGTAGTCACGCCACGTGACCCCTGTCATGGAAATCAGACTTTTTATTCATTCTCTGGACTTGAGTCATGACAGCCACTCACGTGGCATGAGTGGCTTCCACGTCACGTAGGTAGTGGCATGACTCCTCCTCTGGTGCAGCCTCTTGTTATTTCTTCTTCCGACACTTCGTTCTCAGGCTTGATTCTTCCTCTTTTGATCATTTTGCCTTTAAAACCTGTTTTCCTGCAAAGTAGGACAGAAACCACATCATACCAACAAAACACACCCAAGTTATTACATATTTTCCTTGTTTTAAGCATCAAAAGTGCCATGTAACCATGACACATCAACACCCTCAACTTAGAACGTTTGCATGTCCTCAGGCGAACAAAATAAAAATACACCAACACAATGCTTAACTAAGAGAAACCTAAGGGACCTATGGCAGTCTACTCATTGCCTTTGGCACAAAACCTTTTCTGACCCCTCCTCTTTACAAATAAAGACCAATGTGTGTATTCAAGTAGCATAGTATCATGATACAACAGGGATTGAGTAATGGTACCAAATTATGCACAAACAACTAAGCATATATGCAATTTACATTTTTCGAACAACTAGCAGCTAATAATGCAACCCATGTACTCTCACAATCAAAGAAGTCCCATCCACTCACAGTACACTAATGAATATCAAAGTAGGGACGAGGTCAAAACTCTCACTCTCACAAAGAAGTTAAAACAGTGTGCATGAAATACCATAGGCTTGCCCTTATTTTCTACACCTTCGTTTTTAGAAAGTTGGACTAGGATCACTATAGGACTTTACTAGGCTTGTAATGTAGGCTTAGGGACAGGTATGGTACATATGGGTATGGTGACTCAACCCTCCTTGACACTACACTATTTTTGGCTCCAACTTTCAACTTTTCTCATTTTTATTCTCCCTTATTCTCCATTCTTTTATTCTCAAATTTTGGGTGTGATTTTTCTCAAACTTCTCAACACAACTTTTTTTTTTCTTTTTCTTTTTCTTCGCACCCAAATCTGTTTTCTCTTTTTTTTTTCTTATTAACCCCTTCTTCCTATCCAACTCAATCTACGCACCCTTATAATAGCCACCCTCAACTTAGGTGATTTGCCTGAGTTGAGGTACACAGTGTCCAAGGAGGGACCAGGGCCAAGACAGGTTCATTGTAATTAAAATGGGAAGGTGAATAGGCTAATGAAAGAAATAGGACAATTATGGCTCAAAGCCGGGATCAAGGGATACTTCTTCCTTTGGTTTGACATTTAGGCTAAAATTGGACTTTCTTCAAAAACGGCCTATGATCCTTTCCTAATCACTATCATTTAACTTAGGCAAGACTAACCGGGCAAGTTCTGGATCGCACACACCCAGTTAACTAAGTAGTGACCTCACACACACATAGCACAGGGTATTACCAACTACTACTTCATGTAATGCTAGCTACAGTTATTTGCCTATAATCTTAGTGCCATAACAAGATCTAACAGCTGTCACGCACAAGCATGCTATTTACACAATTCAAAAACAAAAATTTTAGGAGGGGTATCCTTAACATTTAAAACACATAAAAATCTTTCAAAACTGGACTGCACTACAGCTCCCTCATTTTTCTCCTAATTTAGCAAGAAACACAAAAACATCATCAATAACATCCTAACCATGCCGGTTCTATTATGATAACACACTCGGGGAAAAAGAAACACGGCAACAAAAACCCCCAAGTGGTGGTACACCCCCACTCCCAACTAAACATAGTGCAATGTCCTCAATGCACCGATATCAGATCAAATACAAGGGAGTGAAGACATACCTGTGGCGCCCTAAGCGTCGGAAGTGGGCCAGCCAACAACGAGATCATCAGACTGTGCAGCAGTAGGTGCATTCGGTGGAGGGACAACCTGACTGGCAGATGCACCACGCGCCCTCTGCTCCGCCTCAATCTGGCTCGCATGGTACTCTACCCGGGAGGCTTTAACAGCCCTCCGCAGATCCCTCTCATACTCAGCATCACTCTCACCCCTATCCTCTGGACTGCGGGGTCTCTTACCTCTATCCATCGGAGGCTCCTCATCAGCAAACAAATCAACCTCAAAGGCTGGTCGCACGGAGGTCTGGGAAGGTATAGGTGGTATAATGGGAGTGCTACTCGATAACAATACCCGAACCTCCTCTCTCAAAGCAGCTACCTCCTGGGTCAAGCAGGCCATATCAGGGCTCCGTGCAGCACTCAAGCGGGATGCCATACGTGCCTCAAAACTATCAATCCGCCCATGCAATCCCCTCATAAACTGGTCCATCGCTGCATTCATCCGAGCCTCCACCCTAGTCTCTACAGCCTATACTGTGGTACTAACCCAAGGCTTAAGCTGGGAGACCAACTTAGCCATATGGGTCTCAGTGTGAGCCTGGCGCTCAAACATCTTCGTCTGCTTGTCAATCAACTGCTGCAGAAAGTCTCTCGATACGAAAACCATCCCAGCAGGAGTCGGTGGGGAATTAGTACTGGGTACCCCATCATCAATAAGGCCAGCGCCCTCAGTCTGCACAGGTACCCAACTGATGCAGGAACAGGCAAAGGGGCACTACTCGGCTCATCCAGGGCTGCACCCGACGACTCAGACGGCTGTGACCCGCGTGGAAGAATGGGGTGTGAACCCCGCTGCTACATCATCCCAATATCCGCAGTGCGGGTAACCTCGATATAATGGTCAAGGGCAGGTATCCTGGCCACCCCTGCCCTATCACACAACCCCTAGATCAAGCATGGAAAGGGTATACTCGTGTGATCTCTGAAAGCCCGTTCGTGGATCTCCCGGATTATATACCTCGCAAAATAAATCTCATAACCAGCCAAGATACTGGCCACTACTATAGCCCGGTCCAATGTGAGTGAATTGTCAGCATTGGTTGGACCCAACCGATGCCGAACCATGGACCACCAGAATCGACCAGCAAAATGAAGCGTGGACTTTTTGATGTCCAGCTTCCCCGTCACCCAACTAGCCGCCACGCCATCTTCGGCTATGTAACCTGCAATCCATTTAAGCAGTTCCAATTTCTGCTCCGCATCTCGCATCTTAGCTCTATCTCGGACAGTGTCCATTCTATAATCAAATTCAGCAGTCGACGCCGGGAGTGGACGGTCAACCCCAAATAGGAAGCGGTGAATGGTCTGCTCTAAAATATCCACGCGGGTACCACGAACCATGACATGAGTCAAAAATGGCTGCAAAATAAATTTCTGCCCAACAGGAGTGCCCAAATCCACCGATGCAGCATACGAGGCATAAAACTCTCAGACTAACTCCGAGCTATACCTACTAGAAGGCTGCGCCATCCATCCCAAACCGTATCTCTCAAAGACAGGCCATATGTCAAGTAATGATCTCAACTCATCCACCCTATATCGAGGCTCCTCCATAATGCTCCTCCGACATACCCCCCCTCTCAGTTAATTCAGCGTCTCTATCATAGAAGGCACGCATGCCCTGCACACACCAACACTGAACCTCCGTACTCTGCGCGGGAGTCAGAGCACTCTGGGTACCAGAACCTGAAATAGAAGCTGTAGCCTCCGTCGCAGAAGTACCCTGACCCGAAGCATCATCAGCAGAGCCTGATGTAGAACCATCCTCCCCTTCTTCAAACTGGGGGGCAGACTCAGAAGACTCAGCCAAAATAACTGGCTCAGCAGGTGGTGGGGCCGGCTGAAGTGCTGCTCGGGCAACCGCTCGGGCTCGCGTCTGTAACCTCGTAGCCTGAGGAACCAAAGCAGTATCGTCATAGCTAATATCAAATTCCTCTACAGAACCACTCTGATCATACGCAGTTGGTTCATCCCACAGACGGGTCGATAAATTCAAATTTTTGGTCTGAATTCGGGATGAGGCATCAAGGTGGTCACTCTTGGGGTTGGATTTGGGAGGCATGGTAATGAGTTTAGGTCGGATTTGTGAGTCAAAGGGTCGGTTGTGGATCGAATTTGGGTCAATGGGTCGTGTCTTTGGGTAAAGGGGTTGGATTTTTGGACTTGTGGGGTAATGGGGTCGGATTTTTGTGGAGTTTTAGGAGTCTAGGGTTTGGATTCTTGAGCTTTTAGGGATGAGAGGTTCGGATTTTTATGGTTTAAGTGGATGTGGGGTTTGGAGTTTAGAAGAGGAGATGGAATTTAGGGTTTTAATTTGAAGAGTTTGAAAGTGGGGAAAGAAGGGAATGGGTCGGATATATATCGGGTAAAGAAGAAGGGATCCGAATTTTTTTTAAAAAAAATGGGCCTGGGTCAGGTCGGATTCGGGTACCTGCAGAGTTTTATGTTTCACGACACTACCTACGTCACGTGGGTATGACTTACGTGGCGTGACTTCTGTCGTGAGTGAGGTTCTGAACCTGACCCATGAGTTCTAATTTTGACGATACCACTCAGGTGGCATGGATCACATCCACGTCACGTGGATGCCTTCCGTAGAGGAGATTCAGAACCTAAAAATTTTCCTCTGATTTTGACGATACCGACCACGTGGCGTAGAATACCCTCACGTGACGTGATTCATGTCGTGGATGATATTTAACCCACGCAGGTAAGTTTCGTGATGTTCAGCTAATTGTTCCTCAATAATCAGATCTCCGCATAACAAAATCTTGGGTTGCCTCCCAATCAGCGCCTGATTTAATGTCGTGGCACGACACGGCTAACGTGGATACTCAGACTTCACCAACTAGCCCACGGGTTGCCTCCCATGAAGCGCCTGATTTAACGTCATGGCACGACATAGCTAGCTTGACTACTCAGACTTCATCAAGTTCAAGTTCTTCAATCGTCCTTATCTCTTTCGGAACTCCCACATAATGCTTAACACGCTGTCCATTGACTTTGAATAGAATATTATCTGCTCCTTTTAGCTCAATAGCACCATGTGAAAATACCCGAACGACCGTGAATAGGCCTGACCATTTGGATTTTAGTTTTTCAGCAAACAGGCGAAGCTTAGAATTATACAGTAAAAACAAATCTCCCGGGTGAAACTCTCAATTCTCAATTCGACGATCATGATACAATTTAATCTTCTCTTTATACAATGCTGAACTTTCATAAGCCCGGAGATGAAATTTATCCATCTCATTCATCTGCTCAAGTCTCAATTGAGCCGCTTCGCTCCAATCCAAATTCACCCTTTTCAATGCCCACAAAGCTTTATGTTCCAGTTCAAAGGGCAAATGGCAAGACTTTCCAAAACCCAAGTGATATGGTGATGCACCAATTGGTGTTTTGAAAGCAGTCCGATATGCCCATAACGCATCATCCAATCTTCGAACCCAATCAGTCCTATTAGCATTAACTATTTTCGCCAGTATGGACTTAATCTCACGATTTGACACCTCAACCTTCCCGCTTTTCTGAGGATGGTAAGGTGTTGCCACCTTATGTTTTACACCATATTTTTCAAGCAAGGCTTTGAACAGACGGTTGCAAAAGTGGGATCCTCCATCACTAATAATAACTCGGGGTGTCCCAAAACGTGAGAATATATTCTTTTTCAAGAAAGCTGTGACACTTCTCCCTTCGTTATTAGGAAGCGCAATTGCCTCCACCCACTTAGAAACATAGTCAACGGCTTCCAAGATGTATTTCATTCCATGCGAGCTCACAAATGAACCCATAAAGTCAACTCCCCACACATCAAACAATTCAAGCTCAAGTATAGTTGTCATGGGAAGTTCGTGTCTGCGTGAAATATTACCTTGCCTTTGACATCGGTCACAAGCGCGAGCATAGTCATGAGCGTCTTTGTAAATACTGGGCCCGTAGTACCCACATTGCAAGATTTTATGGGCAGTTTGTGCACCTCCATGATGACCCCCAACTGGAGATGAGTGACATGCCTCCAAAATACTTATCATCTCGGACTCTGGGACACATCTTTGAATTATGCCATCAGCACACACCCTAAACAAATACGGCTCATCCCAGAAGAATTTTCTTACCTCACACATGAATTTCTTTCTCTGCTGATATGTCATATCTTCCGAGACTAGATCACTTGCCAAAAAGTTGGGAAAATCAGCAAACCAAGGGATTAAGTCTTGGGATACTGCCAGTACTTGCCCATCTGGAAAAGTATCATCAATCTCAAGATCATCCTTCAATTTAAGCGTGGCCTCCTCCTCAAGGCGTGAAAGATGGTCAGCCACTTGATTTTCGGTCCCCTTACGATCCTTGACTTCAAAGTCAAATTCTTACAATAGAAGTACCCACTAAATCAGTCTTGGCTTGGCATCCTTCTTCGACATAAGATACCGAAGAGCTGCATGATCTGTATGCACAATCACTTTCGTACCAATCAAGTAAGATCTGAATTTCTCAAAAGCGAATATTACGGCCAACAACTTTTGCTCAGTCACAGTGTAATTAATTTGAGCTGGATTAAGCACTTTGCTAGCGTATTAAATCGAATGCAATATCTTCTCACGCCTTTGGCCAAGGACTGCACCCAAAGATACTCCACTAGCATCGCACATAACCTTAAAAGGCTTAGTCCAATCCGGTGATACAGTAATAGGGGCTGAAATCAATTTCTCCTTCAGACACTCAAACGCTTTAAGACATGCTTCATCAAACAAAAACTTCACCTCTTTCTCTAGAAGTTTGCACAAGGGATGTGCCATCTTGGAGAAATCCTTGTTGAATCTTCTATAAAAACCAGCATGACCTAAGAAACTTCGAATACCTTTTACAGAGATAGGTGGGGCAGCTTCTCAATTACCTCAATCTTCTCCT
Organism: Capsicum rhomboideum; assembly: GCA_031232105.1. Classification (NCBI taxonomy): domain Eukaryota; kingdom Viridiplantae; phylum Streptophyta; class Magnoliopsida; order Solanales; family Solanaceae; genus Capsicum; species Capsicum rhomboideum. The sequence continues at coordinate 165,883,812 of CP124714.1, forward strand.
TATCCACCTCAATGCCATTCTTCAAAATCTGATGCCCCAATACGATACCCTCATTGACCATAAAGTGACATTTTTTTCAATTTAGCACTAGGTTGCACTCCTTGTATCTTTGAAGCACATTGGCAAGGTGTGACAAACAACCATCAAATGAGTCTCCCACAATAGAAAAATCGTCCATAAAAACCTCGATAGTGTCTTCCACCATATCGGAGAAAATAGACATCATGCAGCGTTGGAAGGTGGCCGATGCATTACACAACCCGAAAGGCATCCTCTTGAATGCGAAAGTCCCGTATGGACAAGTGAAAGTGGTCTTCTCTTGGTCTTCGGGGGCAATAAAAATCTAATTATACCCCAAATAACCATCAAGAAAATAATACCATCCTCTACCAGCAAGACGGTCTAACATCTGGTCCATGAAGGGCATAGGAAAATGATCCTTTTCAGTCCACGAATTCAGCTTTCGATATTCCATGAAAACTCTCCATCCAGTCACTGGCCTCATTGGAATCAACTCATTTTTGTCATTTGGAACCATAGTGATTCCTCCTTTTTTCGGCACACACTGAACAGAGCTCACCTACTTGCTATCAGCAATGGGGTAAACCACTCCTGCATCTAACCACTTGATGATTTCTTTCTTCACAACCTCTTTCATAGGTGGGTTCAGACGACGCTGGTGCTCAATGCTAGGTGTGCACTCAGGAACAAGCTGAATCTTATGAGTGCAAATGCCGGGTGAAATACCTATGATATCAGCAATGGACCAACCAATGGCCCTCTTCAATCTTCTCAAAACTGAAACCAAAGCTTCTACTTGCCAATCCACCAATTTAGAAGAAATAATCACTGACAAGGTATTGTTGGCTCCTAAGAATGTGTAGCGAAGGTGGGCTGGAAGAGCCTTAAGCTCTAAAACTGGAGGCTCCTCGATAGATGGACGAGCTGGTGGAGTTACCCAATTCTACAAATCAAGGTCCAATTTCTTGGGAGCATAAGTGTACGCTCCTTTACTAGAGAGTGCACCCACCATCTCATCATACTCTTCAATACCATTATTTTTAAAATTCATGATCACGGCAACCAGAGGTTCTACTCTCAACCTTTCTTCAATGGACACAACATCCTCACTATCATCAACCGCATCTATCACTGAAATCACCCGCTTATCTCTTGGCTGCTTCATTAAACGACAGACATTGAAAGTAACCTGTTCATCATTCAATCTAAATTTGAGCTGGACTATTTCCATATCAACCAATGCACGTCCCGTGGAAAGGAATGGTCTTCCCAATATGATGGGAACCTCAAAGTCAACTTCACAATCGAGAATCACAAAATCAGCCAAAAAAATGAAAGATGCAACCTTCACCAAAACATCGTACAGAATGCCCACCGCCTTTTTCACAGTTCTATAGGCCATGAGAAGTCTCATAGAGGTTCGTTTTGGTGCTCCCAACACCAACTGCTTGAAAACGGCTAAGGGCATCAGGTTGATGCTAGCACCCAAATCGCACAGTGCTTTAGCAAATTTGTAGGACCCAATAGTGCAAGGAATTGTGAAAGCTCCTGGATCCTCCTTCTTTTCAACTAAGGAGCGTGAAGCAACTGTACTACAATGATGTATGTTATCTGTTGGCTCAAAACTAACGGTTCTCTTCTTTGTCACTAGGTCTTTCATGAACTTTGCATAACCTGGCATCTGCTCCAATGCCTCTACAAGAGGGATGTTTACTGACAGTTCCTTCAACATGGTGATGAACTTCTGATACTTTCCTTCCTCCGCTTTCTTCTTCAACCTTTTAGGATAGGGAGGAGGAGGTCGTGGGATAGTTTTGAGAACTTTTGGTACCTCTTTTTCCTTCCTCTTCTCAGATTTTGCATTATCGCTATCATCATGATGATTTGGAACCATGTAACCCTTTGCATTATCCGGCTCTAACTCAGCTTCTACATCAATAACCACTGGTTCATTAGTCACACCACTGTCGGCAGGTATAGGTGGATCTGTCGTGCACTTCCCGCTTCTAGTAGTAATGGCGAGACAATGACTATTATTTTTCGAATTCTGGACGGTATTGCTTGGAAGGGTGCCTGGATGACGTTGATTCAGTGCCAATAAAATCTGCCCAAATTGTTGCTCCAACTGTTTAATGGCAGTTGAATGAGACTCCACTTTCTGACTTATACCCGAAATGTCAGTCCTAATCTCCTTCAAGCAATTCTCCTGACTTTTTGCTCCTTTGACCAATTTATTGAGAAGTGCCTCCATCTTTGAATTTCCATACTCCTCATCACACCTTCCAGGTGGTACATACATGTCATTCTTTTCTCCATTATCATCTTTACGCCTCCAATCACTGTCACGATCCTGTTCTCGATCTCTGTATTCTGATTTGTTGTAGTTGTCTCCATAATAGTTTCGACCTTGATTCCCTTGCCTTGAGTTCCAAGAGTTTTGATTAGACCCTTGGCCCTTGGCTCGAAAACCCGCCACTTCGCGATCTAGATACTTTGCCTCTTCATTAGATTCACTATCATCATGTCTAGCCGATTTACTTTGTGCACCTACAACATGCACCTTTTCCGCATCTCTGGCCGCTATCTGTTTAGCCAGAAGACCAATTTCTGTCCATAACAGAGCGACCTCTTGAGCCACAAATTCATCCAAAACCCTTTGAGCAGCATATGTACCAGCTGGCGTATCTACCTCCCGAGTATGCCGTCCTCGGTTGGTCTTAGTGACACGATCTAGTATCTCAGAAGCTTGGTCCCATCTCAGACTCATGAATGCTCCGCCAGTGATAGTATCTGCTATCGCCTTTGTGTTGACATTCAACGCCCTATAGAAGATTTCAAGTAAATTCCTACCACTCATCCTGTGATTTGGCACATTCTGCAGTTTCTTTTTGAACCTCAGCCATGTCTCATAGAGTGCTTCAGAATGAAGCTGTCTGAAATTGTAAATCTCGTATTTCAAATGCAGTATTTTAGATGGTGGGAAAAATCTTTCCAAAAATTGATTTCTCAATTCCTGCCAAGTAGTAATGGAACCTCGTGGCAGCTCAGCCAACCACAAAGTGGCTTCTCCTGTAAGAGAGAATGGGAACAACCTCAACCAAATCGCCTCTTGGTCAACTCCAGGCAAATTGTATGACGTGCAGACCCCCACAAAATTCATTACATGCATGTTTGGATCATCAGTAGGAAGACCTGCAAACACACCCTTCAAGTTTAGCAGATGGATCATGGCACTAGTAATGTCAAACTTAGTGCCCGGAGGTAACTCTGGTGGAATGATGGCACCATTCTCTATTGGCTCAAAATATGCCTCATATTCTTCTTCAGGATCATCATAAACAGGCACATGTGGTCTCGGTTGTTCTCTGAGTCATCTTTGTCGCTCTTCAGCATCAGCCAGACGCTGTGCTGCTTCCTGCATAGCTCGATTATCTCTTTCTGCTTGTCTAAGAGCAGCTTGTCTAGCATGCTCTTCTCGTGTCAATCGAGCACCAGTTTGTTCCGCTGTTTCCTGACCAGATAGATAAATTGGCTGGTTGTGAATGTCTCCCGCAGCTGCGAAATTCTGAACTCCTTCAGTATTCACCATTCTCTGATTAGCTCTCAGAGTTCTTTCGATTTCAAGATCAAAAGGAATCAGGGGATTGCCTTGACTCCTAGTATTTGGCATACACCGGCGTATGCCCTCAAAAGTATGTAAAAACACAACCAATCAGCTCCAACCAGTAATGTTCAACTACGTAACCGTATTCCCCGACAACGACGCCAAAATTTGATGTCGCCCAAAATATGCCTCCTAAGAAGTATAAAGTGGTCGCTGAATCAAATATAGAATCCAACTAGGTTGGGGTCGATCCCATAGGGAATAAGTCGATCCCAGTTTTGCAACGCAATGCAACGTCGATTCTTCTTTGGTTTCTTTTGGTCCTTGGAGTTCTTTTAGAATTGTTAAGGATTCAACTACCTCAATACACTCCTACGTACTCCTACATAATCAAATCATGAAACACAAGTATTTATCAAATTATGTTCAAGTAAGCCATGAGAGACTAGAATTTTTAGTTTTGCGATTGAGGCTACGAACGGAAATCTCGTAAGTGAATATTATCGAGACATTTATAGAATTATTTGAACATGAGATATATGGTGGATTATACATTATATTTGGTGGGTTAAGATGACATGGGTTATTCGGCTTAATTTAAAGCCAAAAGAGAGACCAAAATGCAAGGTCCAATGGGGCAAATGACCTATTCTTCCACTTTGACCAAGCCAATATTGCATTTAATGCAAGGAAATGGCTAAGGATGACTTGAGAACTCTATATAGGCCCCAAAATCAGATTTTTAATTCATTGGAACTCTCATGCCTCTTTAGATATTTTCTCAAATATTTCTCAAAAACCCTAAGAACCCTAAGGCACTTCTTGGGACAAGATCATCATTTCTCAAGCTTGGGTAAGTGTTTATTCTTGTGATTTAATGTATTATATGCATGAAAAATTGTGTATATCATGATGGTTATGTTGGCAAGGTTGAATAGGACACTTTTGCCCTTTGGTAAAAGATGTGTCATCTTGGTGAATTAAACTTGAAAGGTGACTTGAGGTTTTGATAAAAGTGTATAGTATGGATGAGATATCAACATGTATGGTGTGATTATGATCCCAAACTTGTTATTTTTCTATAAGTGTAAATTATGGGATTTTGGCAGATATGTTGTTGTGGGGTGTATTGAGGTGAATTGGTGGAATCATTGTGATGTCGTGGTGATGGAGAAATGTAAAGTATGAACTTGGTGTGACATGCTAGTGGTTTATGTATTTGGTCAATGTTGGGCATGTTGTGGTATTGTTGATATGACAATGCCGTAAATGATATTGTAAAGGGTGAAACGACATTATACGACAATCATATAACTCATTGTCATTTTGTACATTCGTAAGGTAGTCGATTGTTAATGTAAACTCCGTTATGTATTGTGTTGTAGAGTGAAACGTAAGGAAGGAGCTGGACTATTGTATTCACGTATAAGAGTGTGTATTCCTATTGAGAATACAAGGTATGTAAGGTTACTCTTACCGTATCCTTCTGCAGCACATACTGTTCATAGTGTCATGGTATTTGTTTCATTCCGAAATGTTCTAAGACATTTCATTTCAGGTTGTCATGTATTGTTATTAACATGTTCTTTATTCGTGGATTAGTTGTTATTCATAAGTCTCTTGACCATGGACTGAAGTTCCAAAACTCCAATAATGTTGTGACTATAAACATATCAATCTCTCAAAAGTAAGAAATCAAGTAATGCATATTTGTTGGTTGTAAGAGTACGGGTGGCAGCTTTAGAGGCATAAGCCTAGCTCGAGCCAATCTCAAATTTATTGGATCAGGGGACAGTCCTAGAGGCATAAGCCTAGCTCGGACCAATCCTGACAGGGGGAAGCTCTAGAGGTAAGAACCAGCTCGAGCCGAACCTGATATATCGATTTATGGGTGGCAGCTCTAGAGGTAAGAATCTAGCTAGAGTCGAACCCGATATCCTGATTTATGGGTGGCAGCTCTAGAGGCATAAGCCTAGCTCGAGCCAATCCCAACATAACGTTATGTTATGTTAAGACCTACTGATCAGTTGGGGCCTGGGTACGATGCGATATAAGCGATGAGGAATAAACAGTAATGCGAAGAAAATAATTTATGTAAGGTACATGGTTCCACATATGTAGATCGATGGGTTATTCATATTGACTATTCTCTTACATTTTGATTCCATTGACGAGTTTATGATATTTACATATGCCTTACATACTCAGTACATTCTTCATACTGACCTCCCTTGGGGGGACTTATCTTACTTTCTGCAGGCACAGGTACTAGTAGACCTCCACAGTAAGCTGCGGGTCATCTACTGATCTTTGGTGAGCTCCAGTTAGTTCGCGGCTGTCTGAGTCACAGTTGTACATTTGTTTTGGTATTGTATATGTGTATAGAGCGGGGTCTTGTCTCGAATCTCGGTTGGTTATGGTTATGCATCTGTAGAGGCTTTGTAGATGTTGTGGGACAGATGAAGAAAGTGTAAGAAACGTATGTTTTGTCTTGATGGCCCCAACGGCCAAGTTTCACAGTTATCCTGTATTTTCCATGGTTTTTGCTGATGGTATCATATATCTATTTGTGGTGGTGATGTTTATTGAGTAGCATGCGCAGGAGTGTAATAGAATGAAGATTGGTTCTCTCGGGCCTTATCGGCTTCGGGTGCCAGTTTGCCTCGTTGGAATTCGGGGCGTGATAGCTGAAACCTGACTTTCTTCTGAGTCAATCTGGACATAGGAGAAGCAATAGAGGAAAATCCTTCCACAAACCATCTGTAGTAACTAGCTAAACCCAAGAAACTCCTGATATCTGATGGAAAGATGGGTCTAGGCCAATTCCTAACTGCTTCGATCTTTTAAGAATCAACCCAAATGCCTTCACCAAAAATGATATGACCAAGAAATACTACTAATTTCAACCAGAATTCACTTTTCCTGAACTTAGCAAATAACTGGTGATCTTTGAGAGTCTGCAAGACAATCCTCAAATGGTCTGCATGTTTATTCTCACTTCGAGAATAAATGAGTATGTCATCAATGAAGACAATGAAGAACATGTCCATGCACTTCTTGAACACCCTGTTCATCAAGTCCAAAAAAGCTTCACGAGCATTCATTAGTCCAAAAGACATAACAACAAATTCGAAGTAACCATATCGAGTTCTGAAAGCTGTCTTAGGAATATCACATTCTTTGACTCTGAGTTAATGATAGGAGGATCTGAGGTCTATCTTAGAGAAGCACTTGTCACCCTGAAGTTGGTCGAACAAGTCATCAATCCTGGGAATGAGATACTTATTCTTGACTATGACTTTGCTCAACTTACGGTAGTCGATGTACATTCTGAGAGAACCGTCTTTCTTGCACACGAAAAGAACTGGAGCACCCCATGGAGAGATGTTGGGTATGATAAACCCTTGTCTATGAGATCTTTCAAATGCTCCATCAATTTTTTCAGCTCGGTTAGAGCCATTCTGTAGGGTGAAATTGAGATAGATTAGGTATCTGGGAGGAGATCTATTTCGAATTCGATTTCCCACTCGGGAGGAACTCCAAGTAAATCTTCTGGAAACACATCTGCAAACTCATTTACCGCTGGAAATGACTCAAGAGTTGGGTTCTTATACCTTGAATCCTTAACCCAAACAAGATGATAGATGAACCCTTTGGAAATTATTTTTCTAGCCTTCAGGTAAGAGACAAATGATGTGTCATGATCTCATGGCACTTTTAATGCTTAAAATAAGGAAAATATGCAATAACTTAGGTATGTTTTGTTGGTATGATGTTTTTTCTGTCTTACTTTGCGGATATATAGGTTTTTGGAGGCAAAATGATCAACAAGGATGAATCGTGCTTGAAAATGGAGTATCTGAAGATGAAAAAAACCAGGTCCTGCACCAGAAGAGTGAACCACGGCAGGACCCACGTCACGTGAGTCAACTTACGTGGCATGGGTCTGTACCGTAGGTCTACTCCCACAGCTAGTTGAGGCAGACTGATTTCCATGACAGGACCCACGTGATGTGACTTGGTTCCACGACACCAAGTCTCGGTACCGTGGAAACTTGCCGACTCTGTTTTCCTGTTTTGTTTATGATATGATTCACCTTGTATCTATAAATACCCTTTTATTGTCCTATGTTTAGGAGTTAGTCAGTACATTGTTTTGAGAGATATTTTTCATTGTTTTTGAGTTCATAAACATATTATTGATTTTGTAATCTTGGAACATCAATTCTAGGGTTTTATTAATATTGAGATTTCAGAGTTTTCTTCTTTATTGTGAGTTTACAATTATGTTTTCATCTTCAAATTCTTCTTGTGTTCTTGCAATTATGAGTAGCTAAACCCATTAACTAGGGTTGTGTGAACCATGAGGAATTAACAAAATAGGTTAAGTACAAAGTAATTCTGAACCGTTGGGAATGCATGTATTGTTATTACCTTCATTATAATTGATCTTCTAACGGTTGCAAACGTTAGAAACTTGCCTGTATTCTATACTTGCTCGAGAGAGAGGTAGAGATTGGGAACAAGGAATAACAACAGAGATTTGAAGCTATCAACCTTCATCTAATAACTTGAGCCGTAATAGGGATAGTTATCTGAGATCCAGGACAAGGGTTAGTAGTGCTACATTCAGAGACCGAGATGAGAAGAGTAAAATTCGTCTAACCAAGACGTTTAGATGAACATATCTTGTTAGATCTTGCATGCAACGCAGCGGGATAGTTTTGCTAGCACAAGTAACCAGTGGAGTTTAGGAATCATTAGGGATCACAATCCTAGTGTATTTCTCATATTGTTTACAAATCCAAAAACCAGCAATCGTTACTGTTACCACTTATTCACAAAACAAACCCCCAGTTTTACTTACTTGCCAATTACTCAGACTAGCATTTTACATAATTTCGTCCTATTCCATGTGGGATCGACACCAACCTATTTGGGTTCTATATTTGATACAGCGACCACATTATATTTTTTTGGAGGTATATTTTGGGTGACATCAAATTTTGGCGCCGTTGCTGGGGACTACGATTACGGAGTTGAGTATTTTTCTTGTTGGAGTTGATTGGTTTTATTTTACTATACTTTTAAGGGCACACACCGGTGTATGCCCAATACTAGGAGTTAAGGCAATCCCCTGATTCCACTTGATCCTGAAATAAAATGAACTTTGGGCGCTAATCGAAGAATGGTGAATACCAATGGAGTTCAGGATCCCGCAGCCGCGGGTGACATTCATAACCAACCAATTCAGCCTGTTGGTCATGAAACAATGGACCAAACTACCGCTCGATTGACACGGGAAGAGCAAACTAGGCAAGCTGCTCTTAGGCAAGCAGATAGAGATAATCGAGCTATGCAAGAAGCAATACATCGTCTGGTTGATGCTGAAGAAAAAAAAGAAGACTGAGGGCACACCAAACACCTCAAAGACCACATGTGCTGATTTTTGATGATCCAGAAGAAGAGGATGTGGATTATTTTGAGGCGGTAGAGACTGGCGCCATTATCCCACCAGAATTACCTCAAGGCACTAAGTTCGACATTTCAAGTGCCATGATCCACCTGCTTAACTTGAAAGGCGTATTCGCTGGACTTCCGACGGATGATCTGAACATGCATGTGATGAACTTTGTGGGGGTTTGTACTTCGTATAACTTGCATGGAGTGGAAAAAGAGGCTATTCGATTAAGATTATCTCCGTTCTCTTTAACAGGAGAAACAACTTTGTGGTTGGCCAAATTACCACGAGGCTCCATTACTACTTGGCAAGAGTTAAGAAATTAATTTCTGAAGAGATTTTTTCCACCCTTCAAGATGCTACAGTTGAAGGATGAGATTTACAACTTCAGACAACTACATTATGAAGCACTTTCCGAGACATGGCTAAGGTTTAAGAAGAAGCTGCAGAATGTTCCAAATCGTAGAATTAGTGACAGGAGTTTACTTGAAATCTTTTACAGGTCTTTAAATGCAAATACTAAGGCTGTAGCAAATACTATCACTGTCAGAGCATTTATGAGCCTGAGGTGGGAACGAGCTTCAGAAATTTTAGATCGTATCACTAAGACCAACCGAGGATGGCATACTCGAAAGGCAGATACACCTGTTGGTACATACACTATTGGAGCATTAGCAGCACAACGGGCGTTGGATGAGTCTGTAGCTCAAGAGGTCGCACAACTGACGACAGAAATTGGTTTGTTAGCTAAACAGATTGCGACTAGAGATGCTGAGAAGGTGCATGCCATAAGTCCACAAGGCAAAACATCTAAGCATGACGAGTATAAATCTGATGAGAAATCTAAGTACTTAGATCGAGAAGTGGCGGGTTTTCGAGCCAAGGAACAAGGGTATAATCAAGACTCTTAGAATTTGAGGAAATGGAATAAAGGTCGGAACTATTATGGAGACAATTACAACAGGTCAGGATATAGAGACATAGAACGAGATCATGATGGAGACTGGAGACGAAAAAAGGATTACAAGGAGAAGAGCGGTGCTTATGTTCCATCAGGGAACCGTGATGCTGACTACAAAATTCATGAATGGAAACCCTTCTTACCAAATTGGTTAAAGGATCAGAAAACCAAGAAAATTACTTGAAGGAAATTAGGGCGTATATTTTGGGAATAAGTCAGAAAGTTGAATCTCACTCAACTGCCATAAAATAGTTGGAGCAACAGCTCAGGAAAATATCGGTGGCATTGAACCAACGTCAACCAGGCACTCTTCCAAGTAACACTATCCAAAATCCTAAAAACAACGGTCATTGTTTAGCCATTACTACAAGAAGCGGAAAGAGCACGACCAACCCATCTATTCCTGCGGATAATAATAAGAAAGATGAGCCAGTGGTGGCTGATGAAGAGGTTGAGATAGAACCAAAAAATTTAGCAGCGGAAAACAATGCATCTCACAAACCCCACAGTATTAATAAGAAAGTGGAATATGAAAAGAGAAAGGAGAAGGAGGTTCCACAAATGCTGAAAACTATCCCACGACCTCCTCCTCCATTTTCTCAAAGGTTGAAAAAGAAGGCTGAGGAAGGTAAGTACCAAAAGTTTATTACGATATTGAAAGAGATATCAATAAATATCCCTCTTGTTGAGGCATTGGAGCAGATTCCCGGTTACGCGAAGTTCATGAAAGACTTGGTGACAAAGAAGAGAACTGTCAGTTTTGAGCCGGCAGATAACTTGCATCATTGTAGTGCAGTTGCTTCGTGGTCCCTAGTAGAAAATAAGGAGAATCCAAGAGCTTTAACAATTCCTTGTACTATCGGGTCTTACAACTTTGCAAAGGCACTATGTGATTTAGTTGCTAGCATTAACTTAATGCCGCTAGACTTTTTCAAGCAGTTGGTGTTGGAAGCACCAAAATCGACTTCTATGAGACTTCTTATGGCAGATAAAACTGTGAAAAAGCTGATGGACATTCTGTATGATGTTTTGGTGAAAGTTGCATGTTTCACCTTTCCAGCTGACTTTGTGATTCTAGATTCTGAAGTTGATTTTGAGGTTCCTGTCATCTTGGGGAGACCACTCCTTGCCACTGGCCATGCGTTGGTTGACACAAAAATTGGACAAATGAAGTTCAGGTTAAATGATGAACATGTTACCTTCAACGTCTACCATTCCATGAAGCAATCAAGAGATATGCGGGTGATTTCTATAATTAATACAGTTGAGGAGAGTGACCTAGTTGTTCCTATTGAAGAAAGGTTAGGGTTAGAAGCACTTGCGGCTGTGATTATGAATTTTGATAGTGATAGTATTGAGGAATACGATAAGATGGTTGGAGCGCTTGCGGGTAGAGGATCATACACTTATACTCCAACAAAGCTTGATCTCGACTTTAAAAATATGGTGACTCCACCGGCTCGCCCTTCTGTTGAGGAGCCTCCAATCTTAGAGCTTAAGGCTCTTCCTTCTCACCTTCGCTATGCATTTTTGGGAGCCAATACCACCTTTCCCGTAATCATCTCTGCTGAGTTAGCAGTGTAACACCCCGTACCTTCCCAACCCTATGTGACGACATTGAATAATGGTTACTTAGGTGTCGAGACGCCATGAGTATGTATTTTGTAATGTGAGTGATGAGAAAATTGATATTGGGCCTCGTACATGTGATTAGACTTTCGTAGGAGGTGTTTTGTGACTTCGTGGAACATTTGTGGGGTTAAAAAACAAGGCTTGGAGGACCTCCAAACAAAGGATTTTAAAGGTAAGAAGTAAGTTAAAGAATAGAACTTGAAGTATCTAACCAAATCCGCAACGAAAAGTCGAAAAATAGAATTTTTTTGAAAAACTAAGGGTAGGGCGCGCCAGAGGGCGTGCCAGGCCGCTCTGGGCTAAAATTTTTAGCCCACAGGCAGCAAGGTGGCGCACCCAAGGGCGTGCCAGGCTGGTTTTGTCCACCTTTCAAAAGTTGGAAATTTTTCTAAGTCCCAAGGGTGCCCGGGGACGTACCGACCGATTTTTGCCACATTTCTTCTACAACCACGAGCATATACATGGAATGATTGAAGTATTATATTGGTGTGGTAAAAAATACTCGTGAACGAATTTGGCATCAAAATAACGATTTTACCCTTGTGGTCAAAATAAGTCATACGTGGCTAGAATCACTTGTTTTTGGGATTGAGGCTACGAATATGAATCGTGTGAGTGGTAATATTGTCATGACACATATGAATTGATTTAAACATGAGAAGTTATTCATTTTATTGGGCTAAGTGAATTGGGCTCAAAAAAGGCCCAAAATGAGGAAGAAAACATGACCCATTCTTCCATTGACCAAGCCACACATAACATTAAATGCCAAGAGTGAATAAGGATGAACCCAAGGCTTATATAAAGGGGCCAAAATCAGATTTTTATCACATAAAACTCTCATGCCAAATCTAGAATTTTCTACAAGTCTCTTCTCTCAACTTCAAAACCCTAAGGCACTTCTTGGAGCAAGATCATCATATTTCAAGCTTGAGTAAGTGATTATTCTTATGGTTTAACATATTATATGTATGAGAGATTATGTAAATCATGTTGGTTATGCTTGGAAGTGTTGAACATGACACTTTGTGTTTTTGTAAAAGATGTGTTATCCATGGGTTTTAAACTTGAAATATGACTTGTGGTTTTGATGAAAGAGCATGGTATGGATGAAACATCAACATGTATGGTGTGATTATGGTCCTAAACTTGTTATTTTTCTATAAGTGTAAATTATGGGATTTTGGCCTATTTGTTGTTGTAAGGTGTATTGAGGTAAATTGGAGGAATCATTGTGATGTTGTGGTGACGGAGAAGTGTAAAGTATGGATTTTCTGTAACATGCTATTGGTTATCATGTATTGGTCAATGTATGGAATATTGTGGGAGTATTGGTATGATAATTTCATAAATGGTATTGTCAAGGGGGAAATGACATGTTAAAGCCAAACATGTAACTTATTGTCGTTATATGCCATTGTGAGGTAGTTGGTGGTTAATGTAAATTTCGTTATGTACTTGTGTTGTAGAGTGAAACATAAGGAAGGAGAGGGACTATTGTATGCACATTTAAGATTACGTAATCATATTGAGAATACAAGGTATGTAAGGTTACTTTTTTCGTATCTTTCTGCAACATAGAGTATTCACCTTGTTATGGTACTTACTCATGTCTGAGGTGTTCTAAAGTACTCAATTCAGGTTGACATATATTGTTATTCATATATGTCCTATTCTTAGATGACTTATGATTCAGTTATCTCTTATGCATTGACTAAAGTTCCAAAGATGTCATAACGTTGTAATTTCTAAAAGAACTATCTCAACGAGAGTAATGAGGTAAAGGGAGCTTGTTCAGTTGAATAGCCTTTTTCCAATCATGTCTTGTTCCAAAGTTAAGTAATATTATGATTATGGTTGTACCAATCTCTCACAAGTAGAAGTACCAATCTCAAAAGATCTCATAAGAGTAGTGAAGGGGTAATGTGCGAGCTAATATATCTATCCCTCACAAGTTAAGGTGTCAATCTCATGAAGTCAAGGAGTGAAGTAATATATTTGTGTGTTTCAAATAGTGTAACGATCCTTAATGTATTATAAAAGTATCAATCTCTCATAAGTGAATGAATCAGTCTCTCCCAAGTAAGAAATGAAGAAATGTGTATAAATATATTATAACCCACCATGAGAGTGGATGTAGGTTAACCCACCATGAGAGTGAATGTAGGTTAACCCGCCATGAGAGTGGATGTATGTTAACCCACCATGAGAGTGGATGTACGATAACCCACCATGAGAGTGGATGTATGATAACCCACCATGAGAGTGGATGTATGTTAACCTACCATGAGAGTGAATGTATGATAACCCACCATGAGAGTGGATGTATGTTAACCCACCATGAGAGTGGATGTAGGTTAACCCACCATGAGAGTGGATGTATGTTAACCCACCAAAAGAGTGGATGTATGTGGATGAATGTTATTTTACAACCTACTAACCAAGTAGACGAATAAAAATGGTGATGAGCATAGAAGCAAGAAAGAATCTATTGCATATATAGAATTTCTTGAAGGCAAGTCTTTTGAGTAAAAGTAACTCTCTCTTGAATAAGGGGGTATATAGAGGATGGTAACTGGCAATAACAGAAGAAATGTTCATGGTTCCTCACATATAGAAAGAGAGTTTGTTCACATTTACTATTTCTCTTATGTTGACTCCATTGTTGTTATTATTATGTATGATGAATCTCTTATGAGCCTTACATACTCAGTACATTCTTCGTACTGACCCCCTCGGGGGACTTACCTTACATGTTGCAAGTTCAGACATTAGTAGACCTCCACAGTAGGTTGACAGTATTTGCAGATCTTTGGTGAGCCCCAGTTGGTTTGGGACTTTTCGAGTCACAGTTGTACATTTGTTTTGATGTTGTAAAGGTTTTATAAAGCGGGGACTTGTCCCGACTTTTAGTTGGTCTTGTGCTGCATCTTTTAGAGGCTTTTGTAGACGTATGTGGGTATGTGAATGTAAAAGAGGAATGTCCGTTTTGACTTGAAGGCCCTAACGACCAAGTTTTATATATATATATATATATATATATATGACATATGGTTCCATGTCATGACTTCCGCATAGTTGCATGAGGAATAATAAGATTCAAATGAGGATATGCATACGAATGTACACGAGCATAGATTGGTTCTCCCGGGCCATATCGGCTTCAGGTGCCAGTCCGTTTCGAATGGGATTCGGGGCGTGACAAACAGGATGGCAGGTAGAAGCTCTGGTTTCTGTATTGAAGAATTTTAAGAGAGCCATTGGTTGGTCCATCACTAATATTATAGGGATTCCACCCAGCATTTGCACTCATAAAATTCAGCTTGTTCCTGAGTGTATACCAAGCATTGAGCACCAACGTCATCTGAACCCACCTATGCAGGATGTTGTGAAGAAATAAATCATTAAGTGGTTAAATACAGGTGTAGTTTACCCCATAGCTGATAGCAAGTGGGTAAGACCAGTGCAGTGTTTGCCAAAGAAGGGAGGAATCACTGTGGTTCCAAATGACAAGAATGAGTTAATCCCAATGAGTCCAGTACTGGATGGAGAGTTTGCATGGACTATCGAAAGTTAAATTCTTGGACCGAAAAGGATCACTTTCCCATGCCTTTCATGCACCAGATGTTAGATCGTCTTGCTGGAAGGGGGTGGTATTACTTTCTTGACAGTTATTCAGGATATAATCAGATTTTCATTATTCCGGAGGACCAAGAGAAGACCACGTCCACCTGTCCATATAGGACTTTCTCTTTCAAAAGGATTCTGTTCGGGTTATGCAATGCGCCAACCACTTTTCAGCGTTGCATGATATCTATTTTCTCCGACATGGTGGAAGACACTATTAAGGTTTTTATGGATGATTTCTCTATTGTGGTAGACTCATTTGATGATTGCTTGGCACACTTTGCTAATGTGTTACAAAGATGCGAGGAGTGCAACTTAGTGATAAATTGGAAAAAATGCCACTTTACGGTTAACGAGGGTATCGTATTGGGGCATCGAATCTCAAAGAAAGGTATTGAAGTTGACAAATCCAAGATTGAGGTGATTAAAAAGCTACCTCCACCTGTTTCGATTAAAGGAATTCGAAGTTTCTTGGGATATGCAAGTTTCTATAGAAGATTCATCAAAGATTTCTCTAAGATTGCACACCCATTATGCAAACTTTTAGAGAAGGAGGTGAAATTTGTATTTGATGAGGCGTATCTAAAAGCATTTGAGTGTTTGAAAGAGAAGTTGATTTCAGCTCCTATCATTGTCACACCAGACTAGATGGTGCCATTTGAGGTTATGTGTGATGCTAGCGGAGTAGCTTTGGGTGCATTCCTTGGCTAAAGATATGAAAAGATTATACATCTTATTTACTATGCTAGCAAGGCACTTAATCCAGCCTAGAAGAACTACACTGTGACTGAGCAAGAGCTGTTGGCGGTGGTTTTTGCTTTCGAAAAATTTTGATCTTACTTGATTGGTACGAAGGTAATTGTACATATAGACCACGCCGCACTTAGATATCTTATGTAATAGAAGGACATCAAGCCAAGGCTGATTCGATGGGTTCTCCTACTACAAGAATTTGATTTTGTGGTTAAGGACCGAAAGGGGATTGAGAATCAGATTGTAGACCACCTATCACGCCTTGAGAAGGAAGCCATGCTCAAATTAAGGGATGATATCGATATTGATGATACTTTTCCAGACGATCAAGTGTTAGCAGCATCACAAGAATTAATCCCATGGTTTACAGATTTTGCCAACTTTCTGGCAAGTGATGTAGTCCCGGAAGATATGTCGTACCAGCAACAGAGGAGATTCATGCATGAGGTGAGAAAATTCTTTTGGGATGAGCCTTACCTATTTAGGGTATGTGCAGATGGTATGATTCGAAGGTGTATCTCAGAGGCTGAAATGATGAGTATTTTGGAATCATGTCATTCATCTCCAGTTGGGGGACATCATGGCGGTACTCGAACTGCGCACAAGATCATACAATGTGGATATTATTGGCCCACCATCTATAAAGATGCTCATGACTATGCTCGGGATTGTGACCAATGTCAAAGACAAGGGAATATCTCACGCAGACACAAACTTCCTATGACAACTATACTTGAGCTCGAATTGTTTGATGTATGGGGAATTGATTTTATGGGCCCCTTTGTGTGCTCATATGGGATGAAATACATTTTGGTAGCTGTTGGCTATGTTCCTAAGTGGGTGGAGGCAATTGTGCTTCCCAATAATGAAGGAAGAAGTGTCACGACATTCTTGAAAAAGAACATATTTTCACAATTTGGTAAACCCCAAGTAATCATTAGTGATGGAGGATCCCACTTCTGTAATCGACTTTTCAAAACCTTACTTGAAAAATATGGTGTCAAACATAAGGTTGTAACACCTTACCATCCTCAGACGAGCGGGCAAGTTGAAGTGTCAAATCGTGAGATTAAGTCTATTTTGGCAAAGGCAGTGAATGCCAATAGGACTGAATGGGCAAGAAGATTGGATGATGCATTATGGTTATATCGAACTACATTCAAAACATTGATTGGCGCCTCACTATATCATTTAGGGTTTCGAAAATCCTGCCATTTGCATGTCGAACTTGAATATAAGGCATTATGGGCATTAAAGAGGTTAAATCTAAACTAGAGTGAAGCGGCTAAATTGAGGTTAGACCAGATGAATGAGTTGGATGAATTTTATCTCCGGACTTATGAAAGTTTAGCACTGTATAAAGAGAAAATGAAATTATATCATGATCGGAGGATTGAGCGACGAGAGTTTTACCCGGGAGATTTGGTACTGCTCTATAACTCCAGGCTTTACCTTTTTCCTGGAAAACTGCGGTCTAAATGGTCTGGACCATTCACTGTTGTTAGGGTGTTCGCTCATGGAGCAATCGAGCTGAAAGGTGATGATAATGTTCTATTCAAGGTAAATGGGAAGCGTGTAAAGCACAATGTGGGAATCACGGAAAAAATAAGGACATGTTAGGAGCTTAATCTTGATGAAGTCTGAGTAGTTAATTTATCCATGTCGTGTCGCGACATTAAATCAGCAGCTTCATGGGAGGCAATCCATGGGCTGGTTGGCGCAGCCTGAGTATCCAATTTAGCCATGTTGTGCAGCGACGTTAAATCAGGTGCTGCTTGGGAGGCAACCCAAGTTCTGATTTGGTTGTGACCTGATCATTGGAGGATAAGTTAGCTGGAATTTACAATATTAAACAGAATATGTTCAGTACAACCCACGACACTGATTCACGCGACGTAAGTTCATCCACGTAACGTGGGTTGGTACCGTAGAAGTCAGAGAAAATTTTACACCTGCAGAGCCTGACCTACGCCAGGGACCCACGTGACGTAGGTCAACCCATTGGTACCGTGGAAATCAGAGAAGATTTTATAACTACTGAACTTTAACTACGCCAGTGACTCACATGCCGTAGGTCAACCCACGTCACGTGGGTTGGTGCTGTAAAAATCAAAGACCAATTTAAACCCGATATCTGACCCGACTCAACTATATTTATTTCGGTACACCATAAACCCGACCTCAAATCCGAAATAAACCCTCTCAAATCCAAATCCTAACATAAACCCTATTTTAAAAAAATTCATCAAATTACCCACTTGAAATCACTCTCCTCTCAAATTCTCATATACCAAATCCGAAATTCATTAAATCCTAACCACCAATTAGCCAAAAATCATAAACCCCAAAATACCAAAATTTCCCAAACCTTAGAACCCCAAAACCCGAACCAAATCCGACCTAAAACCCAAAATACGACCCATTTGATCCGAAATGCCGCCAAAATTTTACCCCAAACGCGGAGATATGGGTTCATCTTTGAGAATCTACACTAAAAACCCTGAATTTATGACTAGGTTGCGCGATGAACCTTTGGGGTCAAATAAAAGTGGATCGGAGGAGGTGTTTGAGATTTCTCATGATTCTGCACTTGTACCTCGTACCACGATGCTACAAACTAGGGCACAAGCTGCTGCCCAGGCTGCACATCAGCCTACTTCACAGCCCCCAAGTCTTTTGATTCCTCTCCCCAGTCTAAAAAGGGGGAGGATGCTTCAAAAACCGGTGATGAATAGGAGGTTGATGTATCTGGGTCTGAGGAGAATACTGAGAGCACGAATTATCTCGAGGTTGATGTATCTGGGTCTGAGGAGAATACTGAGGGTACAGATGATGCCGAGTTTGATGTATCTGGGTCTGAGGAAAATGCTGAAGGTCCGGATGATTTGGCGGTCAAGGCGAAAACATCTATTTCTGGCACTGGTGGTCAAAACTCCATGACTTCCTCACAGAGATAGGTGGCTGCACAGCGGGTCGAAGTTGCGATTCGAAGGGAAAACAAACGATGGTGTGTTCAGGGTATGAGGGCCATTTATGACAGGGATACCGAACTTACTGAGCGGGGCGTGTGTAGACGAAGTATCACTGAGGAGCCCCGGTATTGGCTAGGTGAGTTAAAGGCATTACCCGAGATTAAGTCAGTATTTGATCATTATGGATTCGGGTGGATGATGGAGCCTCCTGGTCACTATAGCCCAGAGTTGGTCCGTGAGTTTTATGCTTCCTATGCTACTTCTATTACATTGATCACACCAAATGAGCAGTGATATCGGGACCAACCACCATTGACTCACACTTTGGTTTGGGAGACCAGAGTAGACATCTCTGAGCAGACGATCCACAGGTTTTTATTTGGTGCTGAACATCCATTTCCAGCTAGCATTACAGAATTTAAGCACCATATGGAGACTATAAGAAATAGGGCTAAAATGAGGGACGCCGATTAATGGTTGGAGTTACTATGGTGGATTGTGGGATATATAGCGGAGGATGGTGTGGATGCTGGTTGGGTATCTGGGAAGCTATACATTAAGAAGTCCCCGCTTTACTTTGTTGGACGATTTTGGTGGTCTATTGTGAGGCACCGTCTGGGTTCCACAAATGCTGATAATTCACTTACTCTTGACTGGGCTGTTTTGGTAGCAAGCATCATCACCGGATATGACATCAATATTGCCCGCTACATCATTAGGGACATTCATGAGTGTTCCTTTAGAGATTTTACCAGCATCCCTTTCCCCTGTCTGATTCAGGGCTTATGTGTTAGTGCTGGTGTGGTCACAATGCCTGCAGTAGATCATCATATTGAGGTGACCCGCATTATCGATATAGGGTTGATGCAGCAGTGGGGAGCTCACCGAGCAACACTTCTGTCATTCCACCTATGCCTGTTCCAGCCCCAATGAGGTTGGCTTTTGAGGTGGATTTGTTTGCTGACACGGAGCCTACTATTGATAGAGGCAAGCGACCACGTAATTCGGAGGATCAAACTGATAGTGGTGACGAGTTCGAGGGTGATTTTCGGAGAGCGATTAAGGCCTCTAGAGTAAAGTACTATGCTAGTCAGATTTCTCAGGAGCAAAGGGCACGGGGTGCATCCACTAGTCAGGTACCCACTACGCAGAACACACCTAACAGTGAGCCCAGAGAACATGTAGATGATCTTGCTATGGACGGGCCCACATCCGGTGCCTAGGGCGCTGCAGGTATGTCTTCACTCCCTTACACTTATGATATTGATAGCTGTGCACTAGGGACAGTGCACCATTTTTAGTTGGGGGTGGGGGTATACCACCACTTGGGGGGTTTTGTTGCGGTGTTTTCTTTTCCCCCAAGTGTGTTATCATAGTAGAATCGGCGTGGTTAGGTTTTTATATTATTATGTGTATTCGTGTTTAATTAGGAGGAAAATAATGGAACCTTAGTGCAGTCTAGTTTTGAACATGTTTTTGATGTTGTTTGTGATTTCTTAAAGGATACCCCTCCTGAAAATTTTTGTTGTGTGTGTAGTATGTTAGTTGTGACAGCTGTTGGATCTTGTTATGGCGTTAGTATTATAGGCAACATGACTGTAGCTAGAAATACATGAACTGGATAGGTAGTAGTTGATAGTGTAACCCTGTGTTATGTGTGTGTGAGGTCATTACCTAGTTCACTTTGTGCGTGCGATCCAGAACTTGCCCAGTTAGTCTTGCCTAGGTTATAGGATAGTGGTTAGGAAAGGATCATAGGCCGTTCTTGAATAAGTCCACTTTTAGCCTAAATGCCTGACCAAATAAAGTTAATGTCCCTTGATCCCGAGTTTGAGCCTTAATTGCCTTGTTTCTTTCATTATCCTAGGCACCTTCCCATTTCGACATACAATGAACCTGTCTTGACCCTAGTCCCTCCTTGGACATTGTGTACCTCAACTCAGGCAAATCGCCAAAGTTGAAGGTGGCTATTATAAGGGTGCGTAGTTTAACTTGGGTATGAAAAAGGGGTTAGTAAAAGAAAAAGAGAACAAATTTGGGTGTGAAAAAAAAATGAGTGAAATAAATAGAAATTGCAAAAAGAAAAAAAAAGTGTGTTTTAAAAGTATGAAGAAAATCACATCCAAAATCTGAAAATAAATGAAGGAGAATAAGGGAGAATAAAATGAGAATGGTTGGAAAGTGGAGCAAAAAATAGTGTAGTGTCAAGGAGGGTTGAGTCACCATATCCATATGTATCATACCCGTCCCCAATCCTACATTACAAGCCGATGAAAGTCCTATAGTGATCCTAGTCCAACTATCCAAAAAACTAAGGCATAGAAAATAAGGTCAAGCCTATGGTATTTCACGCACATTGGTTGAACTTCTTTGTTAGAGAGAGTGTTTTGACCTAGTCCCTACTCTGATATTCATTGGTGTACTGTGAATGTATGGGACTTCTTTGTTGTGAGAGTACATGGGTTGCATTGTTAGCTGCTAGTTGTTCAGATAATGTCATTTTCATATATGCTTAGTTGTGTGTTCATAATCTGATGTCATCACTTGATCCCTTTTGTGTCATGATAATATGCTGCATGTATACACACGGTGATTTTGATTTGCAAATAGGAGGGATAGGAAAATTTTTGGTACCAAGAGCAATAAGTGGACTGCCGTAGGTCTCTTAGGTTTCTCTTAGTTAAGCATCGTATGTGTTTGTTTGGTTTGGTTTGCCTGAGGACATGCAAACATTCTAAGTTGAGGGTGTTGATGTGTCATGATCTCATGGCACTTTCGATGCTTAAAATAAGGAAAACATGCAATAACTTGGGTATGTTTTGTTGGTATGATGTGTTTTCTATCTTACTTTGCAGATAAATAGGTTTTTGGAGGCAAAATGATCAACAAGGAAGAATCATGCTCGAAAACAGAGTATCTGAAGATGAAAGAACCAGGTCCTGCACCAGAGGAGTGACCCACGACAAGACCCATGTCACGTGAGTCAACCTACGTGGTGTGGGTCTGTGCCGTAGGTCGACTCCCGCAGCTAGTTGAGGCAGACTGATTTCCACGACAGGACCCACGTGACGTGACTTGGTTCCATGACACCAAGTCATGGTACCGTGGAAACTTGCCGACTCTGTTTTCCTGTCTTGTTTGGGATAGGATTCACCTTGTATCTATAAATACCCCTTTATTGTCCTATGTTTAGGAGTTAGTCAGTACATTGTTTTGAGAGACATTTTTCATTGTTTTTGAGTTCATAAACATATTATTGATTTTGTAATCTTGGAACATCAATTCTAGGGTTTTATTAATATTGAGATTTTAGAGTTTTCTTCTTTATTGTGAGTTTACAATTATGTTTTCATCTTCGAATTCTTCTTGTGTTCTTGCAATTATGAGTAGCTAAACCATTAACTAGGGTTGTGTGAACCATGAGGAATTAACAAAATGGGTTAAGTGAAAAGCAGTTCTGAACCGTTGGGAATGCATGTATTGTTATTACCTTCATTATAATTGATTTTCTAATGGTTGCAAAAGTTAGAAACTTGCCCGTATTCTAGATTTTCTCGAGAGAGAGGTAGAGATTGGGAACAAGGAATAACAACAGAGATTTGAAGCTATCAATCTTCATCTAATAACTTGAGCCATAACAAGGATAGTTATCTGAGATCCAGGACAAGGGTTAGTAGTGCTACACTTGGAGACCGAGAGGAGAAGAGTGAAATTCATCTAACCAAGGTTGAGAGACGTTTAGATGAACATTTCTTGTTAGATCTTACATGCAACGCAGCGGGATAGTTTTGCTAGCATAAGTAACCAGTGGTTAAGCAATCATTGGGGATCACAGTCCTAGTGTATTTCTCATATTGTTTACAAATCCAAAAACCAGCAATCGTTACTGTTACCACTTATTCACAAAACAAACCCCCCAGTTTTACTTACTTGCCAATTACTCAGACTAACATTCTACATAATTTCATCCTATTCCCTGTAGGATCGACCCCAACCTAGTTGGGTTCTATATTTTATACAACGACCGCATTGTACTTTTCTAGAGGTATATTTTGGGCGACATCAACAAACCGACCTAGAGGCACTGAGGTAATACCGTTTCACTCTATGACTGGCACATTTGGAAACTAAAACTGGACTAATTTGTTTCTACTATCAATTGAGGCATAGCAAGAGTGGAGCCAATCCATTCCAAGAATAATATTAAAATTCGTCATGTCTAACTCTACAAGATCGACTAAAGTGACTTTCTTGGAAACTCTGACTGGGCAATTTCTGTATACCCGTCTAGCTATGACTGAATCACAGACTGGAGTAGAGACTGAGAAGGGTTCTGTGAGTATTTTGGGACTGAAACCAAAGTCTACTGCTATATAGGGAATCATGAAGGAAAGTGTGGCTCCGGGATCTAACAATGCATAGACATGAACATGAAAGACATGTAACGTACCAGTGACCACATCAGGAGAACCCTCCTGATCCTATCGAGTCTGAAGGGCATAGAACTTGTTCTGATGTTTTTCGACAGCTACACTAGATGAGGCACCCTGCTGAGTCGGGTGACCTGCTGGTGCTGCTGAAGAGTTAGACTGACTTTACTGATGAGCATCCCTACCTCTCTGTGAAACCACTGTACATTCCCTCAATCTGTGTCCTGGTTTTCCAAACCAAAAATAAGCATCACTACCAGCCATACACTCACCCTTGTGGTTCTTACCACACTTTCTGCAAACCAGGTTAGTACGACTACTATTCACTTTACCCTGGGACTTAGAGCCTGGTGTTCTATCTTGATTATCTTGCCTAAACTTGGGCACTGGAGCACTAGTAGAATATGGGGCTGGTGCTGAAGATTTCTGGTGGAACTGAGAACGATTACCATTATCTGACCTCTGCTGAGAGAAATTAAAGTTACCTATACTGGCCTTCTTACTCTCCCTTTCCTTCTTCTTGATTTTCTCTTCTTCAATCTGTTGAGCATGAACCATCAACCTAGAGATTTCCATCTCCTTAACCAATATAGAAGTTCTAACTCTTTGACCACATCCTCAGAAACACTAGACACATACTTTTGTGGGATCTGGAGTCAATAACCATTGTCGGTACATACTTAGCCAGTTGAGTAAACTAAGAGAATACTCTTTCACACTCATGTTACCCTACTTCAGATTAATGAACTCCTGAACCTTGGCTTCCCTAAACTCAAGTGGTAAGAACCTGTCTAGAAAATCAACAACAAACTCATCCCATTCTACCAGTTCTGCATCTGCACCTCTATCCTTCTTTCACTTCTTGAACCAAGTGTGAGCTACTCCTTTCAACTGATAAGCAACCAAGTCAGCACTCTTAACTGGAGTGACACCCATAATCTCAGTAACCTTCTAAATTCCATCAAGAAACTCTTACGGATCTTCCTCAATCTTAGAACCATGGAACTCAGGAGGATTCATCAGAGTGAAGTCTCGTACTCTGGCTGCTGCTGTATTCACTGCCGGGTTAGCTGGTGCCACAACCTGTTGGTTGTTCTAGGTGGTCATGGACTGGGCTAACGCTGTGAAAGCAGCCCTAAATTTGGCATGAGAGACTTGCTCATTCAAAGGGTCCGCTGGAACTAGTGGTGCTTGTTGGTCCCCGTTCCTGTAACCATTTGCATTTTTATTTCTCCTTCTGTCGGTTCTTTTAGGAGACATTTTCTGTAAATGCATTAAGCACGAGTTAGAAGAAGATTTTAATAGATTTCACACTCTATCGTACGATATGAACATGAAAGAAGTGAAGTTTTTCCTAAAATGTTTCATAGCCTCTCACTCATAAGTGTGGCTCACTTCACACCCATGAACAAGACTCTACTTAACGTGGTTTTCAGACACCCTAGGACACCTTAAACCTATGCCCTGATACCAAGTTTGTCACGACCCCGAGACTACCCCCTAGTCGTAACACGGTGCTTAGAGTTACAAGTGACCCGAAGCTAACCCATGGCCTGACATGATACT
This sequence comes from Capsicum rhomboideum, assembly GCA_031232105.1. Taxonomy (NCBI): domain Eukaryota; kingdom Viridiplantae; phylum Streptophyta; class Magnoliopsida; order Solanales; family Solanaceae; genus Capsicum; species Capsicum rhomboideum. Next base: position 165,908,839 of record CP124714.1, read on the forward strand.
ATGAATACTGGAAAAAAAAACTGAATAACATTGTGTCGAAGCTAAAGTCTGAATGATATATGAATAATCAAACCCAAATGTCAATGTTTAAAAACAAAATGGAAATCACTGATCATAACATAAAATTGAACCTCTAATGTGTGTCTGAAAGCCTCTACTAAGACGAGTTGTTGGGACAAGCCCCCAACTAACTCCAACTATCTGAAACTAAAATAATAATGAAAAGAAATACTGATAACTGGTCCTCGGATGATGAGGACTCACCAAAATACTACTGCTGACGTGATACTGAATCGTATTAGCCTCTAGTGGGATGCTGAATGTCAGAACCTATATTATAAGACAATATAGCGCAAAGAAAGTATGCGGTCAGTACTTTGAATGTACTGAGTATGTGAGATAGGAAAATAACTGATATAGGCTGAACATGATGCATGTAACATGATAATATGATGCAAGACCAAGTAATACACATGTACTGTATGATAAGCTGAACAACTGACTACAAGGTCATGTAAGTATCTGAATCTGAACTATGAGCTGTGGACTGTGGGAGCTACCATGAATCGATATACCCCAATCTGAGCTAACCAGGAGCCAACCTGTAACCCCAGCTAGAAGGGTGTTTAGTACCTTGCCAGGGGTACGAACATTGAGTGATGTAGATCCACTAAATTGATGTCCTAAAGGACTAAAGTGTCAAACCTGGTCTGACGGGTAACCCTTTAGAACCTACGGTGGCGCCGTAGTTCTTAGATTTAGGGACTTCTACTAAAGGTCTCAGCCTAACTGATGGGCGAGCTTTCATCCCTACATCCGTTCGGTGCTAAGTACTACTCCCAACTGAATGACACTGATAACTGAAATGCTCAATAATAGTAATTTCTGAAGACTGAAAATAAATGCATTATCTGAGAGCATTCAAAACATGTAAACTAGGGGATATAATACTCATAAGTATATGCATGAAATCCTAGGTCATCAGGTGTTCATAACCTACCATCTCTAAAGAATTCAACTATTATGATAATTCCATAAACTGAGTGAATTTAGGAATTTAATAACTCAAGTCCAACAATCATGGACTCAATGAGATCAAGGAACTGGAATATCAAGAAATTTACAACATTCATGAACCCTAAGCTCTGAGGAAGGAATTAACCTGAGAAATTGAGTTAACTTTGGGACTCAATGGGTGAAAGTAGACCCATTGATAAAATTTCACTTACCTGGAGATGAAAACCCTAGAGAAATCTTTTAAATTGGAAGCTTGTAGAAGATGAACCCTAGTTGCCCTGAAGAAGAGAAATCACCTCTTTTCTCTGTAAATGCTAAGTATCGAATGTTTTTCTGAGTAATGAGGGCTTAGGGTAATATTGAACTTAATAATTATCCTTGGGGTAGCTTAAACTACATAGTTTAGGGGTTTAAAAAGTGGGAAAAGACTGGAATGATCCATATAAAACGTAACTGAAAAAGCTGCTGGAAGGGACGTATGAGACCTTCCCATGATCTTGGGACCCACCTACGATCGTGGGTGGTATTCGTGGTTGGGTGGATGATTTGGGGCTCTCTAGACTCCATCAGTCCAGCCTTGGTACGATCGTGGGACACACCTACGATCGTACCTTGGTTCGTAGGTTGTAGGTTCCAACCGAAACAACTTTAGAAGTCAAGATCGTACCTAAGATCGTGGTTTCTAACCATGGTTGTGGTTTTATATCGTGGTTGGAACGTATACTTGTCAACTTTCAGGTTTTCTGGGCTGTTTCATGCCGACGAGACCATTGTATGGTCGTACAATGTAACCACGGTCGTACCTATGCTCGTAGGTTCTCATTGCTGGACAGTGCTTCACTAAAATGTCCATAACTCTTAGCTCCGGCATCGGATTAACTCGAAAATGGATGCGTTGGAAAGCTAATTCAAATATCTATCATTTGGTGGGTCTTGACCTCAAAAATTATTCAGAATCTAGGAGTTATACTTAGTTGAAGTTGACTAAGTGAGATTCTTCACAAGAAATCAATCGGTAAGGAGTGTTTCAACTTGGCTATGAGCTAGGAGTTACTTGTAGCCTTAATACATGTCTAAATCACTTCTCATACTACTAAAACATGATATTTGATTTTACATGTACTTGAAGCATGGTTCTAATCTTAGCTTGGATTTTCGGGGTGTTACAATAACTGTTTAAGGTTCTTTAGCAGAGAAACAGAAAGAATTGTTCCGATGGCTGTGTCAGTGCAGTGGAGCTCCTCCAAACCAATTAAAAGTCATCAAGTGTTTTCAGACAGTTCAACCTAAAAATACTTCTTCGAAGACTCTCAAGACTCTTGCAGTAGCTTAGATTTATCACACCAACTTCTGACAGGTTTTCAATTGATGCGGGCAGTTCACTCAAAGCAGTCGCTCCCAAATACAGTTCTGCTGAACGATTCATTTTCCCTTCTTTATGCTGGAAATGATTTGAGTTTTACGCAGCCTGATAGGATAAAAACCTCAAGCTTTTCCAATCGAATGCTCTTTGCAAGGGTCTTTAAATTTCTGCAGTTCTTCGGATTCAGCAAGACTAGCCTTCCAAGATCTCCAAAAGAAAAATTGATTTCAACCAAACTTGTGCACTCTTCAAGAACCAGTCTTTCAAGATTAGGGGTCCAAAGGTTTCTAGAACTTCTTACTTGGCATGCTACCGGGGGAGGTTGAGCCAATTCCTGAGCTTGCCTTTGTGTTCAGCTGGCAAAGCATAAACTTTCAATCGCGTTGAAGTAACACGGAACATGGAATACTTCATGAAAAAACGGAGGCAAAGCTAGAAAAAAGAAGATATACTTTAAATGGACAAACGATGTAGCAATATCTGCACCCAATCCGCAGCCTAAGCAGCAGCAAAAACTACACCAAAACTGCTACCAAAACTGGATAAAAATCGTAGCAAAAAACTACACCAGAAACTTGACCAAAACTGCAGCACCAAACCAACAACCAAAACTACAACGTCTAAAACTGCTGCTAAAACTGGAACAAAATTCCACTAAAAACTGCATCAAAGAAACAGAAAAAACTAGACCAAAAACTGGTCTAACATAGCAGCAAAAATGGGACCAACGTTATCGCGAAACAACATAAAAAACAGAGCAAAAACTGATAACCAAACTAAACAAGTGCATCAATTACCATTCTGATTTCTGATAATATGAAGGAAAAAAAAGAACACAATACAGCCATAGAATTGATGCACAAGCAACAATCATTGTACTAATCATTTTCACTATAAAATTTTAATGTGAAAATATTTGTTGTCTAAATCATATTAACCTACCAAAAAAATTAAGCACATCAATTTTAAATGTTAGGTAATTAGTGTGGATTCTAGAGCGACTACAAACTCGTAAAACCTAATCATAACTTACACAAATGAAAAAATGTCATAATATAAAACCTTTAACTCGCTAACACTATTAAACATGTATAAATTCCTTAAAAATATTCTCGTACACTTGAGTTAAAAATATTCTTGTACACTTGATATGGTACATTATAAATATCTATAATGATACAACGAATTTTGTGTCTCTTTTATTCGTTTAACGACATGACAAGATAAGAAAAAGGAAGAAGACCATTTTCAAGTGGTTAGCCAAACCTGATGAAGGTAAAACCATCAGTGATCCTATTACTTCACCGAATAGCAGGATATAGGTTGGCTGGAAATCAGTACTAGTAGATGTCTCAATTCTATTAGCCACTAGTCAATTTATTCATTGTCAAATTATAATTAAGAAAACCATATTTCCCTGCTCTATCACCTTTGTTTATGGACTACACACTATACTGGAAAGGAAGGATATGTGGAATACTTTGAGAATCATTCATTTACTTTGAAATGGCTTTGGCTAACTCTGGGAGACTACGACAAAGTAAATGATGCTCCTGTGCACATTTCAGAAACTGTGAATCTTCAGGCTTGTGTCGACGATTTGGGACTGCACAACTTACTAGAAGAAGATGTCAATATTCTTGGTGCAATAAAAGAGATCTCATAGACAAAATTTAGCCATATTTATTGAGTTTTCTGATCACTCGCCAATACTACTTAATATTGAAACATCCTTACAAAGGGTTAAGAGACCTTATAGACTACTCACTGTCCTCTTGGAAAAGGAGAATTATCAACAAGTTTTTTAGGAGGCCTGGAAGCAACGTATACCCTTATGTCATATGTACATGATATGGAGGAAACAAAAGAATATTGAGCTTGGGACTAGCAACTTTTCTAGGGAATGCTCAAGTTTGGAGGTTCGATTGAACTTTGAGGGATAAATCTTTTGCAAGTATATTTCCTCTCTGTGTAAAAATTGTTGATGTTAGAGATTTAATATGATAGATAAAGTTAATATTATGTGATATAAGTATCAATGAATACTTTTGAAACTTACACAAACTAATTCTACATGATACATGTCACTCAATTATATACTCGCTTAAAAAAAGCTAATGCAAAAAAGGTAGGAATGTGTTCCATTAAAGTTCCTTGAAGTCACAAAGTCGGATAGATCTATGATGTTGTGAGAATGAGATGCATGTAATCTCCATAATTAAGGAATCAAAAACATTTGTTTGTAAGAGATATATTTCCTCCTATTCCTGCATTGCCAGTCTCTTTATGGAAGCTGCCATCTGAGTTGATTTTGATCATGCCAGAACTAGGCATACTCCAGTTCACAATGGTGCATCTCATAACCGGCCTCAATTTCTCAATATTGCTGCATATATTTGGCAAACTTTATGCAATCTCAATGCTTGGGAAAGAATCATAAAGGAGAGGCTTTCATGTTCCAGATGCAAGACATGACCATTTTGTGCAGGTTAAAATTGTTCCTGTCTCCATACTTACATGCGGACCACGACTTCCCAACATAACATCACAGGAACTGCCTGAAGAATGAGTTTGTGCTCTCTATTATTAGTTTTCAGATTCCACCATCCATCAAGGATACCTCGTAGGTGAATATGTTGATGAGTAGTGCCCAAAGGAGCACCCATAGCCCTCCATATGTTGTCAGCTGCCTCACCTTCCACAAAAACATGCTGTATAGTCTCCTTTTGAGGCACTGCACAGCAAATGCAATCCGTATCCTCATTATTTCCAAATCTTGTTCTAGTCTCACTGAAGGGATGTTTGCAAAAAAAACATTCTCCAACAAAGGAAAGATTGTTTGAATGGTATGGATTTATGCCAGATGTTAGTGATGGTGTTGTTGACTTGTCTATGTTGTGAGATATGAAAAGTCCATTTTCTTTTATTCATATATCCATTAAGCATATAATCAAGTAAGAATAGATGATGTAATGTGATGCAATGCAATGAGATGATATGCCCCACACACCAAATACTCTGTCAATGGTATATACAAGATACTTCTAAAAAAACTTTGGGTGATCGTGACTCAAAGGGACTCGCAAGGTCCCTATACCAACACAGATGGTCTACATGCCATGCAGATGATTTCAACAAACTATCACAAGGCATACAATCCCCAGTACATATGATCTCCACATTCTCAACTCAAAAACATAAAACGATTGCAGCACATACAATCTCCATGTCCTATCAATTATTTTGGATTTATTTCTATTTGATTGGTTTAATTTTATGTTTACTATTAGTTATAGTTTTGTTATTTTTAATTTTACGAGGCTAATAATTCACTATAGTTAAGTTATATATTATAAGGATATAATGTGTAATAAATTAATATTTAGTGATAAAAATCTCTTTACTCAATAATATAGATGAATTTTATTTCTTATTTTGTGAAGTAATTTTATGAATTAATCAACAAAATTGAATATCATTGCACAAAACACAAAATCTTTCAAAAAATTAGGATGAAAGAAATTGAACATGGCAAGAAGAAAAGATAATAAATTTTCACGATTTTTATTCTTAAATGCTTTTCCATCGCACTGGTATTATTTTAGTACTGAATAAAAGAGATGGATATTTTAATATCATAATAAAAATTCTAAATTATAATATAAAAAGACAAACACGACAAACATAATGAGATTCAGATGGTCCAGCATCAGAATCAGAAGAGAATTTTCCCTAGACCCAAAAGGAGCCTAAACAGCTGCACTGGGGTTATTGGGGAATTCAACAAGATGCTCATTTTGGATGAGAGCCAATTGTCTTTTTGCTTCTTGTAACTTGGCCTCCAAGATCTCCGCCACTACTTGAAGTTGATGCAGGCTAAGTTGTTCATATGGAACATTCAGCCACGACTCTTGAAATTCTGTTTCAACGTTAGGAACATCACTGTTAGGTGAAGGATTTGTTCCAGCCATTATTAAACCTTTAGTTTGAGAAAATAAGAAAGAGTGATGTTGGGTTTCACTATCAAGGATATATTTATAGTGATAAAAATCATCACATAGTTTGATGGAAATGAACTCAAATAACAAAAAGGTAAAAAAATAATTATGTTGCTTTCTTTTTTTCAAAGGATTTGACCAAATCTCATAATATTAATTGAGTTTCCTTTTTTTCTTTTTGTATTGTTGCCAATTTGTAAGGATTATAATAACACAGTCAATATTTTTCCTAATTAGTATTGTGTTAGTGGATTTTTGAAAAACAAAATTTGTGTCAATCTTTGATGGAATATCTCATAGTAAGTTCATACGTAAAATGATCATTATTTATGAGGTAAAAATATTTTTTCAATTGTATTTATATATTTTATAAATTTGCTCTTGTTCAAAAATGCACATGTTTTTGGTAGTCATTCTTAGTAAAAGTCTTCCATTATAAGTTTTAACAATGTGAAATTATTTATTGTCTAACTTATAGTAACATATTAAAAAAAAATGTAACACCCCGTACTTTTATAACCTCACTTGATACCTTGGGATCATATCTACATAGGTGTTGAGATGCCATGCATATGTGTTTTATAGTGTCATTGGTGAAACATTTGATATCGGACTTAACATGTGCGATTAGATCTTCGTAGGAGGTGTGTTGTGATTTCGTGGAGCATTTGGGTAAGAACCCGTACACATTCTAACCTCATTTGGTGACTTTAAGTCATGTTTACTTGATGGTTAAGTTCACTAAGTAAGTATTTTGTAGTGTTTTGATAAGGGATTGGACGATACGTAAACATTGGATAAGTGGCCGGAAATTTCAGCAAAGTGCTGAAACTTGCGCCACTACCCTGTTTCAGGGGTGTGGCGCAAGCCACCTGCAGCCAAGAAGTTCAGAGGAGGCTGCAAACTTGCGCCACTACCCTGTTTCAGGGGTGTGGCGGAAGGCACAACAAATATGCCCTTCCGGAGTCGTTTCGTAACGCAATTCTACGACGATTTCTAAATGGTTTCTTTTGGTTCTTTGGAGTTATTTGAGCATTGTTAAAGATTCAAACACTTCAATATACTCCTACATACTCCTACATGATCAAATCATGAAATGTGAATAGTGATCTAAAATGTCCAATGAAACCAAGGGCGACTAGAATGCCTATTTTTGCGATCGAAAGGACGAATGAGACTTTTAAGAGAATATTGTCGTGACATTATGGAATTATGTAAACATGAGATATATGGTGAATAATACATGGAAGTTAATGGGTTACATGGATATGTGTTATTGGGCCCAATTTGAGGCCCAAAATAGAATAAAATACATGGGCCCAAAGGCAAAAGTGATCCATTCTTCCAATATTTGACCAATTGAACATATCACTTAATGCCACATGTGGCTAAGGAGGATCTTGGGTATATATAAAGTCCCCAACATCAGATTTTATTCCAAAGGACTCTCATAACTTTTGGATAATATCACAAACATTTCTTTCATTTCCAAACCCTAAGGTAAATACTTTCTTTGGACTCCTTGGACAAGATCAACATATTCCAAGCCTTGGTAAGTATTTATCCTCATGGATTAACATATTATATGCATCGGAGATTATATATATTATGCTAGTTGTGTTGGCAAGGTGATGAATAGTGTATTTTGCCTTTGGTGAAAGATGTGTCATCTTGGTAATTTGAACTTGAATTAGGCCTTGTGCCTTTGATGAAAAAGCATGGTATGGACAAAATATGAACATGTATGGTGTTATTTTTGGTATTAAACTGGTTCTTGTCTATAAGTGGAAATTGTGGGATTTTGGCCGATATGTGTTATGAGTTGTATTAAGGTACTTTGATGGATTATTTGTGATGTGTTATGGATAAGAAAGTGTAAAGGAGAAGTATTGTGGTGAAATGTATTGATTTTCATGTATTGGTTAATGTTGGGAATATTATGGAATTTTGGAATAATAGTATGATCCATGGTTTTGTCGAGGGGAAATGACATGTTTAACGGCAAACATGTAACTCATTGACATTGTATACATTTGTAACGTAATTGGTGGTTAATGTGAATTTCGTTATGTATTTATGTTGTAGAGTGATACATAAAGAAGGAGAGGGATTATTGTTGTCTACGCATCGAAGGTTGTATATTCGTATTGCGAATCCAAGGTATGTAAGGTTACTATGTCCGTATCTTTCTGCGGCAAATAGTGTCCATATTGACATATCACTAGTCCTATCCCGAAATGTGCTAAGGTATCCGAATATTTTCTACTCATGGATCATTTGTGAATCTCATGTCTCATATTCATGGTTAATGTTCCGAAAGCTCAAATAAGGTTACGTTCCAATATTCCAATAGTGCCTATACTTGTGTCTCTTGTTCATGGATTATTGTCACATGGTTCCAATGGTATCATGGTGCTAGTAATGTTATATTTCTCATGATGTCTATTCACATGTCTTTCACTCATTGGTTAATGATTCAAAGTTTCCAACAATGTTATGTTCTAAAGTTCCAAAGTAATGTTATGACTATCCAAGTATCAATCTCAAAGTAAAGATCAAAGTAATGCAAATGTGGTCAATGATCAAGTATGGGTGGCAAGTCTAGGGGCATAAGCCTAGCTCGACTCGATCCCGATGTATTGATTTATGGGTGGCAAGTCTAGGGGCGTAAGCCTAGCTCGACTCGATCCAGATGTATTGATTTATGGGTGGCAAGTCTAGGGGCATAAGCCTAGCTCGACTCGATCCCAATATGATGTTATGATATGAAAAGACCCACTGATCAGTAGGGGCCCGGGTACATTGTTATCATTGAGCATTGAGATAAAGAAAGCAAATAAAGTAATGAAAGCAATCCACATGGTTTCCCAAAATACCAAATGGTGACTTATGCACATTGATTATTCATATGTTTTGAGTTCATTGAAATATTCATGTATTGTACAGTTTCATCTGAGCCTTGCATACTCAGTACTTATTTCGTACTGACCCCTCTCGGGGAATTTACCTTACTTGCTGCAGGCGCAGGTCCCAGTAGGCCTCCTCAGTAGATTGCCAGTGTTAGCGGTTCTTTGGTGAGCTCCAGCTCATTCGGGGCTTCTCCGAGTCAGAGTGTATCTATGTTTTGGTTTTGTACATAATATGTAAAGCGGGGACTTGTCCCGACTTATGGTTCATTTTGGTCAATGCTCTTGTTAGAGGCTTTTGTAGACGGATGTGGGTGTATCAGTGTAAACGACATATGTTGTTTTGACTGGATGGCCTCAACGGCCAAGTTTCATATGTATGTATAAATATGCCCCATGTTTTTCTTTATTCGTCTTTCATGTTCTTATACAATGGTGGGTATGATTATGAGATGCATATGAATGATTGAACATAGGCAAAGGTTGGTTCTCTCGGGCCTTATCGGCTACGGGTGTCAATCATGTCTCGATCGGATTCGGGGCGTGACAAAAAATTAAGCACTTATTCTAAGGTAATTAGTGTGGAGAGAGAGTTTACAAACTCGTAAAATTTAATCGTAACTTATGACAAGTGAAAATAATATTTTAATATAAAATCATATACAGTAACACAATTAAATATGTATAAACTCCTTTAAAATGTTCTCCTACATTTGATGTGATACATTGTAAAATTCTTGTATAATTGTTGAATAAAGAGGAAGAAGGTGCAGTTCAAAGACTAAGCTAGCCCATTAAGCTAAGTAAGGCCAATGTGAAATCAGATTAGTAGTCCATGAAATATCAGTTAGAGTAGTTAGTTACATTAGTTAAGTATAAATACTCCCTCTGTACATATGACCGTTAAGAGGTCATTATTTTTTCTCTCTCAATGTTCAAATCTCTATCTTTCTCTCGTAACTCAGAGCTTCTTCTTCTCCTTCAATCTTGAGAATCTTGAGTACTGAAGGTACTGTGTTTATGGTATTAGAGTAGCGATCAACGGCCGGTGAAAGTAGACTTTGTTGACGGCAGAATTTTGCTTAAAGCTGCAGAGCTAAGGAAATTTTTCAGGAAAGGAGTTAGGGTTTTTTGGCTATAAATCAAGTAGTTCATCTCTACATTCTGTCAATTGTTAAATTCAATTGAGACGCAAGAGTGCACTTCTGTAGAATTGCTAAATTCAATTGCTGCATAGTTGTAACACAGAGTCAAAAGATTTATCTGCAATTGCTGCAAGTTTATTATCAATTCATCTAAATTTGTATGGAATTTTGTTAATTTCTGGAAGTAGTGTGAAATTTGTGAGACTGCAATCGATAATTGAGTAAAATGGACGAGTGCTGGAACTGGAAACATATATAGCACAACAATAGGAAATACAAGTACTACAACAACAGGTCAACGGATAGATTACAATCATCTACTGTATTTGCAGTCAACTGATTTTAGTGAAACTTTGATTATATCATTTCAACTAAAAGGAAATGAGAATTATACAGTGTGGAGTAAATCAATGCGGATAGCATTGTTAAGAAGGAACAAATTAAGGTTAGTTGATGGTACATGTAAAAAAGAATCAGTACCAAAAAATCTAGGATACCAGTGGGAACGTATGAATGCCATTGTGTTGTCATGGCTGATGAACTCTGTGGCAAGCAATCTCATAGAAGGTGTAGTGTATACCACTAATGCACAGGCTGTTTGAGAAGATTTGAGAGAAAGGTTTGAAAAAATTGATGGATCTAGAGCATTCAACATCCATCAAAAAATTGCAACATGTAATCAAGGCACTCAGTCTGTTTCTGCGTACTACACAAGACTTAAACATTCTTGGGATGAATTTGAGTCCATGATCCCAGCTCCTAGTTTCAACTGTGATAGGTCCAAGGATTTTGTCCATTACTTACAGAGCCAAAAACTATATCAGTTTTTGATAGGGCTAAATGAGTCCTATTCACAAGTAAGAAGTCATATTTTACTGATAAGTCCTGTACCAATTGTCAACCAAGCCTCTGCTATGGTAATGAGTGATGAGAATCAGAGAGCAATAGTTGTTGCCTCTAGTGCAGCTGGTCTACTTGGTTTTGTTGCAAGTAAAAGTCAAGGATTACGAGAAGCAGATGCAATAGACATGTATGCTAGAACTGGTACTAATACTGGGAACACAAGGTTCAAAAGGAAATACAATCCCAATGCATTTTGTGATTATTGCAAATTCAAAGGACACTATAAAGTTGACTGTTATCAGCTAAAAGGGTATTCTCAGGATCATCCAAAGTTTGGACAGAAGAGAAACATGAAGCTAGCTACTATCCTGACAAACATGAGCCAAGAAACAACGCTGACAATAGGTATAAGCTCAGAAGAGGGCCAGCTGCCCATAATGCTGTTATACAGGACTGACCTCAGTCAGGTGGTTATGTATATAATCAATATCAGAATCTATCTTATCAAGTGAATACCTATAGGACCACTGCTTCTGTTGGAGCTGGTTATTTGTCAACAAGTCACAGTGATCCTACACTATCAGCTCAACCACAAGGGAATTCGTTCAGATATAGTGAAGGATCAAGATTTACTCAGTCACAGTATGAACATACTGTCAAATACTGGAAAAGGACAATATCAATGATCAGGAATCAAGCTACACAGCCACTACTCACTCTGCTAACATGACAGGTATTTGTAGTGCCCTGACTGTCACCACTAATCCTCCAGAATGGATTATTGACCCAGGGGCTACAAACAATATGACATGATTTATCAATGCTTAACACCAACACACACAGAAAAATAAAAACAAGTAGTTTTACCGAATGGTGAACTAAGTAAGGTGTCTCACATTGGTTCTAGTAGCATCTCATCAAGAACTAAAGTGCACAATGTGTTTTATGTTCCTAAATTTAAATTTAACCTACTATCTGTGGAAAAATTAACTAAGCAATTGAATTACTCAGTTAAGTTTTATCCTGATTTTTGTATCTTTCAGGATCTCTTCACTGGGAAGGTGAAGGAGATTGGTAAATAGCATGAAGGTCTTTACTAGCTTGTTGGACACAGTAATCCTAAAGAACAAAAGATCAATTGTGTCAACATGGTGATCAAAGATGATATTAGCCTCTAGCATAAGAGAATGGGGCATGTCTCATCTGGCACTTTGTCCAAATTACTGTCCTATAAGAATTTTAGTGTAATAGAGTCTGTAAATAAATACACAATATGTCCTTGTGCAAAACAAGCTAGGTTACCTTTTCCTACAAGTATTACTACTTCTGTCAGATATTTTGAACTAATCCATATGGATGTCTGGGGTCCATATAAGACTGCTACTGCTGATGGTTATGTATTGCTTGACTATTGTGGATGACTTTACTTGGTTTACTTGGGTGTTCTTATTAAAATTGAAGTCTGATGTTTTTCTGCATAATAAAAATTTCTTAGCATATGTAAAAACTCAGTATGATGTTACTGTGAAAGTAATAAGAAGTGACAATGGAACAAAATTTGTGAACTCTATGTGTCATGATTTGCTTACTAACTTGGGTATAATTCATCAAAAATCTTGCCCATATACTCTTCAGCAAAATGAGGTAGCTGAGAGAAAACAAAGGCATATTCTTGAAGTAACAATTGCCAAGAGATTTCAGGCTTCTATTTGTTACACCCCGTACTTTTCTAACCTTACTTGATACCTTGGGATCATATCGACATAGGTGTTGAGATGTCATGAAAATGTGTTTTATAATGTCATTGGTGAAACATTTGATATCGGACTTAACATGTGCGATTAGACCTTCGTAGGAGGTGTTTTGTGAATACGTGATGCATTTGGGTGATGCCCCGCACATGTTCTAACCTCATTTGGTGACTTTAAGTCATGTTTACTTTATGGTTAAGATCACTAAGTAATTATTTTGTAGTGTTTTGATAAGGGATTGGACGATACGCAACCATTGGATTAGTGGCCGAAAAATTCAGCAAAGTGCTGAAACTTGCGCCACTACCCTGTTTCAGGGGTGTGGCGCAAGCCACCTGCAGTCTGAAGATTCAGAGAAGGCTGTAAACTTGCGCCACAGCCTGCTTTGCAGCTAGTGGCGCAAGGCACAAAAAATGTGCCTTTCCGGACTCGTTTTGTAACGCAATTCTACGACGCTTCTTGGATGGTTTCTTTTGGTTCTTTGGAGTTCTTTGAGCATTGTTAAAGCTTCAAACACTTCAATACACTCCTACATACTCCTACATGATCAAATCATGAAATGTGAATAGTGATCCAAAATGTCCAATGAAACCAAGGGCGACTAGAATGCCTATTTTTGCGATCGAAAGTACGAATGAGAATCTTTTAAGAGAATATTGTCGTTGTCACGCCCCGAATCCCATCGAGACATGATTGGCACCCGTAGCAGATAAGGCCCGAGAGAACCAACCTGTGCCTATGCTCAATCATATGCATATAATATTCATAACCACCATTGCATAATATTATGAAATACGAATAAAGGAGAACATGGGACATATTTAGGCATACATATGAAACTTGGCCGTTGAGGCCATCCAGTCAAAACAACATGTGTCTTTTACACTATTACACCCACATCGGTCTACAAAACCCTCTAACAAGAGCATTGACCAAAATGAACCATAAGTCGGGACAAGTCCCCGCTTTATACAACATGTACAATACCAAAACATATATACACTTTGACTCGGAGAAGCCCCGAATGAGATGGAGCTCACCAAAGAACCGCTAACACTGGCAGTCTATTGAGGAGGCCTACTGGGACCTGCGCCTGCAGCAAGTAAGGTAAATTCCCCGAGAGGGGTCAGTACGAAATAAGTACTGAGTATGCAAGGCTCAGATGAAACTGTACAACACATGAATATTTCAATGAACTCAAAACATATGAATAATCAATGTGAATAAGTCACCATGTTACGCTTTGGTAACCATGTGGATTGCTTTCATTATTTTCATTACTTTCTTTATCTCAATGCTCACATGTCATTACATATCACAATGTACCCGGGCCCCGACTGATCAGTGGGTCTTTCATATCATATCATTGTGTAGGGATCGAGTCGAGCTAGGCTTATGCCCCTAGACTTGCCACCCATACATCAATGCATCGGGATCGAGTCGAGCTAGGCTTACGCCCTTAGACTTGCCACCCATAAATCCAAACCTCGGGATCGAGTCGAGCTAGGCTTACGCCCCTAGACTTGCCACCCGTACTTGATCATTGACCACATTTGCATTACTTTGTTCATTACTTTGAGATTGATACTTTGATAGTCATAACATTACTTTGAAACTTTGGAACACAACATTGTTGGAAACTTTGAATCATTGACCAATAAGTGAAGGACATGTGAATAAATATCAATGAAAAATATAACATTACTAGCACCATGATACCATTGGAACCATTGGACAATAATCCATGAACAAGAGACACAAGTATAGTCACTATTGAAATATTGGAACATAACCTTATTTGAGCTTTTGGAACATTAACCATGAATATGAGAAATGAGATTTACAATTGATCAATGAGTAGGAAATATATGACAAAGACCATGGATAAGTGCATATGGGATACCTTAGTACATTTCAGAATAGAACTAGAGAAATGTCAATGTGAACACTATTGGCCGTAGAAAGATACGGACAAAGTAACCTTGCATACCTTGGATTCACAATATGAATAGACAACCTTCGATGCGTATACAATGATCCCTCTCCTTCACTCTACAACATACATACATAATGAATTCACGTTAACCACGAATTACTTTACAAATGCATACAATGTCAATGAATTACATGTTTGCCTTTAAACATGTCATTTTCCTTCGACAAAACTATTGATATACCATTCTTCCAAAAATTCCATAAAATTCCCAACATTGACCAATACATGAAAATCAATACATTTCACCACAATACTTCTCCTTTACACTTTCTTATCCATAACACATCACAAATAATCCTTCAAAGCACCTTAATTCAACTCATAACACATATCGGCCAAAATCCCATAATTTTCACTTTTAGCCAAGAACAAATTTAATGCCAAAAATAACACCATACATGTTCATATTTTGTCCATACCATGCTTTTTCATCAAAGGCACAAGGCCTAATTCAAGTTCAAATTACCAAGATGACACATCTTTCACCAAAGGCAAAAATACACTATTCATCACCTTGCCAACCCAACTAGCATAATATACATAATCTCCCATGCATATAATATGTTAATCCATGAGAGTAAACACTTACCAAAGCTTGGAATATGTTGATCTTGTCCAAATATGCCTTAGGGTTTATTTGCTTTAGGGTTTGGAAGAGTAAAGAAATGTTTGTGAAAAATATCCAAAAGGCATGAGAGGCTTTGATGATAAAAAAATCTGATCTTGGGGCCTTTATATAGACCCAAAGTCAAGCTTAGCCTTTTATTTGGCATTTAATATGGTCAAAGTGGAAGAATGGATCTTTTTGCCCTTTGGGCCAATTCTTTCATTTCCATTTTGGGCCTAACTTTGGGCCCAAGAACTCATATCCATGCAACCCATCCAATTTCATGTATTAATCACCATATCTCTCATGTTTACATAATTCCCTAATGTCACGACAATATTCTTTTAAACAATTCTCATTCGTCCTTTCGATCGCAAAAATTGAAATTCTAGTCGCCCTTGGTTTCATTGGACATTTTGGATCACTAGTCACATTTCATGATTTGATCATGTAGGAGTATGTAGGAGTATATTGAAGTTTTTGAATCTTTAACAATGCTCAAATAACTCCAAACAACCAAAAGAAACCATCTAGAAATCGTCGTAGAATTGCGTTACGAAACGAGTCCGGAAAGGGCATAATGTTGTGCCTTGCGCCACACCCCTGAAACAGGGTAGTGGAGCAAGAATGCAGCCTTCTCTGAAGTTTTGGGCTGCAGGTGGCTTGCGCCACACCCCTAAAACAGGGTAGTGGCGCAAGTTTCAGCAAAGTGCTGAAATTTCGGCCACTTATCCAATGTTTACGTATCGTCCAATCCCTTATCAAAACACTATAAAATACTTACTTAGTGATCTTAAACATCAATTAAACATGACTTAAAGTCACCAAATGAGGTTAGAATGTATACGGGGTATCACCCAAATGCTCCACGAAATCACAAAACACCTCCTACGAAGGTCGAATCGCACATGTTAAGTCCGATATCAAATGTTTCACCAATGACACTATAAAACACATATGCATGGCATCTCAACACCTATGTAGGTATGATCCAAGGTATCAAGTGAGGTTATAAAGTACGGGGTGTTACATTCTTCCCCCCTTAGAATCATTCGTCCTCGAATGTTAACAACATTGTCTTATATACAACAAATACATCTTTACTTTAACATACCTATACACATTCACATAATGCTTTTAAATACTTACTTGTTATTATTCCACCTCCGCACTGTGAACTTCTTGGTCCATTTGAAATAGATGGGGATACTTGGATTTCATCTTTTCTTCCGCTTCCCATGTGATCTCCTCTACGTGTTGGTTTCTCCAAAGGACTTTTACGGATGCTACGTCTTTATTTCTCAATCTCTTTACTTGTCGATCTAGGATAGCAATGGGTACCTCTTCATAAGTGAGATCCTCTGTAACTTGAATATCTTCAATTGGAACAATACGAGCTGGATCTCCTATACATTTTCGAAGTATCGACACATGAAATACCGGATGGACTGAGGAAAATTCTTGCGGTAAGGCTAATTCATATGCGACTTGCCCAAATCTTCTAATAACTTCATAGGGGCCTATGTAACGTGGACTCAATTTCCCTTTCTTTCCGAACCGCATTACCCCTTTCATCGGTGACACCTTTAAAAACACCCAATCACCTATGGCAAATTCAAGCCCTCTCCTTCTAACATCGGCATATGACTTGTGACGACTTTGAGCCGTTTGTAACCGTTGTTGGATAACTTTAACTTTCTCCATGGCTTGGTGAACAATATCTGGCCCAAGTAAAGCAGTTTCACCTGCTTCGAACCAGCCGATTGGTGATCTACATTTCCTTCCATACAAGGCTTCATAAGGTGCCATTTTAATACTTGAATGATAGCTATTGTTATATGCAAATTCAATAAGAGGCAAATGGTCATCCCAACTACCTTGAAAATCCAACGTACAAGCTCGTAGCATATCTTCAAGTGTCTGGATAGTACGTTCTGCTTGTCCATCAGTCTGAGGATGGAAAGCCGTACTCAAATTCACCTGAGTACCTAAACTCCGCTGAAAAGATTTCCAAAAGTGTGTTGTGAACTGTGCTCCTCTGTCTGATATGATAGAGAGTGGAATACCATGTAATCGTACTATCTCCTTTACATACAACTTTGCATAATCCTCAGCTGTATAGGTCGTCTTGACCGGTAGAAAATGCGCTGATTTAGTAAGTCGGTCCACTATGACCCATATGGAATCAAACTTCCGCAATGTACGAGGCAAACCCGTAATGAAATCCATATTAATCATATCCCACTTCCAGACTGGAAGATTGATACATTGCATGTAACCTCCCGGTTTCTGATGTTCCACTTTCACCTGATGACAATTTGGGCATTGCGCGACAAATTCTGCAATGTTCTTTTTCATGTTGCCCCACCAATACACTTCTTTCAATTCATGGTACATTTTAGTAGCACCTGGATGAATGGAATAGCGCGAATGGTGTGCCTCTGTCATTATTCGTGTCCTCAGCTCATCTACGTCCGGTACACATATTCTCCCTTGACATTGAAGCACCCCTTCCGGTGTAATATCAAATGCCTTGGTCAAATTCTGCTGCACATTTTCCTTTAGCTGCAATAAAATAGAATCCGCAAATTGCTTTTCTTTCACTTCAGCCATCAGGGAGGATTCTGCTGCATTCTGCACAATAACTCTATCATCTGAGGATTCAATAAGGCGAACTCCCAGGCTGGCTAATTGATTCAAATCTTTGATTATATCACGTTTTTCATTCAATTGACCACTAGTGCTTTCTACTGCCTTACGGCTCAATGCATCAGCTACTACATTTGCTTTGCCTGGGTGATAAAGAATATCAATGTCATAATCTTTTAAAAGCTCTAACCACCTTCGTTGCCTCAAATTGAGTTCCTTCTGCTTAAAAAGATATTGCAGGCTTTTGTGATCCGTATAGATGTCAACGTGAACCCCATATAAATAATGACGCCATATCTTTAAAGCAAAAACTACCGCTGCCAATTCAAGATCATGTGTGGGATAGTTTTTCTCATGTGGCCGCAACTGTCGTGAGGCATATGCTATCACCCTACCATGCTGCATCAACACACATCCGAGACCAATCCCGGAAGCATCACAATACACTGCATAGCCCTCTGTACCCTCAGGAAGTACTAACACTGGTGTGGAAGTCAACTTATCTTTCAATTTTTGAAACCCTCTTTCACATGCATCATTCCATTGAAACTTAATTGCCTTGTGAGTTAACTTTGTTAATGGTGCTGCAATAGACGCAAACCCTTCTACAAATCTCCGATAATAACCTGCCAAACCCAGAAAACTGCGAATCTCTGTGGGTGTCGTAGGTCTTAGCCAGTTTTTCACTGCCTCTATCTTTTGGGTATCAACATGTATGCCTTCATCTGATACAATGTGACCCAAGAACGCGACTGATTTCAACCAAAACTCACATTTGGAGAATTTTGCATACAACTTACGCTCACGGAGAATTTGCAACACTTGCCGTAAGTGATAAGCATGGTCTTCTGGTGATCTTGAATAAACAAGGATGTCATCTATAAATACTGTCACGAACACGTCTAGGAATGGCTTGAACACTCTGTTCATCAAATCCATAAACACAGCCGGTGCATTTGTTAGCCCAAATGACATAACTAAAAATTCATAATGGCCATACCGTGTTCGAAAAGCTGTCTTGGGTACATCCTCCTCTCTAACTCTGACTTGATGGTAACCCGATCTCAAGTCAATCTTTGAGAAACACTTGGCACCCTGTAACTGATCAAACAAATACTCAATTCGAGGGAGGGGATATTTGTTCTTGATCGTTACTTTATTCAGTTGCCGATAGTCGATGCACATTCTCAAGGTGCCATCTTTCTTTTGCACAAATAATACCGGTTCACCCCACGGGGACATACTAGGCCTAATGAAGCCTTTGTCCAACAAATCTTTCAACTGCTCTTTTAATTCACGCAGTTCCGCTGGAGCCATTCTATATGGAGGAATAGAAATAGGCTGAGTGCCTGGAATCACATCAATGCCGAATTCCACTTCTCGTTCTGGGGGTAAACCTGGAAGATCCTCTGGAAATACATCAAGAAATTCATTGACTACCGGTACTGACTGTGGAGTTAATGGTTCCACATCATTATCTTTCACTCGTACCAAATGACATACGTATCCCTTGGCAATCATTTTTCTGGCTTTCAAATAGGAAATAAATCTCCCTCGTGGTGCCCCTACATTACCCTGCCATTCAAGAACATTTTCCTGCGGAAAACAAAATTGCACCTTCTTGGCCCGGCAATCTACCGTAGCATAACAAGAGGCCAACCAATCCATTCCCATAATTACATCAAAATCCACCATGTTCAATTCAATGAGATCGGCCAACGTATCATGACCACACACAGTTGCCACACAGTTACGATACACTCTTTTTGCAACAATATATTCACCAACCGGTGTAGATACTTCAATTGACTTAATTAATAATTCCGGTGCCTTTGCAAATTTCGCAGCAACCAATGGAGTAACATAGGAAAATGTAGAACCTGGGTCAATTAGTGCATATACATTATGTGAGAATATGGATAATGTACCTGTGACAACATCTGGGGAAGCCTCTGAATTCTGGCGGTCCACCAAAGCATAAGTGCGATTCTGGACCCCGCTAGTACTGGCTGCTCCTCTGGCACCTCTACCTCGACCAATAGGCTGCACCCCTTGGTCCTGTGACGGAACCGATGCTGAAGACGCAACCGCCGACCCAGCTGGTCATGCTATACCACCCATGCTCCGCTGTGGACATTCTCTCGCTATATGTCCCGGCATACCACACCAAAAGCAGACATTCATCCCTGTCCGACATGGACCTGTGTGCATACGCCCGCAGTGCGGACACTGCTGACGAGGGAAACCTGCTGCCTGTGATCCATGAACTCCGCTACTCTGCCCCGATGGACCGCCCCTAAACCTCCAAAACTGTGAGTGAGCACCCCCTTGTGGAGTAAGAGAACGACGGTCTAGGTGGTCTAGGAAACATGCGGGGCCTAGATCCTCCATGGGACATCATAGGTGGTCCCATAGGTCTAGCCTTTTGGACTGTCCCCTATCAAATTCATGTACCCTTCGTCTCTGTCTTTGATCTTCCATTTTCTGGGCGAAGGCTTGTATTCGAGCAATGTCCATGTCCCTATTCAAGGCCGCAATAGTGCAATCTCTTACAAAATATGGCTATAGTCTGTCCACGTATCTATGGACCCTGTCTGTCATCGTAGCCACAACATTTGGCGCATATCGGACCAAGGAATTAAATTGCAAGCTATATTTCCTGACACTCAAATTTCCTTGACGGAGATTTAGGAATTGATCCACACGTGCCTCACGGATCTCATAAGGCAAGTAATGATCAAGAAAAGCCACTTTAAACTCTTCCCAAGTAGGTGGGGTTGCATCAATATCACGGGATTTCTTCCAATCCTCGTACCACAATATTGCCTCTCCTTTCAACCTATACGCAGCAAGTTCAACCGTCTCTACCCCTGTCACATGCATAACTTCCAAAGCCCTCTGAATTTGATCCACGAAGTCCTGTGGATCTGCCCCTGTGAAGATAGGAGGGTCCAATTTGAGGAAATCCTGTGTTCTGCGGCTTGCTACTCTAGCTGCATCATCATCATGTGTCATTGGAGAAGCTCATCCTTGACTCTGGGCTGTCACTAACTGTGTTAACATATGAACTGCATTCCTAAGATCTTGGTCTGTGGTATTCGTCGGTGGTTCCACGAGCACTTCCCTTCTTCTCGGCTCTTCTGGAGCTGAAGAAGTAGAAGAAGCTCGCATTGCAAACTCAGTTTCAGTCCCACCTTGATCAATTTGTTCAGGTGGTGGTCTACTTGTTCCCTCTCCAGCAATTCTATCTATCAGCTTACTTTTACCTTTTCCTCTTTCTCTTCTAGTGTTCGGCATTTTGGGCTATACCAAAGAAAAATAATTACCAAGATCAGATACAATGCAACTGACAACATTGGCTCTATTGCACGATCTAGAATGAAGGAAAGAAACAACATCCTAAATGTCCCGTAACCTCCTACTTATAAATGTGGTGCACAACACATCGATAAGTAAGACTCTACTCAGACACGGCTTCGTAGACATCCTTAGACCGACCTGCTCTGATACCACTTTTGTCACGCCCCGAATCCCATCGAGACATGATTGGCACCCGTAGCCGATAAGGCCCGAGAGAACCAACCTTTGCCTATGTTCAATCATATGCATATCATAATCATAACCACCATTGTGGAAGAACATAAAAGATGAATAAAGGAAAACATGGGACATATTTATACATACATATGAAACTTGGCCGTTGAGGCCATCCAGTCAAAACAACATATGTCTTTTACATTGATACACCCACATCCGTCTACAAAAGCCTCTAACAAGAGCATTGACCAAACTGAACCATAAGTCGGGACAAGTCCCCGCTTTACACAATATGTACATCACCAAAACATAGATACACTCTGACTCGGAGAAGCCCCGAATGAGCTGGAGCTCACCAAAGAACCGCTAACAGTGGCAATCTACTGGTGAGGCCTACTGGTACCTGCGCCTGCAGCAAGTAAGGTAAATTCCCCGAAAGGGGTCAGTACGAAATAAGTACTGAGTATGCAAGGCTCAGATGAAACTGTACAACACATGAATATCTCAATGAACTCAAATACAAATGACTAATCAATGTAAATAAGTCACCATGTTGCATTTTGGAAACCATGTGGATTGCTTTCATTACTTTTGTTACTTTCTTTACATTCAATGCTCACTTGTCATTACATATCACAATGTACCCGGGCCCCGACTGATCAGTGGGTCTTTTCATATCATATCATCGTGTTGGGATCGAGTCGAGCTAAGCTTATGCCCCTAGACTTGCCACCCATACATCAATGCATCGGGATCGGGTCGAGCTAGGCTTATGCCCCTAGACCTGCCACCCATAAATCCATACCTCGGGATCGAATCGAGCTAGGCTTACGCCCCTAGACCTGCCACCCGTACTTGATCATTGACCACATATGCATTACTTTGTTCATTACTTTGAGATTGATACTTTGATGGTCACAACATCACTTGAACTTTGGAACATAACATTGTTGGAAACTTTGAATCATTAACCAATGAGTGAAGGACATGTGAATAACTATCAATGAAAAATATAACATTACTAGCACTTATGCTTTGGTGGACCGCCAGAATTCAGAGGCTTCCCCTGATGTCGTCACAGGTACATTATCCATATTCTCACATAATGTATATGCACTAATTGACCCAGGTTCTACATTTTCCTATGTTACTCCATTGGTTGCTGCGAAATTTGCAACGACACCGGAAATATTAATTAAGTCAATTGAAGTGTCTACACCGGTTGGTGAATATATTATTGCAAAGAGAGTGTATCGTAACTGTGTGGTAACGGTGTGTGGTCATGATACGTTGGCCGTTCTCATTGAATTGGACATGGTGGATTTTGATGTC
The DNA here is from genome assembly GCA_031232105.1 of Capsicum rhomboideum. Taxonomy (NCBI): domain Eukaryota; kingdom Viridiplantae; phylum Streptophyta; class Magnoliopsida; order Solanales; family Solanaceae; genus Capsicum; species Capsicum rhomboideum. The sequence goes on from CP124714.1 coordinate 165,931,983, forward strand.
ATTATGGGAATGGATTGGTTGGCCTTTTGTTATGCTACGGTAGATTGCCGGGCCAAAAAGGTGCAATTTTGTTTTCCGCAAGAAAATCTTCTTGAATGACAGGGTAATGTAGGGGCACCACGAGGGAGATTCATTTTCTATTTGAAAGCCAGAAAAATGATTGCCAAGGGATACATATGTCATTTGGTACGAGTGAAAGATAATGATGTGGAGCCATTAACTCCACAGTCAGTACCGGTAGTCAATGAATTTCTTGATGTATTTTCAGAGGATCTTCCAGGTTTACCCCCAGAACGGGAAGTAGAATTTGGCGTTGATGTGATTCCAGGCACTCAGCCTATTTCTATTCCTCCATATAGAATGGCCCCATCAGAATTACGTGAATTGAAGGAGCAATTGAAAGATTTGCTGAACAAAGGCTTCATTAGGCCTAGTATGTCCCCGTGGGGTGCACCGGTATTATTCATACATAAGAAAGATGGCACATTGAGGATGTGCATTGACTACCGACAGTTGAATAAAGTAATGATCAAGAACAAATATCCCCTCCCTCGAATTAATGATTTGTTTGATCAGTTACAGGGTGCCAAGTGTTTCTCAAAGATTGACTTGAGGTTGGGTTACCATCAAGTCAGAGTTAGAGAGGAGGATGTACCCAAGACAGTTTTTCGAACACGGTATGGCCATTATGAATTTTTAGTTATGTCATTTGGACTAACAAATGCACCGGCTGTGTTTATGGATTTGATGAATAGGGTGTTTAAGCCATTCTTAGACGTGTTCATGACAGTATTTATAGATGATATCCTTGTTTATTCAAGATCACCAGAAGACCACGCTACTCATTTACGGCAAGTGTTGCAAATCCTCCGTGAGCGTAAGTTGTATGCAAAATTCTCCAAATGTGAATTTTGGTTAAAATCAGTTGCATTCTTGGGTCACATTGTGTCAGATGAAGGGATCCAGGTCGATACACAGAAGATAGAAGCAGTGAAAAACTGGCCGAGGCCTACGACACCCACAGAGATTCGCAGTTTTCTGGGTTTGGCAGGTTATTACCGGAGATTTGTAGAAGGGTTTGCTTCTATTGCGGCACCATTAACAAAGTTAACTCACAAGGCAATTAAGTTTCAATGGAATGATGCATGTGAAAGAGGGTTTCAAAAACTGAAAGATAAGCTAACTTCCACACCAGTGTTAGTACTTTTTGAAGGCACAGAAGGCTATGCAGTGTATTGTGATGCTTCCGGGATTGGTGTCGGATGTGTGTTGATGCAGCATGGTAGGGTGATAGCATATGCCTCACGACAGTTGCGGCCACATGAGAAAAACTATCCCACACATGATCTTGAATTGGCAGCGGTAGTTTTTGCTTTAAAGATATGGCGTCATTATTTGTATGGGGTTCATGTTGACATCTATACGGATCACAAAAGCTTGCAATATCTTTTTAAGCAGAAGGAACTCAATTTGAGGCAACGAAGGTGGTTAGAACTTTTAAAAGACTATGACATTGATATTCTTTATCACCCAGGCAAAGCAAATGTAGTAGCTGATGCATTGAGTCGTAAGGCAGTAAAAAACACTAGTGGTCAGTTGAATGAAAAGCATGATATAATCAAAGACTTATATTAATTAGCCAGCTTAGGAGTTCGCCTTATTGAATCCTCAGATGATAGAGTTATTGTGCAGAATGCAGCAGAATCTTCCGTGATAGCTGAAGTGAAAGAGAAGCAATTTGCGGATTTTAGTTTATTGCAGCTAAAGGAAAATGTGCAGCAGAATTTGACCAAGGCATTTGATATTACACCGGAAGGGGTGCTTCAATGTCAAGGGAGAATATGTGTACCGGGCATAGATGAGCTAAGGACACGAATAATGATAGAGGCGCACCATTTGCACTATTCCATTCATCCTGGTGCTACTAAAATGTACCATGAATTGAAAGAAGTGTATTGGTGGGGCAACATGAAAAAGAACATTGCAGAATTTGTCGCGCAGTGCCCGAATTGTCAACAAGTGAAAGTGAAATATCAGAAACCGGGAGGTTACATGCAATGTATCAATCTTCCAGTCTGGAAGTGCGATATGATTAATATGGATTTTATTACGGGTTTGCCTCGTACATTGCGGAAGTTTGATTCTATATGGTTTATAGTGGACCGACTTACCAAGTTAGCGCATTTTCTACCTGTCAAGACGACCTATACAGCTGAGGATTATGCGAAGTTGTATGTTAAAGAAATAGTGAGGTTACATGGTATTCCACTTTCCATTATATCAGACAGAGGAGCACAGTTCACAGCGCACTTTTGGAGATCCTTTCAGCAGAGTTTGGGTACACAGGTAAATTTGAGTACGGCTTTCCATCCTCAGACTGATGGACAAGCAGAACGTACTATTTAGACACTTGAAGATATGCTGCGAGCTTGCGCATTAGATTTTCAAGGCAGTTGGGATGACCATTTGCCTCTTATTGAATTTGCTTACAACAATAGCTATCATTCAAGTATTAAAATGGCACCTTATGAAGCTTTGTACGGAAGGAAATGTAGATCACCAATTGGATGGTTTGAAGCAGGTGAAACAGCTTTACTTGGGCCAGATATTGTTCATCAGGCTATGGAGAAAGTTAAAGTGATCCAACAGCGGTTACAAACGGATAAAAGTTGTCACAAGTCATATGTCGATGTTAGAAGAAGAGGGCTTGAATTCGCCATAGGTGATTGGGTGTTTTTAAAGGTGTCACCGATGAAAGGGGTAATGTGGTTCGGAAAGAAAGGGAAATTGAGTCCACGTTACATAGGCCCATATGAAATCATTAGAAGATTTGGGCAAGTTTCTTATGAATTAGCACTACCTCAAGAACTTTCCTCAGTCCATCCAGTATTTCATGTTTCAATGCTTCGAAAATGCGTAGGAGATCTATCTCATGTTGTACCAATTAAAAATGTTCAAGTTACAGAGGATCTCACGTATGAAGAGGTACCCATTGCTATCCTAGATTGACAAGTAAAGAGATTGAGGAATAAAGACATAGCCTCCGTGAAAGTCCTTTGGAGAAATCAACAAGTAGAGGAGATCACATGGAAAGCGGAAGAAATGATGAAATCCATTTCATTACCGGTTTGCCTCGTACATTGCGGAAGTTTGATTCTATATGGGTCATAGTGGACCGACTTACTAAATCAGCGCATTTTCTACCGGTCAAGACGACCTATACAGTTGAGGATTATGCGAAGTTGTATGTGAAAGAGATAGTACGATTGCATGGTATTCCACTTTCTATTATATCAGACAGAGGAGCACAGTTCACAGCACACTTTTGGAAATCTTTTCAGCGGAGTTTGGGTACTCAGGTGAATTTGAGTACGGCTTTACATCCTCAGACTGATGGACAAGCCAAACGTACTATTCAGACACTTGAAGATATGCTACGAGCTTGTACGTTAGATTTTCAAGGCAGTTGGGATGACCATTTGCCTCTTATTGAATTTGCGTACAACAATAGCTATCATTCAAGTATTAAAATGGCACCTTATGAAGCATTGTATGGGCGCAAAGGTAGATCACCAATTGGATGGTTCGAAGCAGGTGAAACTGTTTTACTTGGGCCAGATATGGTTCACCAAGACATGGAGAAAGTTAAAGTTATCCAACAACGGTTACAAACGGCTCAAAGTCGTCACAAGTCATATGCCGATGTTAGAAGAAGAGGGCTTGAATTCGCCATAGGTGATTGGGTATTTTTAAAGGTGTCACCGATGAAAAGGGTAATGCGGTTCGAAAAGAAAGGGAAATTGAGTCCATGTTACATAGGCCCATATGAAATCATTAGAAGATTTGGTCAAGTTGCGTATGAGTTGGCACTACCCCAGGACCTTTCGTCAGTCCATCCGGTATTTCATGTTTCAATACTTCGAAAAAGCATAGGAGATCCTTCGCGTATTATTCCCGTAGAGGATGTTCAAGTTACGGAGGATCTTACCTATGACGAGGTACCCATTGCTATTCTGGATCGACAAGTAAAGAGGTTGAGGAATAAAGATGTCGCATCCGTAAAAGTCCTTTGGAGAAATCAACAAAAGGAGGAGATCACATGGGAGGCGGAAGGAATGATGAAATCCAAGTATCCCAATCTATTTCAAATGGACCAAGAAGTTCACAATGTGGAGGTGGAACAATAACAAGTAAGTATTTAAGAGCATTATGTGTATTTGTATACGTAAAGTAAAGATGCAATTGATGTATATAAGACGATGTTGTTAACATTCGAGGATGAATGTTTCTAAGGGGGGAAGAATGTAACACCCCGTACTTTTCTAACCTTACTTGATACCTTGGGATCATATCGACATAGGTGTTGAGATGCCATGAAAATGTGTTTTATAATGTCATTGGTGAAACATTTGATATCGGACTTAACATGTGCGATTAGACCTTCGTAGGAGGTGTTTTGTGAATACGTGATGCATTTGGGTGATGCCCCGCACATGTTCTAACCTAATTTGGTGAATTTAAGTCATGTTTACTTGATGGTTAAGATCACTAAGTAATTATTTTGTAGTGTTTTGATAAGGGATTGGACGATACGCAACCATTGGATTAGTGGCCGAAAAATTCAGCAAAGTGCTGAAACTTGCGCCACTACCCTGTTTCAGGGGTGTGGTGCAATCCACCTGCAGTCTGAAGATTTAGATAAGGTTGGAAACTTGCGCCACAGCCTGCTTTGCAGCTAGTGGCGCAAGGCACAAAAAATGTGCCTTTCCGGACTCGTTTTGTAACGTAATTCTACGACGCTTCTTGGATGGTTTCTTTTGGTTCTTTGGAGTTCTTTGAGCATTGTTAAAGCTTCAAACACTTCAATACACTCCTACATACTCCTACATGATCAAATCACGAAATGTGAATAGTGATCCAAAATGTCCAATGAAACCAAGGGCGACTAGAATGCCTATTTTTGCGATCGAAAGAACGAATGAGAATCTTTTAAGAGAATATTGTCGTGACATTATGGAATTATGTAAACATGAGATATATGGTGAATAATAAATGGAAGTTGATGGGTTAAATGGATATGTCTTATTGGGCCCAAATTAAAGCCCAAAAGTGGAAGAAAGACATGGCCCAAATGGGTCAAATGACCCATTCTTCCATTTGACCTTCTAGAACACTATATTAAATGATAAAGAGTGGCTAAGGATGGACTCAAAAGCTTATAAAAGGGACCAAAAATCTGATTTTTATCCATTATACACACACATGTATTTCTATGTTTTTCCAAAACATTTCAAGAAACCCCTTTTGCTATCAAAACCCTAAGTCCACTTTTGGAGAAGATCATCACTATTCAAGCTTGGGTAAGTGTTTATTATTATGGTTTAACATATTATATGCATGGGAGATTATGTATATTATGCTAGTTGTGTTGGCAAGGTGATGAAAGTGTATTTTTGCTTTTGGTGAAGGATGTGCTATCTTGGTAATTTGAACTTGAATTAGGCCTTGTGCCATTGATGAAAAAGCATGGTATGGACAAAATATGAACATGTATGGTGTTATTTTTGGTATTAAACTTGTTCTTGTCTATAAGTGGAAATTGTGGGATTTTGGCCGATATGTGTTATGAGTTGTATTAAGGTCATTTGATGAGTTATTTGTGATGTGTGATGGATAAGAAAGTGTAAAGGAGAAGTGTTGTGGTAAAATGTATCAATTATCATGTATTGGTTAATGTTGGGAATATTATAGAATTTTTGGAATAATAGTATGATCAATGGTTGTGTCAAGGGAAAATGACATGTTTAAAAGCAAACATGTAACTCATTGACATGGTATGCATTTGTAAAGTAATTGGTGGTTAATGTGAATTTCGTTATGTATTTATGTTGTAGAGTGACACATAAAGAAGGAGTGGGATTATTGTATACGCATCTAAGGTTGTATATTCGTATTGCGAATCCAAGGTATGTAAGGTTACCTTGTCCGTATCTTTCTGCGGCAAATAGTATCCATAATGACATGTCACTAGTCCTATCCCGAAATGTGCTAAGGTATCCGATATCTATTTATCAATAGTCATTGTCATATATTTCCTACTCATGGATCATTTGTGAATCTCATGCCTCATATTCATGGTTAATGTTCCCAAAGTTCAAACAAGGTTATGTTCCAATAGTGATTATACTTGTGTTTCTTGTTCATGGATTATTGTCCAATAGTTCCCATGGTGTTATGATTCTCATAATGTTATGTTGCCAAGTTATTCACATGTCCTTCACTCATTGGTTAATGATTCAAAGTTTCCAACAATGTTATGTTCCAAAGTTCAAGTGATGTTGTGACCATCAAAGTATCAATCTCAAAGTAATGAACAAAGTAATGCATATGTAGTCAATGATCAAGTACGGGTGGCAGGTCTAGGGGCATAAGCCTAGCTCGACTCGATCTCTAGGTATGGATTTATGGGTGGCAGGTCTAGGGGCATAAGCCTAGCTCGACCCGATCCCGATGCATTGATGTATGGGTGGCAAGTCTAGGGGCATAAGCCTAGCTCGACCCGATCCCGATGCATTGATGTATGGGTGGCAAGTCTAGGGGCATAAGCCTAGCTCGACTCGATCCCAACACGATGATATGATATGAAAAGACCCACTGATCAGTCGGGGCCCGGGTACATTGTGATATGTAATGACAAGTGAGCATTGAATGTAAAGAAAGTAACAAAAGTAATGAAAGCAATCCACATGGTTTCCAAAATGCAACATGGTGACTTATTTACATTGATTAGTCATTTGTATTTGAGTTCATTGAGATATTCATGTGTTGTACAGTTTCATCTGAGCCTTGCATACTCAGTACTTATTTCGTACTGACCCCTCTCGGGGAATTTACCTTACTTACTGCAGGCGCAGGTACCAGTAGGCCTCCCCAGTAGATTGCCACTATTAGCGGTTCTTTGGTGAGCTCCAGCTCATTCGGGGCTTCTCCGAGTCAGAGTGTATATATGTTTTGGTGATGTACATATTGTGTAAAGCGGGGACTTGTCCCGACTTATGGTTCAGTTTGGTCAATGCTCTTGTTAGAGGCTTTTGTAGACGGATGTGGGTGTATCAATGTAAAAGACATATGTTGTTTTGACTGGATGGCCTCAACGGCCAAGTTTCATATGTATGTATAAATATGTCCCATGTTTTCCTTTATTCGTCTTTCATGTTCTTCCGCAATGGTGGTTATGATTATGATATGCATATGATTGAACATAGGCAAAGGTTGGTTCTCTCGGGCCTTATCGGCTACGGGTGCCAATCATGTCTCGATGGGATTCGGGGCGTGACACTATTCCCATCAAATTCTGGGGCTATTGTGTACAAGTTGCAGTCTACATTCAATCTTTTCACTACTCCTAGCTTGAGGGGGGCTGTTGAATAAAGAGGAAGAAGGTGCAGTTCAAAGACTAAGCTAGCCCATTAAGCTAAGTAAGGCCCAATGTGAAATCAGATTAGTAGTCAATGAGATATTAGTTAGAGTAGTTAGTTACATTAGGTAAGTATAAATAATCCCTCTATATATATGACCATTAAGAGGTCATTATTTTCTCTCTCTCTGTCAATGTTCAAATCTCTCTCTTTCTCTCGTAACTCAGAGCTTCTTCTTTTCCTTCAATCTTGAGAATCTTGAGTTGTAACACACCGTACTTTATAACCTCACTTGATACCTTGGGATCATATCTACATAGGTTTTGAGATGCCATGAATATGTGTTTTATAGTGTTATTGGTGAAACATTTGATATCGGACTTAACATGTGCGATTAGATCTTGGTAGGGGGTGTGGCGCAAGGAACAAAAAACCTATGCCTTTCCGGCGTCGTTTCGTAACGCAATTCTACGACGATTTCTCGATGGTTTCTTTTGGTTCTTTGGAGTTATTTGAGCATTGTTAAAGCTTCAAACACTTCAATATACTCCTACATACTCCTACATGATCAAATCATGAAATGTGAATAGTAATCCAAAATGTTCAATGAAGCCAAGGGCGACTAGAATTCCAATTTTTGCGATCGAAAGGACGAATGAGAAATGTTTAAAAGAATATTGTCGTGACATTATGGATTATGTAAACATGAGAGATATGGTGAATAATGCATGAAACTTGTTGGGCTAAATGGATATGCCTTCTTGGGCCAAATTAAGGCCCAAAAGTGGAAGAAATCCATGGCCCAAATGGGTTAAAAGACCCATTCTTCCATTTGACCTTCTAGACACATTATTATATGCCAAGAATTGGCTAAGGACAACATGAGGGGCCTATAAAAAGGGGCAAATCAGATTTTTATTGTACAAACCTCTCATGCCTTTAAAACATTTTTCTCAACATTTCTCATTTCCAAACCCTAAAGCAAAGTAATTCCTTGGGACTCCTTGGACAAGATCAACATATTCCAAACCTTGGTAAGTATTTATTTTCATGGATTAATATCTTATATGCATAAAAGAATATGTATATCATGTTGGTTGTGCTTGGAAAAGTTGGTCATGGTACTTGGTGATTTTGTATGAGATTTGTGGTATATGGAATTCAAGTGTGAATTAGGCCTTGTGCCTTTGATGAAAAAGCATGGTATGGACAAAATATGAACATGCATGGTGTTATTTTTGGCATTAAATTTGTTCTTGGCTAAAAGTGGAAATTATGGGATTTTGGCCGATATGTGTTATGAGTTGAATTAAGGTGCTTTGAAGGATTATTTGTGATGTGTTATGGATAAGAAAGTGTAAAGGAGAAGTATTGTGGTGAAATGTATTGATTTTCATGTATTGGTCAATGTTGGGAATTTTCCGGAATTTTTGGAAGAATGGTATATCAATAGTTTTGTCGAAGGAAAATGACATGTTTAAAGGCAAACATGTAATTCATTGACATTGTATGCATTTGTAAAGTAATTCGTGGTTAACGTGAATTCGTTATGTATGTATGTTGTAGAGTGAAGGAGAGGGATCATTGTACACGCATCGAAGGTTGTCTATTCGTATTGTGCATCCAAGGTATGCAAGGTTACTTTGTCCGTATCTTTCTACGGCCAATAGTGTTCACATTAACATTTCTCTAGTTCTATTCTGAAATATACTAAGGTATTCCATATGCAATTATCTATGGTCATTGTCATATATTTCCTACTCATTGATCAATTGTGAATCTCATTTCGCATATTCATGGTTAATGTTCCGAAAGTTCAAATAAGGTTATATTCCAATATTCCAATAGTGCCTATACTTGTGTCTCTTGTTCATGGATTATTGTCCAATGGTTCCAATGGTATCATGGTGCTAGTTATGTTATATTTCTCATTGATATTTATTCATATGTCCTTCACTTATTGGTCAATGATTCAAAGTTTCCAACAATGTTGTGTTCCAAAGTTCCAAAGTGATGTTATGATTATCAAAGTATCAATCTCAAAGTAATGAACAAAGTAATGCAAATGTGGTCAATGATCAAGTACGGGTGGCAAGTCTAGGGGCGTAAGCCTAGCTCGACTCGATCCCGTGATATGGATTTATGGGTGGCAAGTCTAGGGGCGTAAGCCTAGCTCGACTCGATCCCAAGGGTGGCAAGTCTAGGGGCATAAGCCTAGCTCGACTCGATCCCTATATGATGATATGAAAGACCCACTGATCAGTCGGGGCCCGGGCACATTGTGATATGTCATGACATGTGAGCATTGAGATAAAGAAAGTAATGAAAATAATGAAAGCAATCCACATGGTTTCCAAAGCGTAACATGGTGACTTATTCACATTGATTATTCATATGTTTTGAGTTCATTGAAATATTCATGTGTTGTACAGTTTCATCTGAGCCTTGCATACTCAGTACTTATTTCGTACTGACCCCTCTCGGGGAATTTACCTTACTTGCTGCAGGCGCAGGTCCCAGTAGGCCTCCTCAGTAGATTGCCAGTGTTAGCGGCTCTTTGGTGAGCTCCAGATCATTCGGGGCTTCTCCGAGTCAGAGTGTATATATATTTTGGTATTGTATATATTGTGTAATGCGGGGACTTGTCCCGACTTATGGTTCATTTTGGTCAATGCTCTTGTTAGAGGCTTTTGTAGACGGATGTGGGTGTATGAATGTAGAAGGGATATGTCGTCCTTGACTTGGTGGCCTCAACGGCCAAGTTTCGCATATATGTACATATATCATGTTCCATGACTTCCATTGTTGGTCTTGATAGTGGATATGTGTTTATGGGTTTCTTATGGCATGCATATGATTGAGTAAGTAAAGATTGGTTCTCTCGGGCCATGTCGGCTACGGGTGCCAATCACGCCTCGTTGGGATTCGGGGTGTGACATGAGTATCGAAGGTACTCTGTTCAATAATACAATAAAATTTGTGTTCTTTTATTTGTTTAACCACCTTATAGTCGAAGCTCATTAATTGTTGAGATTCGCATATTGTATAGCACTTTAAATGCTATGAGGAGTTTAATGTATAAACAAAAAAATTTGTGTCTCTTCTATTAATTAAGTTCCACGCAAGTGATTTCAAATCGTAAATTTAGATAGATAATGTAGTGACAATAAAATGCATTTGACCTCTGCAATAATCACTTATACTTTCACTTCTGGCCATTGATTAGGAAAGATGTCATAGTAGTAATGTTACTACTCGATCTTTCAAAATGGTTATTAAGTTGTCAAAAAAGATTAATAGTACAGCCATTACTCTTGTACCTAAAGTGGATAATCCTACATATGTGAAAGATTTTAGGGCTATTGCATGTTGCACAAGACTTTTTACATTGGATAGTTACTATTTTTTTTTTACGTGGGACCTTTTTGTACGTGGATGGTTAGTTTTTTTTTCTTTCTATTTTATAAAAAAAAATGTGGGTTTTGATTGGATGATAAAGGTTTAAAATCTATTAAGTAATATATGGAGAGGCAAACCTCTCCACGGATGCTAAGTGTAAGCATCATAAAATTTGTTATGAGGAAAAAATGAAAAGAAAATCCTCTAGAAAATGGACAAAATTATCGTATAATAAAGGTTATGTTTAAAAAGTGTTGAGCAGTCCATTTTTGCTAAATCGGTAAAGGATTTGCCCTCTATGTGGTTTAAACTTGAAAGGGGACTTAAGGTCTTGAAGGAATTGAATTAGATGGATGAAATTTCAGTATATTTAAGTGTGGTATTGTACCTAATTCGTTACTCCTTGTGTATGAATTGTGGAAATGTTTATACGTAATTTTGCATGGAACGTTTGGCGTAGTGAAAGGAGAATACTTTCTTGTTATGTTAAAGTGAATTCTGAAATTGTGTGGACTATTTTTGGTATATTGTTGTGTAAGGTATTTATGTGACTTGATGGAATAAATATGTGGAGTTGCATTGAGGTAAAAATGTGAAGTATGCACTTGGTGGGAAATCTTGTCAATTTGTTACGTCTATGTTGGTTTGTGGACTGTTTTGGTGGTGGTGTCTTGATAAGGCAGTAAGTTATGGTATAAAAGGGTGGAATGAAGTTATATGGCAGTAGAAAGGAAGGTGGAATGATATACCATGTGTTTGGGATTTTGGATAGTTTTTACTTCCCGTCAAGTAGCTAATTATCTCCTTGTGAACTTTAAATGTAATTAGCTTTTAATGTTAGCTTCGTTATGTACTTGTGTTGTAGAGTAACACTTTAAGGAAGAGCTGAATTGTTGTAGTCACTTGTTGGAAAGATAAGGTATGTAAGATTACTCTTTTTCGTATCCTTTGGCCGCACCTATTATTCACATTGTTACCGAACTTGTTTCCACTCCGAAATGTCTTAAAGTATCTCATTTCAAGTTTGTTAGCAATTGTTATTTACGTGTCTCTTATTTGTTGACTATTGTTCCAAAGCTCCAATAATGTTATGACCACCGATGTAACAAGCTCACAAAAATTAAAGAAATGAAGTAATGCATATTTGGTTGAGTATGGGTGGTAGCTCTGGGGGTAAAAGCCTAGCTCGAGCTGATCCCGATTGATTATTGGATGCATGGGGTAGCTCTGGGGGTGAAAACCTAGCTCGAACCGAACCTGATTTATTAATTTATGGGTGGTAGCTCTGGGGGCATAAGCCTAGCTCGAGCCGATCCCAATGTTACTTACCACTGATCAGTTGGTCCCGGGCATTGTATGATGTATATTGATATAAAGGTAAAAGGAAAGAAATGAATGTAATGTACATGGTTCCACATATACTGTACGGCGGTATATCAGTATTATCTATTCACTTGTATTTGATTCCATTTGAGTTCTTATATTTCATACAGTTACTTATAGCCTTACATACTCAGTACATTCTTTCGTACTGACGTCCCTTGGGGGACCTACCTTACCTACTGCAGGCACAGGTGCTAGTAGACCTTCACAATAGGGTACGGGTCATCTGCAGACTATTGGTGAGCTCCAGGTTGATTCGGGGCTTTTCGAGTCATTTGTATATATTTTTGGTACTGTGTAGTAGTTGTATAAGGAGGGGACTTGTCCCGACCTTAGTCGTGGTTATGTATCTTTTAGAGGCTTTGTAGACCTTGTAAAGTCAAACGTAGAAGTGTCTTTTCTTTTAGACGTTGTAGCCCCAACGGCCAAGTCTCGTATCTATTTTGTACGTCTTTACATGACTTCCATCGTCAATATATTATATCTGCACGTGGCAGATTTTTTGTTCACTAAATGGCATGCGTATGAATATACATGATCATAGGTTGGTTCTCTCGGGCCTTACGGCTACGGGTGCTTATCCGCCCCAATAGAATTTGAGGCGTGACAAAGGGTCTATTCACTCTCCCATACTACTAAATACTGAAAAATTCTTTCAAAGGGTTAAGAGACCTAACAGACTACTCATTGTCCTGTCCTCTTGGAATAGGAGAATTATCAACAAGTAGTTCAGGATGCCAGAATACCTTCATGCGATATACTATGAGAAAACAAGAAATTAGCGACGGATAAATTTCATAGCTAAATAATAAAAAACCTATGCTAATCCTATTTATCTATGAATTTTCGACGGATTATAAGAAAATTCAGTTAGCTAGAAGTGTTTTAGCGACGGACTAGCTGAGGATTACCGAGAAATTTCCTAGCTAATTTCATTTTCTCATGCAGTATATATATATACATGATGTAGAGGAAACTAAAGAATATTGAGTTTGGGACTTGAAACTTGTCTAGGGAATGCTCAGTTTGGAGGGTCGATTGAACTTGAGGCTTAAATCTTTGCATGTATATTTCTTTTATGTGTAGAAATTGTAGACATTAGAGACATAATATGAACCTTCTATAAATTGTTCAAAATATACAGATGAAACTAATTTTACATGATATAAGTATCAATGAAAACGTTTGAAACTTGAACAAATTAATTCTACATAGTACATGTCACTCAGTTATACACTGGTTTTTTTTTAAAAAAAAAAAAAAGCCTCATGCTAAAAAGGTAGAAATGAGTTCCACTAAAGTTAGAGAGATTGATGATGTTGTGAGATTATTTTTTCTTTTTTTAAGTTAAGCCATCACCATAAAGTTGTTGCCTATGGTGTGGGGGGGTTTGGCTTGACCCCTACCATGTGATATATAAGCAAAAACTTGCAATGACTAGAAGGGGACATGGAACCTCTATTCTAAAAAAGAGAATGTCAAGCAATCTAGGAAAGGAAGTAGCCTATATAGATTCCTTTCCAAAGACAAAAAAACAAGTTAACTAACAAAGAAATTACACTTTACGTATCTCTTTCTCATAGACGGAACTTGCAACTTGTCAAGTTGAAATAGTCCCTTTGTGTGCCTCTCTTGGTATATCAGTTGGAGACTGAAAGAAGGTCCTATGTCCACTTGTTGAAGCTAGTTTGGCCATGTAGTCTGCCAACCGATTAGCCTCCCTAAAACAATGAGATATGCAATGTATTGTGTCCTTGAGAAGGTTTGGTTAGTTTTGCTTACAATGTGTTTGAGCTTCAAGTTGTTGGTATCCTTGTTATCTAGCACCAGTGACTCCAATTCAAGAAGTAGGTTATTAAAACCATTGTAAATACACCGTTCCACTCCAAAGTTGATTGCCAATGCTTCTGCTTGCACTGTTGCTGCTGCATCTTATTGGTATAGAATAGGCTTGCTCCAGTTCACAATGGTGCATCTCATAACCGACCTCAATTTCTCAATATTTCAGCATATGTTTGTCCAACTTTCTGCCATCTCAATGCTTGGAAAAGCATCATAAGGACAGCTTGCATGTTCCAGATGCAAGACATGACCATTTTGTGCAGGTTAAAATTGTTCATGTCTCCATACTTACATGCGGACCACGACTTCCAAATTTCCCAACATATATACCATTACAGGAACTCCCTGAAGAATGAGTTTGTGCACTCTATTATTAGTTTTCAGATTCCACCATCCATCAAGGATACCTCGCAGGTCAATATGTTGGTGAGTAATGCCCAAAGGAGCACCCATAGCCCTCCAAATGTTGTCGGCTGCCACACCTTCCAAAAAAAAAGGCTGTATAGTCTCCTTTTGAGGCACTGCACAGCAAATGCAATCTGTATCCTCATTATTTCCAAATCTTGTTCTAGTCTCACTGAAGGGAAGTTTGCCAAAAAACATTCTCTAACAAAGGAAAGATTGTTTGAATGGTATGGATTTATGCCAGATGTTAGTGATGGTGTTGTTGACCAGTCTATGTTGTGAGATATGAAAAGACCATTTTCTTTTATTCATATATCCATTAAGCATATGATCAAGTAAGAATGGAGGATGTAATGTGATGCAATGCAATGAGAGGATGTGTCCCACACACCAAATTCTCTCTCAATGGTATATACAAGATACTTCTCAAAAATCTTCGGGTGATCGTGACTCATGAGGGACTCACAAGGTCCATATACCAACATAGACGGTCTAAATGCCGTGCAAATGATTTCGCCAAACTATCACAAGGCATACAATCCATAGTACATATGATCTCCTCATTCTCAACTCAAAAACATAAAACTATCGCAGCACAGACAATCTCCATGTCCTATCAATTTTTTTGGATTTTTTTTCTATTTGATTGATTTAATTTTATGTTTACTATTGGTTACAGTTTTATTATTTTTAATTTTACGAGGCTAATAATTCACTATAGTTAAGTTATATATTATAAGGAGATAATGTGTAATAAATTAATATTTAGTGATAAAAATCTCTTTACTCAATAATCTGGATTAATTTTATTTCTTATTTTGTGAAGTAATTTTATGAATTTATCAACAAAATTGAATGTCATTGCACAAAACACACAAACTTTCAAAAAATTAAGATGAAAGAAATTGAATATGGTCAAGAAGAAAAGATAATAAATTTTCATGATTTTTATTCTTAAATGCTTTGCCATCACACTGGTATTATTTTAGTACTGAATAAAAGAGATGGATATTTTAATATCATAATAAAAATTCTAAAATATAAGATAGAAAGAAAAATACGACAAACATAATGAGATTAAGATGGTCAAGCATCAGAATCAAAAGAGAACTTTTCTTAGCCCAAAAGGAGCCTAGACAGCTGCACTGGGGCTATTGGGGAATTCAACACAATGTTCATTTTGGATGAGCTCCAACTGTCTTTTTGCTTCTTGTAACTTGGCCTCCAAGGTCTCCGCCACTACTTGAAGTTGATGCAGGCTAAGTTGTTCATATGGAACATTCAACCACGACTCTTGAAACTCTGTTTCAAGGTTAGGAACATCGCTGTTGGGTGAAGGATTTGTTCCAGCCATTATTAAACCTTTAGTTTAAGAAAATAAGAAAAAGTGGTGTTGGGTTTTAATACCAAGGATATATTTATAGTGATAAAATCATCACATTGTTTGATGGAAATGAACTCAAATAACAAAAAAGTAAAAAAAATAATTATGTTACTTCCTTCTCTTTCAAAGGATTTGACCAAATCTTGCATTTGATGCTAAGTTGTTGTCTGGTGACTTAATTAGTGTTAACTACTTATCAATTACGGGATGTGGTACTTGATAATTGAGAAAATAAGGTTGCTTACTAACATTAGGACAAGGCAATTGTTTTCTCATCTTGGACAAGGCATATCGTACGCTCTCCCAGAGCTCACTTGTGAAATTTCATTGGATTATTGTTGTGCAACTGATCAATAGTGCCCCCCTGTTGAGCTATCAAGTGAGGGTTAAAAGGATCAGTATTGAACATATATATACTGAATTTCAGACAATCCCTGATGCAAGAAGATCAGTAATGCATGCAATTGTTTTTCATTTATTCCTACATTGCAGTGATTGAATGCATTTTATTGTCACTACATCATCTATCTAAATTTACGATTTAAAATCACTTTCATGAAACTTGATAAAAGAGACAAAAAAAATTGTGCTTATATATTTAAACTCTTTAGAGTATACTTAAAGCGCTTATATCATATGTGAATCTCAGCAGTTAATCGGCGTTGACCATAAAGTGGTTAAACAAATAAAAGAGACATAATTTTGTTGTATCATATAAGAATTTTACAATGTATTATATCAAGTGTATGAGACCATTTTAAAGGGTTTTTTTTACACCATTTTAAAGGGGGTTTTTTACACCATTTTAAAGGAGTTTATACATGTTTAAGTGTGTTACAGTATATGATTTTATATTACAATATTTTTTCACTTGTTGTAGGTTACAATTAGGTTTTATGAGTTTGTAAAATCTCAATTCACACTAATTACCTTAGAATATTAAAATTAAGTGCTTAACTTATTTTTTTTGATATGTTAGTGTAAATTAAACAATAAATAATTTCACATTGTTAAAACTTATTGTAGAAGACTTTTACTAAGAATGACTATAAACACAATATGCGTTTTCGAACAAGAGCAAATTTATAAAATAAACAAATATAATTTAAAAAATTATTTTTACCTCATAAATAATGATCATTTTTTCTACCAAAAAAATGATCATTTTACGTATGAGCTTTCTATGAGATATTACATCAAAGATTGAAACAAACAAAAAAACTTTTTAAGAATCCAATAACACAATTCTAATTAGGAAAAATATTGACTGTGTTATTATAATCTTTACAAAATGGCAACAATACAAAGAAACAAAGAAGGAAACTCAATTAATAATATAAGATTTGGTCAAATCCTCTAAAAGAAAAGGATGTAACATAATTAATTTTTTTTTACTTTTTTGTTATTTGAGTTCATTTCCATCAAACAATGTGATGGTTCTATCACTATAAATACATCATTGGAATTGAGATCCAACAGCACATTTTCTTATTTTCTCAAACTAAAGGTTTAGCAATGGCTAGAACAAATCTTTCACCTAACCTTGAAAAAGAGTTTCAAGCATGGTGGCTGAAAGTTCCACCTGACCAACTCAGCCTACATCAAATTCAAGTATTGGTGGAGATTTTGGAAGACAAGTTACTAGAAGTAAAAAAAGTACTGACTCTAGATGAGAACCATGTTGAATTCCCCAATAGCCCGCTTCTTTTGGGGCTAGGAAAAATTCTGTCTGATTCCGATGTTGGACTCTCTGAATCTCATTAATTTTGTTGTATCTATCATTTTTATCTTATGTTTTAGAATATTATTATGAAATTAAAATATTCATCTTTTTTATTCAGTATTAAAATAATAATAGTGCAATGTGTGAAAGGTATTTAAGAATAAAACTCATGACAATTTATTATCTTTTTTCTTCACCATATTCAGTATCTTTCATCTTAACTTTTTGAATGATTTTGTATTTTGTGCAATAATATTCAATTTTGTTGATAAATTCATAAAATTGCTTAACAGAATAAGAAATCAAATTCATCCAAATTATTGAGTAAAGAGATTTTTATCATTAAATATTAATTTATTGCACGTTCTCTCCTTATAATTTATAACTTAACTACGATAGTGAATTGTTAGCCTCATAAAATTAAAATAACAAAACTGTAACTAATATTAAACAAAAAATTAAATCAATCAAATAGAAACAATCCAAAAAATTGATAGGACATGGAGATTGTATGTGCTTCACTCGTTTTATGTTTTTGAGTTGAGAACGTGGAGATCATACATGATGAGTGGGTAGGTGGGTTAGGTGCACCTCCCACCGAGTGGGAAGAAGTGGGAAAACCCACTAGACCCAATAGCGGTTAGTGTGAAGCACCCTAACATAGAGTTGTCGCTCTGTCGCAAGCCATCTCGCTCAATTTGGGTCAAATACCGATTTATGGTATACTCAGAGAGAGCAGTCCCACCTCTAGTAGGTTTGTTAAAGAGGAGGCTGTGGATTTCTACCTAGACAGAAGTATCCGGGGGGAGAGGGGGGAGGGGGGACCCATCCCACACCAATGCGGCTTCGACCCTCTTTTTCAATAGAAACTACTTCTCTAATATTCTTAAATAGAGTCAGAGGTGCATGTCCTTGTTCCTCCCGAGAAAATAGAATGTTAGACGATCTTGCAATTCAGCTCTCCTTTGGATATCCGTAAAGAGAGGGGTTCTAATTCCGAAACAAGAAAGACGCGCAGAATGGGCGCAACCTTGGGCTCGGGAATTAGCGATTGTGCCTCTCTTGAAGGAGAGTAAAAAGGGCCAGACGAGGAATCCCTTCCCCCGTCATACGCGGCAGTAAAGCCTTCAAGAATCTCGTCTGAATACTAATTCAAAATGAGGGCAAGGAAAAAACCGAATACTCCAAGGTATTTGAGACCAATGGGGACATAGGCACTCTCCTCTGTCTCACTCAAGTGAATTGGTTTTTTCGCACTATATTTTGATCTGCCTCTTCTTCGATTCGAAATTCCTAGCAAATCCTTGATGCCTCAAATACAATGGAATTTCACACCTAGTGAATCTTTCACTTTACCTCCTCTTATTAAGACAATAGAATGTTTCTGTAAATTATGACCTTAGCCTGGAATGTGAACAAATATATTATATCAATAGCTCAATCGTACTTTGGCTATCTTACGTAGAGCTGAATTAGATTTTTTCGGTGTTTTATTGAAACACGCGGGCATACTCCTTGCTTCTAGGGACATTGATTCAAAGCTCGAGTATGGTCCGTGCGCTATTTTTCTTCTCTGCCATGACAAATCAATTGATTTAATATAGGCATCGCTTTTTTCTTGTGTATCAATATATTCCATTGTATTGACTGTATTTTTCACTACATTTTCGTATGACGTAGATTCAGGTACTCGAGCTTAAGGTTTCCTGCTAGACATTCGGTGTCACGCCTCGAGTTCCAACGGGGCGGACATGGCACCCGAAGCCGTTGAGGCCCGAGAGAACCAACCTATACATTCGAATGGAACACAATATGTACGCATATGGACACAACATCGTGAAACTGAAAGCGTGGAAAGACATTTATATACATAAGAAACTAGGCCGGTAGGGCCGCAAAGTCAAAAGCCGCAAAGTCAAAATGAGAAGACATCCCCTTTGTTTACTATACAACGTCTACAAAGCCTCTAGCAGAAATCAAGCCAAATCTATAATCGGGACAAGTCCCCGCTTTACACAAACATGTACACAACATCAAAATCAACATGTACATATGACCCGGAAAGCCTCGAATCAGCCTGGAGCTCACCAACTATACGCAGAAATGTAACACCCCGTACTTTATAACCTCACTTGATACCTTGGGATCATATCTACATAGGTTTTGAGATGTCATGCATATGTGTTTTATAGTGTTATTGGTGAAACGTTTGATATCGGACTTAACATGTGCGATTAGATCGTCGTAGGAGGTGTGTTGTGATTTCATGGAGCATTTGGGTAAGAACTCGTACATATTCTAACCTCATTTGGTGACTTTAAGTCATGTTTACTTGATGGTTAAGATCACTAAGTAAGTATTTTGTAGTGTTTGGATAAAGGATTGGACGATACGTAAACGTCGGATTAGTGGCCGAAAATTTCAGCAAAATGCTGAAACTTGCGCCACTACCCTGTTTCAGGGGTGTGGCGCAAGCCACCAGCCTGCATAAACTTCAGATCAGGCCCAATTCTTGCGCCACTACCCTGTTTCAGGGGGTGTGGCGCAAGGAACAAAAACTAGGCCTTTCCGGAGTCGTTTCGTAACGCAATTCTACGACGATTTCTAGATGGTTTCTTTTGATTCTTTGGAGTTATTTGAGCATTGTTAAAGAGTCAAACACTTCAATACACTCCTACATACTCCTACATGATCAAATCACGAAAGGTGAATAGTGATCCAAAATGTCCAATGAAACCAAGGGCGACTAGAATGCCTATTTTTGCGATCGAAAGGACGAATGAGAATCTTTTAAGGGAATATTGTCGTGACCTTATGGAATTATATAAACATGAGAGATATGGTTAATAATGCATGAAACTTGTTGGGTTAAATGGATATGTCTTCTTGGGCCAAATTAAGGCCCAAAAGTGGAAGAAATCCATGGCCCAAATGGGTCAAAAGACCCATTCTTCCATTTGACCTTCTAGACATATTATTAAATGCCAAGAATTGGCTAAGGACAACATGAGAGGCCTATATAAAGAGGCAAATCAGATTTTTATTATACAAGACCTCTCATGCCTTTAACACATTTTTCTCAACATTTCTCATTTCCAAACCCTAAAGCAAAATAATTCCTTGGGACTTCTTGGACAAGATCAACATATTCCAAGCCTTGGTAAGTATTTATTTTCATGGATTAATATCTTATATGCATAAAAGAATATGTATATCATGTTGGTTGTGCTTGGAAAAGTTGGTCATGGTACTTGGTGATTTTGTATGAGATTTGTGGTATATGGAATTCAAGTGTGAATTAGGCCTTGTGCCTTTGATGAAAAAGCATGGTATGGACAAAATATGAACATGTATGGTGTTATTTTGGGCATTACACTTGTTCTTGTCTAAAAGTGGGAATTTTGGGATTTTGGCCGATATGTGTTATGAGTTGAATTAAGGTGTTTTGATGGATTATTTGTGATGTGTTATGGATAAGAAAGTGTAAAGGAGAAGTATTGTGGTGAAATGTGTTAATTTGTATGTATTGGTCAATGTTGGGAATATTATGGAATTTGTGAAATAATAGTATGATCAATGGTTTTGTCAAGGGGAAATGGCATGTTTAAAGGCAAACATGTAATTCATTGACATTGCATGCATTTGTAAAGTAATTCGTGGTTAACGTGAATTCGTTATGTATGTATGTTGTAGAGTGAAGGAGAGGGATCATTGTATACGCATCGAAGGTTGTCTTTTCGTATTGTGCATCCAAGGTATGCAAGGTTACTTTGTCCGTATCTTTCTACGGCCAATAGTATTCACATTGACATTTCTCTAGTTCTATTCCGAAATGTACTAAGGTATCCCATATGCACTTATCTATGGTCATTGTCATGTATTTCCTACTCATTGATCAATTGTGAATCTCATTTCTCATATTCATGGTTAATGTTCCGAAAGGTCAAATAAGGATATGTTCCAATATTCCAATAGTGCCTATACTTGTGTCTCTTGTTCATGGATTATTGTCCAATGGTTCCAATGGTATCATGGTGCTAGTTATGTTATATTTCTCATTGATATTTGTTCACATGTTCTTCACTCATTGGTCAATGATTCAAAGTTTCCAACAATGTTATGTTCCAAAGTTCCAAAGTGATGTTATGACTATCAAAGTATCAATCTCAAAGTAAAGATCAAAGTAATGCAAATGTGGTCAATGATCAAGTACGGGTGGCAAGTCTAGGGGCGTAAGCCTAGCTCGACTCGATCCCGAGATATGGATTTATGGGTGGCAAGTCTAGGGGCGTAAGCCTAGCTCGACTCGATCCCAAGGGTGGCAAGTCTAGGGGCATAAGCCTAGCTCGACTCGATCCCTATATGATGATATGAAAGACCCACTGATCAGTCGGGGCTCGAGTACATTGTGATATGTAATGACATGTGAGCATTGAGATAAAGAAAGTAATGAAAAGAATGAAAGCAATCCACATGGTTTCCAAAGAATAACATGGTGACTTATTCACATCGAGTATTCATATGTTTTGAGTTCATTGACATATTCATTGAAATATTCATGTGTTGTATAGTTTCATCTGAGCCTTGCATACTCAGTACTTATTTCGTACTGACCCCTCTCGGGGAATTTACCTTACTTGCTGCAGGCGCAGGTCCCAGTAGACCTCCTCAGTAGATTGCCAGTGTTAGCGGCTCTTTGGTGAGCTCCAGCTCATTCGAGGCTTCTCCGAGTCAGAGTGTATATATGTTTTGGTATTGTACATAATGTGTAAAGCGGGGACTTGTCCCGACTTATGGTTCATTTTGGTCAATGCTCTTGTTAGAGGCTTTTGTAGACCGATGTGGGTGTAATAGTGTAAAAGACACAGACACATGTTGTTTTGACTGGATGGCCTCAACGGCCAAGTTTCATATGTATGCCTAAATATGTCCCATGTTCTCCTTTATTCGCATTTCATAATATTATGCAATGGTGGTTATGAATATGATTGAGCATAGGCAAAGGTTGGTTCTCTCGGGCCTTATCGGCTACGGGTGCCAATCATGTCTCGATGGGATTCGGGGCGTGACAAAAGTGGTATCAGAGCAGTCGGTCTAAGGATGTCTACAAAGCCGTGTCTGAGTAGAGTCTTACGTATCGATGTGTTGTGCACCACATTTATACGTAGGAGGCTACGAGGCATTTAGGATGTTGTTTCTTTCCTTCATTCTAGATCGTGCAATAGAGCCAATGTTGTCAGTTGCATTGTATCTGATCTTGGTGATTGTTTTTCTTTGGTATAGTCAAAATGCCGAACACTAGAAGAGGAAGAGGAAAAGGTAAAAGTAAGCTGATAGATAGAATTGCTGGTGAAGGAGCAAGTAGACCACCACCTGAGCAAGTTGATCAAGGTGGGGCTGAAACTGAGTTCGCAACGCGAGCTTCTTCTACTTCTTCAGCTCCAGAAGAGCCGAGAAGAAGGGAAGTGCCCGTGGAACCACCAACAAATGCCACAGATCAGGATCTTAGGAATGCTGTACAGATGTTGACACAGTTAATGGTGGTACAAAGCCAGGGAAGAGCTGGTGCTATGGCACATGATGATGATGAGGCTAGAATGGCAAGTCGCAGAACACAGGATTTCGTGATGCTTCCGGGATTGGTCTCGGATGTGTGTTGATGGAGCATGGTAGGGTGATCGCATATGCCTCACGACAGTTGCGGCCACATGAGAAAAACTATCCCACACATGATCTTGAATTGGCAGCAGTAGTTTTTGCTTTAAAGATATGGCGTCATTATTTATATGGGGTTCATGTTGACATCTATACGAATCACAAAAGCTTGCAATATCTTTTTAAGCAGAAAGAACTCAATTTGAGGCAACGAAGGTGGTTAGAGCTTTTAAAAGATTATGACATTGATATTCTTTATCACCCAGGCAAAGCAAATGTCGTAGCTGATGCATTGAGCCGTAAGGCAGTCGAAAGCACTAGTGGTCAGTTGAATGAAAAGCGTGAGATAATCAAAGATTTGAATCAATTAGCCAGCTTGGGAGTTCGCCTTATTGAAACTTCAGATGATAGAGTTATGGTGCAGAATGCAGCAGAATCCTCCTTGATAGCTGAAGTGAAAGAGAAACAGTATGCGGATTCTATTTTATTACAGCTAAAGGAGAATGTGCAGCAGAATTTGACCAAGGCATTTGAGATTACACCGGAAGGGGTGCTTCAATGTCAAGGGAGAATATGTGTACCGGATGTAGATCAGCTGAGGACACGAATAATGACAGAGGCGCACCATTCGCGCTATTCCATTCATCCGGGTGCTACTAAAATGTACCATGAATTGAAAGAGGTGTATTGGTGGGGCAACATGAAAAAGAACATTGCAGAATTTGTCGCGCAGTGTCCAAATTGTCAACAAGTAAAAGTGGAACATCAAAAACCGGGAGGTTACATGCAATGTATCAATCTTCCAGTCTGGAAGTGGGATATGATTAATATGGATTTTATTACGGGCTTGCCTCGTACATTGCGGAAGTTTGATTCCATATGGGTCATAGTGGACCGACTTACCAAGTCGGCGCATTTTCTACCTGTCAAGACGACCTATACAGCCGAGGATTATGCGAAGTTGTATGTGAAAGAGATAGTACGATTGCATGGTATTCCACTTTCGATCATATCAGACAGAGGAGCACAGTTCACAGCACACTTTTGGAAATCTTTTCAGGGGAGTTTGGGTACTCAGGTGAATTTGAGTACGGCTTTCCATCCTCAGACTGATGGACAAGCCGAACGTACTATTCAGACACTTGAAGATATGCTACGAGCATGTACGTTGGATTTTCAAGGCAGTTAGGATGACCATTTGCCTCTTATTGAATTTGCTTATAACAATAGCTATCATTCAAGTATTCAGATGTCACCTTATGAAGCTTTGTACGGAAGAAAATATAGATCACCAATTGGGTGGTTTGAAGCAGGTGAAACTGCTTTACTTGGGCCGGATATGGTGCACCAGGCTATGGAGAAAGTTAAAGTGATCCAACAGCGATTACAAACGGCTCAAAGTCGTCACAAGTCATATGCCGATATTAGAAGAAGAGGGCTTGAATTTTCCATAGGTGATTGGGTGTTTTTAAAGGTGTCACCAATGAAAGGGGTAATGCGGTTCGGAAAGAAAGGAAAATTGAGTCCACGTTACATAGGCCCATATGAAGTTATTAGAAGATTTGGGCAAGTCGCATATGAATTAGCCTTACCTCAAGAACTTTCCTCAGTCCATCCAGTCTTTCATGTGTCGATGCTTCGGAAATGCATAGGAGATCCGTCTCATATTGTTCCCGTAGAGGATGTTCAAGTTACAGAGGATCTCACTTATGAAGAAGTGCCCATTGCTATCCTAGATCGACAAGTAAAGAGATTGAGAAATAAAGACATAGCATCCGTAAAAGTCCTTTGGAGAAATCAACAAGTAGAGGAGATCACATGGGAAGCGGAAGAAATGATGAAATCAAAGTATCCCCACTTATTTCAAATGGACCAAGAAGTACACAGTGCGGAGGTGGAACAATGACAAGTAAGTATTTAAAAGCATTATGTGAATGTGTATAGGTATGTTAAAGTAAAGATGCATTTGTTGTATATACGACACTGTTGTTAACATTCGAGGACGAATGTTTCTAAGGGGGGAAGAATGTAACACCCCGTACTTTATAACCTCACTTGATACCTTGGGATCATATCTACATAGGTGTTGAGATGCCATGCATATGTGTTTTATAGTGTTATTGGTGAAACGTTTGATATCGGACTTAACATGTGCGATTAGATCGTCGTAGGAGGTGTGTTGTGATTTCATGGAGCATTTGGGTAAGAACTCGTAAATATTCTAACCTCATTTGGTGAATATTCTAACCTCATTTGGTGACTTTAAGTCATGTTTACTTGATGGTTAAGATCACTAAGTAAGTATTTTGTAGTGTTTGGATAAAGGATTGGACGATACGTAAACGTCGGATTAGTGGCCGGAAATTTCAGCAAAATGCTGAAACTTGCGCCACTACCCTGTTTCAGGGGTGTGGCGCAAGCCACCAGCCTGCATAAACTTCAGAGCAGGCCCAATTCTTGCGCCACTACCCTGTTTCAGGGGGTGTGGCACAAGGAACAAAAACTAGGCCTTTCCGGAGTCGTTTCGTAACGCAATTCTACGACGATTTCTAGATGGTTTCTTTTGATTCTTTGGAGTTATTTGAGCATTGTTAAAGAGTCAAACACTTCAATACACTCCTACATACTCCTACATGATCAAATCACGAAAGGTGAATAGTGATCCAAAATGTCCAATGAAACCAAGGGCGACTAGAATGCCTATTTTTGCGATCGAAAGGACGAATGAGAATCTTTTAAGGGAATATTGTCGTGACCTTATGGAATTATATAAACATGAGAGATATGGTTAATAATGCATGAAACTTGTTGGGTTAAATGGATATGTCTTCTTGGGCCAAATTAAGGCCCAAAAGTGGAAGAAATCCATGGCCCAAATGGGTCAAAAGACCCATTCTTCCATTTGACCTTCTAGACATATTATTAAATGCCAAGAATTGGCTAAGGACAACATGAGAGGCCTATATAAAGAGGCAAATCAGATTTTTATTATACAAGACCTCTCATGCCTTTAACACATTTTTCTCAACATTTCTCATTTCCAAACCCTAAAGCAAAATAATTCCTTGGGACTTCTTGGACAAGATCAACATATTCCAAGCCTTGGTAAGTATTTATTTTCATGGATTAATATCTTATATGCATAAAAGAATATGTATATCATGTTGGTTGTGCTTGGAAAAGTTGGTCATGGTACTTGGTGATTTTGTATGAGATTTGTGGTATATGGAATTCAAGTGTGAATTAGGCCTTGTGCCTTTGATGAAAAAGCATGGTATGGACAAAATATGAACATGTATGGTGTTATTTTGGGCATTACACTTGTTCTTGTCTAAAAGTGGGAATTTTGGGATTTTGGCCGATATGTGTTATGAGTTGAATTAAGGTGTTTTGATGGATTATTTGTGATGTGTTATGGATAAGAAAGTGTAAAGGAGAAGTATTGTGGTGAAATGTGTTAATTTGTATGTATTGGTCAATGTTGGGAATATTATGGAATTTGTGAAATAATAGTATGATCAATGGTTTTGTCAAGGGGAAATGGCATGTTTAAAGGCAAACATGTAATTCATTGACATTGCATGCATTTGTAAAGTAATTCGTGGTTAACGTGAATTCGTTATGTATGTATGTTGTAGAGTGAAGGAGAGGGATCATTGTATACGCATCGAAGGTTGTCTTTTCGTATTGTGCATCCAAGGTATGCAAGGTTACTTTGTCCGTATCTTTCTACGGCCAATAGTATTCACATTGACATTTCTCTAGTTCTATTCCGAAATGTACTAAGGTATCCCATATGCACTTATCTATGGTCATTGTCATGTATTTCCTACTCATTGATCAATTGTGAATCTCATTTCTCATATTCATGGTTAATGTTCCGAAAGGTCAAATAAGGCTATGTTCCAATATTCCAATAGTGCCTATACTTGTGTCTCTTGTTCATGGATTATTGTCCAATGGTTCCAATGGTATCATGGTGCTAGTTATGTTATATTTCTCATTGATATTTGTTCACATGTTCTTCACTCATTGGTCAATGATTCAAAGTTTCCAACAATGTTATGTTCCAAAGTTCCAAAGTGATGTTATGACTATCAAAGTATCAATCTCAAAGTAAAGATCAAAGTAATGCAAATGTGGTCAATGATCAAGTACGGGTGGCAAGTCTAGGGGCGTAAGCCTAGCTCGACTCGATCCCGAGATATGGATTTATGGGTGGCAAGTCTAGGGGCGTAAGCCTAGCTCGACTCGATCCCAAGGGTGGCAAGTCTAGGGGCATAAGCCTAGCTCGACTCGATCCCTATATGATGATATGAAAGACCCACTGATCAGTCGGGGCCCGAGTACATTATGATATGTAATGACATGTGAGCATTGAGATAAAGAAAGTAATGAAAAGAATGAAAGCAATCCACATGGTTTCCAAAGAATAACATGGTGACTTATTCACATCGAGTATTCATATGTTTTGAGTTCATTGACATATTCATTGAAATATTCATGTGTTGTATAGTTTCATCTGAGCCTTGCATACTCAGTACTTATTTCGTACTGACCCCTCTCGGGGAATTTACCTTACTTGCTGCAGGCGCAGGTCCCAGTAGGCCTCCTCAGTAGATTGCCAGTGTTAGCGGCTCTTTGGTGAGCTCCAGCTCATTCGAGGCTTCTCCGAGTCAGAGTGTATATATGTTTTGGTATTGTACATAATGTGTAAAGCGGGGACTTGTCCTGACTTATGGTTCATTTTGGTCAATGCTCTTGTTAGAGGCTTTTGTAGACCGATGTGGGTGTAATAGTGTAAAAGACACAGACACATGTTGTTTTGACTGGATGGCCTCAACGGCCAAGTTTCATATGTATGCCTAAATATGTCCCATGTTCTCCTTTATTCGCATTTCATAATATTATGCAATGGTGGTTATGAATATGATTGAGCATAGGCAAAGGTTGGTTCTCTCGGGCCTTATCGGCTACGGGTGCCAATCATGTCTCGATGGGATTCGGGGCGTGACAAAAGTGGTATCAGAGCAGTCGGTCTAAGGATGTCTACAAAGCCGTGTCTGAGTAGAGTCTTACGTATCGATGTGTTGTGCACCACATTTATACGTAGGAGGCTACGAGGCATTTAGGATGTTGTTTCTTTCCTTCATTCTAGATCGTGCAATAGAGCCAATGTTGTCAGTTGCATTGTATCTGATCTTGGTGATTGTTTTTCTTTGGTATAGTCAAAATGCCGAACACTAGAAGAGGAAGAGGAAAAGGTAAAAGTAAGCTGATAGATAGAATTGCTGGTGAAGGAGCAAGTAGACCACCACCTGAGCAAGTTGATCAAGGTGGGGCTGAAACTGAGTTCGCAACGCGAGCTTCTTCTACTTCTTCAGCTCCAGAAGAGCCGAGAAGAAGGGAAGTGCCCGTGGAACCACCAACAAATGCCACAGATCAGGATCTTAGGAATGCTGTACAGATGTTGACACAGTTAATGGTGGTACAAAGCCAGGGAAGAGCTGGTGCTATGGCACATGATGATGATGAGGCTAGAATGGCAAGTCGCAGAACACAGGATTTTGTGATGCTTCCGGGATTGGTCTCGGATGTGTGTTGATGGAGCATGGTAGGGTGATCGCATATGCCTCACGACAGTTACGGCCACATGAGAAAAACTATCCCACACATGATCTTGAATTGGCAGCAGTAGTTTTTGCTTTAAAGATATGGCGTCATTATTTATATGGGGTTCATGTTGACATCTATACGGATCACAAAAGCTTGCAATATCTTTTTAAGCAGAAAGAACTCAATTTGAGGCAACGAAGGTGGTTAGAGCTTTTAAAAGATTATGACATTGATATTCTTTATCACCCAGGCAAAGCAAATGTCGTAGCTGATGCATTGAGCCGTAAGGCAGTCGAAAGCACTAGTGGTCAGTTGAATGAAAAGCGTGAGATAATCAAAGATTTGAATCAATTAGCCAGCTTGGGAGTTCGCCTTATTGAAACTTCAGATGATAGAGTTATGGTGCAGAATGCAGCAGAATCCTCCTTGATAGCTGAAGTGAAAGAGAAACAGTATGCGGATTCTATTTTATTACAGCTAAAGGAGAATGTGCAGCAGAATTTGACCAAGGCATTTGAGATTACACCGGAAGGGGTGCTTCAATGTCAAGGGAGAATATGTGTACCGGATGTAGATCAGCTGAGGACACGAATAATGACAGAGGCGCACCATTCGCGCTATTCCATTCATCCGGGTGCTACTAAAATGTACCATGAATTGAAAGAGGTGTATTGGTGGGGCAACATGAAAAAGAACATTGCAGAATTTGTCGCGCAGTGTCCAAATTGTCAACAAGTAAAAGTGGAACATCAAAAACCGGGAGGTTACATGCAATGTATCAATCTTCCAGTCTGGAAGTGGGATATGATTAATATGGATTTTATTACGGGCTTGCCTCGTACATTGCGGAAGTTTGATTCCATATGGGTCATAGTGGACCGACTTACCAAGTCGGCGCATTTTCTACCTGTCAAGACGACCTATACAGCCGAGGATTATGCGAAGTTGTATGTGAAAGAGATAGTACGATTGCATGGTATTCCACTTTCGATCATATCAGACAGAGGAGCACAGTTCACAGCACACTTTTGGAAATCTTTTCAGCGGAGTTTGGGTACTCAGGTGAATTTGAGTACGGCTTTCCATCCTCAGACTGATGGACAAGCCGAACGTACTATTCAGACACTTGAAGATATGCTACGAGCATGTACGTTGGATTTTCAAGGCAGTTGGGATGACCATTTGCCTCTTATTGAATTTGCTTATAACAATAGCTATCATTCAAGTATTCAGATGTCACCTTATGAAGCTTTGTACGGAAGAAAATATAGATCACCAATTGGGTGGTTTAAAGCAGGTGAAACTGCTTTACTTGGGCCGGATATGGTGCACCAGGCTATGGAGAAAGTTAAAGTGATCCAACAGCGATTACAAACGGCTCAAAGTCGTCACAAGTCATATGCCGATATTAGAAGAAGAGGGCTTGAATTTTCCATAGGTGATTGGGTGTTTTTAAAGGTGTCACCAATGAAAGGGGTAATGCGGTTCGGAAAGAAAGGAAAATTGAGTCCACGTTACATAGGCCCATATGAAGTTATTAGAAGATTTGGGCAAGTCGCATATGAATTAGCCTTACCTCAAGAACTTTCCTCAGTCCATCCAGTCTTTCATGTGTCGATGCTTCGGAAATGCATAGGAGATCCGTCTCATATTGTTCCCGTAGAGGATGTTCAAGTTACAGAGGATCTCACTTATGAAGAAGTGCCCATTGCTATCCTAGATCGACAAGTAAAGAGATTGAGAAATAAAGACATAGCATCCGTAAAAGTCCTTTGGAGAAATCAACAAGTAGAGGAGATCACATGGGAAGCGGAAGAAATGATGAAATCAAAGTATCCCCACTTATTTCAAATGGACCAAGAAGTACACAGTGCGGAGGTGGAACAATGACAAGTAAGTATTTAAAAGCATTATGTGAATGTGTATAGGTATGTTAAAGTAAAGATGCATTTGTTGTATATACGACACTGTTGTTAACATTCGAGGACGAATGTTTCTAAGGGGGGAAGAATGTAACACCCCGTACTTTATAACCTCACTTGATACCTTGGGATCATATCTACATAGGTGTTGAGATGCCATGCATATGTGTTTTATAGTGTTATTGGTGAAACGTTTGATATCGGACTTAACATGTGCGATTAGATCGTCGTAGGAGGTGTGTTGTGATTTCATGGAGCATTTGGGTAAGAACTCGTAAATATTCTAACCTCATTTGGTGAATATTATAACCTCATTTGGTGACTTTAAGTCATGTTTACTTGATGGTTAAGATCACTAAGTAAGTATTTTGTAGTGTTTGGATAAAGGATTGGACGATACGTAAACGTCGGATTAGTGGCCGGAAATTTCAGCAAAATGCTGAAACTTGCGCCACTACCCTGTTTCAGGGGTGTGGCGCAAGCCACCAGCCTGCATAAACTTCAGAGCAGGCCCAATTCTTGCGCCACTACCCTGTTTCAGGGGGTGTGGCGCAAGGAACAAAAACTAGGCCTTTCCGGAGTCGTTTCGTAACGCAATTCTACGACGATTTCTAGATGGTTTCTTTTGATTCTTTGGAGTTATTTGAGCATTGTTAAAGAGTCAAACACTTCAATACACTCCTACATACTCCTACATGATCAAATCACGAAAGGTGAATAGTGATCCAAAATGTCCAATGAAACCAAGGGCGACTAGAATGCCTATTTTTGCGATCGAAAGGACGAATGAGAATCTTTTAAGGGAATATTGTCGTGACCTTATGGAATTATATAAACATGAGAGATATGGTTAATAATGCATGAAACTTGTTGGGTTAAATGGATATGTCTTCTTGGGCCAAATTAAGGCCCAAAAGTGGAAGAAATCCATGGCCCAAATGGGTCAAAAGACCCATTCTTCCATTTGACCTTCTAGACATATTATTAAATGCCAAGAATTGGCTAAGGACAACATGAGAGGCCTATATAAAGAGGCAAATCAGATTTTTATTATACAAGACCTCTCATGCCTTTAACACATTTTTCTCAACATTTCTCATTTCCAAACCCTAAAGCAAAATAATTCCTTGGGACTTCTTGGACAAGATCAACATATTCCAAGCCTTGGTAAGTATTTATTTTCATGGATTAATATCTTATATGCATAAAAGAATATGTATATCATGTTGGTTGTGCTTGGAAAAGTTGGTCATGGTACTTGGTGATTTTGTATGAGATTTGTGGTATATGGAATTCAAGTGTGAATTAGGCCTTGTGCCTTTGATGAAAAAGCATGGTATGGACAAAATATGAACATGTATGGTGTTATTTTGGGCATTACACTTGTTCTTGTCTAAAAGTGGGAATTTTGGGATTTTGGCCGATATGTGTTATGAGTTGAATTAAGGTATTTTGATGGATTATTTGTGATGTGTTATGGATAAGAAAGTGTAAAGGAGAAGTATTGTGGTGAAATGTGTTAATTTGTATGTATTGGTCAATGTTGGGAATATTATGGAATTTGTGAAATAATAGTATGATCAATGGTTTTGTCAAGGGGAAATGACATGTTTAAAGGCAAACATGTAATTCATTGACATTGCATGCATTTGTAAAGTAATTCGTGGTTAACGTGAATTCGTTATGTATGTATGTTGTAGAGTGAAGGAGAGGGATCATTGTATACGCATCGAAGGTTGTCTTTTCGTATTGTGCATCCAAGGTATGCAAGGTTACTTTGTCCGTATCTTTCTACGGCCAATAGTATTCACATT
Organism: Capsicum rhomboideum; assembly: GCA_031232105.1. Taxonomy (NCBI): domain Eukaryota; kingdom Viridiplantae; phylum Streptophyta; class Magnoliopsida; order Solanales; family Solanaceae; genus Capsicum; species Capsicum rhomboideum. The sequence goes on from CP124714.1 coordinate 165,964,544, forward strand.
GACATTTCTCTAGTTCTATTCCGAAATGTACTAAGGTATCCCATATGCACTTATCTATGGTCATTGTCATGTATTTCCTACTCATTGATCAATTGTGAATCTCATTTCTCATATTCATGGTTAATGTTCCGAAAGGTCAAATAAGGATATGTTCCAATATTCCAATAGTGCCTATACTTGTGTCTCTTGTTCATGGATTATTGTCCAATGGTTCCAATGGTATCATGGTGCTAGTTATGTTATATTTCTCATTGATATTTGTTCACATGTTCTTCACTCATTGGTCAATGATTCAAAGTTTCCAACAATGTTATGTTCCAAAGTTCCAAAGTGATGTTATGACTATCAAAGTATCAATCTCAAAGTAAAGATCAAAGTAATGCAAATGTGGTCAATGATCAAGTACGGGTGGCAAGTCTAGGGGCGTAAGCCTAGCTCGACTCGATCCCGAGATATGGATTTATGGGTGGCAAGTCTAGGGGCGTAAGCCTAGCTCGACTCGATCCCAAGGGTGGCAAGTCTAGGGGCATAAGCCTAGCTCGACTCGATCCCTATATGATGATATGAAAGACCCACTGATCAGTCGGGGCTCGAGTACATTGTGATATGTAATGACATGTGAGCATTGAGATAAAGAAAGTAATGAAAAGAATGAAAGCAATCCACATGGTTTCCAAAGAATAACATGGTGACTTATTCACATCGAGTATTCATATGTTTTGAGTTCATTGACATATTCATTGAAATATTCATGTGTTGTATAGTTTCATCTGAGCCTTGCATACTCAGTACTTATTTCGTACTGACCCCTCTCGGGGAATTTACCTTACTTGCTGCAGGCGCAGGTCCCAGTAGGCCTCCTCAGTAGATTGCCAGTGTTAGCGGCTCTTTGGTGAGCTCCAGCTCATTCGAGGCTTCTCCGAGTCAGAGTGTATATATGTTTTGGTATTGTACATAATGTGTAAAGCGGGGACTTGTCCCGACTTATGGTTCATTTTGGTCAATGCTCTTGTTAGAGGCTTTTGTAGACCGATGTGGGTGTAATAGTGTAAAAGACACAGACACATGTTGTTTTGACTGGATGGCCTCAACGGTCAAGTTTCATATGTATGCCTAAATATGTCCCATGTTCTCCTTTATTCGCATTTCATAATATTATGCAATGGTGGTTATGAATATGATTGAGCATAGGCAAAGGTTGGTTCTCTCGGGCCTTATCGGCTACGGGTGCCAATCATGTCTCGATGGGATTCGGGGCGTGACAAGAAAGTCCAAATCCTACTGTGGGGGTCTACTAGCACCTGCGCCTGCAGCAAGGTAAATCCCACAAGGGGTCAGTACGAAAGAATGTACTGAGTATGTAAGGCGATAAGCAACTGTATGACAAATAAGAACTCAAATGGAGTCAAATATCAACAAATAAACAATATGGAGAACCACCATTCTGTATGTGGGTAAAACATGTACATTACATTCATTTCCTTGCTTTTACGTTCATTATCATCAACAACTCATATCATACCCGAGCCCCGACTGATCAGTGGGTCATAACATTGGGGTCGTCTCTAGCTAGGCTTATGCCCCTTTGAGCTACCACCCATAATCAATAAGTAGGTTCGTCCCTAGCTAGGTTTTCACCCCTTTGGGATACCCCCTATATCCAATAAGCAATCGAGATCGTCTCTATGCTGGGCTTTACGCCCCCTCGAGCTACCACCCGTACTCAAGAAACACTTATATGCATTACTTCAATTCTTTCATTATGAGAATGATACATTTGGTGGTTGTGACATTATGGACACTTGGAAACCATATGCAATGAATAAAAGGTACTTTACGACATTTCGTAGGGATGGTAAGTTCGAGCAAAATACGAACGATAGGTGTGACCAAAGGTCATAGGAAAGAGAAACCTTACATACCTTAGCCTTTCAATATGTGACCACAACAATTCCATCTTTCTGTAAAATGCTACTCTACAATATACATACATAAGGGAACTTACATTAGTAACCACAACTATTACAAGTTCACAATATGGTAACGAAACCATCCAACCCTCTCAATATAGAATATATCATTCCACCTTCCTTTTTATTATTATAAAACTTCACTCCACTTTACTACAATCCAACTTATCATCCCACAACACCAACAACACCAAAATAGTCCACAAACCAACATAATCAACATGATAAACTCCACCTCTTAAACACATAATATATTAATCCATGAGAATAGACACTTACCAATATTTGCAAAGAGGTGATTTTGTCCCAACTAGTGTTGTTGCCTTAGGGTTTTTGCTAAGAAGCTTTTGAGAGAAATATCTAACAAGAGATGAGAGTGATAATGAAATAAATCTGATTTTTCATGCCTTTATATAGGCTCTCAAGTCAAAGTAACCTTGGCTACATATGTGATCCATATTAAATGGATCATTTCCTTAATTGTTGAGGCCCATGTCTTGTTACATGATATTTGGGCCTTAAATACAGATTATAGACCCAGCCCAACACATTTAATGGGTCTCACACTCAAATATCTCATCTAGTCAAAATTGGTCAACAAAGCCGGCAAAATATCACGGTATCGTGACTCATGTCGTGAGTCGAGTCACAGCACGTAGGTGACCTGTCGTGAAACTCAGACGACTCGATCAAGTTTATGAAGCTCATCCACGGCACCACTCACGTTCCGTGACTGTGAATCACGCCCCGTGACTCGTGCCGTAGAAATCAGACCATTTTTTCAACGTTCTGAAGTCCACTCACGACACAGACTCACGCCACATGAATAGTGTCGTGAGTCGCAAAAAAAAATTTTTTTTTTTTTTTTTTTTTTTTTTTAGAAAGTGATCGTAGCACCTGAGGTGTTACATTCGGTAGCACCTGACATTCAGTTGATTTTAGTTTTCTTTTCAGATTGGGTTGGACTTTGATTCAATAAAGGTTACGGGGCTTTGTCCCGGTTGACTCTTGTATTTATTAGGATAGGTTTCACTAGACAGACAATTATTTAGTTGTTAACAGTCGTTCATTTATTTTCGATCATGTCTTAATAAAGATTGTCTCTTTTTAGATGTAGCCCATTATCACTGTTTATGTTTCCGCTTTAATTTCATTATTTACATTACTCTATAGATATGCTACGCCAAGGGTCCTTCCAGACTAATAGTGAGCAGTTAGTTATGGCTCATGGCTAGGGTGTAGACTCGGCTCTTGACAAGAGAACACTCTCTACTATTTCTCTTGCAAGAGAGTTCAACAGCTAAGAAATAACCATATAGTTGCTACGAGACAAATATTTGAAGTGCTTAAAAATTGGATTGGGTTGAACAATAGTTCTATCAATAAAACCAACCTTGTTTGGCAGACAAAGCAATAAGTATCCCCCTTCTCCATCTACCAGACCCCTTTCCATCAAAAACTAAATTGACTAAGTTCATACCAGGGGAATATGAAGGATGAATATAGAAGGGGTGTAAAGTATCAAAAATTGTATTAGGGTTAATGATCCCAACACAAGCATTAGATGCAGAATGTGAACCTGCAAGAGGTGTGGTTTCTCCATCCTGAATGTGAGAATCGATTTGATCAATCATGATGACTTAGATGCATAAATGAGAAGAAAAGAAACGAGCAAGGAACTTTACCAATGCTCTGATACCATAAAGAAGAGAGAAGATTGAGAGAATCTTTTTTTATTTCTTGTGTGTTTGATGTGCAGTTGTACATGTATATATACAAAAGAATATAAGAATCGAATCTTCCTAGATCTATACATTTGTCTAATATTCTATTAACTAATATACTAACAACCTACCTAAAATCTAAAACACAAAAATATGAAAGAAATATATACAAAAATAGAAAAGTAATAATAGAGATGGTGGAATACAGAATAGGTCAGTTGTTGTTTGTCATTGTGCTTCCATCAAGTTTGCCACATGTACGATTGAGATTTAGTCCATCAGAAACCAAATGAAAGATTGTGATAGTGAGAGCAAAATAAACGAACAAGAAAGCCAGTCTTGACATGGTCACCTGGGCTGATCCGAAAACAAACTCAGCTGAGCTGCATCCTCTTTCTCTTTCTCACCATTAGAGATGACGAAAGAGCTAGTATTAGGTTCAATAGCAATACTAATTTGTTGTAGTCTGTAATGCTTGCTGATTTTTGTGAATAAAAAGAAAAATTGATTTTTCATTTACCATGTAATGGAATGTTAAGATAGATTGCCTTTCTTAATACTCTAATGTACTGAATCAGAAGATACGAGAGTCTTATTTCACCAGTGACATTTTCAATACTGCAAAAGGTTGACAATTCACTTGCCTTCTTAAAGAGGTCAACATGCCTTTCAGAGAAAGTCACACGTAAATTCTTCGATTTTGCATCCTCGCAATGTCAATTCTTTTGCATAGCTAGCTAGTCGGCTTCACCATGGTTAAACCTCTTGAGAAAGTAAGAAAACAGAATGTTGGGTCTCAACATCTTTATTTCTTTGTTCAATTGAATCATTGTCAATATGTAAATATCTTAATTACACATTGCATATTATCTGTAATTAGAATTATTTATTAGATGATATGCCTCAAACGCCAAATACTTTCTCAATCGTACATACACAATACTCCTCAGAAATCTTCGGGTGATCCTGACTCATGAGGGATATTGCTCCAGCCGTTTTATTGCTAGTTAGTGATATTGCTAAAATTGGTAATGAGGAATACTAATTTATTTATAATATAAATGAAGGTCATAGATAAGGTGATGTGGCACCTCTCTATGGCCTCCATTTATATTTATCTTTTTTCTCCTTTTTTTAGTAATTTTTTTCCAAATTTTCTACATAATCTACTAACTTATCTAATTAACAAATGCTTAGCAAATTGAATGTTCTTTTGTAAGAGTCAGCCCACGTATATCTTTGCATTGAAGTCCAAGTGACCTCTCATTCAAACCATGACATAATAGTTACTGATACATTAGTTTTTTTCCCCCACAAATCCGCTTCACGTAATGTGTATTAATGCTTGATATTAATAACAAAGATTCATCTATATATATATATATATATATATATATATTCTTATTTGTCATTTCCTTTTAGGGTATGTTATTTTTCATATGTTGTTCTTTTGTATTTTTTGGGCTGTGCAATAAAAAGTATTTAGTAACAAAAATATCTTGTATAATCTTACATTTAAGATTTTTCATTCAATAAATTTTTTTGTATCCTATATTGATTCTAAGCAAGAACCTAACATGTAGAATTTTGTTTTGTTTATTTACAATTTTCATTCGCAGTGCATGAATTTTATGATGTATTATTTTACAATAGAATATGGTGGAAGGTGAAAGAAGACTAGAACGAAGATGATTATGGGGAGATTTAAGGAGAAAAACGAAGGCATCATCATTACCGGCCATTTGATATAAATATCCTTTTTGGCAATGTTTTTTCTGTACTTCATCTTAAATAGTTTAAATTTGTCTTTGCCAAAAAAATATTTGATGATCTTTGTTTTACAGCATGCAAGGTATCTAATATCTCTCTCTCTCTCTCTTTATATGTGTGTGTGACACTTTTCTTTGATCCAGAAATATAATTATATATTTCTCTTCTTTTTTTGTTTTTTTATATTTATGTGCTATCTATTAAAAAATTTAATAGTCACTCATTTAACTCTCCTAATTAATTATCTTTTAATTATATTAAATGTGCCACATTTTAAAATTAAGGTGTTAATTGTACTTCCAAGATAAATAAATAAAAAAGAAAGGAAGAAATAACGAGAACCATTTCAAGAATGAGACTCGGATAACTTACGACTTCTTATTTTCCAAATTTTAGAGGTAAATTGAATGTTAGCAAAGTCAATTTATCTCTAAGCCACCATAAGGATTTTTGAAGCACTACGAAGAATATGAAACCACTTCTATTTTTGTGTATTTTGAATATATTTTACTGGCTTGCTCTTCTCTATCTATGTAATTGATTTTGTGTCCATTTTCTTATAGTTATAGTTTTTGCCGTTTTGTTATTGTTTCTCTTCTCACGGTTAATACATTTGGAAATATTAGTGATGTGCTATTAACTGAATTATTCTTCTTTTGCTTCAAATCCCAATTCATGTCAAAGTAATATGAAATTGTTATTTTCGTCACATGTAAACTTTTGAGATGGTATAAGCATTTGCTAAATTAAATAACAAAATTCATTATGTCAATGAGTTTGTTTATCTTATATATGTATCTTTTTTCTTTATCATATATATGAATTTCTAACTCCTGAATAGTAGAGTAAAACTTTGAGTATTTTCAAATAAAAAACACTATAACAATAAAACATATTAGATATATAGTCACATAAAGTCATGAATTTATAATATTTATTTTAAGGTGAAAACAAAAGGAAGCATGAGAATTGTTATAAGGGTAATTTTCCTTTAGATAGCTAAAGAAGAGGAAAGTAGAAGAGAAATAGCTCTTCATTTTAAATTATACAAATCTAAGATAATATTTCATTTAGCTTTATTGCAGTACTTGGGGATCCCCAGTACTTGTGCCAAAACAATTAACAGAAATAATTATGATATCTTATGCGGATGATATAAATAGATGAATCTTCTCCTTTTATCTTTCTACTTCCGTTTTTTGAAATTAGAGAATGGAAAGGTTAATAATATTAGGACAATACAAATTATATTATGTTATTTTTTACCATTTGAATATTAGAAAAAAAATCACTTCATAAATATAAGGAGATTTTTTATAGTCGCGCGAAGCATGGATAAGTTCACTAGTTTAATATAAGACTAATTAGTACTGCTATCAATCGTTTATAATTATATGATTCCTGCTTTACCCTTCTTGGAATGAATATTTTTACAATTCTTAAAAAATGAATATGTTTCTACATTAAGGTTAGAAATGCCGCCTTTTTTCTTTTAAATAATGGTGATATTTAAATCAACTTGCATATATTTTAAATTTATTATTCTAGGAAATTTAAGGACGATAATATACTTAAATGGTATTTATTATTTTATATGTACTATCTAGTGGAGCCAGATTTTTTGCAACGGGATAGCAAAATACGCCAAAAAACGTATGGAAAAATCAAGAGAAATTAACATATAGTATATATACAAAAAGAAAAAGCTTATTACTAATCTACATAGCGAAAAAGTATTAATTGACAGTCCTTGAATAATGATAGCCCCGCCATTATTACATCTCTCATTAACATATATATCCAATAACTCTGTTTGAACGACTTAAACTGATAAGGAACTTACTAAAGTGTTGTGGCTGAAATCAGACTAAAAGCAACTAGGAAGTCCATTACTTTATTATCTCAATCAACTTACTAAAATGTTGTGGCTAAAATCAGACTAAAATCAACTAAAAGTCAATTACTTTATTATCTCAATCAGATCCTAAATGTGATCTCAAATTCTTGGCCAAAAATTTGAGTTGATTGGAAAAAGGTTCACTCCAAAGGACAATGTGGGGTTTCATTATAGAAGAAGTGGGGTTCATGGAGTTATGTTTTTTGGGGGCAGTTGGAATCCATGGTGAGGGCCACATATATAGCTCTGTTGGACTTGGGAAAAAAAGGAAAAATTATCAGACCTAGCGATCTCGACCTACATCTTAAAGTGATACTTTAGAAAAATTACATAACATAGCGAGATCACACAATTTTATATTATATACACTTCTACATATATCTGTGTATCTAAAAATTCTAATCTTCATTGTCCACACATACACTTGACCACACATATGTTACAATCACATATAATTACACTTGACCATACATACACATATAGTTACAATCAGATACCGAATGCACATGGATATATGTATTCTGCTATGTTTTGAGATTAAAGCGTTGCTAAGTTTTGAAATATTGCAAACTCTCGCATTTTTTTTATTTTTATTTTTTAAGCTAATAGAGCTATTTATGAAATTTTCCAAAGAAATCATTACTTGGTCCTTCTTTGGCAATTTATGTGTCTTTGGACTCATCCTAGAGCCATGGCCCCTGTTGTTGTAGCCCAAGAAGGAGACAATTGGGCCTACATATTTCCCATTTGAAGACAGTCCATTGTCCAAAATTCTTGCATCTCATTGACACTGGACCCCTTACTCCACCATCCTTCTTGTACTCTCGTTTCAATTATGTTTATTAAAGTTTTCCCACCACAAAAGGAAAATTAATTTAAAAAAGATAAAAAGGATGTTTGGTCTCATCCCTCTTTGAAATTTCAAATGTTAAGATGGGAAGAAAACAAAAGGCAAAGGATAAGATGATGATAGACACACACATCTTTCAAGTGTTTTTTATTTGATTCATAGTTTTTTGGAATATATAAATGCACTTTGCAAAGGTATACATACCACACATTGAAAGTGGTATAAAAATAATACCATAAGGCGTTGTTTGGTAGCTAGTTAGAGTTATGCTGGTACTAATATTATATGGATTAGTTATGAGAGAATTTAGATACTATTTTATGCAGATATTAGTTATGCATAGTTTAATTATTCATGTATTACTTATTCCATATTCTATTTTGCATAAGATAATACATAGATTCCCTAAATTACAAATCAAACACCGTATTGATTTTATATATGAATAACCTACCTCCTAACCAGCTACCAAATATGGTATTTATTATTTATTAATACAGAATTTAATAACTGCATAATTCATCTTCAAACCATCTGCCAAACAACCCCTAAATGTAGGATAACTAATTACATGATTGCTAACCTCGTAATAAAAAAAATCAACCAAACACGGTATAAAAATAATCTTGCAGTGTTTAACGGGAGTAATTTCCGAGGTGGTTATTCAAGACGGTAATTTACGAAAAATGAAAAAAAAAAAATTAACAATAACAAGAAAACAATAATTTTTACATATTATTGTTCTTTCAAATGCTTATATGTCGGGAACATGTTGAAAAAGAGAGAAATGAATGGTTCCTGTGCTATGTGATAGAAGTGTTCTAAGAAAATAACAAATAAAAAAAAACTATAAGTAAATGTGATAGAAATTAAAGCTAAAACAATATGACCTGATTCTAGAAGTACTTGATATTATTTGTTTGTTACTAAGCTTACAATTTTGAGAAAGATCATATGCTATAATGTTCAAAACCAAATCGAAACCATCTGATAAGTTAAATGGATAACATTTAAAATTGTATTGAACCACATGATAAACACCCTTTCTCTTCAAACCCTTGTTTTGAGAGAATGGATAGGTTATTTTAGAAAGAAGAAAAGAGTGTCAAATGCAAGTTTTCTTATGAGAAGGAAAAAAAAAAAAAAGAAGAATATTTTGTGGTATATAGCACAATATTGTCAGAATAAGAATAATGTTTTAATGAAACTTTGGAGGAATAAAAATTGATAATAATAATAATGATCGGAGTGATATTGTCATAGCCTATTTGGCCAAGCTTATTTTTTCCTAAAAATGCTTATTTTTTCTCAAAAGTGATTATTTTAAAAAAAATGAGGTGTTTGGCCAAACTTTTGAAAGAAAATAAGCGTTTCTGAGGAGCAGAAAAAACAAATTTTCATAAGGTAAAAAAAAGTAGTTTATCCTTAAAAGCACTTTTGAGAAAAATATATTTAGAAGGACTTTTAAAAAACTTGGCCAAACACTAATTGCTTCCCAAAAGTACTTTTTAAATTTATTGGTCAAATATAAACTGTTTCTCACCAAAAGTACTTTTTTGAAAAGTACTTCTGAAAAAAGCATTTTTTAAAATAAGCTGATTTTATAAGCTTGGCCAAACGGGTAAGATAATTCAGAATGAAATTTTTTATATAATTTTTAAAAAATATTTTCCTTCGTAATAAATGGTCCAAATTAATTACTCTATAAAAATTTATTGTCCTGAATTGGTAGTAAAAGTTACTGGAGTACCAAGTATTTCAATCTAGATGTAAAATTAAGTTGTTGATTTTGCAAAATGATCAAAAGCTCCCATCTTTGGTTTTTCGTTTAGTTTTTCATCCGGTCTCCGATATCTAAAGTTTAATTAATTAAGATTCATGCATTGTAAGGTTTATTTCTAGAAGCGGCGCTTTCAACTGAATTTTTTTCATTCTCCGAACTCAAACTCGAGATCTTTAATATCAAACTAATGGAATTAATTATATTTTTTCTAAAGTTATGAATAATCATTGGCTACAATAGAATCTCCCATCCCACTCATAATCAACAATGACCTTTTATTTCTTTTGACTTTTAAGAAGATAAAATTCATCTTTTATACATAGCAATTCATTTTTGGTCCCTTTGGATAGTTGTTGATTGTTCCTAATTATATAAATTGGGACCACATTACATGTAGATATGTTTATGCAAAGCATTAATTAGAAGAGTATGCTCAAACAAGATAAATTAAAAATAATAAAAGGAAATCCATATGAAGATTCAGAAAAATGGATTGATGTTAAATGTACTTGTAAGGTGAACAGAATTACTCGATATTTGTGTGTAGTAGCGAAAAAATCAAGAATTTTCCTAGGATTTCAAGATTTAATATATATGCAGTATAATTTTTTGCATACACGACGATATAACTTTTAAATGAAAAGTGTTCAACTGACCATCTTTCAGTTTATATCTTGTGGCTCCACCACTGTTTTTGAATATGGTAGAAATGTCAGATATTTTTATCAATGAAATAATCGAAATAAGCATAAACTAGCATTAAAAAAATTGATTGATTTGTGCTTTCACTTACATGTATGGTTTCAGATACCAGCATTGATGTTTCTTTGCTATTCATCAGATCTCCAAGTTATTAGTAGCTCCAAAAGGAGGAGTCCAAAGGGATAGCATGATCCAAATTCAATTTTTCCTTGTTTGTTGAAGTAATAGATTATGTTACTCGGACAATTCAAAAAATCGGTCGATTGCGTGTTGATCCTTTAAAAAATAGCGTATTTTGGAAGATCTAATCGATACAGGTGTGACAACATTTTGGAGAGTCTGAACAACTTAACAAACAGAAAGTTTTGTTGCTCGAACTCTCACGAAAAAACATTGTTGTATACATATTGAATCTTTCCAAAATACATTATTTTTGAAGAGTTTGACACGTACCTTTCGATATTTTTGAAGAATCCGAACAACATAGATAGAGACCGGATCAATGCGATCCCTTTGGATGCCTCCTTAAGTTGCTGTCAAAATCAAGAAAACTTTTAGTCTTTCTTCTTCTTCTTCAAAGTTCAAAACTTACAAAAGAGAAAAGAGGGAAGAGTGGAAAAAATTGGAGTTGGAGACATAAGAAAGAAGCCAAAGTGAGTTAATATATAAAAGAAAAAACAACAAGTGCTTTAGCAACATTGAATTATATGCTAAAAATTAGTCTACTTTCACTTATTTTATAGTCTTTCAGATTTTTTATTTTTTAGCAAATCATGAGAAGAATTTTCTTGCCTCCCCTTAAAGGTAATTCTTTTTAAAATTAGTAGACCCCATTCCTTAACAAACTAAACAGCCACATGGGAGCAAGGTTTTACAATAGTGGGTCACCATCCCTTCCTAGTCAATTATTTATTTTGCCACTAATGGTTGTGGACTGGGGTGGTTAGTACATACCACTTCGTCTTTAATCGGAGATTTCGAATTCAAGCTTTGATTAAAAAAGATCGTTTCTTTTCGAAAGCATTATAACCCTCAAAGTGTTTCTCAGCATGCGAATTCAGATTAGTCAGACTGAAAGCGAATATCGAACATCGAATGATAAACCAAAAAAATATTTATTTTGTCACGAATGGTTGTGGTGGGCGTGGTTAATTAGTACCCTTCGTCTATAATTAAAGGTTTTGAATTCAAGCTCTAATTAGAGTATAATCATTTTTTTTTTGTCGAAAGCCCTTTAATCCCCAAAGTGCTTCTCAGAGCGAACTCGGATTAGTCAGGTTAAAAACCGATATCGGACACCAAGTGAGAAACCAAAAAAAAATAATATTCATATTGTCTCTTGTAGTTATGGTGGGTTGATTAGTATCTCTTCTTGCTTAATCAGATGTCTCGTGTTCGAACTCCAATCAGAATAGGGTCGTTTTGGTCGAAAACTCCTTAACCCTCAAAGTGATTCTCAACGTGAATCCAACTAGTTAGTTGGACTGAAAGCGGATAGCATACACCGAGTGAGAAACAAAAGAGAATTATTTATTTTGTAACTAATAGTAGTTGTTGTGGAGTGATTAATTAGTATCCTTCGTCCCTAATTAGAGATCTCGAATTCAAGCTCTGATCAGAATAGAGTTGTTTTGGTTCGAAAACACTTTAATCCCAAAGTGCTTCTCTGGATTAATCGGGATTATCCGGGCTGAAAATAGGTAGCAGACACCGAGTTAAAAACCAAAAAAAATATTTTATTTCTTGAAATAAATCCTTGAAACTTCCATATAGTATGCTTATTTCTTAAGGAATATGAATTCTCTTTCTCTTTATTTACGTAACTAATCACATGATTGCAAATTATAAAGAATTGGGTTAATTTATACTAAAGAAAAGAGGCATCGTAATGATGTTATCATATAATTGAGTCAGAAACACATGTAATGATGGATACTGAGAGATCTGACCATATGGCCAGTAATTAATTAAGGTGCTAATTAATATTCAAAATCTGGTCAAGGATTTCATGACATAATATTGCTCAATCTCTTAGGGTCTATTAGAAATAGTCTCTCTATCCTCGTGAGGTAGTGCGCCACCGAGATCTCACTTATAAAATTTCAATGAATATGTTGTTATTGTCATCATCGTTTAATGTATACGTTGTGATTTGCTGCGATAGATCGAATGGTATTTAACTTATTTTTTAACTTATTAATCTAAGTGTACAGAATTAGTATTTTTTTTGGTAATAGTAAAGAATTAGTATTACATTATCACTCAGTAAAAGTTAGTACTAGTAAAATATTTTAATTAAAGGGATAAAGGACATTAATGATGAGAGAGTGGTTAAGTTACAAATCAATTATTTCCCTAGCTCATGCATGTTTGTACTAAACACATTTGACCAAAAGAAAATGTTCTTTGTCAGAGAAATAGAAAAACATAATCAAAGAACATATGATTTTGAGGTGTTAAAAGATATTGCTCGAATGCAATTTGAAAAAACTATAAATAATTTTGTCAAGGATATAACAAAGCCTATATATTATACTTGACCAAAAAAAAAAAAAAACTATATTATACCTTCAGATTTTTCTTAGTCATTTCATAAAAAAAAAAAAGTTAATTAATAGAGCTAGAAATGTAACTATTTCATGAATAGACAAATCCATTTAATCCCAAGACTTTTAATATTTAAAGCCTTTAAATTCATTTCGCCTTCCCGAAGGCAAACCTTGGAGTAACTGGTAAAGTTGTTGCCATGTGATCAGAAGATCACGGGTTCAGCACTGGAAACAGCCTCTGGCATAAATACAAGGTAAGACTGCGTACGTTATACCCTAGTGGTCAGGCCCTTCCCCGGATGACCCTGCGCATAGTAGGAGCTTTATTGCACCGATCTGCTTTTAAAAAAAAAAAAAATCATTTCGCCTTCCATTATGAGACAATTCCACTTCATATATATTACAAATTATCTAACGTTATTTTTATAGGATGACCACACATCTTAAGGGAATCAAAAATATATTTTAAGGTTTATTCCTAGTATTCTTTTAAGAAAATCCATGCAAAATTAATTTTATGGTTTCCACTACGTACATTACATAGAAAGGTAAAGAAGAATTCAAAAAAAGAATGTATATTAATAAACTATGATTTAGTAATAAGAGTATTGTATATAAACACATATATCAATATTCACAATTCTTTTAGTAGAGAGAAAACCCTTTAAATAAATTAAAATAACTTGTTCCACTCTCAAATTACGAAATGATCAGCTACCAACAAGAGTTGTGGTGGAGTGGTAAATACTTTTTTGTCCTTAACCAGAGGTCTCGCGTTCGAGTTCACCTGGGTATGAAGTTGTTTTTGTTAGGGAGACTTTACCCCTCAATGTGGGACTTTCCAGCGCGAATTCGAATTTAGTCGAACTCCAACGCAAATCCCGAACACCAGGTGGAAAACCAAAAAAATAATTATGAAATCAGCTCGAAAAAAAGCTTTTATTGGGCCGCAAGTGACATGATCTATCGGAAACAACCTATGTACTCTATGAAGATACGAGTAAGGACGTAAAGCCTGTGTACACCCCCACCCTTCTGAGCTCCACGTATGAGACTATATTGGATATGTTATTTTTGGGCATAAAAAAAAAGGTTAAAACAACAGTTAAAATAAAACGGAGAAAGTAGTATAAAGCAACTTTAATTTAGTAGCAAAATGTTGTGACACGCCTACTCTTTCCCACGCCTTGTAGACAACACTAATAAGTTCATAAGAACCACTTTCAATTGTATGTCAAAACACTTACTATTTCCTTTACAAAGTTTTATGGAGGACTAATTATGAAACTCCATAATGCTCATACAGACATGGCCATTCTATAAATACACTATAAAGGGTCAAATTATTTTTATTTTTGTTTCTTATTTGGTATTCGATATTTATATTCAGGCCTGATTAAATTTGAAATCACGCATTAATGCAGAGCCTATTGTTGGGGCGGCACTATCAACATGATTTTTTTCCATAAATAATCTGTGTTGATAATGGTCAAATTTGTTTAATTCAATTACTTTTAAATAATTTGTTTATATAATTCAATTGTATTATATGTAAAAGATTACTTTGTAGCTTGCATATTGATCATTTTTTTTCCATTTACCTGGTGAAAGATAAAGAGAAAGATATTTAGGTTTTTTAATTTTTTAATTTTTTAATTTTTTAATTTCTTAGAATTTAATTTAAGTTGAATTTTGTGTGTTTTTTGTATTGATCATTAAAGACTTGTTTAGCAATTTTAATTTTAATTAGAAGACGTTTTCTAGGCTTATATTACTCCCCAAAAACAAAGACTGCCCAATGTCTAAGCATACGTCAATGGAACTACATCTCACAATATTTTCGCCCCCATAAATCCCTCCCGATGCGTTTTTACTACGCTCTACTTCGAGGCGTTTTTGACGCATTCTAAAACACTGATGATTTGGACATAGACAACTTTTAGCACTTGATCCATATTAACTAACATACATTCTCACCCTATTAAATACCTAACTATCTTAAACTTACATGATTATTATAAATACTTAATACAGATAAAATTTATCGTATTTATCACTTCACCATAATCTTTCGTGATTAACACCATAACGTACCCGTTGCTACAACTATGCCACAGCTGTAATGCATCGCTTTCAATGACAGATCATCTGAAAAGATTAATGCTATAAAAGCAAAAGTTGAAAATATATAAGAAAATATTAATAGCCCTTTCTACTATTTAAATTTAGAGAGTACTACTTTTTTTGGTCCCTCTTTATAGTGAACAGATAGAAAAATTTTACAAAGAAATATGGTTATGAGTTGCAAACAGATAATAGAAAAAGTACAGAATATTGGGTATATGAGAAACATTATATGATACTCTATCCGTTCCATATTAGTTGTTCTCGACAATAATATAGGAAAAATAACATAACTAAACATACACCTTAACTTACCATATTTACACAAATCTCATCCTTACAAAATAATTACAAAAATCCCAACTAATTATCTATCTTCATTGGATGTATTGGGAGCTAATTATGTATCTCGACAGATCCAAAATAGAAAAAAATGTATCGGGAGCTAATTATGTATCTTTACAAAGGAAAAAATGTATCTTCGTTGGATGTATTATGTATCTCGACAGATCCAAAATCGAAAAAAATATATCGGGAGCTAATTATGTATCTTTAAAAAGAAAAAAATGTATCTTTGGTGGATGTATCGGGAGCTAATTATGTATCTCGACAGACCCAAAATTGAGATTTTCAGTAATTATGTAAAATGTCGGAATTTTTTGTAATTAACCTCCAAACTGTTGGGATTTATGTTGTTTGCCCAATAATATATACAGTGATATAGTTTTACAAAGTGAGATTTGAAAAAGGTCGAATAACCTTACATTTCATAGTAGGATCTGGAGATGATAGTGTTTATGCAATCTTACTGTTATTTTGTAAAGATAAAGATGTTTCCAATAAATCCTAGGCTCAAGTGAAACATATATATATATATATATATATATATAAATAAGTATGCAAACCAAATACAACTATATGGAAAACAATGAATAACATATGTATATTATAATTAATACACAAAAAAATTTATTTATCGGCTATTATTTTAACAGGTGACTATATAGTATTATAAAAATCTCTAAATATTTTAAGCTTGTCATGTAAAAATATTTCACCCCCTGTGTAATAAATAATAATTTGTAATTGTCAAAGGTGTATACTTAATAAGTGTATA
The DNA here is from genome assembly GCA_031232105.1 of Capsicum rhomboideum. Classification (NCBI taxonomy): domain Eukaryota; kingdom Viridiplantae; phylum Streptophyta; class Magnoliopsida; order Solanales; family Solanaceae; genus Capsicum; species Capsicum rhomboideum. The sequence continues at coordinate 165,981,030 of CP124714.1, forward strand.
ATCGGTGTGCACACAAAAGTTAGACGCGGATTACATTAATTCTCGAGTTGAGGATCCATTATTCAAAACAATCTTTCTATCTTTAAGATAATGATACGGAGTACGTATATCTATCCTCCCCAAATTACAATTTGTGAGATTATATTGAATATATTATTGTTAATCATTCAATATGTGAAATTCATAACTCATCAATTAATTTAAATGCACAATGAATAAACCCTACCAGGGATAAAAGGGCTCCTTCTAGAAAGATTTTTCATTTTCCACACAAAAATTCTCAACTCGAATAATCCCTTCAGGAGTATATCAGTTTTTTGTTGTTGTTGTTTTCCCCCCAATTCTTGATAAATTAAAATTCAAAAAGTCGATCTAACTTAATAACCTTGTGGGCCTCAAACTTAACAATAAATTGTTCGTGAGCGAACCGTAAGAGGTGAAGCTAAAATTTTAATTTTATAAGTTTTGAAGTTTAGAATGACGACTCAAATAATAATAATTAGATTCTCAATTTAATATTTGTACATAATTAATAATTTTTATTTTTTTTGCACACACGTTTTTTAAGCAACTCAATTCAATCAAACTCTTATCTAAGCTTTTAGCTCAACCCCTACTGATAATTAGAGGTGAGATCGAGATTTTAACTTTATAGATTCTAAATTTTAAAATGACAATTTTAAATTCATATTCAGACTTTTTAGCTCCGCCCCTACTTACTGCTAGATTAATTTGTCCACTAAAGAAACATCAAATGACACCAGCAGGCTTTGCTGTGGTGCATGCTCGATAGGCCCCCGCAAATGAAATATCTCATTTAACTCTTACATATCTCCTTTCACGTCTTCGAAATTATTATAATCGATGATCATTCACCTTTTACTTTATTACATTAAATTTATCTAATTTATGCTAAGTATCACGAAATTTATCAATTTATTTTTTTGTGAAGAATACATTATTCAACACATACACTTGTCTAAACAAGTTATTTAAACACTTTAATTTTATATGTGATCTTTTGAAATAAATCAGTATGATTTTCTAAGTGATGATTTGACAGAGAGAGTATATTCCATTTCCTAAAAGCGCGTGAGAAGCATAAAATAGGCTAAAAAATTGATTAAATTGATCAAATATGATTTTTCCATTGAGTCATTTATCTAAGTAATTAAACTTGCCATTAAAAATCTATTATTTTTTGCTTTTTTTCTTATTCTTTTTCCTCTCTCTCTTTTTGTTCCCATCAGAGTCAGACTCATCGAACACTTTCTCTTTCTTCATTTTCAATCATATATCCTCTAAATTTCCATCATCATTATCAGTGCCACCATTTTTTATTTTTTTTTTCCAGGCTAGAAGTCCAACTAAAAAAACAATAAATTAAAATAAAATGAGAAAAAATAACACATGTTAGCGTTTGCGTACATAACCAAATTAAAATTTGGTTATGATATTTTAAGGGAGTAATAATTTCACTTAACAAGAATGTTAGGTCGTCCGTAAAACTAAGGCGAGTAAATAAATTTTTCGGATAAATTTAGGTGTTAACTTATGTATTTTGCCTAACTATTAATCGTATATTTCACTACCAAATCACCAATAGCTTATGTATTGATATTTCATATTTAACATAACTATAATTCTAAAATCAATCCAAATATAATATACTTTTTACATAAAAAGACTTAGAAAACACGTTTCAATAAATGAAAGTGCAGTATATTTTGTTATAACTTATATATCAGAAGGATTAAAATTAGAATAATCTGTGATAATTGAGGAACCAAAAGTGCTACTATTATCATTTCTTTTAATAAACATGTAAGAATTAGGCTAAATCGTCAGCACATTCATGGCGGATTCTATGATACGCATGTAACTTATATACCCAATATCCACCAACAGTAAAATGAAAATTTAATCTTATTTTTCAATTATTAATTTCACTTTTATTAGTATTTTAAATGGGATAATAGCATAAAATCAGGATGAACATAGAGTGCAATTACTAATTCGAACCGAGTAGGTTTAGCCCCGATGCTGTACACACTTTAAAATCATTAAATAATAATAAATAATTTATTTTGAACCCAATATATCAAAATAGTTATGGTATTCAAATTCAAACTAATAAAATTTAAATTTTTGCTTCGTCTTTATATAAAATATTTTTGTACTCTTAGTACATAAAAATTAAAGGGGTAAGACAGAGAAACACACTTGAACTATAGTGAAATCGTAAGACACTTGAATTACGCTAGACTTAACCACCCTGAACTTCTTCTTTTTTTTCTTCATTTTTTTATCCCCTCCGATAATAACATGGACTAGAGTGTGTATGATTTATCAAGTGACTTAATATCCATATTATCCTTGTGTATTTATGACATAAGGGTCCAAAAATCAGAAGCTATATATTTTCATCTTTATTAAAAAGGTCCCCTCTCCCTCTCTTTTTAGTGATTGACGACGAGCATTGAAGCTCAAAATTTTCAATATTATTATAAATTCTTGTTGGTTTGAAGAGGTAAAATTATTTTTTGTAAGTTTCAGCTCTCTATTCGGATAGTTACATAATCAAAATGAATTAACATTAAAATAAAGTAAATTTTTGCAATTTTCTAATTTGTTGATTTTATTTTTAATGTTAATTCATTTTAATTATGTAACTCTTGCAATATTATTAGTGTTGATTTTTAGTTTGTTTCCAAAAATTGGTGTATAATTTTAGGCTTAGCTATGCAACACCCAATATACTTTGAATCTCTTCAAGTTTTTAAATTATAGCTGCAAATAAGGAAATAAACTTTTATACAGAAGTGGGTAATGTTGACTCACAAAAGGAAATATAAGAGGAAATATTGGTCGAATAATGGTGAAAGGACGAAGGGGTTGAGAGATGGAAGAGAGTTATGTTGGAGAGCATAAAATGAAATAATGGACTTAAAGGAGTTAATAACTCAAATGTTCACTTAACTATGGATTTTTACTCCAAAAAGTCACTCAACTATCACTTTTTTACTTGGAAAGTCACTCAATTTATTTAATTATTTTTTAAAATAAAATTTGCTTATGTGAAATTTCTATTTAAAAACAAAATTATGAAAAATAAAAAATATCTCTTTAATGACCATTTTATCCTTATTCCCCTAAATTAATATTTCTCCCTCCTCTTTCTGATTTTTTTTTTCCTTCTCACTTTCTTCCCATAAATAGCACATTTGCAGTATAATCTAGGAAATTAATAATTAAAATTGTACGAAAATGTAATTCAGCACCGATAGAAAAAATGTAATTGTTCGATCTAGGAAATTTTAATTGTTAATTTCCTAGATTATACTTCAAATGTGCAATTTACGGAAAAATTTATGGGAAGAAAGTGAGAAGGAGAAGAAAAATCAGAAAGAGGAGGTGGAGATATTAATTTTGAGAATAAAAATAAAAAGCTCACTAAAGAGATACTTTTTCATTTTTCATAATTTTGTTTTTAAATAGAAATTTTACATAAGCAAATTTTATTTTAAAAAATAATTAAATAGGTTGAGTGACTTTCTAAGTAAAAAAGTGATAGTTGAGTGACTTTTGGAGTAAAAAGCAAAGTTGAGTAACTTTATGGGATAAAAGTTCATAGTTGAGTGACCATTTGAGTTATTAACGCGACTTAAGGAGTATGTTTGGTATGGAGGAAAATATTTTTCGAAAAATATTTTTTATTTTTCCAGGTTTGGTTGGATAGTGACATTCTATGTTTATAATATCCTCCACCCACCCAACGCCCCCATCTCCTACCCCCTTGATCATCCCACCCCCGCCACCCCCAAGGCCTTACACCTCATTCCCTTCCACCTTTATAGTTTTTTGCTAGATTACATATAAATGCCCTTGAGATAATATTTTCTTTTTGCTACTTAACAAGCACTAGAAAATAAATAAAAAACCAACTTGTTCTCCAAGAAAACATTTTCAAGGAAAATATAAAAATATTTAAACACATCCAAGATCCCTTTTTTGGGTTTTGTATTAGCACATATATGCACAAACTAAATTTAACTTGTTTTCTTTATCAGATTATTACTGGAGGAGGTAAAAAATATGAAAAAATAAATCCAACCCACCCACCCGCATTATTTAAGTGTGATAATAACATATTTAAAATAATTTTAGGAGTGGGATCTGAAGAGGATAGTGTCTATGCAGTCTTACCCAGCCGAGAAATTGTTTGCAATAGACCTTCAACTCAAGAAAGCATATTAAATTCAATAAGAAAAGAAAACATATACTAGTAAAGAAGTCATAGAAAAAAATAGAGAATAAACTCACAACATAATTTAAGTGTGTAACTGATAATTTTACTATAATCCTGACATGTTTTTATGCCTTGTCCCAAAATTAACCTCACAATATCCTTAATTACTTGTATTTTTGCATTAATATACAAAAGAGAACAAACCAAAGCTAGTGGCACTGACAGCTCCACGATTTTTCTCTTGTTGTGCCAACAACCTCAGAGAAATTTGAGTAAGTGTTTGTGAGAATGTCCTTAATTAGCTACTTCTTGGTCAGACATTAATACAATGGCCCAACAATGTATATTCACCTCAACATTGATAAAAAGCTATTAACTTTCAACTTGACAATAGGATGGTGTGGTGGGACTAGATGTGTCCTTTTGCACTAATTTAATTGTCCTTTTTTAACAACTTCCTAATTGTGTCCATGTGACTTTGAAAAGGCTCCCGTAAAGGTAGGGTAACGTTCACGTATATTCTACTCTCTTCAGATCTTATTTATGGAGTTCACTGGATATCATGCTATTATTGTTGTAACTTTGAAAAGTTCGTTTGCAACTATAGATTTTTGAACAAGTTTATCATTGATCTCTACGGTTTGTGACAAGGAGGTCGATTTTGATATCTCACCCTTGATCTCTACGGTTGATTGAAGGTATCTTTGAAAGGCTTCTTTGATCGAGAAATGCATGCACACACTTCTTTTTGTTGTCATTGAGGTCCCTCTCCTCAGAGTTTTCTCAGTCAATACTTTTTAAAAGCTTGATCTTAGTTACTATAACCCTAAATTAAAGATTATTGAAGTGGTTAATTGAAAGCAAACTACAATAAATTAAACGTATTATGTTGAAAAATTAGGTCATTGGATTATGTTCTTATTTTTTTTAATCTCGGAGACCCATCAAAGTACGAAGGCTTCTTCAAATAATAAGGCGCTGGATCAACTATACAATCAAATGAAATTGAACATAATTCCCATCTCTTCTCGAGCCTTTACAGTCCAAGCACAACGACGCAATTATCAGGGGCATGCTTTATCAATGTCAATGTTCAATGTATTTGTATTTCCTTACACTAAGTTGTTATCAAACTTAAATGTGTGCCATTTAATAGGGGAGAAATAAAGTTTTAAAACCAAGATGACCCAATTGCTGACTGCACATGCACAATTGATGTTGCAAATGTGGTCCTTCAATTTGTTGCTCACATGCTTTGAGAGAAAATAAATTTATAAAGGATCAGATCGAATTTAATATATACTCCTAAAAAAATGACGTCTTTTCATGTTTGAAAGGTTTTAAATTTATAATTTTTGTTCTTAATGACATGATTTTAAAGCCGCAGAAATATGAGAACTTTTACCTAGAGATGCATAATTTTATGTTTTTATCATATTTGTATATATCAAATATCTTGTTATAAAAACTATGGCTAGTTTTTGAAAATTCGATTGTTCCGTTAAAGATTAATTTTGCATTGAAGTAGAAGTTTGTAGAGAATAAGAGTTGTTCTTTCACTCAGGAGAATTGATTTTGTAGGTCACTTACAATCTTTCTTTTAGTTTTACAAGAGATTTTCATTTTTACGCATAAAAGACCTGAAAATATTTTTTTTTCTATTCATTTTATATAAGTGGCCAAGAGATCTTAATTCCTCCGGACGCACAGATTATTTTTACCTACACAAAATTGTTAAAGAATCGTGGTCCAATATACTTAAAACATCCAGTTCAGCTAAAGTGGCAACAGGCCTATAGAGTTGTGTCCACTAAATATTAATTCCATATATAGGACTTAGATGAACATGTACAGTCCATTAATTATTTGCTGAATGAACTACAGTCCATTAATTATTTGCTGAATGAACTGAAATAAACATAAACATATCAACAGGTATTTTCTTCAGAATATTCTAACACTCTAGGTATTTGCTGAATGAACTGAAATAAACATAAACATAGTCGATTTTTTTTTTTTTATCTTTTTATGTTTTGGTAGACAAAGTTATTGAAGCTTATGTAGTATTCTATGTTCAAAAGCAGCTTTCAATAAATCAGAATCTGTTTTATAATTGTTGGTTTTTGAAAATAAAAGAAAAAAAATACCGAGAGAAAAATATTGCAATGAGGTCAAAGAAAATTATTTTATTTAATTTTTTTGAACTCTATATTTATAAGAATAAAAGCAATAAGATAATAATGAACTACCATAGAATATCTCTACAAAATATATCTTAACTAACTAATTACTAATAAATAGGAAAAACTAGTTGACCAACTATTAATTAGGATTTATCCAAAAAACTAAAGCAGTAAAATAAAGTTATTGCAGTTCAAAAGCATAATTTTAACAGTCCTCCTTGGTTGAGTAAATGCAGATTCTAGACTTGGTTGGAATTGGCCTAATGAACAAATCTGTCAATTCATCTTTGATCTTGTAGTTCATTTGATTCACATCTTCAAGTTGTAGCTCTTGATTATCAACAAATTCTGGCTTGTGTTCGTAATCTGTTGGATTAAATGAGAAGTGTTTACTTCTCATTTTAACTCGTAAGTCTCCTGCTTAGAGGAATCAAAGATTCGATAATAGTTGTCTTCAAATAACAATTTAAATCTTTTTTTCATTAGTTGGCCAACACTCAATAAATTTTTATCATTATCAGGCACATAATAGACATCTGAAATATTTTTGTACCTGAACTTGCTATGGTTGCAACAGTTTCTTTTTCTTTTGCAGGAATATAGTCAGCATTCCCAATTCTGACTTTCTTATTTTCAATAGGCACTGAAATCTTTAAAAAAGATTTCTGTCATATGTCATGTGTTTGTACAACCACGGTCAATTATCCAATCAGATTTTTTGGTTGAAAAATATGTTGCCACAAATAAGTGGTCTTTTTCTTCTTCGTTAGTGACTTGAGTATCTACTTTATATTCTTGAGATTTACTTTTGCAAATCACAGTTTCATGACCAAGCAGGTTGCAGAACTTGCATTGTGCATCTGGGCTATTCCAATATTTAAATGGAGGATGATTTTTTTTTTTGCCACAGTGCTGACGAGGTGGGTAATTTTTTCTTGATTTATTACCCTTGCTTTGAGTCTAGTGATTGGCTGGCAAGACTCCTTCAACCATACCATCCTGTCTCATAAGTCTCCTTTGCTCTTGGACCTGCAATATATTTAACAACTCCATCAAGGTAATCTTGGACAGATCTTTTGTGTTTTTCAACGTAGTTATGGTTCTTAGTATTTTTCAGGCATCATAACAAAAAAAAATTCAACAATTCTTGAATCTTTAAATTTAGTGTCAAACAATATTACCTTGTTAACAATGTCAAGAAGTCGGTCTGAATACTTTTTGACGGTCTCAGATTCCTTCATCTTTTGCAATTTGAATTCTCTTATTAGATTCAACACCTTCATGCCTTGTATTCTTTCATCTCATGTATATTCTTTCTTCAGATAATCTCAAATTCCTTTTGGTGATGTGAGAGACATAATTCTCGTGAAAATGGTTATTGAAATAGCGGCAAACAAAGTTATTTTTGCCTTGAACTTCATGATATTCTTTTCCTTGTGACTTTTGATTTGGGCCACAGTGAGATTGTTTGGCAGTGGATTAATTTTATAATCCTCTTCCATGACTTTCCAAATATCAAGAGCCTCCAAGTAGGTTTTTATTCTCACAGCCCAAAGTTGGTGATTTTTACCATCGAAAATTGAAAGAGTCATTCGTGAAAAATTATTTTCGGAATCCTTTTCTTCACTCACAGGTTCTTCAAGAAAATGGCTCTTATAGCATATGAAGAAATGAATTTTGGGTCTAACTCAAGAGAATTGATTGAGTGGGAGGTGACAAGTAAGTTTTGAAATTAAAAAAGTGATAATTTTGACTAGCTAAGGTCAAAGTTTCAATTAATTTTTGATTAAGCTAATTTGGGTGTGGAAAGTAATTTTTGAAAAGAGTTCCCTCCCATTTCAAATTTTAAAATTTAAAATTCTCCCCTACTTTATGTTTTTAACCTTCCTTCTTTTTCATTCTTTCTTTCCCTCTCTAGAATTCTTTCTCTCACATCTTCTTCTTCTTATTTTCTTTCTCTCTTCAGATTTTCGTCCCCTTTCATTTTTCCTTCTTCTTTTTCTTTGCCGTTTTTGTTGTCGTCGTCGCCACTAAGACGTTCATCCTTTCTATTATGTTCTTTTTATTCTTCTCTTTCTCTTTTTTGTTTTTATTTTTATGGATTATTTTATTTTAATTTAGAGAACTTTGAATATATTTTTTTTAAAATAATTGAAGAAAAACTGCAGAAAATCAAGAAACTACGATAATTGCTTCAGAAACTTTGATAATTACTATAACAACTATGATAATTACTGCAATAACTACTATAATTATTGTGCTGCAATAATTATTGCATGCAGTTGTTGTAGCAGCTACGACAGTTAATGCAGTAATTATTGTAGTTATTATAGTTATTGTAGCAACTGCGACAGTTGTTGCATCGACTTCAACAGTTACTTAATTTTCTGACAAAAGGCGTGGTGGAGGAGGAGCCGACAAAGAAAATGATAGTTACGGCGATAGAGGTGGTAGTGGTGCAGATGGTGACGGTGAAGGAGAAGGTGGTGGTGGTGTAGGAGGAGGAAATGGTACGGTGATGGTGGTGGTGTAGGAGGATGAAATGGTGATGGTGGAGGAAAAGGAGGAGGTGTTTATGATAGCAGAGAGAAAGTGGTTTTGACAGCGGTAGAAGAGGTGTGGTGGGGGAGGGTGGAGCGGGGAAAGTAGGGACTTTGTATTAATAATAAAATTTGAAAGTTCTAAAATTTAAAATTGTCACATCTACTCAATAATTGAGATTTATGTCACTTTTTTTAAGTTTGAAACCTTTTTTGTCACCACTAATTAATTTTTCTGCCTAACTTAACCCCAAAAGTTATCTCATTAGGTGAGGATTAACACCCCGTCTTACGTCCAAGACTGAACATCTGGTGCATAGATAATTTTTTTCATATGGGGCCCAACATCGATAATCATAAAGTAGGATAGGTTTGACTCTGATATCAATTGTTGGCTTTTAGCAAAGAAATTGAAAATAACAGAAAAAAATACTGAGAGAAAAATACTTCAATAAGGTCAAAAGAAATTATTTTATCCTGCTTTGTTGAACTCTATATTTATAAGAATAAAAGCAGTAAAAAGATAATAATAAACTAGCCTAGAATATCTCTGTAAAATATATCTTAACTAACTAATTACTATAAATAGGAAAAACTAGCTAACCAACTATTAACTAGGATTTATTCAAAAACTAAAGCAGTAAAATAACGTTACTGCAAGTCAAAAGCATAATTCTAGCAATAATCATGAAAATTTATTTCGTGCTCATAAATTCATTGTGTCTTTAAGGAATTTAATTCCCAAAATGTATCTAAGGTGTACAATTACTTCCTTCCAGAATAGAATGAATTTATTTGGAGTATCGATACCTCAAGATAGCCACGAATCACATGAAGACTCTATTTTTGTTTGTAAGAAAATATGCAGAAGAAATGAAGAAATTTGATGATTAAAAATTGAGGCAATGCCTCCGTAATCAAAGTCGAGCAAGCCCAAACATTATTATTTTAAAGAAAAAGAGTAAGCAGACAATATACTGAACTTGAGTGAACTAATTAGGATCAAAGTTGTTTTGGCTATAATCTACCCATATTAATATATGCTTCCAGGGTCAAGAAACTTATCATCAGGAGCGGATCTATGTAGTAGCCTGGGGGTGCCACGACATCTGGACATCTCGGTGGAAACTCTATGTATAGATAGGACTTATAAGATTTTATACAAATAGTGTGACAACCACAACAATAACTGATAGTGTAGTGCTAATGGCAAAGTGCCAAGTTCTGTTCCTTAAAAAAACCAACGAAACAACCCTACACTTTTTTGATAAAAAATTTTAGAATATGAGTAGAAATAGGAATAGGAATAGTATATAGAATCCTACTTGGAAAAGGATTGTAATGTCAGTGTCCTAGTTGGAAAAGGAGCCTAGTGTAGTGTCTATAAATAGGGTCTCAATGTAATAATTTAGACACACAATAATTCAATAATACTTTTCTCTTTTATTTCTCACATGGTATCAGAGCATTGGTGAAAAAAGTATCATTGTGCATCATTCCAGCGAAATCAGCCGTCACTTTGCAAATTTTTCGATAACCTTATCAGTCAGTTATTTCTTTTTCGAAAACCAGCCCGCCACCAGTTTCAAAATTTTTTGGTTACAAAACCCTAGTCAAATAGGTGCAACACGCGCCCTCACGTGCTACCAGAAACAGTTCTCTGGCGAGCGCATTAGATCCACGCACAGGTGTGTGAGACAATTTCTGACCACTTTTTCGGCAATTTTTCTTGCCAGTAGGGTTGCCTCTTCAATCTGAGGCATCCCATATAGTTATTTCTCGATTCCGATCAAGTTTCGATAGTCAAATCTAATTTTTCGATGATGGAGCACTTTATTTTCAGATTTCGACGACTGAACACTTTTTTTTTTTAAGATTCCGACAATATATTTCCTAATTTTTGCTCAATTTAGTACTATGATTAAGTTTGAACCCTTAATGAGGAGATCAGAAAATCAAACATCACAGTCCATGAAGAATCGACGAAGGGTAGGTTGTTTTGGAAGATCTCGACCTAGGTGTAGTTATTGTAAAAGGCTTGGACACACTCGTGACATATGTTATTCTCGACCTAAGTGTAGTTATTGAAATAGGCTTGGACATACTCGTGAAATATGCTATTCTTTGCATGGTTGACCACCTAAAAATGATCATGTTGCTCAGTCTAACACCACAGGTAGTCAATGGGTGTATGTATCTAAAAAGGAATATAATGAGTATCTTCAGTACCGGGCAAGTAAGCAAATATCTCTACCAGTAGCCTCAACTGCACAATCTCCTACCTTTGGTCATGGGTTGTGGACTCTGGTGCTTTTGATCATATTTCTGGTGATAAATCACTTCTATCAAATATTGTTTATTCACGGTCTCTTCCAACTGTCATTTTAGCCAATGGTGACAAACCAAAGCAAAAGGAGTTGGACAAGCTAATCCCTTATCCTCTGTCACTTTAAATTTTATTGTTTATGTCCCTGGTTATCCTTTTAATCTTGCATCGGCCAGTCGTTTGACTTGTGCCCTAAATTATGGCATACTATTTTTTGAGGACTCTTTTATCATGCATGATCATAGTACGGGACAAACAACTGGTGAAGAATATGAATCACAAGGCCTCTACTACCTTACCTCTCCTAACTCTTCCATAGCATATCCAATTACAGATTTTCCAGACGTAATTCACAAACGTTTGGGACATCCTAGTTTGTTCAAGTTACAAAAGATGGTGACTAATTTGTCTAGTCTATCCACATTAGATTGTAAATCGTGCCAATTTGGGAAGCACGCTCGAACTACCTTTCAATGTAGTACTGAGAATCGTGCAGAGTCTATATTTTTCTTAGTTCACTCTGATATTTGGAGTCCTAGTAGAATTAGTTCAACCTCAGGGTTCCGTTATTTTGTTAGCTTAATTGATGATTATTCAAGATATACTTGGATTTTCTTAATGAAAGATCGCTCTGAATTGTTTCCTATATTCAAGAGTTATTGCGCTGAAATACAAAATCAATTCGGTGTCTCTATTTGTACCTTTCGTAGTGATAACGCCTTAGATATATGTCCTTCCAATTTCAATAATTTTTTACTCATCAAGGATTTATTCATCAGACTTCTTGTCCATATACCCCTCAACAGAATGGAGTAGCAGAGAGGAAGAATAGGCACCTCATCGAGACTGCTCTCACTCTTCTCATTCAATCTCACGTTTCTCTGGGTTTTTTAGGCGATGCAGTTATCGCATCTTGCTATTTAATTAATCGGATGCCTTCATCTTCCATTTAGTCACCTCTATACTCTCTTTCCCCACGTGTCTTTGGGAGTACATGTTTTGTTCATAACTTTAGCCCAGGGAAAGATAAATTAACCCTTCATGCTCTCAAATGTGTCTTTCTTGGTTATTCTCGAGTACAAAAGGGGTTACTCACCTGATCTTCGTCAGTACCTTATGTCAGCTGATGTCACATTCTTTGATTCTCAACCTTACTTTACATCTTCTTCTAATCCTAATCATCCTAACATGTCTGAGGTCTTACCTAAATCGACTTTTAAGGATCCTACAGTTACTTCTACATCTCCATCCATAGTGCCACTAGTCTTACCTGCACTGACTTTTGAGGAATCTACAATACCTTCTACAACTCCATCTATAGTGCTACCACTCCTGACTTATCATCGTCGTCCACGTACAACATCAGGCTCAGATGATTCTTGTCCTGCACCTGACCCTACACCTACTATAGACTTGTCTCCTCCGACTGCACTTCAAAAAGGTATACGGTCCATTCGTAATACAAACCCTCATTATACCCTTTTAAGTTATCATCGTCTATCATCACCCCATTATTCATTTATATCATCTTTGTCCTTTGTCTTCTTCCCTAAGTCCACAAAATAAGCACTTTCTCATCCAGGATGGCGACAGGCAATGATTGACGAGATGTCTGCTTTACATTTCAGTGGTACTTGGGATCTTATTTCTCTCCCTTCAGGTAAATCAACCGTTGGTTGTCGTTCGATTTATGCAGTGAAAGTTGGTTCGGAAGGCCAAATTGATAGACTTAAGGCTCGCCTTATTGCCAAGGGGTACACTCATATATTGGGCTTGATTATAGTGATACTTTCTCTGCCGTGGCTAAAATAGCATTTGTTAGTCTTTTTCTATCCATGGCTGTTGTTCGGCACTAACCTTTTTTTCAATTGGATATGAAGAATGATTTTCCCCATGGTGACCTTGAGGAGGAAGTTTATATGGAGCAACCACCTTGTTTTGTTGCTCAGGGGGAGTCTAGTCTGGTGTTTCGATTGCGTCGGTCACTTTATGGTCTCAAACAATCTCGTCGAGCCTGGGTTGGAAAGTTCAGCACAGTAATTCAAAAGTTTGGCATGATTCTTAGTGAAGCAGATCATTATGTGTTTTATCGATATTCCGTTCTAAATCTATGTATTTATTTGGTGGTTTACATTAATGATATCGTTATTACCGGAAATGATCGAGATGGTATCATTAGTTTGAAGAAACACCTCTTTCAGTATTTTCAGACTAAAGACCTCGGGAGATTGAAGTTTTTTTAAGGTATTGAAGTTGATGAGTCCAGATCAGGTATTGTTATTTCACAACACAAATATGCCTTAGACATTCTCGAGGAGACAGGAATGATGGGATGTAAACTTATTGACACTCCTGTGGATTTGAATACTAAACTCCTGCCAGGATAGGGGGAGCCACTCAATGATCCTGGAAGGTATAGGCATCTAGTTGGTAAGTTGAATTATCTCACAATGACCAGACCTGACATTTTCTATCCTGTGAGTGTTGTAAGTCAGTTTATGGATTCTCCCTGTTATAGTCATTGGGATGCAGTTGTTCGCATTGTGCGATATATTAAGTCAGCTTCAGGTAAAGGACTACTTTTCGAGGATCGAGGTCATGAGAAGATCGTTGTCTATACAAACGTTGATTAGGCAGGATCACTTTGTGATAGACGTTCTACATTCGGATATTGTGTTTTAGTAGGAGGTAATTTGGTGTCTTGGAAGAGTATCGATCTAGTGCAGAAGCAGAATATCGAGCAATGGCGGTAGCCATTTGTGAGCTAGTTTGGATTAAACAGTTGTTGAGAGAGTTAAAATTTGGAGAAATCAGTGAAATAAAACTTGTGTGTGACAACCAAACGGCTCTTCATATTGCATCAAATATGGTATTTTAAGAGAAGACTAAGCATATTGAGATTGATTGTCACTTTGTGAGAGAGAAGATACTTTCCAGAGATATTGTTACAAAATTTGTGAAATCGAGTGATCAGCTTGCAGATATTTTCATCAAGACTCTCACTGGTCCTCGTATTAATTACATTTGTAACAAGTTCGGTACATATGACTTGTATGCACCAATTTGAGGGGGAGTGTTAGAATATGAGTAGGAATAGGAATATGAATAGTATATAGAATCCTACTTAGAAAAGGATTGTAATGTCAGTGTACTAGTTGGAAAAGGATTGCATTGTCAGTGTCCTAGTTGGAAAAGGAGTCTAGTGTAGTGTCTATAAATAGGGTCTCAATGTAATAATTTAGACACACAACAATTCAATAATATTTTTCTTCTTGAATTCTCACAAAAATGATAATAAAATATACTCATAGTTGTTTAGTCAAGCTTTCAAAATTAACTTATTTTGAAATTGTTTGTTTTTTCAAAAGTGCTTTTAAAAATAAATACTTTTGATGAGAACAAGTTCGTATTTGACCAATAAATTTTTAAAAATACTTTTAAGCAGCGATTGGTGTTTGACTGGACTTTTCAAAAGTGTTTCTAATTGTATTTTTCTTGAAAATATTTTTTTTGAAAAAGTACTTTTTTCGGAAAAAATTATTTTTTTAGCTTTTGGAAAACAGTTTTTGTTACTTCCCAAAAACACTTATTTTCTCCAAAAAACTTGGTCAAACACCTATTTATTTTATTTTATTTAGAAATCCAGCATTTTTGACGCTATTGTTTATAGGATGTGTCCCCAAAAAACATCAAAATCCTGGATCCGCCTCTGCTTATCATTATTCCACCACCTTTAAAATTAAGGACTATAAGGGTGTGTTTAGTATAAAAGAATGTTTTCCACCACCTTTAAAATTAAGGACTAAGTTTTCATTTCTCTTAAATTTCGTGACAATTCAAACTATATCACATAAATTAGAACGAGAGAGCGGTGTTTATTTTCATTTATCTTGTGCAGTCTAATACTATTGCAAAAGGCAGTTTCTAATATCAGTTGTGCACATAGCAATTGTTTTCGAAAGTGGATTATTCTATAAAGTTTTGTTGTACTATAAACCGGCTTTTGCAAATGTGTATAAAAATTTCTAATAAAATTGCAACAAGCAGTTGATTTGAACCGGCCATAATGTAACAATACAATCGTTCATTTTAAAAGTTGAACCCATATAGAGCTTAAATTCTGAATCCGCCTCTGCAATCGCATGTACACTACTTGTCAACGCTCCTTGAAATGAATGGACTTGAGCAGTTGCTCCATATATCAAAGTTCTAACTGTACCCATGAAATGCTAATATATCAAGGATAGAGCAATAATATGATTCTATTACCTAACTCATCGAAAATGCCTTTTTTAATGAAGTTGTTTCGTTACTGGCATCAAGAAGATACGAAGAGTACAAAAGTAGATATGCTAGCTCCATTACATAATAAAATATAAGACGCCGGATCCAGCCACAAAACCAAAAAATTTGGAGAAGACGTAACATGGCTATGGCTAGTCTAGTAGAACTATTCACATATGACTGGTTTGACCAACAAAATAGACCGAACAAACATTTTTTGCATTGAGTGATTGGTTAAAGGGGCAGCCCGGTGCACTAAAGCTACTGCTATGCGCGGTGTTCGCGGAAGGGCCCCACCATAAGGGTATATTGAACATAGCCTTACCATGCATTTCTACCAGAGGCTGTTTCCAAGGGCTTAAACCCGTGAGCTCCTGGTCACATGGCAGCAACTTTACCAGTTACTCCAAGGTTCCCGCTCACATTGAGTGATTGGTTAGGAGTTGATACATTGTTCCTGATAGCTGGCCAGATCAACTCTCCAGTGGCTCCAAGTCATCGAAAATACGTTAAATGATTTCATTAACTGAATTTGTTACAGATAAACTGAATCATCAATAGCAACTCCACAGCTTCTTCATTAGACAGTATCCCCAGCAATTATGCTAGTGGCTTTTTCTAAAGTTTAATTAAGCAACAAAATCAAATTCTAACTTTGTTGGTTTCTCTGAGTTCATTCAAATCAGTGTCGTAGAATCAAAGCAATCAGCACGACCATATAGGAAAATCAAGAAAATTTTGTATGATTAAGCAGAAGGTGCCACTTGAAAAAATAACTTGTCAAGCTAAGCAATCTGAAAATATCATACAGAAATCACACTTGGAAAGGGTGGACAATAAGCTAGAGCAGCGGGTGCTGTAGCGTAACTATTTAAAAGCCAGTATCGACTTGCATTATTTTCCAAGCACACAATCTAGGCAATCTAAGAGCTATTTTCACCGTAGAACACACCATATAACAGGACAGGAAAGATAAGTTTTGTCTTGATTTAATAGTACAGATACAGATACATATCCAACTCAACAGAGTTCAACTTGTTATGCTTTTCAAAAGGAAGTCGAGAAGCAAAAAGATTGAAAATGTTAAGATATCACTCACGCAGTGTCCATAGGCATGCAGAGCACAGTGGCTGTAATTCCTGCAGCAGTGTACCAGCAACAGATATTTCGAGATTAGTTACCTCCTCATTACCAGTTAATTTAAGAAGATGATCCAGTATTTTTCATAAGAATAATGGTAAGGTCAGCGTACACCCTACGCTCCCCAGACCCCACCCGTGGGATTACACTAGATATGTTGTTGTTGTTGTTGTTGAATAGAAGTTGATAGACTTAAACCGAGCTGTGTGTAGAACATTGACAAAACTTCCTTTCCAAAATCCCTTGATGCCTTGAGTGCCTGCTATCGTCTCAATGAGCTCCAAGAGATTCTTCTGCTCTCAACGAACTACATATACTATCTTTAATCTTTCAAGAGGAGCAACAAAAGTTCGGAAAAAAAAAAGAAGCAATCGTCTTGATGAGCTCCAAGAGATTCTTCTGCTCACTACAAACTATATACTCTAGCTTTAATCCTTCAAGAGGAGCATCAAAAGTTCTGAAACAAAAACAGTTCAGGAAAACTTCAAACCGTCAGAAGGTCCACAAAGAATAACATATTATGGGTTATATGTATAGTTTATCAGGGAACATAACCACCTATATGCCACTGAAGTACAAACCTTCAGGAAAGTATTACTGAGATTCATATTGCAAAATTCCAAGTCACAACCTAGAAAGAAGCATTTTGAGCATATAAACATGTTTTGTTTCTAATATATCAAACTTATTCCTCTAAGATATGACATCACATTATGCATGGCGATGTAAGAAGAGTACACAACGACATATCCAGTGTATTTCCACACAGTGAGGTATAGGGAGGGTAGAGTGTGCGCAGACCTTACCTTTACCTCAAAGGTGAAATAGAGCGGTTGTTTCAAATAGACCCCCGGCTCAAGACAAAAACAGACCAGAAAAAGACGTAATGGAAGTACAAGAGATAATGGATAGTAACAAAAGTATCATATAGTTGCAGAACAATACTACAAAAAAATAATACTACAATCGAACTACACGAAACAATAGATAGTATCAGAAATCGAAGAACAAGAAACTACAAGAGTAGTCCTACAACTACTAGTATGGACGTGCTCCTACCTACTAACCTTCTACCCTAATTTGTGTCCTCCACACCTTCCAAGTAAGAAGAGTTTAACCTTATAGTTCAAACATTCATGGATGAATCCTTCCTAACAACAGATATCCTTTACACTCAATTCTTCTATGTGGGCGTCCAGAGTTCTTGTTACTTTGCAGTATGTTTAGGGTGCTGTATGGAAGGAAAGAAATCAGAAGAAAGTATTTGTAACTCAAAAGAAAAGTTGTCAAAGGCACGCTTAAGCCCTAACGCGAGGTGCAAAATATGTTGAGGGCTTCACATCACTTAATGTGCGCTTCGGGGTAGTCATCAAGGCTCTAATACATGCTCTTCCTTGCCAATGAACATCTCTTGAAGACGCAACACTTAACAATTGACAATTGATATTTTACTTTATAGTAAAAAAAAAATTTCTAATTTCTTCCTATATTTGTTATTCATGCTTATTATTATTAGTCTTAAACAATACATGCATACATATTCGTATTCTTTCTGTATTTGCGCTTTTTTCTGTTAAAGCCCACACTTTATTTGCCTTCGCTTAAGGCCCCAGTAGATTTTAGAGGTTTTTTGCGTTTTTCACTTTATAACACTGTTAAAAACTAGATGTTTATCTATTTTAGCCTTTTGGTATAAAAAAGAAAATGTGCAGGACGTAGATAGGGGATTAAATTCCTTCGTTTGATTCACATGCAGCTATTGTACTAATATGCATATTGCAAATGATTGTACTACTCATCAATACACTCTCTGGGTGCTATTCTTTAATAAAATCTTCATTAAAATATCAATGTTACTTTGCAGTAGGTTTATTTCTTACTCTCTTACTATGTATAAAAACGATTTGAAAGGGAAATCAAAAGTCATGGATTTAAGTCGTGGAGATAGCTTCTTATAAAAATGCAAGGTAACATTGAGTACAATAGACCCAACATGGTCCGGTCCTTTCCTCCACATAGAGGGAGCTTAGTGCACTGTCTGCCCTTATTAAATTAAGTGATCTAGTCCTTAGAATCCCAATAATGCCAAGAATATGTAGACAAGTGGGGTCTGGGGTGGGCAGCGTGTAGGGCAGTGTGTACTTAGACCCAATTAATGCTACATTGGGAGGTAGAGAGGTTGTTTCCTCTAGACTCTAGGCTCAGTAAAAGCATTACAAAACAATTCGAAAAAAAGAAAATAATGGGAATAAAGAAGCCAAGAAAAAATGCTAAAGAAAGGATGACAAAACATATTAAAAGGAAACAATCACTACATCAAAATAAAACGATAATTGAAATGCAAGAAACATTAAATAGTAACAGAGATGGAATAGCAAGAAACTTCCAGAGTAATACTACAACGACGAATTGAAAGAACAAGCAAGACAACTCTCAACTACCTAACTAACTAATGCTTGCTCTAACATAAGAAGATAACCCCCCAAAAAACAAACTACCTCCTTTACACAATGAGTATTAATATACTAGCACAAGGCAAAAGATTCAAATGTCTGGGTCTCAAATTGAAATAGTAACAGAGATGGAATAGCACTAAATAGTAACAGATGTGGAATTACAAGAAACTCCCGAAGTAATACTACGACTACTAGTATGAAAGAATAAACGAGACAACTCTCAACTACATGGCTAACCCTCTAAACATAAGAAAACCAAAAAAAGTTGCCTCCTCATACTAACCATTCCTCAAGACAAAAGAGTAGTTGATGTTGAACCCCTTGGTAAAAATTCTTTCTGTCACAGCTGGTCATAGTGTATAGCTATAAAAAATTTAAAACTTGTGGCCTTGAACATATAATAATATTTGTGTGGTTCTGAAATTTGAAAATGTAGAGTTAATTATTTTCAAACTTAAAAAAGTAATTATTTTTAGTTTGGACTGAAAAAGAAAAATGTATCCCATATGTTGAAACGTGGATAGGATTCAAATTTATAACTGTGATTACGATGGAGAAAATAGATTTCCCAGCCAAAAATTTTACAGGTTGCAGATAAATATGATTTTGCTTAATGTTTATATCACTGTAAACTATCGGTTGTTCTTAGATGATGAGAACGTGGAAATCATCACACATCTGCTGTTCATTTACGCAGTCCAGAAACAACAACAACAACAGACTCAGCGTAATCCCACAAGTACTCTGGGAAGGTAGGATGTACCCCAAACCTTATCTCTATCTTTATGGGATAGAGACTGTTTCCGCTAGACCCTCAGCTCGAAAGCACCAATCCAGAAACGATTCATGGAAATTGAGTTGGTTTCTGGAATCAAAATGTTCATGGAAATTAAAAATAAAGATGGGCCAAATTCAAAGAGTCTACTATGACCATTTCATTGCCAGCCATACAGCAACTTTACAAGATGAGCAGCTTCACAGTCTGCAATTTTCAAGCAGAAAATGTTCTTTCCCGTCCCCTAGTTTGGTGTATAAATGCATTCTTTTACCATTTCTGTCATATAAAAAAAACGCCACAAAGAAGAAAACAGAAAAGCCCTACAAGTTTCAGCTCGAGCCTTCAACTTCAGATGGCAATCCAATATTTGGCATAGACATTGGAGTTGAAGATACATCGAACATCATGCCAACTAACAGGCTTCATCTGCTAGAAAACTGTGATCTCATTTTGTGTTCTGTTATCCAAAACCTACTTGAGCAGAACTATGTCGAGAATTTCTTTGGCTTGTGGTTAGGCTGGCTAATTCGCCAGCTTTTTCTAGTCCACTTCTGATCCAGGCAATGTTGTTCAAATCTGTAGCCATAGAAGCTAACTCATGGCCGAGGAGGGGAGGATGTTCCTCGTAGTCAACAAACTCGGGACCCAACAATGAACTTTTGGAGGAGCTATTGGTAGTAGCTGCACAGCAACCATGACCGCACCCCTGAGGAACTATGGTTTCACTAGCAGATACACCACCATCAAGAAATTTGCATATATCAAAGTCTGGTGAGAATGCGTGGATCAGAGGCCCCTGCATTGGCACTATTCTTGAAGTTGCAGAAGGGTTACAAACATTAAATCCGCCAATTTTCTCAATTGGACGAGTAGCAGATGGATCACTGTTTCCCACAGATGTAGAACGGCTTCTTTCAGAAACGAAGTGTGGAGCTTCCTCAGGAATACCATGCGTTTCATATATTTGAGCTTTGTCTTCAGATTGGCTGGACATGCATTCTGCGCGACTAACTTCCAGAATCTCCAGGGGCTTAATTTGGTTAAGATCTCCACATGACTTAGTTTCTTCAATTATTGCCTTGGCGCTGTCAATGCTGTTATCATCTAACATCACGCTGTGCAATGGTTTAACCCTCCAAAGCGCTGCAAAGCGGCGTCTTAGTGTAGAGTTCCAGTGGTTCTTAATTGCATTGTCTGTTCTACCAGGGAGCAATTTTGCAATTGACGCCCATTTATTTCCATGGACTGCATGCGCATTAATTATAATGCGGTCTTCTTCATCTGCAGCAAAGTAAGCTTTGATTAGACTTCCAGGAAGAATACAGTCATGAGAATAACATGGATTGAGGAGATTCCTAATGCAAATGATTACACTTGCTTCTACTAAATTGAAGTAAACATGAATAGAAGACACAAACCAAGACAAATAGAATATCAAACAAATTCACAGAAACAAAAACTAGTAAACATTATTTAAGTAAATAATCTAGTAATCTACCGCCTTTATGGAAAGTGCACTTGCTCGGTGGGACAGAGCTGTGATATGCTGCTGAAAAGAAACATCAGAATATTCATATACTTCAGTGTAAAGTTTATGCATCAAATCATGAGTTGATCGTCCTTCACTTCCCAAAGGAAAATGAAATGAATAGAAGAAGAGCAGAACAGCAAAGAGAACAAATATGAAGTACCAAGAACTAAAAATGAGAGGTAATATAATCGGGCCTAAAGAGCATGATGACATAAACAACCAACTCCGATAATAAAGAAAGGTTAACGCCTTTCCACGCAAAACCGCCACTGTATTAGCACAGTTCGCTATATAAGATTGCTCGACTACTGGAACCCAGTTGTCGATTTACTGGTGTTTTTTTCCTTTTCATCCTAGACATGATATACAAATGGATAATGGGATTCTTCAACAACAACAACATACCCAGTATATTCCCACCAAGTGGGGGTCTGGGGGATAATGGGATTCTTATCCATTTAAATTTTAATCAGTCTCTTTTCCTTATGGGTTGTCAAATTTACATTCATGACTGTTCCATATAGTCATTTCTTAAAGATTTGATCTTAAGACTTGAGGAAGCAGGATCACTTTGCCAAATGCATTAAATTCAAATGTTCGTATTTTAAACATTCACAGGACACACATGGCATTCACATTTATAAGAAAATCCTGTATGTGAGTGAGACCCTCAGGGGCGGGTCCAAAGGGTGCCGAGGGTGCTCACCCGAACCCCCTCGGCAAAAATTATGTTGTATATGTAAGGTAACTTTTTTTCATGTTTTATGTATATATATAGATATATAGATTTTAAATCCCTTGAACACAAGATAAGAGGTTGGCTCAGTGGTTTAGGCGGTTCAAAATTTACCTTGAGGTTCCAAGTTCAAATCCTACGCACTTCATTTTTATTTTTCGAACCCCCTAAAGGAAAATCCTAGATCCACCACCGGAGACCATCCACATTTTTTTTTTTGAAAAGGTAACATAGAGACCATCCACTATTTACACAACAATTTCTCGTTTCTAATGGTGCGTTTCAGCATATTTGAAATATTTACTTCAGTCATCGTTTATCCAATCATTGTACTGATTTCTTAATCCTTCCGAAGTCCATAGAGAACCTTGCTACTCCCTCCGGTCCATTTTACTTTTCATGTTTTTTTTTTGCACACCCCTAAGAAAAACATTTAAGTAGAGGATAATTTGACTAAATTACTCTTATTTATTACTCCTCTTAATTTAATAATTCATTTATTACTCCTCTTAATTTAATAATTCTTTCTTTTGCATCACCTTAATATTTCTCCATATTTATGTCTAAGGGTAAAGCCCGTAAAGGTGGAAACAAACAACTAATTATGCCTTGGTTTTCTAAAATAACAACTATTATGGACCATCTATTTTTAGTAAGGATGACAAGTAGAGTGGTTCACGGAGGGACGTAACTGTAGCTGTCAGTACATCAATAAATTCTGTACCAAGACATACTACCAGGCTTCATACACTCATAAAAAAAAAGATTTAACTTTTCAAGTTTCATGTATCTCAATAATCAAACAAGTCTCAAAAGCACAATGTAAAGTTCTAAACTTCATTAAGCATTGCAACCATTAGTATCCAAAATAAAACCCCTGAAAAGATTAAAAAAGTAATACAAACTACAAGAGCAGCTTCGGTTAATAAAAATGAATAAAAGACATCCACGAAAAAACTGAAAAGTAATACAAGCTACATGAATCAAGAGCAGCTTTGGTCAATAAAAATGATAATACAAGTACGCCTAGAAGTATCCGTTGGTACTCTTTGCATCACCCAGCACTCATTAAAGTGAGCAAATCATGCATCATCCATGTAATTCTGCCAGTGGGAGCTTTTCATTTGCTGACCATAAATCTTGATAAAGAAGAGGGTTGCAGTAGGTTACCACTCATTTTATGATGAATCCTCACAATACGAAATATATTGTGAGAATGACGCAAAATAAATAGCGAAGGATTCACATAACGAACCACAACTAACTTAGGATTAAAGGATAGTATCTTGTACGCATCATCCATGTCAGATCATCTGGCTACTTAAATAGCTACTAAACCATCCAAGTATCTGCCTGATTTAATACAATGTAGTGGATCCCTCCAAGCACAGAGTACTGGCGGCTGGCAATAGTAAGAACTATCATGCAAAGAACAACTCACCAAAAGGACATTTTTAGATGCTTTAGAAAATTATTAATAGTACCAAACAAAGAAGACTACCTCTAACATTGCCTGTGGCAGACTAGGTAGAAATCATATCTCCATTAACCCTACAGCAAAGGGACACGAGCTGAGCTGCGAACTCCATTAGAGTTGATTGCCTAAAGCTAAGTGCGACTAGATACAAATACATTTCATGTTTCCAAAATTGCAAGAGACAGAGAGTAAGCAATTACTCCTGACAACAATTAGATAAAGAAGCAACCTCATCTAGAACTAATTCTTCCTCGTCATGAAAAGAAAACGAAATCATTTGCAATTATCTCTCAGGCATAGACACAAGTAACAAAGCAACTATAGGCCAATCTAAATAACATATTCACTGAATGGCAAAGAAACCTAAATTGCACATAGTTAGACCTTGTGTACCATTCGCTAAGATTCTATTTTATTTATAATTACCATCCAAAGATTTTATACAGGGGATTCTAATAACTTGAAACGCTGAACATCTCTAAATGACTCGAACATAAGACTATATTACTACTTAGTAAAATTAGGTAATATTTGTTGAGGACAAAGCATGCGTCGATAAACCACTTATTAGGTTTTTGAGTACCAGTACTATACTAAGGAGTAAGGAGGCACTAAATCTCGAAATACTAGAGTTTAACACTAACCTACCAGAGGGGGTATCGGCAAAAGAGACGTCCACAGTCCCACACACATAATTTCTCTCTCTCTCTCTCTAGTGTGTGAGAAATAGAAAACACTGCAACATACCAATGTAGATGAATAACTGATATATTGACCAAAGTCAACATTAGAACAATCATGTCTGCCTTAAACCCAACCTTCTTATACCCCCACCTTCTTATACCCCCTTTGTCCCAATTTAAGTGTCTTAGTTTGATTGGGCACTAAAGTTTAACAATAAAGGTTAGGCTTTTGCATCTTGTGATCTTAAATTAAAGAGTGGTCCCCACCTATGAGTGAATATTTCATAGTAGCCTCATTAGACCGCACATCTTTCTAGGTAAACCCAAATAATAGGTAGAAGCATAAACTAAAATATTATGGGGCTACAAAAGTAGTCATTAAATCATTAGCACCGCATAAAAACATTCTCCTAGAGTAGAATAAGAGAAATTCTATTATAGCCATTTCTATACATTCAATGCACTCTCTGGGAGAGAGGAATACATAGAGTTGAACATAGTAAAATAAGAAATTGAAAGATATCGTTGAAATTATTCGTTTGGAAATTTCACGAAAAGCTAATCATAGATTCTTCCCTCCTCCTTCGGAACAATAGGGTCATTACACCCATTACTAAACTTGTTAAAGAAATGAAATATTACTAAGGTATATCTTTTTTATCAGAATTTGATTGAATCGATCATCGGAAGAAGAATTAGGCCAAAAATTAGGATACATGATACATTCTGGGAAAATCAAACTTCCATCAAAAATAAGCAAATGAAATACTTTCATAAAAATCCTCGTAGAACATTTGAATTCAAAAACTTACTAAATACATAAAAACACACTCTTTTTGTAACCGACCAAAACATAAAGTAACACACTTAACTTGCAACAGAGTGAGTATCCAATAACAAAAAGCATAATCAATTGAAACTCAAAAATATAAACACAATCCAATCCAATACAAACACCAAAAAAACTCCTTTTGCTAACAAAAAAATGTGCTCTAAAAAACCATCGCCATTTTCACCATAACTAACTACAACTCAAAGTGGGGTCTGGAGAGATTAGAATATACGCAGACCTTACCTCAACCTCATAGAGATAGAAAGGTTGTTTCTGAAAGACCCTCGGCTCAAATGAAGAAAATCAAAGTAGTATTAAGGGAGAGAGGAGAGGGGGGACATGACACTAATAGCAAAGCAGTGTGGAGCATATATGCAAGGAACCGTAATATCATCAACAATGTGATATCTTCTAATATCATCAACAATGTGATATCTTCTAAACATAGTAAGCAACATATGATATCATATACCAAAAGCCAAGGCTACCTGACGAGGCTAATACTACACAGACACAAAAAAGGGCAGCCCAATGTACTAAAGCTCCCGTTATGCGCAGGGTCAGAGATCTATTGTACGCAGCCTTACCTTGCATTTCTGCTAGAGGCTGTTTCCAAGGCTTGAACCTTTCAACTTTGCCAGTTACTACGACAGACACAGTGAAATTAAAAATCAAAAAGTACTTCAAAAACAACAAACAGCGACAGTTTTACCAGTAAAAGGCTTGCGTTTAAGCACGGGATCAAGCTGATTACACCAACGAAGTCGGCACGATTTTCCAGAACGACCTGGAATTCCTTGAGCTATCATACTCCAATTCCTTGCACCAAACTTATTTATGAGTTCCGTCAATATTAAGTCTTCTTCCCTTGACCACGGCTCCTTTACTCTTCCACAGCTCACTCTGTTTCCTCTTCCGCTCTCCAACATCGCAACATCAACGCCATCACCTAAGACACCTCCTCCGTCGCCGTCTCCGCCGTGAAACATCGCATCACCGTCATCAACCAAGGCATCTCCTCCGTTGCCTTCTCCATCGCCGCCGTGTAACACCGGATCGCCGCCGTCAACTGAGACATTTTCGACGGCGGCGAAATTGCTATGTTCCGTGTTTTCATTCATCGCTGTGCTGTGCTAATCAGGCGGTTTGCATAGAGAATAGTGCTTTTTAACTGAAAAAGTTGGCTCTTTTAATTGACGGTTATGTTAAGGTTCTTTATTTTAAATTACTGCCATGTCCTCTGGCTCATTTAAACTTTTCGCGATATTATATTTAGACACTTGAACTGTGTTTTATTTCAATTGAATAACTCAATTTTTGATAAAATGTTTTAATTAGATATTTTTTAATTTAATTTTTGAAGAAAAAAATATATCTGTTTTCTTTTGTCTGTTAGATAGTTTAATTAATCACATGAAACGTGTTATCTTCTCTAAGTATACGTATTAATCTCAAGTAGGAAATGCTTAAATTTTTACGGCCTATTAAAGTGAACGTGTATGATTAATTGAATTGACATATTTTGTGTGTTTGACTTAATTATCTAATAAATAACTGAGAACACACACAAAAAAAAAATGAACCAAAAATATCTAACTGAAACACTTTATTAGGAGTTATAGTGTTCAAAATATGAAGAAAAAAAAATTGTTCTCTTAAATGACGGTTTTGTTAGGGTTCTTTATTGGTGTTCAAAATATGAAAAAAAATTAAAAATTGTTCTCTTAAATGACGGTTTTGTTAAGGTTTTTTATTTTAAATGACTATCATGTCCTCTTTCTATTTTGGGTATTTTTTATGATTAACGACATCGTATTAGTCGTTTTTAGCCTAGTGTTTTGTTATGTAGATCGGGGGTAGAATTGTAACATCTGAAAGTCGGCTCTTTGAACTGCTTTTGTAACCACCTTGAGTTCTTTATATTTTCTTTAGTCCTTCTATTATTGCTAAATTGGGATTGTAGTCCTTGATACAGCTGATTAAGTATGTTTAGTATTTAATTAATATCTCATTAAGAATGTTTTATAATGGTGATTGTCGATAGTAATTAGTGAATGCAATATTGGTAGTTGGTGAAGGCTGACTCTAGTGATTGGCGGTGATGGTAGGTTGTGCTAATTAACAATGTTTGTAGTTGTGGCTGAGGATGGTGGTTGTGGATGATGGTTGAAAGTAGATGTGTGTCATTTTTGTAGAAATTCATAAATAAATATATTAATGATATAAATACTTTGTTATAGATCTTAATCATCTTAATGACTGGGATCTAAATGATTAAGAGTACGATATTTTTTAAGTGCAAGCAAATGAGGCATATCATTTATTATAAGATATCTATTCAAGAATAATTTTACAAAGTTTGCAGTTCACCAATTCCATCCATTCTACATTGTCGTCGTCGCCCATCATTATCAACTATTGCTATCGTCGTTTCCTATCAGTATCAACTATCACTATCATTATCATGGCCCATTATTATCAACTATCACCATCCACCACCTACCACCTACAACCACCATCCTTACCCACAATCACCACTTCTGCCAGTCACTAGGGTTGCTTGTCGGGCAAATATTCTTAATGGTTCAACTCACTGGTTATCGACTTTTAAATGTTCTAAATTGCTAGCCAGGCTGCGTCTTATTATTGGAAGGTTCGGTATCTTTTTAGCAATCATCGGGCGATCGTCAAGTGATGTATTGACTAAATCTAAAAGACAATGAATTCTAAAATTACAACATGTAAACTAGTTTTCATCGAAAAAATTAAAATTAGAACCGACCAAATTAAAATCACAACTTCCGGAGAACCATTAGTACTTTGAATTATGTCATTCGAGTTATGAGATGACTTGTTATTCCTTCCGCAGATTCAACCATCTTATTTTCTATAAAGTTTCAAACTGTTCACAATATTCGATTCCAGCAACTCTATCTATCAATCAATTGCAAATAGAGGAAATCATGATGGATCACTATATATTTCCAATCATCGTAAAATTCATCACCATCATTAGCTATTACTACAATCTACTACAACTATCAACTGTCATCATCGTCAACTTCTACTGTCAATCATTATCATCACTAGCTATTCCCCATACCACTACCATTAATTAGTCAACATCATCCCCAATCGACATTCACAACTATCACCGCTAGTCATCACCACCACTAACCGTCATATAATTTTTAAAATATTTTATTGATATCATATTAGTTTAATTTAGTATATTGTTTAAATTTATATTTATTAATTTTTAAGCATAAATAAATTTCATACATTCAAATGTTTAAAAAACAATCTTGTCTTAATTATTAAGTATTCCGATAATATAAATACAATATCTTAATATTCACATATGTATTCGGATTCATACATCTAAATCTTAATTTCCATTTTAATATTCAGATATATATATTATATTTAGACGTCTTAATCTTGATAAAAATAAATAAGGCCTAACTATGCTATTGTCCCTTTTTTTTTTGTTTTCTTCAAGAAAATTTCCTTCTTTCATAATCGCCCCTTGTCATTGTTAATTGCTAAATCAGTCATCACCATGGTCAACCTATTAGGTTCATGAAAAAAATCCACCAATATGTTCTCATGTTTGGATGTTGAAATTTGGTGATGGCAACTTGTACCATTGTTTACCGAACGATAGAGACTTATTTAAGTGGACTTTAATCTAAGTTAGGATGTCAACAATCTTATGTGGACTCCTATTATTCTTGGTTTTTAATTTTTTATTACATCGAGAGAGGGGAAAGGGGAAAAAACGAGTGAATGCTACGTTAC
Source organism: Capsicum rhomboideum (assembly GCA_031232105.1). Lineage (NCBI taxonomy): Eukaryota > Viridiplantae > Streptophyta > Magnoliopsida > Solanales > Solanaceae > Capsicum > Capsicum rhomboideum. The sequence goes on from CP124714.1 coordinate 166,010,046, forward strand.
TGATGGGATTGGACACTTCATCTGAAGGATAAGAGACGAAGAATTCACTTAAGGGGTCGTTTGGTAGAGTGTATTAAAAAGAATAATACATGCATTAGTCTTGTGTATTACTAGTACCTTGTTTAGTACTTATATCTTTTTAGCCTATATATAACTAATGCAAGCATTAGTTATACACTCTATTGTGTATTGAGTTGTGTATTACTAATACCTCAAAATCAATGGTATTAGTAATGCAATGGATTCTAATATATGCATTAACAAGATTAAAGACAGAATTATCCCTCAAAATCTTTTCCACACCTTTTCACCACATATATGTAGGGTATTTCTGTAAAAAAAAAATAAAAAAATTTAGAAATTATGTAATTTATGTTATTTTTAATCCCAAACCAAACACTGCATAAGAAAAATACAAGTATAACTAACGCAAGCATAGCTAACACAAGCATTACTAATATACCATATTTTGCATTATTCTTATACACTCTACCAAACGAACCCTAAGTGAGTAAGCCCTCGATCCCATCTTCTTTTTTTTTTAGGTTAGATTGATGAGCAAAAACTGTTTTTTGATACGATAACACAAATTTTATCATCTATCATTTGACAGTTGTAAGGTCTAAAATGCATTTGCATATACCTCCAATCTATTTATAACTCTATCGTGAGTCTCTTAAATCAAAACAATGTCATCTGCAAATAACATACTGTTTACGACAAATTTTAATAGTGATAGAATATAAATTGTAATCACAAATAAAATATGAAGAAACAAGAATTTTTATTGATAAACATGCGGGTACAATTCTGTTCCTCCCTTGATTCTTCTCTGTGGATTTTCTCCATAATTCGAGGGCCGTTAGTAGCTTATTTCTCGAACTTAGGATGATCTCTTTGTGAATATCCCTGTGGGATTTCGAGATATTCGAGATGCTTCTTCAAGGGAATATGATACCCTTTAAATAGGCATAATTTAGGGTTTAGGATAGAGTAGCCTCCAAGCTAGGTTTAGGGTAAAGTAGCCTCCAAGAACTCTAACAGAATTTGAATTCCTCTTGTAGAGTTCCACAAAATTTCGATGTCTACAAATGCCCCCTACTTCAAGGCTTGTCGGCGTATAGACTTGATGAAGCTCAAAGACGAGACTTGAAGTACTCTTCCATCTTTGTAATTTTCTGGCTCCAGATTTGCACATCAGATTTGTGAGAGAAGAGATGAAGGGCAGATTTGGTCCCACTGGGCGTGCCAATTTGTTTACAACAAATTTTAATAGTGATAGAATATAAATTGTAATCACAAATAAAATATGAAGAAACAAGAATTTTTATTGATAAACATGCGGGTACAATTCTGTTCCTCCCTTGATTCTTCTCTGTGGATTTTCTCCATAATTCGAGGGCCGTTAGTAGCTTATTTCTCGAACTTAGGATGATCTCTTTGTGAATATCCCTGTGGGATTTCGAGATATTCGAGATGCTTCTTCAAGGGAATATGATACCCTTTAAATAGGCATAATTTAGGGTTTAGGATAGAGTAGCCTCCAAGCTAGGTTTAGGGTAAAGTAGCCTCCAAGAACTCTAACAGAATTTGAATTCCTCTTGTAGAGTTCCACAAAATTTCGATGTCTACACATACTCCAAGGCACCTCACCCTGAATATGATGCGTCAATTCATTCATCACCAAGACAAATAGCCATGGGCTAAATGTTGATACTTGATGCAACCCCATCTAGACTGGAAAGTGCTCTGAGTCTGAAAAGTGCTCTGAGTCTCCTTCCACTATTCTTACCCCAGTCTTAGTTCCATCCTACATGGCTTTTATCACTCTAATGTAAGCCATCAGTACACCTTTAGATTCCAAGCATCTCCAAAGGACTTCTCTCAAAACTTTATCGCATATTTACTAGAGAAGAAAGAGATGATTTCTAGTACTGAAGTAAAAGATAAAACAGAAAAGGTAGGTTTCATATTGCTAAAACTTTAATTAGCTAAGAAAATAAAGATACAAGTTCTTCCATGTCCCTACTATCTTGTGGTTGCTTCCCTTTTATCGCTCAAATCATGTGTAGTTTCAATCATGCTCCCATTGACAATCTACTAATCTTTTGCTGGGCTGCTTAGCGCGTCTAGGCCAAGTTGATATTTGCTTCTCCAGGCCCAACTTTTGAGTGGAGTTCATAATAGGTGCTACTGATTTTAATGGTGTTTATTGGTGGAGAAAATTAACGTCAAAGCTTCGGGCGTTTTGTGGTGAATGAAGGCGTGATTATATCGATCTCCAATGTATAATCTATACTCAGTATACTCGTATACACTGAATATATGATAAATATAAATATTATATGCAATAATGGTGGGGGAAAAGTGTATAATAAGTGTATATAATGAGTGATTTTGTGGAGATAAAGAGGAACGTCGAAATGATGGATTGAGGTGGTAAAGCTACAGAGAAAAGGGAATTAAGAAAAATGGTGAAGGATAGAGGAGAGGTGAAGTTGTGGTGAATTATATGTATCTCTACAAAAAAAAAAAAAATTGGAATTAGATATGAATTTCGTCTCTAATTTCGTTGCTAATTTGCTCGTAGCTAACAGAAATTCATCGCTAAACAGAATTAGCAATGAAGCGATGAATGTTGTTGTTTCGCTACAAAACTTGTCAGTCGCTAAATGTTGATCTTTTATTAGTCGAAGGAGATAAGCTGGGAAGAAAAACAATAACTGTAATTATTTTTCGTTCTTGGTGGCTAGAGAAGTAGGAGCAATACTAATCTAATTTTATTAGTTGGTACATGTTATTTTATGGCTAAAAATAATAATTTTAGAATTTTTGTACTAAAGTCTCATTTAGTACTTTTTAGTTGAACTATCACTTGTACAACGGATTTACACCTAGTGTTTATATCAAAGACTCAAGTCAATGATGACAAGATATGACAGCGGGTGAAATAAAACCTTACTGAGAATTCCTTTTCAACCAAAAGGATTTAAAAAAAAGTTCTCTCAATTTCTATAGAAAAATTAAACACTTTTCTCTCAAGTTATTTGGTTGAATTTTTTTTTATTCTTTTTTTAAAGTATTGAAGAAATTTTGGGTAAAACCAATATTAATGTTCTAATGTGCTTAACACCTTTAAAATATTGAATACGTGATGTATACCTTCAGGATCTACCTTTTTAAATTTTATTTTACAAGTATATACCATCAAGATATACCTATATATTAGAATAGGACAAGCAGGAAATTGCAAGCACTCCATGAATAAGTCCAGTAATAATAATACTCCCTCTTTCCCGATATTTGTATGTCATTTTTTGTTTTTTGAGATTGAATTATGTAAGTTTTGATCAATATTGTAATTTTTTTAAATCGTATTGATAGGAGAAAAATTGCAGCTATTTTTCTTATAGTTTCTTAATATCAAAAATATAATTTTAAATTATTTAATCTAATTTAGCTTTAATCTAAAGATTAATTAAATTGATTCTTAAAGAACGAAAAATACCACATAAATAGAGGCGGGAGGGGTATACTTTTTCCTGCCTACCTAAATACATCTATGATCTATCCATGAAAACAAGATAATTAATATTTCATTTAACTTGTATTTGTTCCTCGTTCAACTTTCGCATCACGTGAGGCCCATGCCATTAATTTTCGGGTAAACAACATAAATCCCGACAGTTTAGTGCCTAATTACAGAAAATTTTGATATTTTGCATATTTACAGAAAATCCCATTTTTTGGGACATAATTTGTTCCCGATATATTTCGTTGAGATACATAATTACCACACTATAATCATTCAAAGATACATAGTGTATGTATCTTTTAAACAAAACTCACACTGATATATATAGCGATACATAATTCGTTCCCGATACATTCCATTGAGATACATAACTGATAGTTGTGATTTTTGTAATTACTTTGTAAGAGTAGGGATTTGTGTAAATATGGTAAGTTAAGGTGTATATTTATGTTATTTTTCCTTAATTTCATTGTATATTAGCCTCTCTTTTTTTCTAAATGTTAAAAGGAAAGTTATAGGTATATATAGTTCGGTCAACTAGTTTATTGATACGGTTGAAATATACACAATATACAAATACACTATCAATGTATATATTGTGTATGAGTAAATATAATATATGTATAGTGATTAGTGTGTATATATATTCAGTGTAAAATATACATAATCTATACACTTTATACATATTTTATAAACTAGTTGGCCGAAGTGTTTAGAACCTTAAGTATTCCATAAATATTTCGAATGGGGAAGATGGCACCTGGCAAATGGTCTAACCAGACCATGTCGCGTGGTTAAGTCAGAACCAGAGAGATGCTTGATATGGCCTAGAGAAATTTGGAAGGATCATATCCGGCCTAACCTAAATCGATTTTACATCAATATGACCAAGGTTGTTCCGTAACAGGGTGTCCTGTGGACCTCTTCTCAAAGACGAGCAGTTCTACAGTTGTGGCACCCTTATGTTGACTCTCAGGGAGATCAACAATCAGTCTCGAGCCTTGTGTCCACTTGCCCCTAATCAGTCTCGAGCCTAACGTCAAAGTTCGGATACATGCTTCTAGATAGCCTTTTCAGTACTAGCATGTTTTACATTAAGGCGGCGGATCGACTTTTTGGCCTATAAAAGAGTTCTCTCACAAGAAGAGAAGGCATCAGAAATTCCACAGTGCTCTCAAAAAGCCTTTTATCTTTTCCTTAGAGTTTCTGTGGGAGAAGGCTCTCGACCTTCTCTTTACTTGTATTTTTCTATTCCTTCGTCTAATTTGCTTTTTTGTATCCATTCACACCTCAACCGATTTAGTCAAAAGAAAATGAACTTATTCGACCTTAACTTATTTGTCTTTAATTTCTTTTCACAAATTTTACTGTTAATCAAAATAACGACTTTCGATAAACATATTTAACTAGAGAGTATCATCCAAAGTGACTCCGAAGATCACAATGAGATTTGCAGAATAAAATCCTCCCTTCAAATTTCTCAAACTACAAAAGAAAATCCTGGTAGATATGGTGTGGGTTGGCATATATAGTTATTTATTTACAGATGAATAAGTCTTATCATATTCATCCTTATCATTGCCACAACTATTATATTATAGCCAAAAATAATGAAACAGTAGTTCCACTTAGGAGTACATCTGTACATGCACTTCAATTACTTTTTTAACAAAATATTCAATCATTATGTTCAACCACTCATGGCACTACAAATAAGGTAATTATCTATGCTTATAAGCTGATTAAATTAATTTATAATTATTAATTTATTTACGTGTTTGTTAGATATTCAAAGTTATAAATCAAACTTAATCAACAATTGCTATAAATTGGTCATTCCTAATTTATGATTTTTCACTTTATAATTTTTTTAGATTGATCAATATTTTTACTATTTTATCTTTGATATTTTTTTTAGTTCTCCAAAATATCCTTAATTTCTAGAAAAAAATCCCTAACTTCCTATCCGTTCCGTATATCTTGTTCATCTTTTCACTTACAAAGATACTTTTATATTGATACTCAGCTTTTTGTAACAAAATTAAGTGTATTTTAATCACTTTATGAAAAGAACAACCAATTAATATATTTTACTAAACACAATCAGTTACATATTATATATTTCAGCTTTTTTATTCAAATACATGCATGCTTATTTATATACTCCATCCGTTTCAAATTGATTGATCTGTTTTGACTTGACAAGGAGTTTAAAAAAATAAAGAATACTTTTGAATCTTGTTGTCTTAAATTAATTAAAGATATTTCAAATGTACAAAAATGATATTTAATCTTGTAATCTTAAACGTGTAATGAATCATTCTTTTTTAAACGGATTAAAAAGGATTGTATGTCAAACAAATTGAAACGGAGAAAGTAATTAATTTTAACATTTATTATCAACACATAATGCTTATCACTACTCAAAATATTTGTTTTGTCCTTTTCCCATTTCTACTCTTGGGCATAGCTTCAAGTGCAATTTCTTTGAATTGCACTCCTATGGTGTCATTGCTTTTAAGCAAACAAAATCACCTTTTCTTTTTTCTATCTCAAATATCTTTCTACTTGCTTGAGAATGCTAAGTAAATGCTTAACTACACTTAATTCAACATAAATATGATTTTTGTTTATTTAATAGAATAACTTTATTTATTTGATTTTGGACCATTCAATCAAAGCGAAGCTAGAGTGGATCTATAGTTACAGATTCGGTAGAATTCAATAATTTTAATCAAAATTTATATTTATATTAAAATTTTACGTAATATATTTAGAAAAATAATCCAAACACCAATAAGCTCAAAATTCTAGAACTCAGAACACATAATCTCATAATTCTAAATGCGCCTACAGATTTCAATTTAATTTTGTTAAACATTTCTCCCCCAAGAAAGAAAGGACTTTTTTCTCTGAGGTTGAACACCAAGGATTAGAGCACAAGGGAAAAGTATAATTTTTTTTGGCCCTTGTTTGATATAATAATAATAATAATAATAATAATAATAATAATAATAATAATAATAATTATACTACTACTACTACTAATAATAATAATAATAATAATAAAAAGAAGAGATCGACATACAGAAATATCTATGACTTATTTTAGACCATTAATTTTAATTTTTTATTTTTAACCTCAATATCCGATCAAATACAATTACATAAATTGGAGCGGTGGGAGTTATTGATTTTTTTCTCCCCCAATAATTTTTCATTTTGTCCCCTTTGCATATTGCCCTTCATTTCTTACCTTTTTATCCAAGCATAGGCTTAATTTACATAGTGTCTTTCAATTTTAGGTAGGAAAGTGAAACTACACCCATAATAGGCTAAAGAAAGGAACACATGTCACTTCATGTTATGGTAAAATATCAAACTTTTGATACACTTAGTTTTCTTTGCAAGTGAAGTGAAATTGAGTACATTAAGTGAACTTGGCAAACACTTTGTGCTCTTGAAGAAACTACTTGAACAAGAAACTTTAGATTTATTTGGACTATAAATTACTTATTTAGTATTATAGTTTAAACAATTTTAGTATGTGAAAAGAAAGGCTTATATAATACATTGACAACATTTTAAACTTATCAATAAATTTCATTTAGACATTTGAAGTGCGGTTTGTTCCAACTAAGCATCCGAACACATGATAAGCTGTTATTATTAGACATTCTCAATTCAAAAAAGCATTTGCATGTGTTCTTAAATGCTCATTACATAGATAAGTTAACAACTTAAAATATGCTATATTTTTAATTTATACATATTAGCCTCAATAAGCCGTAAAAAACTTGTGTTAATTGAGGTTGATATATATAATTAACGGAGATGATATATTTTATGTGGTTAAATTAACTACCTAATAGATACTTGAGAATACACACAAATTCTTTTCCAAAGTTTAAACTGATCGAAAGTGCCTAACAAAAACTAATTTATCATGTATTCAAGTGCTCAATTGAAACAACTCATAGTTAAAGTGTCTGAATATATAAAATTTACTGAGAAATTTAAAAGGTTATCGATATATTAGGCCTTAAAAAATGATTTAAAAAAAACACAATTGCTTGATACTCCACACTTGTGAGTTGTGTGTTATTTTGTCAGGGTGAAGGAAAAAGATAAGGTTTAGTTTAAGTGACTAAGCTGATGAAACTAATCCAAGATCAAAGCCATCCATTATTAGTTAGTTGTTAATTAATATAGTTATACTATATTATTGATTTTAGTTTAGACGAAGTATTAAATGTGACTCAATAAAAATGGTGACTTCAAAAGAAATTTTAACTATAGACATTAAATTTAATCATTTTCAGTCACTTTCAATTACAAGCAAATAGCCTTTTTTTTTTTTTTCTCTTTTTATAATTTTTTTTTACCTTTTTTTTTTTCTCTCTAGAAACTTCAATACAATATTATCCCTATAATCTACTATCAATAATTACTTTCTCAAAAATTTTTGTGCTTAAAATAAAGGCTTTATTAGCATCCTTTTAGTTATTGAAAGACAATTAGTATTATTATTTTCGTTTATAAAAATATACATATGAATTATTGATTCTAAATTCCGATTGGTTGGTGATCAATCTAATTTTTTTTTTAATGAAAATCTCTACAAATCCTGTTAATGTTGGCAATTTGCTAAAATAGATTGGATTCGAGTGTGAACGTGCATGACATAATCGAAGTCATTTTTTAAGCAACCAACTCCACATAATTTGCACACATCGGGTAGTCGTATCGGATTCATCTAAATTCAATATTTTCGATATTGAGAAAAAAACTTATATATAAAAGTTATAATAGATAGTAGAAAAAAACTCATAATTTAAATAATTATAAGTGATTCAATGTTAAAATTCATAAATATTAATAAACACTTAAAATTTAAATTCTAAATCCGTCTCCCCGTGGATAATTATAATCATAGTGCATAGATGATTATTGATTAGTGATTAGTGAAGGGTGGATGAATATGCAGAAGGAGCCAAATCTATATGCCTGCTGAACAGCAAACCATCAACATTTATAGAAGAGGAAAAGTTGTTATGGAATATAGGAAGATTTCATTAGCCTGTCATGTGTTAGTATAATTATTCATTAGTGATTGGAAAATAAAAAGGGAAAGAGGACAAATTTTAAATTAAAAGATAAACATTAGAAGTGTCTGATCGGATTGGTTAAGTTTGAAACTTACAAATATGTCTCTTTTAAAAATTATCTTTTATAATCTAGTAGACTGGTACATGGAATGAGGATAATAATTTTAAAAAAAAATTAGGAGTAACTTCATCTTATATTTGATCTGAGTTGCTCTCTTCGTTCATTTTACTTGTCACATTTCGCTTCTCGAGAGTCAAGCTGTACGAATTTTGACCAACATTTTAATATATATTTTTAATCATATTAATATGAGAAGAATTGCAACTTATAACAATTTTCGTATAGTTTTTGAATATTTAAATTTTAGATTTTAAATATTAAATTAATCTACTTTAATTTAACTTTCAAGTTTAGTTAAATTAACTTTTGTAAAGCGATATGTGACAAGTAAAATGAGCGAATGAAATATTAACTAATTTCGAGATTATTTTATCTCACTAATAAAATTACTATTCTATACAGAAAATGGAATAACATAATCTCATGAGATATCACCTATGCTTGTACTGTACATCAGAACGAAATAAACATTAAATCAGATTCTTCCTAGCTAACTGCAAACTCAACAACAAACAATGAGAACTTAATTTAATTAATTTATCAAAATTATTAGACTTTTTTGTTTCTCCCAAAATTATTTTACCAACAAATCATGAACTTAATTAAACTATTTCATAAGATGGTCGGCCGCACGCTATGACTTTCTTAATCAAAAAACTAATTTATGTTCAACTCTAACTCTACTAATTAGATGTACAAAGTGAATAGGAGACTCCTACTTCAATGCTTTTCACAAGTCAAAAGGATAATTAAAATTCACAAATAGCCACAATTCTACCCCCTTTTTTTTAATTGAAAAGTACTTATTACTCCCTTCATCCCAATTTATGTGATACTTTGAGATTCAAACAAATTTATCTTTGAACATTATTTTTATAAATCTTTTATAAATATTTCAAATTGTCAATTATTTGTATTATAGTACTTTTTACGTAATTTTCAAATGTATAAATTTTATTTTAAAAAACTTGAAGATTTCGTATCCAAATTTACTATCAAACTCAAACTGTTTGACTCTCGAAAAGTGAAAATTGTCACATAAAATGAGAGAGAGGGCGTATAAAGTTTTAAATTTCAAAAGTTAAATATACGGATATTGACATAGAGTTTTACCAATGACATGCTATTTCTACCAAGTCAAATTAGACCATTGAATTTTCACTTCTACTCCCTCAGTTACTAAATAAGTGGTTGTTTAACCTTTTTATTTTGTTCTTAAATAAGTGGTGCTTTAGATAATCAAGAATACATTAATGATGTTCTTTCAATTTTACCCTTTTTTAAATAAAAAAAGTTTTACAGAACCAATAAAATACTGTCATTTGGTACAAGGGATGATAAGGGATAACTAATTTCGGAATTAATTTTAGGATGAGTTTATCCCATGTTTGATTGGGATAAAATTCATGGAATAACTCATCATTGGATTAATTATCTCGAGATTGTAGTGTTATTTTTATCCCATCTTGAAGTGAATAAATAATTCCGTGATAACTTGTTTCCAACCAAACGACCCGTAAAGAATTACATTCTTTCAAGATATTTATTAAGGGCACGTTAGTAAAAATACTCTTTATTTTTTTAGAAATAAGTAATTTTTAAGATTGTGTCAGACTAAAAGAAAAACTTATTTAAAAATGGAGTAAGTAGTACCTATGCCACCTAGTAGGCCCAGTGAAGCTAGAGTTTTCACTCAAAAATGTAATAAAACATACAAAGAAACAAAAAGAATCCAATAATATACTCCCTCCGTTTCAAAAAGAATTATCTAGTTTGACTTGGCACGAAGTTTAAGAAAATAAAGAAGACTTTTGAATCTTGTGGTCCTAAATTAAAGTTATGGCAAATGTACCAAAATGCCCTTGAATCTTGTGGTGTTAAACATGCCACGTGGAAAGTTGAAATTAAAGTGTTTCCAAAAAAGGAAAGAGGTCATTCTTTTTGAAACGGACTAAAAAGGAAAGTAACTCATTCTTTTTTGTAACGGAGGGAGTATATACTTAAAAAAGATTTAATCTATTTACAGGATATAATTTTTCAATAAAGAAGCTCTTGATTCATGGTAGTTGCGTCATCATATAAGATCACAACAATTATGAATTTTACTTTTTATTTATTCATTCATTGGTAATAACTATTTGATCGGGTTCACTCATAATTCGTTATCCTATTTGTATGTTCTTATCCTAAATCCTTTCTATAATGTATAAATATATTTTCCATATTAGTATGACAACTAGGGTTCAATGTGAAAATCTATGTATAAGAGGATATTTATACTGTGAAACTAGTGGAGTGGCGATTGCTATAGACGATCTGCTTCCGCAGAGAGAAAACTCGTAAGTCTCCTAAGAATTTTACTTCAATATATTATTTCAACCACCAGTCAAAATTTACAAAAAGTACATATGAAGGGAAAATAAAAAGAACAAATAGAAAACATAGAAACAAAGAAATTCGTGCTGTCACGACAACATTAGACAAAGAAATGCACGTTGTGTGGGGTGGGTCTGGGGTGGGGGGCCTCCACATTGGACGGTTGGTTCTCTGTATTATTCAGTACTCTTAACTTTAAAATAAATTATAGCTGATTTGTAATATATAATCCAATATATACTTTGTATTATAACTTCTCTCTTCTTTCTATCCTCCACATTATTTCTCTTTCGTTCATCGAAACCACAATATTCGTAATCTTATTTGTTCCATTACTCCGTATTGTTGTTGTTGTTGTTGTTCAGATGAGGACGTTGTGCCCAAATTTGGATAACGAGGATGGACTCGAGACTGTACTTGAAGTTCCAATACCAGAAGAAATGTTTGTTAATTCACATAAGCATAAGTCATGGCAAAACATGAAATCTTGGATCAAATCACATAGTACTACTCATCATGATCATAATTATAAATCCAGTAGTACTACTCATGTTGTTTCAGTTATTGGTGGAAGAAATGCCGAGATTCAACTATTGCTTGGTGTTGTTGCTGCTCCTTTGATTCCTCATCCTATACAATGCAATCACTCTGTCAATAAGCATATTAATGATCATCCCATTGTAAGTTCTTCTACAATTCTTAAGCTTTTTTAGTACTCAATAATCAAGATTATGTGTTGATGTATGAAGGTTGTGGTGAAGTGGTAAGAACTCCTTCATCCTTAACTAGAGGTTTCGGGTTCGAGCCCTGGGTATGAAGTTGCCTTTGTTAAGGAGCGCTTTGCCCCCATAATGGGACTTTCCGGCGCGAATCCGGATTAGTCGGGCTCAAATAGGGGTTCCGGACATCGGGTGGGAAAAAAATATGTGTGTTGACGTGATACTATATCAACTATTTTTGTGTTCATCGAAACTCCCTCTGTTTCAGTTTACGTGAGATTAACTCGGAATGAAATTTAAGTAAAAAGTGATTTGTTTTTGAAATTTATGGTCTCAAACGTATCATGATATTTGTATGGTATAAAAGATTTCTCGGTACAGGTTTGTTCAATAAGAAGAAAAATATTTTCCATGAAAAATATTTTATAGGAAAATAAGTGGTCCTTTTTACTTATTTTTTTGTCTTCGTAAGATAAAAATATTAACCTAAAAGAACTTGTAGATAATGTAGACAAATATATGAGAGTTGGGGGTTGGGGAGTAGGTTGGTGAGGTGAAAATGAGATGTGTTGGAGGGTGGAGATGACACAATCAATGTGGAATGCCACTTGTTTTCCTACTTTCACTAGGAAAAAATCATTTTTCTCATTTTTAAGAAACTTGTTTTCTTAGAGAAAATATTTTTTTAATTTTTTTTACCAATACAACATGAAAAAATTAGAAAATATATTCCTTTCTACCTGATACACCATAAGGGTAAAATGAGAAATGTAAATTAATTGTTTTCCTACAGAAATGTCTCATTTTTTCCTTAACAAATCAACAAGAAAATAGTCACATAAACTGTGGCTACTGGTTCTTGACTAGCCAAGCAGATAAAACTTTGTTTTTAGTAGTTTGGGTTTGGTGAGATATGCTACTTCAACTAATTTATTAGATATTACTTGTCACCTCTTACCAACTCTGGGGACAATCGAGGGTGTACTTGAACGTGTGGAAGTAAATTTACAATGAAATTTATGAAAATTGACCTACTACCTTATACATGAATGGATTTGCTTATTGAGAAAATGTAACCTTATTCGATCTTTATAGAGTTCTCGAGATATTTTATTTATTCTTAATCAACGGTTGGTGGATGTTACAGGAGACTTCAATGGCGAAATACATTGTGCAACAATACATAGCTGCCGCGGGAGGAGAACATGCTCTGAATTCAATTAATAGTATGTACGCGATGGGGAAAGTGAAGATGATGGCGTCTGAATTTATTGAAGGAGATGGTTTAGGAATGAACAATGGCAAGGTGATGAAAATCAAGAGCGCGAAAAATGGGGCTGGTGAAATGGGAGGATTCGTGTTGTGGCAAAAAAGACCTGATCTTTGGAGCATAGAGCTAGTAGTTTCAGGATGTAAAATCAGTGCTGGAAGTGATGGTAAGGTGTCTTGGAAACAAACTCCGTGGCATCATTCTCACGCATCTCGCGGTCCTGCTAGACCTCTTCGTCGCTCCTTACAGGTACTTTGTCAATTCAAACTTTGACGGGACAGTGAGAATTGAATTCACATCTATTACCAGTAGACTAAAAGTTATTATCCTTTTGTCACTACTCATTGACTACTAGTCAACTTCTTACCTATCAAATCAAGTCATTCATTTTACTTTGTATGTAAAAAAAAAAAAGACATTTACACTGTGAGCGTACACAAGTTAAAACTCAGAGATAAATGCCCCTATTTTTTCATCAATTTTGGGTGGGTAGACAAACACTTTTTTGGCAGTTCTAACAGACAAGACAATCATGGATGTTCTTTCAATTTGTGAGGGCCTGGTGTTTGTTACCCACCTATAACATGAAAGTGCAAAAGCATCCATCAGGCCAGAGCAAAATTCTGTCTAGGGGCCTATTCAAAATATATGGTCATGTCAATTTTTGGTTATTCTGTCTGTGTCAACTTCCCATGTGGTCCTGGATGTCAATTTGCCTAATCAATAAGTTGTCCAATTGACAATTGTTTGGAAATATACACACTTCTTAGCCTTTAAAACAAAACTCTTATCAAGAAGTCAACATTGATGTTGTTTCGAATCTTTCCTTTTTCTTAAGCCATATTTATTAAGAGGTTAGGTTGTGTGTCACATGGCTCAAATAAACTCAAACTTCAAGCAAAGTGGAGTCAGGATTTGAACCTTATGAGTTCTGAATTCTAGGACACGACCTCAAGTACTAGTAACTTGGTCTAATTGACAATTTTGTGAATGTACACACTTCTTAGCCTTGAATAAAACTGGATCAAGAAGTCAAACATTCTTGCTTCCTTTTTCTCAATTATCTTATTGCTAGTTAAGAGGCCAGGTTCTGTGTCACATGGCTCGAATAAACTCGAAATCTCATTCACAACTTGACCTCTTCATGCTGTTCTAAAGGGCAAGTTGACGCGAAAACTAGCACGGACAAAATAAAAAGAAGTCAGCACCAATGAAAATGACATATTTCCTCGACCATGAGCCCCAAAATTGAAAAGGAAATAGTTGTTGAATGAATATGGTTCTCTGTTTCTGTGGATATTAGTTGTGAATTGGCTTAAAATTAAGTACACGACTGAAACAAACCCGATTTTCAACACAACCACAGGTATATATTAGAATCATTGAACGGAATACATGAACTACTAACAAAAGAAGAACAACACTTAACTAGGAGATAAGAGATGTATGAAGGATAACTTGAAGAAGGAGATGAGAAGCAGTTACATAGAATTGAGGATGAGAAATACAGTCTTTGCCTTGAGCATAATCACAATCCGCATAAACCTATTACTCCCAAAGGCACTATATATATATCAACCTAGATCCCAAATAAATCTCTTGTTGGGCCGGCTATTTCTTTGGCCTCTTTGAGGTTTAGAACCTGGCCCAATAGCTTGGCCATCGTTTGTCTAATTATCTGGCCCATAAGTATTATATGCGATAGCCGGGTTCACAACAATACTCCCGTCCTCAAAAAGAACCTTGCCCTCAAGGTTCGAGTGAAGAAATTTCACCCTCAAAGGTATTGATAAACTAATTGTAGGTATGTTGACTTCAAATAAGGGTGAGAGGCACTGAATGGAAGGTATCTGCAACTTCCTCTTGAGCAGACTTACAATCACCATACCAAGCTCTATTCATGTCTGGCACAACAAGAGGGACAACATAGTATACTTCATTTTGGACTAGAATATAATGAGATATATCCTGCATTTCTTTTGAATACTTCACTGGCCACAAGGACAACCTGCATTTCGTTTGAATATGAAACCAAGAGTTGTCAACTATCACAAGTAACACCTTGGCTGCCTCCTCTTGAAAATTAACTTCTTGGACCACTCTATTCACTGTAACCAAAGGTGGGAGAACCTTCCATTTGGCTTATAAGCCCATTAATATTTCTCTATTTTTCCAATGTGGGACAATTGGTTCATAACAATCGCCTCCGCTTGAGAACCAACGACCTCGTTGGTCACGGCTGAGCCCAGTTGGTCACGGCTGGCACCCCCTTGGGTCCAGGCCACCACTCCTGGCGCACAGGCCACCACTCCGAGTCGCGGCTCCTCGCGTGTATCGATCCTCGTTGGTCACGGCTGAGCCCAGTTGGTCACGGCTGGCACCCCTCTTGGGTCCAGGCCACCACTCCTGACGCACAGGCCACCACTCCGAGTCACGGCCCCACACGAGGATCGATCCTCGTTGGTCACGGCTGGGCCTAGTTGGTCACGGCTGGCACCCACTTGGGTCCAGGCCACCACTCCTAGCGCACAGGCCACCACTCCGAGTCACGGCCCCACGTGTGGGACTCTCAACGAGAGCACCAATGTTATAAACCAAACGGGAGAGCCCAACCCAAAAGACTAGTCTAATAGGTGGGAGAACCCATTTGGCTTATAAGCCCATTAATATTTCTCTATTTTTCCAATGTGGGACAATTGGTTCATAACAACGACACTTTTATTTACTTAACTCCGTCATCAACATGCTCCTTCATGTGCACGTAACTTATTTTTTTGACATGTTTGAGGTGAGCCTCAAACTTAAAACTTATGTCTTGATACTATGTTAGAGTGTGTGACCATATTGTTGGGTTCGGCATCGAGAGGGCGTCATGCGGAAGCTTAATAGTTTGCAAACCATAAAGACGGTAATTCAGATGACAAATAAAATTATACTAAAGCATAATATTATTGATATGGTTCGGTCAATTGGTCTACATATTAAAAACTAAATCAAAAAGCATAAAACTTGTTGGGAGAAAATCTCCCCCTAAACAAGACTCTTTTGATGACTACATTGTGGATGCTATGGTGTTATGATATGAGAAGAGGGATCTTCTATTTATAGAGTTTCAAAACCTTTCCTATAATAAAGAGGTTAACCAAATATGGAAGAGTTTTATATTTTCCTTTTAAGAAAAGTAAAAGTAATTATGGTATTACTTTTATTTTTCCTTCAATAGAAAATTAATACTCAAATTTGGTAAGAAAATCAGGGCAAAAACCCCAACACATATCTGTCTAAAATCTTAAGTTATCAGCGAGAGCACACTTTTATCTACTTCATTATGTCGATTTTGTTGATGCTGATCGGTTGAGCTTGATCATGTTGACAGGGTCTTGATCCAAGGTCTACTGCTGATATGTTCTCCGATTCTATCTGCATAGGCGAAAAAACTGTAAATGCTGAAGATTGCTTTGTGCTAAAGTTTGAAGCTGAGCCCTCAACTCTAAAGGCAAGAAGCAGTAGCCATGTTGAAATTATGAGGCATACTGTTTGGGGCTATTTCAGCCAAAGAACAGGACTTTTAGTCAAACTTGAAGACACACATCTTCTTAGACTAAAAGCACCAAAAGATGATGTATTCTGGGAAACAACAATGGAATCATTCATCCAAGATTATCGAACCATCGATGGGGTTAACATTGCACATGCTGGGAAAACATGTGTTTCTTTATTCAGATTTGGCGAAAACTCGGAAGGACATACAAGGACTAGGATGGAAGAGGCTTGGACAATTGAAGAAGTTGATTTTAACATAAAGGGACTATCTTTGGATTGTTTTTTGCCACCTAGTGACTTGAAGAAAGATGATGATCAAGCTTGTGGAGTTGTTGATGTTAGTGATGATGATATAACCAAGAATTCAAGTATCGAATCGAAGATTCGTCATGCTAATAATCCTAGATTTATTACTGCTGTGAAAGGTGCAGCCAAAATTTTGGCTATTGATGAAGATTCAGAAGACTAGTATTGATACAGGTGAAGACTTGTAAATATCTATGTTGCTCTGACTCTTCAAAAATGTCAGCTAGTGTGTGTCTGATCTGACAATATTTTTGGAGAGTCCGATCAACATTCAGTACTAATATTCTGTGGTCAATTTTGTACATAGAGAATCACAGGATATGTTTTGTGTAAAGTGTTTACATATATACATACATACACACACATCTCAGTAACTATGCTGAAGGTTTGGTTTGACAGTGAATTACTAGGTCGCTTAATTGTATAATATATACTTTGATAATGTAAATAATTTTTACGCTATCGGTGTCATTTTGTTACTTATTTTGTTCCTTAGTTATAAATTTCGCTTATAGGTGACTTAAATAGTATGAAAACTCACGTGGATCATCAGTATATAAAAGTTGAACTCTATTATGTACATTAGTGAATCACCAAATAATAGAAATTTACTAAACAGCTATGATTATTTGACCCGTGGACTCAATTAATTTTATAGTATTAACTTGAGATAGTTGCAGTAATCATAATCTTTAAATTTTGAATCCGCCTCTAATTATATACTCCCTCCGTTCCTAAATAGTTGTCACTATTTTTGTTTGTACTCTCCTTAAGAAAAACATTAACTACATGCTAAATTGACTAAATTACCCATATTTATTATTTTTCTCTATTTAATACTTTTTCTTTTTTTTACATTATAGTGATATCTCTCTGTATTTATGACTAAGGATAAAGGTGGAAAAAAAAAGTAATTTATGCTTTGGTTTTGTGAAATGACAAGTACTCCCTCCGTCCATCTTTACTCGTCCACTTTCCTATTGACACAGAGATTAAGAAGCAGTAAATGATAGGGGTAATTTTACCATATTACCCTTTGAATATAATAAATTTAATATTTTAAAAAATGCATTAGATAATGAATCGTATTTAATGCTAAGGCTAAAATGGGTAGAAATAGGTAAATTATCCATTGGTTTTATAAACTTGACAAATATTGTTGGACATCCCAAAATAAAAAAATGAACAAGTAAAGATGGACGGAAAAAGTTAAAAAATACTTATTTTTAATAAGAACGACAACTAATTAGGAATGGAGGAAGTATATCTTATAAAATGTCTTTCCTGTTCCCCATAAACTTCAAATTTATAGATATAGAAATTCACTACATATCTATAAATATTTAATTTGAACTCATTAAATTCAATGCAATTTATTGGAGTGAGATAAAAGTAAGGACCAAAGTAGTACTTCCTCCGTTTCATTTTAGTTGACTTTTATTAACTTGACACTTCCTTTAAGAAAAATATTAATTAGGGGTTTATTTTACTAAACTAGCCTTAATAATTATACTATGAAAATATAAAATTGAGATTATATACTTTAATAGTCATTTAATGATAGAGGTAATATTGGAAGAATATGATAAACTTTTCTTGATTTCATAAATTGGACAACTAAATTAAAACAATTATTTTTAGTAAGAGGGTCAATAAAAATGAAACGGAGGGAGTACTCCCTTCATTTCTAAATAAGTGTGCATTTTAATTTTATTTCTAAATAAGTGTTTGTTTAGACCTTCAAGAATAAATTGATCATGTTCTTTCAAATTTGTCCTTGTTTAGATAAAAGATAATCAATATCAACTTGAAAATAGATAAATTTAATTAGGATAAATTGATAAAATTATTTTTTATTTTTTAAGAATTAGTATTTCGTTAAAAGGTATTTCCAATTCAAAAGGAATACTTATTTAGAAATTACGGGATTAAAAGATATTCCTTCTATTTATAATTTTTATGGTACATGCAAACGAAAAATATGAAAGAAAAGAGTATTTTAAAGTTTAAATAATGAAGTATCGAAGTTCGCCTTCGCTTACCCTTTAAAAATAATTCTGCCATTGCCGACTCCGCTGCCCAATGAAAAAAGAAAAGCACTAATTCATTTGTCATAGACAACAATAATGTCATATTATTATATTCACAAAAACAGAGGTAATATTTTGAAATTCTACTTTTTCCGTCCAACAATATTTATCCATCGTTAACTTGATATATAGGTTAAGAAATAATAAATAATAAAAATAATTTTATTATATCATACTTTGAATATAATTAATTTAATGCTTTAAAAAATATATTGAGTAATGATTATAATTAATAACTAAGGATAAAATTAATAGAAATAGGTAAATTATTCATTGATTGTTCAAATTGAATAAATATTGTTGGACAATTACTTTTAGTAACATGGACAAGTATTGTTGAATGAAGGAGATACCTAACTCAGAAGATAAAACTAATTATTTTTTCATTTTATTATGAATAATTCATTAGCTTTAATTTGTCCGCCCTTTTTTAGTTTGTTTTAAATAAAATATCTTTGTTTTTTTGATAATTTGTAAATTTTTATTTTTCACATAACATATTTAAAATCATAAAATTAAAAAATATTTTGATACGTTTAGCATATCTTTAATTCAATATCACAAAATTCAAAAGACTTCTTTATTTTTTTAAACGTCATGTCAAAATTAGACAAATAAATTAAAACAAAGAGTAGTAATTATGATGAAATAAAGAGAGATTATATTATACTAAAGACATAAATGGGAGTATAATAATAGGAAAAATTATTTCTAATTAATATTATTTAAAGAGACATGTAAAAAAAAAAAAAAAAAAAAAAAAAAAGAGACAGATAATTTAAGATAATGTGAATT
The DNA here is from genome assembly GCA_031232105.1 of Capsicum rhomboideum. Lineage (NCBI taxonomy): Eukaryota > Viridiplantae > Streptophyta > Magnoliopsida > Solanales > Solanaceae > Capsicum > Capsicum rhomboideum. The sequence goes on from CP124714.1 coordinate 166,029,909, forward strand.
GTGGGGGTATCAAGTATTAACATGAGTGGCTCACCAAACTCTATTTAGTCAAAAGTAAAACCATCACTATAATCTAAGTTCCAAAAATTTCCAAAAACAAGATCAACCATTATTGAACCTCTAACACATTTTCCATGGATGAACAACAATCACTTCCTCCTCATGTACTCATTTTCCCTTTACCCTTACAAGGTCCTGTTAACTCCATGTTCAAACTTGCTCAACTCCTTTGTTATTCAGGCCAAGACATTACTCTCCTCTTAACTGAAAACATCTACAATCGTCTTGTCCTTCATACTGATATTACTTCAAGATTTGATCAGTTTCCTGGTTTGCAAATCAAGACGATATCGGATGGACTACCTGATGATCACCCTCGTGAGGGTAGTAAGTTTTTGGAGGTCTTTGACTCTTTGAGGACTAAAACGAAGACGTTGTTTAAAGATATGTTGACTTCTGATTTGCTTTGTGATGGTGGGAAAAGAAGAGGAGTTAGTTGTATTATTGCTGATGGGATTTTGGGATTTACTTGTGATGTTGCTGAGGAAATTGGTGTGCCTATTTTTTCTGTTAGGACTATTAGTCCATGTTGTCTTTGGATCTTCTTTTGTCTTCCTAAGCTTATTGAGTCTGGAGAATATCCTTTCAAAGGTTAGTATATCTTTCTATACTATTGTAACTATTCATAGAATAGAGGCGGATTCATGATTTAGATGCAACTTGCTTCGAGTCGAGTTAGTTGATCGCCCAAAAAATGATTCTTTATCTTATATGTCGGGTTTGTATGTAACTGTTATGTACCAATTGTCCCACATTGGAAAAATAGAGAAATGCTAATGGATTTATAGGCTAAATAAGTTCTCCCATCTATCAGACTAGTCTTTTGAGTTGGGCTCCCCCATTTAGTTTATAACATTGGTGCTTTTATTGAGAGTCTCACGCGTGGAGCCGTGACTCGGAGCGGTGGCCTGAATCCAAGAAGGGTACCAGCCGTGACCAACGAGGATCGATCCACGTGCAGAGTCTGTTAGGGTTTTTGCCCTGATTTTCTTACCAAATTTAAGTTTTACTTTTCTTAGAAGAAAAATAAAAGTAATACCATAATTACTTTTACTTTTCCTAAAAGAAAATATAAAACTTTTTCATATTTGGCTAACCTCTTTCTTGAAGGAATGGTTTGAACCTCTATAAATAGAAGACCCCTTTTCTCATATCACAACACAATAGCATCTACAATGTAGTCATCAAATAGTCTTGTTTAGTCTTGTTTAGGGAGAGATTTCTCCCAATAGTTTTTATGCTTTTTTTAATATTAGGTTTTTATATGTAGGTCCTTTGACCAAATCATATAATAATATTAAGTCTTTAGTATTGTTTTATGTGTCATCTGATTTGTCACATTGATGGTTTGCAACTATAAGCTTCCGCATGACGCCTCTCAATTTCGAACCCAACAAGTGGTATCAGAGCCTATGGTTCAAAGGTCCAATGATTTGGTGAAACGAGATTAAAGATAGGTTTAAAGTGGTTTCAAATCAAGTTGCAACCAATTTGATGATAATGAAGATTTTGTCCAACTACATGTGGAGAAGATGTTTCAACCATATTTTCAACATTCCTGTTGCTGCATCTTTAAAAATAAAAATAAAATATTAATTTTTAATTCATTTTTAACCATGATATTTTAAACCTTATTTTTAACCATGGAAAGCAGTAGTGATGAAGATTATGTGAAGAACAAAGATCATATATGCAAGTGAAGAAGGCGGATCAAGTTTTGCCAAGAAAATCCATCCAAAAAGGGGAGATTTGTTAGGGTTTTTGCCCTGATTTTCTTACCAAATTTAAGTTTTACTTTTCTTAGAAGAAAAATAAAAGTAATACCATAATTACTTTTACTTTTCCTAAAAGGAAAATATAAAACTTTTCCATATTTGACTAACCTCTTTCTTGGAGGAATGGTTTTGGGCGGATCAAGTTTTGCCAAGAAAATCCATCCAAAAAGGGGAGATTTGTTAGGGTTTTTGCCCTGATTTTCTTACCAAATTTAAGTTTTACTTTTCTTAGAAGAAAAATAAAAGTAATACCATAATTACTTTTACTTTTCCTAAAAGGAAAATATAAAACTTTTCCATATTTGGCTAACCTCTTTCTTGGAGGAATGGTTTTGGACCTCTATAAATAGAAGACCCCTCTTCTCATATCACAACACAATAGCATTTACAATGTAGTCATCAAAGAGTCTTGTTTAGGGGGAGATTTTCTCCCAATAGATTTTAAGCTTTTTGATTTAGTTTATAATATGTAGGCTTGTTGGCTAATCATATCAAATAATATGTTTTTATTATAGTTTTTTTTTTGTCATCTGAATTATCGTCTTTATGGTTTGCAACTTTAAGCTTCCGCATGACGCCCTCTCGATTTCGAACCCAACAGAGTCGTGACTCGGAATGATGGCCTGGACCCAAGAGGGGGTGCCAACCATGACCAACGAGGTCATTGGTTCTCAAATAGAGGCGATTGTTATGTATCAGACTAGTCTTTTGGGTTGGGCTCTCTCATCACCTCGACGATGTTATAGTCGTAGTAATACTCTTGATGAAAAATCCGTTAAGATTTGTCCCTGACTAAATTTTTAGGTGTGTTTATCTAAATTTCTAGGTGTGTCTATCTAAATTTCTTGATATTGAACTCATTTAGTATTGAGATTTTCGATTCGAAATTTTGTATTTGTTGAAATTTTAGCGATTTCTTGAATGGACAGCCTTTGAGTTATATGGCTCTTGGACAATTTTTGCCCTGTCACACCATTATCTGGTATGGTGGGCAGCTAAGAAGACATAAACAATTGAAGCGTAACGATCATACCTCTCTAACGTATTGTATGTTCCATAATATAAATATATTTGTATTTGGTATCAGATAATATACTGGTTCTGTTGCTACATGTCTCTGACTACTTTCTAAAACTACAATATTTTTCAGTGACGATTCTTTCTTTTGCCTTCCTAAACACATTGAATCTGTAGTATATCCTTTCGAAGGTTATAGATCTTTCTAAACTATGTAGCTGTTAGTGTCAAATCTAATATCATAAGTTCATCTTTTTACTGTTTAGTCAACTGAAAATGTGTTACGAGTTGTGAAAAATTTATTTAAATCTTTAAGGTTCTTACAACATCACCATTGCAACCTTCACAATGTTATCTTGAGAGTCGTTGTACTTTTGTAATTATGAGGTTGAGTATAATCTATGGTCCAAGTGTAGTAGTTTTTAACACAGAGAGGCGCAGCTAGAGGGTAGAAATTAGTGCATATAAAGGGCAACTTGGTGCATAAAACATAAGGGTTGAACCAGAACGTAGGGTAATATAGGCAACCTGCCCTGATGTATAACTGATTTATGGCTCAAACCCATGACCTATACTCCAAGACTCCCCACAATAAGGTCAATTTTTTTTATTTTTTTTTAATGTATATACAGTAGATGTAAAATCCCGATGACTTTTTTGCAGTTACATCTTTATACACATACATGTTTCACCTTGAATTTATCGTATTCACTTGACCAATTGAGCATAGGTGGCTCTAGTCCTGTATGCCTGATTATGCCTATTTTTGTACCACATAATTTGCTTCTATCTTCTAATTGATTCAAACATTTGCAGATGATGACTTAGATGAACCAATTCAGTGTGTTCCCGGAGCTGAAACTTTTCTCAGGCGACGTGATCTACCGAGCTTTTGCCGCTCAGGCAATTTGGAAGACTCAAATATCCAACTCTTCAAAACAGAGGGTCAAGAAAATGCGCGCGCTTATGGACTAATACTCAACACATTCGAAGAGCTAGATGCACCAATTCTCAATCAAATGCGAACCATTTGTCCAAATTTGTACCCCATTGGACCCCTCCACGCAAATTTAAAGAAGAAACTGACTATTGAAAATACTTCATCACGATCATCATCAAGCAGTTTGTGGGAAGAAGACAGAACTTGCATTGATTGGCTAAACAATCAGCTACCGAACTCAGTTATCTATGTAAGCTTTGGGAGTATCGTCACGTTGACAAATGAGCAATTGATGGAATTTTGGTACGGATTGGTTAACAGTGGACAAAGATTTTTGTGGGTGATTAGGCCGGATTCTATTGCTGGTGAAGAATGGAAATCCAAGATTCCACCGGATTTAGCCATGGGTACGAAAGAAAGAGGATATATTGTGGGGTGGACACCACAAGAAGAAGTATTGGCCCACCCCGCTGTGGGTGGATTTTGGACGCATTGTGGATGGAATTCGATTCTTGAAAGTGTTTACGAGGGTAAGCCTATGATTTGTTGGCCTTATTTTTTTGACCAACAAGTGAATAGTAGGTTTGTTGAAAAAGTTTGGGGACTTGGGCTTGACATGAAGGATACATGTGATAGAGAAATTGTAGAGAAAATGGTGAAGGATTTGATGGTAGTGAGGAAAGAAGAGTTCGTGGAAAGAGCAAATCATATGTCTAAATTAGCTAAGAATTGCTTGATGGAAGGTGGATCATCTTATTCTAATTTTGAACGTCTCGTGAAGGACATTAAATCTTTAAGTGATAAGGTTCAGTATCACTGAAATGACAGTTTGTCCTTCTTCAAAGAGATAAAAGTCATGCAGCCCTCCAAGATATAAGCTCTTTAATCATTGATTCGAGAAGACACTTTAATCTAGCTTTAGAGGCCGGATGCTTTTGAAGTTGTGCCTTTTGTCTTTGTTCCACTTAAGGGTATATGCACATTCCACACAACCATAGTGTGTGCTCTACTAAGTAAGAAAATAATCAAGATGATACTTTGCGTATGATTTGTGTTTGACGCATGGTACAATTTATACTTTATCCTCGCTAAATCAGAAAGAATATTTACTCAGTTCAATCACTTAATTGCTAAGTATAGGTCACATAAAAACAAGGAAAAATTTCAATTATATACAAAAAAAGTAAATATCAACAAAAATAGTCAAGTTTTTGTTTACCACAAAAAAAACCATTAGGCCATTTTCTTTCCTTTTTTAAATTCTTTTTTCACCAGTAATTTAAAAATAAAAAAAAACTTTTTTTCATTGTATATTTTTTTGCTGCGTTTTCTATATTAAAATAAACTTTTTTCGTTTTTTTTTCAAACTTTTTCTGTACAACTTTTTTTCATGTTTCAATATTGTATATATAGTGTATAAACATGTATATATGATGTACAAATTATTATGTAGTATATATGTAATGTATCGATATTGCATAAATAGTTATGTAGGTATATGTAATGTATCAATATTGTATAAATAATGTATAAATGTGTATCGATATTATATAAATGGTGTATAAACATGTATATGTGATGTACAAATAGTCATGCAGTGTATATGTAATATATCGATATTGTATAAACGTTTATCGATATTGTATAAATAGTTATGTAATGTATCGACATTGTATAAATGGCGTACATGCGTGTATCAATATTGTATAAATAGTATACAGACGTGTATCAATATTGTATAAATAGGTATGTAGTGTATTGACATTGTATGAATGGTGTGCAATCGTGTATCGATATAATATAAACAATTATGTAATGTATCGATATCTATATTTATTTGACTATCATATGCTCCCACCTTAATAAATAAAAGTATACACAAAAAATAATAGAACAACATAAATATTTATTTTCTCCACAAAAGAAGTGAAATAATTAGATAAGAAAAAAAAGTTTTAAAAAAAGAGCAAAAAAAAAAATTTAAACAATAAAAAAAAGTTTTTTAAAATAGCACAACAACAACAAAAAAATTTAAGTTTTTTTTTTTAAAAAAATAGAAATAAAATGACCAAAGGCCTAAAACTGATGCCTCTATAAAAGAAAAAGGCGACTGTCATTGTTTTGGTAAACCATATAGCCGAGTGGCTATTTATGGTAATAACTTGGCCGGTTGGCCATTTTAAGTAAAAAAAAAAAAAAATTGGATTAGTTTTTGTATAAAAAATTTTCCCAATGGAGATTTTGAATAATTTTCCCAATCTTAAATCCTTATAACATGTTTATGTCATTAACCTCCCCCCTTTGAGTACTAGGCTCATTCCAATATCTCCTTAGAAAATTTCTACACAACAATAACTTACACAATATAATTCCACAATTGGAGTCTCGAAACTGTCATATACTCATTATATAATCCATATGGTTAAAGGTAATGGCCTTAGATGTTTTACTATTTCAACATAGTGTAGGTATGGTTTTTTTGACGGCTAAATGTCAAAGTGCAAAACTATAAATTATGGTAATTTCTGTAGCAATATATAATTAAAATGTAAATAATGATGAAATACATCAACAAGAAGTCGTTGTAGTATAGTGGTAAGTATTCCCGCCTGTCACGCGGGTGACCCGGGTTCGATCCCCGGCAACGGCGAATTTTTTTTTATTTTTGCGAAGAATGGTGTCTATTTATTGAATCGGAACTTTGGGCTGTGGAAAAATGCGCAGTTAAGAAGTTGGTATTCAGTTTTTGAATTGGCGCAAACATAATGCAAGTAAACTTTTAATTTCTCCGTTCTAATTTATTTGATATAGTTTGAATAGCACGAACATATACTTTGTGCTGTCGAAAAATGCGTAGTTATGAAGTTGGTATTCAGTTTTTGAATTGGTGCAAACATCGAATGCAAGTAACTTTAATTTCTCTTTTTCAATTTATTTGATATAGTTTGAATCAGCACGAACATACACTTTGCATTAGGCTAGGTTGTCTACATTAGAGGTGGCAAAATCAAACCCAACCTACCCAACCCGACCCAACCCATTCAAGTTTGGGTTGGTTATTGACCCGCCCATTTATTAGCTCAACCCATGTCAACCCAACCCGTTAAAATTTGGGTTAATATGTAATCGAATTGGTTTTTGAGAAATCTTGTTAAAATATTTTTAAAAGACTTTTTTTTATTTGATATGTTAAATATAATCATAATAATGAAAAAAATAATTTTATTTGGTACTAAAAATTTATAAAAGAACAAATAAAGCAATTATAACTTAGTAAGAATTGGGAGGGCTGGGTTATAACCCGTTACCTAACCCATTTTGACCCAAATAAATTTGGGTCGGATTGGATCTTGGCCCGTTTTGACCAGCCTAAATTTGACCCAACCCGCCCAATTGCCACCCATAGTCATCATGACATTCTCGGGGTCGTTCCTTCTTTGAATCCTGTTAATGCAGGATGCTCCATGTTGCCTTTTAATTTGAATCAACACGAAGTTTAAGAATGAAATGAAAAGTGTATGGTTAATTGTAGGTGAAGGTTAATTATAAATTTGAAAAGTGTAAGGTCAATTGTTTTTAAATAAGATATATATGTCCTTTTTCTTGGTAACAGAGTAGAATTGTAAGTGTATCAAGGGTTATGAATGTGAAAGCATGAATCCTTATATTTCTCCACATATATATAGTCCCAGATAGAGAGGGGAATTAGAACAAGCTGTCTACTGATAAAGTGTTGAAATTAGTGGGACAACACCCATGTACAAAATTGGCTTAAGGTCCTGCCAATTACCATAAAAACAAAACAAGAAAACCCAAAAAAAAAAAAACTAATGAAGGGGCTGAAATGCTGCAATTACGCCTTCTCTAGAAAGGCATCCAGTGCACTAAACTTCTACTATGCGCAGGTCCAGAAAAAGGTCGGACCACTCTACTCTCCTGATTTCTTGTACAGTGATCAGATTTGCATAGGAAAAAAGTCTAGGCCTCAATAGTACAATGATCCTGCAGGACAAAAAAAACACACACACTTGTATAGTTGAGTTTATGACATTGCTAAAAGAGATAATTAAGCATACAAAATAATTCTTTTCTACGAAAATTACTTTCATACCCTGCCACCAATTTCCTCTTGAAGCACAGTTTGAATTGTTTCCATTTTGATCATCATCATCATCTCCATTTTTCTTGAACTGATCAAGTCATGAGCAGAAAAAAACTACTTAGAAATTGAAAAAACAAGTATTCCACCAAGGGGCAAACCTAGTAAAGTAAGTGAGTGTAGAAAAGGTTCGAAACTCGAATTCATAACGTTCAAATCCTGGATCCACCCTCTGATGACACCTTTTTATATTTATAAACTCTCAACTTAAACTTTTTAATTTACCTTTAATGACATATATACTTTTATAACACAAAAATGTCATGGCATGTTTAAGAAGAACACACGTTTTGAGGATATATACTCTTGGTGAAATATTTTATCCTTTCTTAAACTTTATGTCTAGTCAAACACTAACGAATATGAAATAAAATTGAACTTTGTGAATTGTGAAACAATAGCCATTTTCATATACTTACAGTATTATTTTGGGAGGTAGTAGGTGGATAATAAACATCCTGGCCACCATAGTAAATAGATGAGCTTAAATGGCATGGTTCTGTTGTTCCATTCTGATACAATATGGAATTATTCGTGTCCTTATTACTGATGTCTCCTCTGCTTCTTTGAGAACCATTATTATCTGTGATGACATTGAAGAACAATGAAGAGATAGAATTGAAACTTAAGCAGGCATATATATGACCATGAATGGTCGCGGTGGAGTAGTAAGTACACCATTTTTAGTCAGATGTTTCGTGATCAGCTCTGGAAATGGAGTCACTTTTATTAGGAAGCATTTTACCCCAATATGGCAGGACATCTAGATTAGTCGGCCTTCAATACAAGTATCAGACACCGGGCGAAAAACCAAAATTACTAGCAGGCATATACTCTCTCCCGTTTCATTTTATGTGACACTAATTTCTTATTAGTTTGTTAAAAAAAGATGATGGCTTTTATATTTAGAAATAATTTAATTTTATTTATTTTTAATTTTATCCTTAATGAGGGAGCCTTGACGTAACTGGTAAAGTCGCTATCATGTGACCAGGACATCAGGGGTTCGAGCTGTGCAAATGGCCTCTTGCAGAAATACAGGTAAGGTTGCGACAATAGATCCTTTTAGTCCGCCCCTTTATCCTTAGTGACATATTTTTATTGTTTCGTAAATCTCATGGTTTGCTTTAGACCACACGTTTTAATTTTTTTTAATTTCTTTTTTAAAATTTCATGTCAAGTTAAACTATGCCATATAACTTAAAACAGAGAAAGTGATTGTTGGAAAAAAGTGAGAAAAATATAGCAGAAATTTACCTGAAGTTCCATATTTAGCATTTCCACAAGACTGGTTTTTTGGATCTTGGATTCTTGATGAACCTCTAGCTGCAGAATGAGTGGAATCCCTTCCAAGTCCCTACAATTATATATATATATATATAAAAGGAAAAGGGAAAAAAAAGGAGAAAATTAGAAAATGAAAACAAAATCTAAAGATGATAAACCAAAAAAAAAAAAAAAAAAAAAGATGAAGAGAAATTCTAACCAAAAGAGGAGCTACAATCAAGTTGATGAGTGAGAATTATTTCATCACATATTCTCTGGATTTTAGTTAATTATTCTAGTCAATGGACAATTCCATATTTAGTGACGGGGACAGAATCTTCACTAAGGGGTGTCAACTGTCAAAATATAGAGAAATAAATACTCGAAGAAGGCAAGAAATATCAATATTATATTTATATATATATATATATATATATATATATATATACATATATTAAAAAAATATTTTTACTTAGCTATACTGTAATTTTCTGATGAAAAGGGTGTCATGACACCCCTCAAGTACTTGTGGCTCCGCCACTGTCTATATGTCACTTATTGCTTGTTGTCCTAGTTTACTCGACCAAGAAAGCTATTTTTCTTAATTTTTAAGGAATTTTTTTTTTTAAGAGAAAATACTTTTCAAAATATTTTAATCAACTAAAAGCGCAATATACCTTCTATATAGAGAAGTAAAACTCATAACAACTACATATATAGAGAAAGGAATATATATAGAGATGCATGCAAAATGCAGTAGAGACGTTGTAGTCCTATTTTTCACGAGTTTCACATTTCAACTATCATCAATACATAGATGGTGGTAGTAGTTCATGTAGGAAAAAGGAAACAACTGATAGTTGCGATTTAAAATCCGCGAGAAAATGATAGTTCATGTAGAAAAAGGAAACAACTGCTAATCGAGCTGAGAAATTAGCGAAAAAAGTGATAGTTTAAATATGTTTTTAGCCATCTTTTGATTGTCCAAACAAATAATAAGCTAAGACAAATAAATTAAAACGGAGAGAGTAATACCGTAGAATGTGGACCAAACATGGAACCAAAGAGCGACGTTTTTGAAGGCTCTTTCGGACCAAACAGATCGTTTGTAAAGGACGAGGACGAAGACGATGATCCAAACACTTGCTTTTCCTTCTCCATATTTGTTAAAATCACTAAATTAAACGAGGAAATAAGATTTCTTGCCCAAACTAAACTCTTTCTCTTTCTGTATTCTCTTGTCTCTAAAACTAACTTACTAACTAACTAAACTACCTTGGAGGTCTAGTTGAGTAGCAAATATATAATGGTCTAACTGACTACACAGTTTCCAAGAAAACAGAAATGGGATAAGGGCTTTTAATGTTTTTTGGCAGACAACAGAACAAAAATTGTAGTTGGGGCGTGGGGGTGGGGGGTGTAAGGAGAGAAAGAGAGAGCACGTGAAGTTTTCAGTGTGTGTAGAATACAAGGAATGGTGGACTCTTATTTATAGGCCACTCAATGACAAAAATAAGGGGACTATTTGACCATGCCTACACAGTCTTTATTTAATTTATCTTATATGATGGAGTCAAATTTTTTATTAAAATGATTCGACCATAAAAGAAATTAAAGTTTAGGGGATACAATATTTGCTATTTATACATAAAAGTTACATAAACTATAAGTTTCGGATGAAGAGGTTTCACTTTTCAGGTCCACCACCTAGCTCCACCCCGGCTATCTGATACAAATATATATGATTTAGAATTTAAATTTGACGAATTTGATCTTTAAGGCTTTTAGCATTGAATTTAATATGCTTTTAAAATTACTTATAGGTTCAAATATACTATTTGGTGATTTTCTTTTGTTGATTTTCATGTATATATTTATGATTCAGACCGAAAATGCTATGCTAGACGATGAACTAGTTGAATCATAGAAGTTCCAACTAATAAGAAGCCTAATGACCCTTTAAATACTAGCAAGGTTGAAGCATATTTATCGAGACCGAGACCTCTAATCACTTCACCAAAAAAGGTTTTTAGCGGCAAAAATATGTACTTCAACCAAGAGTGCTAAAGCTTTTATAAGTATTAGTTAATCACTACCAAAAAAGCGGCAGTTAGCCACATTTTTTTGGCCACGGTTACAACAATCGTGGCAAAATTACATAAAAAATCTGAAGTTATCTACGTGTAAAAATTCGGCGCTAAAATTTCGTGGGTAAAATAGGCGGTACTCTAAAAATTTCACTCGCTCCTTTATTTTTTTTCATTTGCCTCCATTTTCTCTTATTCACCCCAAATTTCATTCTCTTTTCTCTCACTTTGCCCCAAATCGACTTCTTCACCCAAAATCGCCTGATCTGCTGCACTAAAATTCAATTGCTTCAGCTTCAAATAATAGCGTCATATAGTTGAATCACTTCTTCAGGTAACTAATTTTTTGCTATCCAGAGTTTTCAAGGCACTTTTACTTCAATTTTTAGTGGGTTTCTTTGAGGATTTTGTTTGTGCAATAAGAGAACCTTTAAGATATTACTTTGTGCTTTGTTCCAAATTTTCGGTGGGTTGTGAGAAGAACGACATTAATTTTTGTGCGTTCGTACAATTATGGGTTTAGGGGTGATTTGACGATGGTTTCTGAGTGTATGCTGGATAAGAATTTGATTTCTTAATTAGTTTCCTCTTTTCAACCAAAATGTCACACTAAGCTCTCTTTTCTCACCCAAAATTCAACGTCCCTAGCTTCGAATAGTAGCAGAAAATGGTAGAATCACTTTTTTCAGGTAACATATCTTAATTTCAAGTCAATTGTTTGTTCAGTCTTCACTCAATGAGTTTCTTTGAGGGTTTTTATTTGTGCGACATCAATGGGTGATACTCTTTCTTGTAGCCCGATAGTACAAATGTTACTGCCAATACCTTTTTCATGTTCCTCTTGTGTGAATCTAGTAAATAATATCACTATCAATGAATTACCAACCATGGCTTGACTTCGTAAAATCAGAACAAGAATCATGTTGTGGGGCTTAACATTCATATTGATTTAAGTATTGAATCTAGTAAACTAGTTGTGATTGTGCAGCTCAATACAGAATTTATAGATGCATATAGAATCGATAATGGAATATTTTTACTTGGCCAACTATGTCTTCATTCATCTAGTATAGCTCTTCATTCATCTATTTCACTTTACATATGGCTGTTATACTTTTAGATATCACATGATTACAGAGGGGTTTTCCGTTTTTATCATTTTCCCTTGTATAGACAGATTTTAACTTGAAGCCGAGGGTCTATCAGAAACAGTCGCTCTCCCTTTTAGGTAGAGAAAGTCTGCATACACCCACCCTCCTCAGATCTCACTTTGAGGGATTACACTAGGTATGTTATTGAAACCAAAGTCATAATTTATTTGCATAGTGAAAATTAAAGATAATGAAAGAACTAGTGGTGGACCTGTAATACAACTTTGGTGAGCTACATTAGCGTCTTCTAGATATCAGGATGAGTGTACTTTGATATCTGAGTTGCATATTCCCAGGAGTGTGTAGCTAAGTTGATTTGAGTGACTTTTCTCTAATATACTGCTAAATCTTAATTCCGACTTGAAAGGAAAAGAGTGGGGAAGTTTTAGACTATGTTGAATTGACAGAGTAGTTAAAACACTTCTGATTCAAGTTTTAATTTCTTTCTGCACATTGTATGTCACTACTGTTGGAAATGTAGTTCTATTTATTAACAGGTTTTTAACTACTAGAATTGTTCGCACATTTTTACAACATTATGAATATGAAGATACACTGAGAACGTTCGATGTTGAAAGTAGAAGTACTCTTCTACCCATCTCCTTTATTCAAGAAAACAGCTTTTCAGAGGACATGGATATGTGTTCATTAAATCAGAGAAAGGTTCTTCGTCAGGTATGAAACCTGGAAGCACCTTTTTTCTACCGTAATTATGTCAATGGGTGATGCCACGATATACACATTAGTCCCTTGGTTTTTATTGCTGTTACTGTTTGCAGGATCACTTTCTTTTCCCTTTTTTTCAGTTGCTGGATTGAGAGTACTTGATCGATCTTTCACTTTCTTTTATTTCCTCCTGTGCCGTTTTCTATCCCTTGTAAACAATCCCTTGCAGAAATATAAGGTGAGGTTGCGTACAATAGATCCTAGTGGTCGGGCCTTTCTCTGGACCATGAGCATAGCGGGAGCTTAGTGCACCGAGTGCCCTTTTTACTGTTTCTTATCCGTTGTAAAAGAAACCACAAAAGACATATAATGAAAAGAGGGAGTAAGATAAATTGGGTAGGATTAGTTATTATTTGGGATGGGTAGAAAATGAAACAGGTAAAGAAGAGTGTTCTTTATATAGAATGTCAGAGAAGCTCTGTTGGCTGGTTAGCTTAGATTCTGGCAGGAGTAATTATTAGAAAATTAAGTGAACAGCATGTTGTATATAGATTTAGGTAGTATAGTTAAAAAAAAAAAAAAAAAAGATTAGAATTAGGAAGTTTCAGCCTCATACAGCGAAGTAACATCTCCATATATTCTGACTACTTTTCTAAACCACTCATAAAATACTTATTATTTGAAGCAAATTTGGTCCTTATAAATGAGGCATGTGATGAAGTGATGATTCTTTAGACACCAAAGTATGTACTAGCTCCTAAATTAAATAATTGAAAAGTTTCTGATATTCTATCAAATTCACCACATTACTTTGTTTGCCTTGAATTAGATTGGCTATGCATGAAGAGTCATCAACCCGAACAAGGTTATTGATGATGTGCATGAGGGTGTTGTCCCCTCATATCTGATGGATCGTGAGACTACGACAAGAGCTAAGGCATGTTAAGTTTGATGCATTGTTGAACTTGTCTTTTTTGTTCAATTGGTGGTACAATGAACATAGACTGATTATACTTCTTTAAATGTTAAACCTTCTGTTTAGATTCTTAGCAACACAATAAAGCAAAAGAGGAAAGAGAAGGCTGAAAAATGGGAGGTGCCTCTGCCTAAGGTAAAGTTAGAATATACCTTCATTCATAAAATATCATTTCCTTATCCAAAAAAATAAGGAGGTAAAATTAGAATAGCATTATAGTTTTCTCTTTACACTACTTGTTTCATACTATCTTTATCAGCCCTTATGTTGATTCTTCACTCTTGTTAGCTGCATCTATAATTCTTGTTAAATATTTTTCTGTGCAATTGAAGGCTCTGTCATTTACTTCTATTTCTGAAATATTGATGTCGCTCTATGTATCTCTGTTTAACTGGTCACAAATAGGGATACTTCATACTTCAGTTTGTGCTCTTAAGACTGCACCTTTGGATCTTTTGTCTCACATGAAATATTTTTAGCTATAGGGATGATTCTTATTTGTTGTCTTAGGAAAAGTCCAGAGATTTCATTGAAAATAGATCACCTTACAGGCTAGAGCTGTGGCTTAGGATGATATGTTGATAAGATCTGGAAAGAGGAGACCAAGGAATAACTTGGCACACTACCAAGAAATGACTTGGCCAAAAGGAGATTTTTTTTTTCATCCGGTCAAAATGAGAATCACTTAACTCTTCATAGGTTTTTACGAGCTTAATTTGATAGTGAGTGGCCTACTTTCAACTTAGATTCTTCTTAGCCTTTAGTATATTTGGAACTGCTATTTATGTGTTTCTCTTAACTTTTTGTATTTCCATTACACTAGCAATTGTGGATCTTTTGTAAATATTCAAGGCTTGAAACTTATGTTCCATTTCTCTATGTGCTTGTAGGTATCATCAATTACATCAAAGATTTTAGCAGCTCGGAGATGTGAATCTTTAGAGACATCAACGTTGCTGATCTCTACAAATTATCTTCTTGACCACCAAACTGAAAAGATTTGTGTTTTATGGTCAATGTATTAATGAATATCTATCAATTAATGTATTTAGTACCTGGATATTGCAGGAAATTTATTTTTTTTTTTAAATTTTTTTATGTACTTTAGCCACGGTTCAACCGTGGCTAATTTAAATCATTTATTTGTAATATTTATGCCTTAATTAGCCACGGTTTTTGTGTGGGTAACTAGAAATATTAAAGGAATTTAGTTTTTTCTATGGTCATATTTAGCTACGGAATAACCGTGGCTATATACACACTAAATCGTGGCTAAAAAAATGTTACCACAGACGTTAAAACCGTGGCAAATTCCATTGCGACGCCCCTTATGGGCACGCTAGTGACCGTGGCTAAATAATCGTGGCAAAGTGGTATTAACCACGGTTTTGGTATCATTTAGCCACGGTTTTGACCGTGGCTAACTGCTGCGTTTTTGGTAGTGAATTGACATTGATCCAATATCACTATAGACTTTAGGGGCAATTAGAAAGCTAGAATGATAAAATATAATTGTCATTAATAATTATTATTAAAAATATAATTTAATGATAATTAAATTATTACCGTTAACTAATTATCGTTAAATATTTTTTTAGCATAGTGAAATAATAATAGGTTGAACCATACTCATATCACACATTTCCATGATCCCTTCCTACAATTTTCATGCAACCACTAAAATCTTTTTAATGGTCAACTGTTCTCATGTCATCAGAGAGAGTTTGTGGCTTTGGCTATGGACCATTTTTTCATATTCCTTACCCCATAATTTCAACATTAATTGAATGTCAAATAATTGTTGATAGGTGCATCGACATGTTACCCCTTGTAATTACGTGTCATTTCTAAGGTCAATTCTAATGATATCTATAGTAGGCTTTTTGATTTTTTCTATTCGATGTTTGATATTCCTTTTGAAAGTCCGGTTAATTTGAATATTAATTGAAGGTCAAATATTATTGATTGGTGCATGGACATGTTACCCCTTGTAATTACGTGTCATTTCTAAGGTCAATCCTTGTGGTATCTATAGTAGGCTTTTTGATTTTTTCTGTTCGATGTTTGATATTCGTTTTGAAAGTCCGGTTAATTTGAACATTAATTGAAGGTCAAATATTAATGATTGGTGCATGGACATGTTGTTACCCCTTGCAATTACGTGTCATTTCTAAGGTGGTAAATATAGTAGGTTTTTTAATTTTTTCTGTTCGATGTTTGATATTCGTTTTGAAAATTCGATTAATTTGAACATTAATTGAAAGTCAAATATTATTGATTGGTGCATGGACATGTTGTTACCCCTAACAATTACGTGTCATTTCTAAGGTCAATCATAGCGGTATCAATAGTAGGCTTTTTGATTTTTCTGTTTGATGTTTGATATTCATTTTGAAAGTTCGGTTAATTTGGACATTAATTGAAGGTCAAATTTTGTTGATAGGTGCATGAACATGTTGTTACCCCTTGCAATCACCTGTCATTTCTAAGGTCAATCCTATAGGTATCAATAGTAGGCTTTTTGATTTTTTTGTTGGATATTTGATATTCATTTCAAAAGTTTGATTAATTTGAACATTAATTGAAGGTCAAATATTGTTGATAGACATGTTGTTATCCCTTGAAATTACGTGTCATTTCTTTGGTGTATGCCAATCATACATGTATCAATAGTAGGTTTTTTTATTTTTATTTTCGATGTTTGATATTCGTATTGAAAATTTAAATAATTTGAATTTATGTTGCGTAAAGTCTATTTAAGGAGAATGTTACTTGCAAAACTTATTTTTTCAAATTCTATCAGAACATTATGCTAATTTTTTTAAAATTATTTTTGCTAGAGAAAAATATTTCTAACACTATTTAATTTACCAAACATAAGAAAATTGATAAATTCTTTGCATATTTCCTCCCTACCAACTAGAGGCATATAAGGGATTTAAGCTCTTCAAATTTAATTTCTAAGATTTTTAATAGTAAAACTATTTGTATTTTAAAATTATGGGTGGATACCTATCATTTGTTGCAATTTTGGAAAATGAACCTTTGGATGGAGATCCACAATTATGGATTTCAATTCTTTTTTTTTTTTTTTTCTTGCTTTCGTCGAATATGATTTAATATGATTTACTACTCTTATTTGTCACTCGACCTCTAACATCTTTTTTTTTTTATATATATAAAAAGAATTGCAATAACAAAATTGTTTCCACAACTAAGAAAGACAAATTTTTATATCTCACATCTATTTAAATTGTGGGAATATGAAAATCTTTTTCGTTGAATTGAAAGAATTTTTTACTGAATGAAAGATGATTTTACATCAATAAAAGAAAAAAAGAAATTATTTATTACATACTTTTGATACTAATTCAAATTGTCTTATTATGTCATAAGAAGGATAATTTTTACATAAATTTATATTTGACATTAAAATATGAATTCAATACTCTTGTGATCTTTTCCTGAATTTCATGTGAACACAAAATACTTTATACATTTAGATGTTTTTTATACCGAATATTTTGATTTTGTTGAGAAGGACAGAACAGCCACGAGATCCAAATGTCAAAACTTTTTCATTTCAAAGAATAATTCTTTTTGGAGAATTATTCCTTTAAAGGGAATAATATATAGACTATTTCCAAATAGTTGATATCTAGTATAGTCCAGTGAGTCTAGCCCTATCCAGAAGCAATTCCTCTTTATTAAAAATTATATTAATTAATGCACTAAATATTTCAGTTATATTTTATTGTTTATTTATTCTATGATCAATTTTAGAAACAGTCTCTAGCAAAAATGCAAGGTAAAATTGCATGTAATAGACCGTGTGGTTCTGTCCTTTCCAAATCCTGAACATATCGAGAGCTTGCACTGGTCTACCCCTTTTTAATCTATGATCAATCAGTTAGAATATGGAGTTCGCAAAACAAAGAGTTTAATAGTCTAACTTTGATAGAGTAGTTTCTGTCTTTAAGAAATTTAGACCTTTTTATTAGTTAGTATAGACAGTAGACACAATGACAAAATTAGTTCAAGATTATAAAGTTTATGAAGTTCAAATTTCAGCAATTAATTTAAACTTTTTATAAGAACAAAATCGTGTTTTATTACGAGTAGCTAGATATCATGGATTTTTTTATTTCAAGTAGGTCATAATAATTATGCCATGCAATTGACACTTTTAGTAATGCCGAAGTCAAGATTTTCGTTAAGAAAAATTGAAATTTTATCTATATAATGTATTTTTCTAACAAAGAAGTGTTCGTTGACAATTTGACACCCACTAGATAAGGATAGCTTCGCCACTAGAGCACTATCGGATCGATAGCCTTTGATTTGAAATCTCTATTTTTTCTAATTAAAAAATAAAAATAAAAATGAATTTCTCTGCCTATTTTAAAATTTGGAATTCTTCTTCCTTTTTTTTTTCTTCCAATGTTTTACTTTTTCCGTGAGGCAAAATCTCATCATACTACTGCTCCATATACATGTAAAATTGAGTGCTAAATATTAATTGATCAGTACGTAATTGAAAAGCAAAATATATAAATGTGTCTTTTAATTTGGTCTCAACTGATATTTATGCTCTCTAATTTTGACTGTGTATAAATATACACTTAAATTTATATGAAGTTGAACAAGTAGACACAACACGTCCTACATGGTATTTACGCGTCGCATTAGGTTGCATGTAGATGCAACATAGGATGTGTGTGTCAACTTGTTCAACTATACAAGTTTAAGTGTCTACTTGTGCAAACCCAAAGTTGGAGGACATAGATGTCAGCTAAGGCCAAATTAAAGGACATATGCTTATGTATTATGCCAATTGAAAATGTGCCTCACTAAACATGTTAATATTTTTAACGAGATGATGTCACATTTTAATATCTTATAGAAACAAACGTACTGTATTAAAATTTCATCGTTATTTATTATCAGAGAAATTAACTAGATGAAAATATTGCACAATTAGATAATGTTGCATCCAATCTATATCTATAAAGGCATATCAAAATATACTTCGGGGTAGATGCTAGAAACTTCACATCATCACAAATTGCAAACTTTTTGTTACTAATTTATCCTCAACTATTTATATAGTCATATATATGAGAAATCTCAATTATTCTAACTAATTAGTCTGAAGTAACTGATAAAACTGTTATCATGTGATCAGGAGGTCAATGATTCAAGTTGTGGAAATAACCCCTTCCAAAAATGTAAGGTGAGGTTACGTACAATAGACTCTTGTGGTCCGATCCTTCCCCAGACCCCTCACATAGCGGAATTAGCTTTAGTGTACAAGCTGACCCCTCGCCCCCACCCCCACCCCACCCCGTTATTTTTTTTAATTTTTTTTTTATGGAATACAAATAAACAAATGATTAAAATCTTAAAGTAGGCAAGACTTGGAGAGCGAGGAGTGTGACCTATGTCATCATTGGTACACTTCATTCTAGGTAATATAATATATTATGTATATAATGATAATGAATAATAATATACAGGGTTAGTTAGTGGGGTTAACAATAATTAATGATTACTAAAATAGTTAAAGCACTGAGATTATCTTGACCATACTAATAAAACAGAATTTTATGGATAATGTTCCTCCCATTCTTATGATTGTCCAGTTTGACATATCCTTTAGGACAATTAGATAATGCAATAAAGTAAAAGTACTAAATATGTGGTTGAAACATCCCTTTTTGGATACCAAAAATATTTCAATTCCTCCTCGCTATTATTGGCTGTAATATATGTATTTCAATTTGTTTGGCCTAATTTATTTTGGTACAAAGTTTAAGAAAATTAAAAAAAATATTTGAATCTTATGATCTTAAATTAAAGTTATGTCAAATATATCAAAATATAATTTCATCTTTTGATCTTAAATATGTCATTTGTATATTTATAATTATAAAATAGACACTTAAAAAAAAAGAATCATTCTTTTTAAAAAGACTAAAATAGAAAACTATGTTAAACAAATTGAAAGCGAGGGAGTATAAAGATATCAAAAAGGAAATGTAATGATCACAAGGAGAATAATAAGAGGTCCATTAATTACCTAGCATGTCCAGCCAAGATTTTGCTATATATTATCTTTAAAAATATCATTTCTATAACATGATCCTCATCCATTCACCAAATAATTGTGCCAAAGGTAATGTATTACATCTAGAAATAAAAATGGCAAAAAGAAAAAAACCCAGAAAAATAAACATGATCCTACATGAAACATACAGTTCTCTCTAGCTAGGTTTTTTTTTCTCTTTTTCTTATAATAGTGGTATCCAAATCAATTTGTGACATATTTAAATTTTTTTAGTTTTTTTTTTGGTAAATAAAATTTTATTACCAAGTGGGAATTTCAGTACAAAAAAATACAGTCACTGGACACTCCCAAGACTGCAAATACTAAATAAAGCAACTAACCACAGTACCATAAGGATTTCCTATGGATAATAACATAATTCGTTCATCCTATTACGTAACTTGGGAACCATGGAGCTTCTCCTGATGCTTTGCCAAATCAACAATCTGTCCCATCAGTGACGGACCCAGAATTTGAAGGTCGTGGGTGCTCATTTACTTTAATATAAAGTTGTTACTAAAGAAGGGTTTTTTTCTAGAAGCAAGCTAATATTTTTATAGTTTAGTTAGTAAATGAAATGTACAAAAATAGGAAAGATTTTTTTTTTTTTTTTACAAAAATAGGTAAGTGAAAACAATAAAGAAAAAATAAAGCAAAAAGTCTGCAGTGAAAAGGCAAAAAAAATAAGTCAAAACTTATGAAGAAGTCCTTTTTTCAATAAAAATAAAAAAAAGTGCTTCAACTAGGGTTTGAACCTATGCACTGAAGGCTTCTCCGCGCCTTAACAACAACTTCATAACCAACGCACCTGTAGACAGCTTTGGCCTATGGGTGCTCGCGAATAAATATATCCTATATTACAGTATTTTCTATATACATATACAAAGTTTTCGTCTGAGTCAGTGGTTGCTCGAGCATCCAAAATTTATACGTGAGTCCGCCACTATGTCCCATACCTCAGCAGAATAAGGACATGCAAAAAATAAGTGATTTAAAGATTCATTTACAGCACAACATAATGGACGCAATCTATCACTGATGTTTGTCCATCGTGCTAATCTATCCTTAGTCTGTAGCCTTTTGTGGAGAGCCAAATATAGTATAAATTTCCATCGTGGTGAGCCATAATTATTCAACATTATCCTCCGCCATTCCGCCTTTGGTAATTCTCCTTTCAGCTTTTGGTATATAGCTTTAATGCTGAATTTAAGCATTCGTAGTATGTCCGAGATTCCATATCCATCTAATGCAAACGTCTTTCTAGAACCCAATATCTTTTGAATCATCTAAGATGCCCTAGGAACTCTTTCTTCCCATGTCATACCATCCTTTAGGTAGTAACTATGGATCCATTGGACCCATAGTTTGTCCTTCTTTTAACTCTCACTCCACAGGTGCTTACATATAGTTGTCTTGTTCCATGTTGAGATATCAAAGAAAACCAAGCCCACCAGCATTCTGAGGGTAGCATAGTCTTTCCCAAGCAATCAAAACCAATTTACTTGTATCAGTTCCCCTCGACCATAAGAACTTTTTACCTAGGGATTCTATCAGTTGAATCACTTTCTTTAGGAGAATAAAAACTTGAGACCAGAAGACTTGAATTGAGAAGAATACAATTTTAATTAATTGCACCTTGCCGACATATGATAGGAACCTGAAAGTCCATGACGTTATATTAGCAAGCATCTTGTCAATCAGTGGTTTGTATTGCGTGATCTTGATTTTCTTTGTAGTGAGTGGGATATCAAGGTATTTAAAAAGAAGCTCCCCTTTAGTGAACCCTAGCATTTGCTGAATATGAGCTTGCTCAGTCAAACCAACTCCTCCAAAATATAGTGATCTCTTATTAATGTTAGCTTCAAGGCCAGAGGCTCTAGAAAAACTTTAGTCGTACATCAAGGCCACAGAACTAGAGTCACCCCTACAAAATAACAACAAATCGTCAGCAAAACGAGGTACTTAATACATAGTTTCTCACACTTAAGGTGGTAGTTGAAATTAGGTTGCCGTTTTAAAGTCTTCAGGTTTCTATTGAGATACTCCATGGCTAGGACAAAAAAGAAGGGGACAAGGGGTCTACTTGCTGAGACCTTTCTTTGCCTGGAATGGTGGGCTAGGGGTACCATTTATCATGACTGAGTAGGAGATAATCTTGACACATTTCATGATCCAACCAACAAATAACTTAGAAAAATAGAGATGATAAAGGATTTGTTTGTAACACCCCGTACTTTATAACCTCACTTGATACCTTGGGATCATATCTACATAGGTGTTGAGATGCCATGCATATGTGTTTTATAGTGTCATTGGTGAAACATTTGATATCGGACGTAACATGTGCGATTAGATCGTCGTAGGAGGTGTGTTGTGATTTCATGGAGCATAAGCTTCAATACACTCCTACATACTCCTACATGATCAAATCATAAAATGTGAATAGTGATCCAAAATGTTCAATGAAGCCAAGGGTGACTAGAATTTCAATTTTTGCGATCGAGGCGACGAATGAGAATCTTTTAAGAGGATGTTGTCGTGACATTATAGAAATATGTAAACATGAGATATATGGTGAATAATACATGAAAATTTTTGGGTTGCATGGATATGTATTATTGGGCCCAAAATTAGGCCCAAAGGGGATTAAAAGACTTGGCCCAAAGAGGAAATGACCCATTCTTGCAATAATTGACCAATTGAACATATCCCTTAATGCCACATGGAACTAAGAATGACCTTGGGTCTATATAAAGTCCCCAACATCAGATTTTATTATCAAAAGCTCTCATAACTTTTGGATATTTTCTTAAAACATTTCTCTCTTTTCCAAACCCTAAGGCAAATAATCCCTTTGGACTCCTTGGACAAGATCAACATATTCCAAGCCTTGGTAAGTATTTCTCCTCATGGATTAACATATTATATGCATGGGAGATTATGTATATTATGCTAGTGGTGTTGGCAAAGTGATGAATAGTGTATTTTGCTTTTGGTGTAAGATATACTATCTTGGTGAATTGAACTTGAATTAGGCCTTGTGCCTTTGATGAAAAAGCATGGTATGGACAAAATATGAACATGTATGGTGTTATTTTTGGCATTAAATTTGTTCTTGGCTAAAAGTGGAAATTATGGGATTTTTGGCCGATATGTGTTATGAGTTGAATTAAGGTGCTTTGAAGGATTATTTGTGATGTGTTATGGATAAGAAAGTGTAAAGGAGAAGTATTGTGGTGAAATGTATTGATTTTCATGTATTGGTCAATGTTGGGAATTTTTCGGAATTTTTGGAAGAATGGTATATCAATAGTTTTGTCGAAGGAAAATGACATGTTTAAAGGCAAACATGTAATTCATTGACATTGTATGCATTTGTAAAGTAATTCGTGGTTAACGTGAATTCGTTATGTATGTATGTTGTAGAGTGAAGGAGAGGGATCATTGTATACGCATCTAAAGTTGTATATTCGTATTGCGAATCCAAGGTATGTAAGGTTACTTTGTCCGTATCTTTCTACGGCCAATAGTGTTCACATTGACATTTCACTCGTTCTATTTCGAAATGTACTAAGGTATCCCATATGCACTTATCCATGGTCATTGTCATATATTTCCTACTCATTGAACAATTGTGAATCCCATTTCTCATATTCATGGTTAATGTTCCAAAAGCTCAAATATGGTTATGTTCCAATGTTTCAATAGTGACTATACTTATGTTTCTTGTTCATGGATTATTGTCCAATGGTTCCAATGGTATCATGGTGCTAGTAATGTTATATTTCTCATTGATATTTATTCACATGTTCTTCACTCATTGGTCAATGATTCAAAGTTTCCAACAATGTGATATTCCAAAGTTCCAAAGTGATGTTATGACTATCAAAGTATCAATCTCAAAGTAATGAACAAAGTAATGCAAATGTGGTCAATGATCAAGTACGGGTGGCAAGTCTAGGGGCGTAAGCCTAGCTCGACTCGATCCCGAGATATGGATTTATGGGTGGCAAGTCTAGGGGCGTAAGCCTAGCTCGACTCGATCCCAAGGGTGGCAAGTCTAGGGGCATAAGCCTAGCTCGACTCGATCCCTATATGATGATATGAAAGACCCACTGATCAGTCGGGGCTCGGGTACATTGTGACATATGTGATAACAAGTGAGTATTGATTGTAAAGAAAGTGACAAAAGTAATGAAAGCAATCCACATGGTTCCCAAAATGCAATATAGTGACTTACTCACATTGTCTATTCATTTGTATTGAGTTCATTAGTATGTTCATGTGTTACAAAGTTTCATTTGCGCCTTACATACTCAGTACTTATTTCGTACTGACCCCTCTCGGGGGAATTTACCTTACTTGCTGCAGGCGCAGGTCCCAGTAGGCTTCCTCAGTAGGTTGCTAGCTGTTGCAGATCCTTGGTGAGCTCCAGTTAATTCGGGGCTTCTCCGAGTCAGAGTGTATATATGTTTTGGTGCTGTACATGTGATATAAAGCGGGGACTTGTCCCGACTTTTAGTTCTTGTTGGTCAATGCACTTGTTAGAGGCTTTTGTAGACTGATGTGGGTGTATAAATGTAGAGGGGATATGTCGATTTTGATTTGGTGGCCTCAACGGCCAAGTTTCGCATATGTATATATATATATCATGTTCCATAAATTCCATTGCGGGTATTTATAGCTATTGTGTGTTTATGGGTTTCTTATGGCATGCATATGATTGAGTAAGTAAAGATTGGTTCTCTCGGGCCATGTCGGCTACGGGTGCCAATCACGCCTCGTTGGGATTCGGGGTGTGACATTGTTCTATAAAAGACCACTCAATAGAATCATAGGCTTTCTTCATATCAATCTTCAACATGCATCTTGGGGAAATGTGTTTCCTTCCCTACCACTTTATCAACTCATGACTCATGATGATGTTGTCTGTGATAGCTCTACTAGGAACAAAAAAAGATTGGCTTGGGTCAATAAGTGTGTCCATCACTTTTTGCATTCTATGGGTGATGATCTTTGAGATAACCTTGTACAATATTGTGCAACAAGAGATGGGCCAAAATTTAGATACTCTAGTAGGATTCTAGACTTTTGAAATCAAAGTTATGAGAGTGCAATTTATATCATTATAGAGATATCAGTAGAGAAGAAATCTAAGATTGCAGTAATGATCTTTTCTCCTATAATATTTGGCTAGGTAGTTTTGAAAAAATAGGAATTATATCCGTCACAACCTGGAGCTCTATAACATCAATACTCTTCAAGGTTATGACTATTTCCTCCTATGTAACTTTCTCAATTAAACATAATTATTGTTACATGTCTAACCTTCTTTCATTCCTCATCACTAGAGGGTTGATAGCTGATAAAATTTGAGTTGTAGAGCCCAACAAAAGCTTTTAGCACTTCAACTGTCACATCCTCATCTTGATGCAATAAGACTCCCTCTTCATTGATCATGTTCTTAATTTTATTTTGAGATATCGTATTCTTCATATTAGCAAAAAAGAAGGCATTATTAGAGTCACCTAGCTTAAGCCATCTGACCCTAGACTTCTGCCTGTAAATGTTATCTTCTACATTGTCCCACTTCTCAAGTTGTTGCTTAATGGACTTTTCTTGTATGAACAGGTCAGGGTCAGGTCATAATGTCTCATATCTTTTTGCAATATCTCTAATTTGTGCCTTAAAGATTGGATCTTAGAATCAATACCTCTGAAAGCTTTTGCGTTGATCTACTTTAATTCATACTTTAGATGTTTCAGCTTAAACCAAATAACTTCTATCAAACCTCCTTTCATATATGTAACACCCCATAAATTTTCGAACGTATGCGACTAAGTGATGGAATTAATTGAACATGCAATAAAGGGTATATTATGTATGCAAAGTGTTGGACTTAATTCATCTTGGCTAATGGGCTCAAAATTGGCCCAAAATTTACAAGAAAGACATGACCCAAAAAGGAAAAAAAGACCCATTCATCTTTGACTTCTTAAACATATCATTAAGGGCCAAGTGTATGGCTTAATATGACCATTAAAAGGCTATATAATGCCCCAAAAATCAGATTTTTAATCAAACATAACACCTTGCAATTTCTTGCATTTTCTAGACATTTCCAAGAGAAACAAGAAACAAATTTAAACCCTAAGGAAACTACACTTGTTTTGGACAAGATCTTCCACTTGCAAGCCTTGGTAAGTGTTTACCCTTGTATATTAATGTAATACATACATGATATATGGTTGGAAACATGTTGTTTATGGTTAAAAGGCATAGGGCAGTCCACTTTTTAAGTGGCAGTCCACTTTTGCTTTCGGCTAAAGGATTTGCCTTTTAGTGGTTTAAACTTGAAAAGGGGTTTAAGGCCTTGAAGGAATTGAATTATATGGACTAAATTCAGTATATTTAAGTGTGGTGCTGTCCCTAATTCGTTACTTTTGTGTATGGCTTGATGGAAATATTTTTACATAATTGTACATGAAACGTTGGACGTAGTGAAAAGAGAATACTTTCTTGTTGTGTTAAAGTGAATTCTAAAATTGTGTGGGCTGTTTTTGGTATATTGTTGTGGAAGGTATTTATGTGACTTGATGGAATAAATATGTGGAGTTGTATTGAGGCGGAAATGTAAAGTAGAAACTTGGTGTAAAATCCTATCGGTTTATGATGTCTATGTTGATGTGTGGACTGTTTTGGTGGTGTGTGGACTGATTTGGTGTTGTTGTTTTGAGAAAGCAGTAAGTTATAGTGTAATGTGGTAGAATAATGTTATTTGGTAGTATAAGGAAGGGGGGAGTGATGCACCATGTGTTTTGGAGGTTGGACGGTTCTTACTTTCCGTTAAGCACCTACTTACCGTCTTGTGAACTTGTAATGTAGCTATCCGTTAATGTTCGCTCCATTATGTGCTTGTGTTGTAGAATAAAACATAAAGAAGGATCTGAATCATTGTAGTCACGTGTTGGGAAGGATAAGGTATGTAAGGTTACTCTTTCCGTATCCTTCTGCAGCACATAGTGTTACATTGTCATTATACTTGTTCCATTCCAAAATGTTCAAAGGTATCCCATTTTCGGTTATTAATCCTTGTTACTCACATGTTCATTATTCATTGATTAATTGTAATTCATATGACTCATGTTCATTGGTTAATGTTCCAAAGTTCCAATAATGTTCAACCACTAATGTACCAATCTCATAACAAAAGAATTGAAATAATGCACTTGTTGAGTACGGGTGGTAACTCGAAGGGGCGTAAGCTTAGCTAGAGGCGATCCCGAATGGATATTGAGTACGGGTGACAACTCGAAGGGGAGAAAGCCTAGCTAGAGGCGATCCCCAAAGTTCATTGGGAACAGGTGGTAACTCAAAGGGGCGAAAGCCTAGCTAGAGGCGATCCCGATTATTATGTTATTCCCACTGATCAGTTGGGCCCGGGTATATATGATTGATGATTATTTGATTGATGATTGATGATGAAGTAAAGTAAAGTAAAGTAAAGTAAGAAATGTACATGATCCCACATGTATACCTTATGGTAATTTATCTATATGCTGTATTCACTTGTACTTGATTCCATTACAGTTCTTATATCTCATACGATTACTTTTAGCCTTACATACTCAGTACATTCTTCGTACTGACGTCCCTTGGGGGACTTACCTTACTTGCTGCAGGCACAGGTACTAATAGGCCTCCACAGTAGGACTTGGATTTTCTGCGAATTGTTGGTGAGCTCCAAGTTGTTTCGGGGCTTTCCGAGTCCTATGTATATATTGGTTTTGACATTGTATCACAGTTGTGTAAAGCGGAGACTTGTCCCGACTTTAGGATGGTTATGTTCATGTATTCATAGAGGCTTTGTAGACGATGTGGGACAAACGAAGGATGTATGTTATGTCATGGTGGCCCTAACGGCCATGTTTTATATTTGTATGTGTTTATCATCACACATTTTCTATGACTTATGCCATTAGCATCTTGCATCTATTTGTGATATTGATAATCATGGAATGACTTGCGCATGAGTTTACAAGGATAAAAATTGGTTCTCTCGGGGCCTCAACGGCTTCGGGTGCCATGTCCGCCCCAATGGAATTTGAGGCGTGACAATATACCTCCACCATGTATTAGCAACTACTTTCTTAAACTCGGGATGCTCAACAATACAATTCGGAAACTTAAAAGGCCGGTGACCTTAATGGCTATTTCACACTATTGAAGATAGGAGAAGCTTATGGGTTGAACTTCAACAGATTTACCAGAATCAGCAAAGGCCATGGTTAACAATGGGTGATTTCAATACAATCTTAGATAATGAGGATAGGAAAGGTGGTAACCCTGTACAAGATGTAGAATAAAGGATTTTAACGATTTCATGATTGATACAGGAATGCATGAACTTAAGTCTATTAGCCATAATTTCACATAGACAAACAGTCACATATTTAGTAGAATCGACAGAGCCTTGGGGAATGGGGAGTGGATGATTATGTTCCCACATTTGGAAGTCCACATACAGGATCCTAATTTTTCTGATCACTCACCCCTGAAGATATCCTTATAGTCTGAAAACTATATACATCAGTGAAATCAAACAACATGTTTGAACTCTAAACAGTTACCCTGTCATGTATAGCCTGGGCAGTTACACTGCAGGAACAAAAATCAATGACCTCAGGGTCCCACAAGATCCATAACCTATTCCTGGTACTAGAAGCATAGTTGTGACACCAACTCCATTTTCTCCCAAATCTTTCAATTATTTTCTTTGCATTAAGCTCATTTACTTTATGCTCAAATATGGCAATAATAAGGCCTACATTATTCCGTCCAAGATAAGCAATGAGCTCCTTTTTCTTATAGGACTTATTCAAACCCCTAAAGTTCCACGTAATTAAGTTCATACAGGTAATTGGGGTTGGCCAGTACCTCCACTATCAACACTAGGACTACTAGCTCCTAGTTGAAAATGCAGTATTGGCTAAAGGGTTTGGTTGAAAGTATTCCCTTCCAACAGAGGGCTAAAGCCATTTTTAACACTTATTTGTTGCGTATCTTGCTGGGTTTCTTTGCTAGCAGACTTGCCTTTCACAATTCTCCATTGCTCCTCAAGTGACTCATGTTCAATGGACATTTACTACTGACATGGTTATTATTGTTGTGGCTTAGAGGTCCTAGCATGTGATGCATTCCCCCCCCATCGATGCCCACACTTTGGCGACTTTTGGTTTAGGAACATCAACTTATTTCTTTGGCTTACAACTATGACCAATCATCAAACATGTGGCACAATACTATGGCACCCAATCTTATTCAACTTTCTGCTCAAATCCTCTTCCAGATGGCTCTAGCACCTTGACATATTTAGGAAGCTCTTTGGTAACATCCGTTTCAATAGGTAACCTGACTTATGAGATGTGTTTCACCCTTTTTTTACATTCATCAGCGTATAGAGAAATACCCATACCACTCCCAATTCTTCTCAATGAATCCATACCCCGAACAACTTAGCGGTAGGTTCGGTAGCTTCACCCAAATAGGGATAGTTTGTAGAATTTCAGCCGGGAAATCAAAGTTTGCAGTCCAAGCCTTCATGATTATAGGCATTTCCCCAGAGTGTATGGTCCCGTGTACAACACAACATCTCTATCTTCCATATTACAAAAACGAACCAAAAAAATCCATCACTGTGATATAATATCTTTAGTTTGGTGGCAAAATTCCAATGCGTAGCAATAAAGCGTTCCAGTGCTCCAATCGTGGGTTCATCCCCCACTACATATAGAATCAAAGTCATCTGCCATTTCACGTGTTCCTTCTCAATGTCCTCCTTACTTAGTTTAAGGAATTTTACCTCATCTTTGATAGTAGTAGCAATAACATTGAGGGTCCTACCTTTTGATGCCATAGATTGTTCAGTAAACAGATTCTTCTAGGGCATTTCACCATTATCTGTGTTAATTATATCTTGACTTACTGCCTCTTGTTGGGTTTGATTTTGTGGCGTTGGAGCAGCAGAAGCTGGCAACCCCACATGTGTAGGCGTTGTTTGCGGCGGTGGAGTCACCCCGGTAGTAGGTGTATCCCTCATTGGTGGCCTGCTACTATCTCCCACCATCATACTCGGAGATCTATTTGCCATTAAGACTGGCCATTCCTCTTTCTTCTCAAATCTACTCGGCTCTTCTATTAGAGTTGATTCATTTAAAACCTTCCCCCGACCACCTTCGTGCATGGTCCACCCAGGTTCAGCCACTCGAGACTGGCCCTTTCGTGGTCTTCCCTTGGCCATTCCGGCTGGTCTTCACCAGAGTGTGCACCCTCGTCAATGGATACACTGGAAGCTAACGTGCGCACCAGCTATTGTGCGCCGAGAGAATTTTATCATATTTTTATTGTACTAGGTATATATTACTTTCCATGAATTACTGATTGGCATCCCACATCGGTTGGGTATGGGGTTATTTTTCTTTTTATATTGCTTAGAAAATATTCATTTTTGAGTTGTTATCTATAATAGAGCTACACTCAAACTTAATTTTTTATCATGATATTGGTTAAACGGACCTTGAGCCAAACTATATTACAGAAGTCAACTCAAGGAGAGAGATTCGCCCAAGCCATATTAAGGAGTCCGGAGATTTCATTCGTTGTCGATGTGGGATATCATCTTCATCCCTCAATATTTTTTTCTTGTTTTATCCTTAATATTGATTACTAATTTTTCAAATCATTTCCAAAAAATTTTGAAATGCTAATAGTTGTATACTTTAATAAAGTATACACTTCGTTTATTATCTTCTTAAAGAAAGTGTAAAGTTCATTATGTATAAGTAAAAGTGAACAGAAAAAGTATCAAAGAGAATAACCACTTCCCAAACTTATAATTGAAGCGATAGTTATTTTTAAAATTTCAAAATATCACTAATAACATAATATTTGATTAATACTTTATTAAGGGAGTGCACTGTGACTGAACTACGAGGGATTAAATTAGGATTTAAGGATAATTCAAGGAAACAACTAAATTAATAAATATTATAATAGATGACACCATTCTTTTTATGTACCTTTATTCTATAAAAGGAAATGTAATGTTAAGGAAGATATGCTACTATATATGAGTATCTCATATGCTATAAAAAAATTTATATTGATAGTGATTAATTTTTTTCTATAATCAATATAATTCATATGCAAATCATACTTGAGTTTTTAGGAACAAGAAGAGTTTTTAGCTTCAAATTTTCATTTCAATACTTAAGGAAAAATCAGGTATTTAAAGTCAAAAGATGTTCCTTCTTAAAAGAAACAATGGTTCGTGAAAATTAAGTTGCAACTTTTGAAACGTCGGGACGACCTACGGACCCCACGTGCTACCGCACATCGCTACATGTGGGAGCCGAAGCCGAAGCCAAACCCGAGCGAGCGACAACGACGACGCGAGACTTGTCTTTTTCTTGCCTCACTATCCACATGAAAGAATGCTTCTATATTTAAGCATGAAATAGTTCCTTTCTCCCACCAATGTGGGAGAACACTTCTTCCATAAAGTGAATACACATTTTTCACTTTCCCTCTACTTTTTACTCACTTTCATCACTAACCCAACACAATTTACTTTCCTTCAATACATTTTCAGTATTTCTATTCAGCAAAACTTAGATAAATGTTAAGAAATCACCCAAAAATTCTATCATTTTTACGTATATATATATATATATTGCTTAACATCAATATCGGTGTTGGTTGGTGTACCACATCGATCAGATAGAGTTATTTTTCTTTTCATATTGTTTGTGCAATACTCAATTTCGAATTGTATCTGAGGGCATGCCTTAAGTCCAAAGTTCTTTTTTTTTTTTTCACAGTATCTGTTAAATGGATCTTAAGCCAAACACAACCCCAGAAATCAACTCAATGAGGACAGGTTGTCCAAGCCATAGTAAAAAGTCTATAGATATCATCCCTCGCCGATGTGGGATAGCATCTTCATGACCAATTAACAAAACTGACCGTTTAGATTCTATAAAAGGAAAAGTAATGTTAAGGAAGATATAGTTTTCTTAACATCAAAATTTCTAGGTATATCCTCTCAGGATAAAATGAATCACCTCAACAGAATAGCGGTACCTCAAATTCTGTCGAACTACGAATGCACTCAACGATTTGCAAATCATACTTGAATTTTTAGGAAGAAGAAGAATTTTTAACTTCAAGTTTTTGTTTCAATACCTGGGGAAAAATCAGGTATTGACAGCCAAAAGGAGTTCCTTCTGAAAAGAAACAATGGTTCGTGAAAATTAAGTTGCAATTTTCCGAAACGTCAGGATGACCTGCGGACCCCACATGCAGCCACATATGGCGACATGTGGGAGCCGAAGTTGAGCGAGCGATGAAATGTGGTTTGCTTAACATCAATGTCGGTATTGATTGGTGTACCACATCGATTAGATATGAGATTGTTTTTCTTTTTATATTGTTTGTGCAATCCTTAATTTCGAATTGTTTCTGGGAATGCGTTAGGTTCAAAGTTCTTTTTTTTTTTTTAATAACGATATCTGTTAAATGGACCTTGAACCAAACGCAATCCCAGAAATCAACTCAATGAGGACAAGTTGTTCAAGCCATATTAAAAAGTCAAGGAATCTCATCCCTTGCCGATGTGGGATCATCTTCATGAGTTAACAAAACCGACAGTTCGAAAAAAATATTTCATTCGATTTTTTTGCTAGTTCAGTATATTAATAACACATGTTAGAATTAGTGTTGTGCATTCTATAAAAGGAAAATTATTACTCCTAATTTAATCTCAGATATCTGATCAATTAATCCCCCAAACTAGAAGGTCCATTCTACAAATGTACTAAATTTTCTAATAGTTACTTGCTTGACTTCAAAGCCTTATCATCCCTTTGCCGCCTCTACAAAAAATAAGTCAAGTGACTCACATAGAATACGAAGTAAATTTTCATCGAGTTGATCGCTTGAGTTTATATGCTACTGCTTACTCTAAAATAAGTATAGTTGAATTTATGTAAAGTGATTTAAGCATATGCGGATTAAATTAGCCCCTTGTTAAGAAATAATAATGTAAAACAAGTGATTGAATAACATTGAACGTTAAGAATGCACCACAATCTGTATTGTAAATTGACATCTGAAGGACACAACTGTAACACCCCGTACATGTTTACCTTAGTTTTGAGAGCAAAAAAAAAAAAAAAAAAAAAAATAAATAAATATTTTTTTTTGGGTGGGGCACGCCCCCGCCCCACGCCGCTCTGGGCTGAAATTTTCAGTCCAGAGGCAGTAAAGGGGCGCGCCAGGCAGCGTGCCACGCCACCCCTGCGCACCTTTCAAAAGTTGAAAGTTTTGTTTAAGTCCCAAGGGTTCCCGGGGACGTATTGAGCCGATTTTTTCCACGATTCTTCTACAACCATGAGAATATACATGAAATGAGTGAAATAATATATTGGGATGATAAAATTACTCGAGAACGAATTTGACGTCAAAATGACGATTTTACCCTTTTGGTCAAAATGGGTCATACGTGGCTAGAAGCACTTGGTTTTTGGATTGAGGCTACGGATATGAATAGCATGAGTGGGAATATTATTGTAATACGTATGAGATGACTTAAACACGTGAAATTATTGATTTTATCGGGTTAAGTGAATTGGGCCCAAAAAGGGCCCAAAAAGGGAAAGAAGACATGGCCCATATGGGAAATTTGACCCATTCTTGCAAAGACTTCTAGAACACCACATGGCATGCCATATAATGGCTAAGGATGGATTAAAAGGCCTATATAAAGGACCAAAAATCTGATTTTTGGTCATTTGGTAGAAATCTCATGCTTTTTGGTATTTTTCAATTATTTTTCTCTCAAACCCTAGGCTTTCTCTTAGAGCAAGATCATCCTATTTCAAGCCTTGGTAAGTATTTATTCTCATGGATTACTATATTATATGCATGAAAGGGTATGTAGATCATGTTGGTTGTTCTTGGAAATAGTGGACATGGTATTTGGTGTTTTTGTATGAGATGTGTGATCCATGAAGTTCAAGCTTGAACTATGACTTGTGCCTTTGATGAAAGAGCATGGTATGGATAAACTATGAACATGTATGGTGTTATTTTGTCACAAAACTTGTAATTTTTCTATAAGTGTAAATTATGGGATTTTGGCCGCTATGTGTTATGAGATGTATTAAGGTCATTTGATGGATTATTTGTGATGTGGTGTGGATAAGAAAGTGTAAAGGAGAAGTGTTGTGGTGAAATGTATTGATTTTCATGTGTTGGTAAATGTTGGGAGTATTGTGGGATTTTTGGAATAATAATGTCTTCCATGGTTTTGTCAAGGGAAAATGGCATGTTTAAAGGAAAACATGTACCTCATTGATGTTATATACATTTGTGAAGTAGTTGGTGGTTAATGATATGTATTTGTGATGTAGAGTGAGACGTAAGGAAGGAGCGGAATTGTTGTGCTCACATATTGGAGTGTGTGTTTACATTGGAAAAATAAGGTATGTAAGATTACTCTGTCTGTTTCTTTCTGCGGCAAATAGTTTTCACATTGACATCACGCATGTTCCATCCCGAAATGTTCTAAGGTATCCCATATTCGGTTATCCATGGTCATGGTCATATATTTAATATTCATTGATTATTGGTGAATCTCTTGCCCCATATTCATGGTTAATGTTCCAAAAACAATAAGGTTATGTTCCCATGTTCCAATAGTGTTCTGTTTCTCATAATGGGATGTTTCTCACACTGTTTACTCATATATCTCTCACCCATTGGTTAATGATCCGAAGCTTCAAGGAAAGTTGTCATAACGTTGAAATCTCTAAAGGACCTAGTTCAAGAGAATAATAACATAAGAGAATCTATTCAATCTTGGAGGGCATTTTCCAATTATGCCTTATTCCAAAGTCCTTTAATATGATGATCATCTTTGTACCAATCTTTCATAAGTAGAAGTACCAATCTTATGACAAGTGAAGAGTGAGGTGAAGTGCTTGTGTTTTCATGAGTATCACGATCCTCAATGTATCAATCTCTCAAAAGAAATAACTTAAGTTAGGTTATGTATGTTTGTTGGTTGCAAGAATAAAGAAAGATAATAGGGGGGATGGACACTATTCCAAAGTTCCAACAATATTATGACTCCAAACTCCGATAATGTATGTTCCAAGTTCGAATAATGTTATGACTAGCTTTGTACAAATCTCATAAGTCTCATAAGGGAGGTGTGTGTCTCCTAAGTGGATGTGTGAATTTCTCATAAGTTGAAGTATCAATCTCACAAGAGTAATAAGAAAGGTGAGGTGCAAGTTAATTAATAATTCCTCATAAGTGATGATGTCAATCTCATGTAAGGATGTATGCATACGGTTCCTTTATGTTTCATTGAGTATGGTTCACAAACGCAAGAGTATAAGTTAAGATGGAACAATCTCAATACTATATATATATATATATTAAATCCCATCAAAGGTGGAGGCCCGGTACTATATATATATCCCATCAAGATGGATGCCCGGTACTATACATATATATATTAAATCCCATCAAAGGTGGATGCCCGGTACTATATATATCCCACCAAGGTGGATGCCCGGTATTAAATCTCTATACATTAAATCCCATCAATGGTGGATGCCCGGTACTATATATCCCACCAAGATGGAGGCCCGGTACTAAATATACTTATTTATCATATCCCATCAAGGTGGATGCCCGGTACTATATATCCCACCACGATGGAGGCCCGGTACTAAAAATATATCCCACCAAAAGTGGAGGCCCGGTATTAATATAAGATGATGATCCGTAAGGTGTTATGAATCACTAACTAGTTGAGTGAATAAAAAGGATAGTTGTAATATAGATGAGAATATATCCCTTGCGTGTATATCTAAATATGGATGTTATGATAATAATGAGATGGTGCGACGGAATAATCGAGTAATGAAATAATAGACGTAATGAACATGGTTCCACATATTCAGGACTGAGGTATATCCATAATTATTATTCTCTTACGCTTCATTTCTTGGAAGTACCTATGTGCTATTCTAGTTTCATATGGCCTTACATACTCAGTACTTTATTCGTACTGACCCCTTTTGGGGGACTTACCTTACATGCTGCAGGCACAGGTGTTAGTAGATCTCCGCAGTAAGTGGCGTGATATCCGCAGATTGTTGGTGAGCTCCAGTTGCTTCGGGGCTTCCCAAGTCACATGTGTATAGTAGATTTTGGCATTTGTAAATATTGTATAAACATGGTCATGTATCTATTAGAGGCTTTGTAGACATATGTGGGGTGTCATGAAGGAAAATTCATTTTGACGAAATGGCCCTAACGGCTAAGTTGCATATATATATTTCATATGTTGTCATGCCTTCCGCTATTGATATTTAATTACATAAAATAAGATGACATTCATACGCGAACATACATATGAGAGTACATGAGCATGAGCAAAGATTGGTTCTCTCGGGCCTTACCGGCTTCGGGTGCCAACCACGTCCCGATGGGATTCGGGGCGTGACAACAACCTTGAAGAAGATTGCAAGGATGCATTTTATTTTATTTGAAAATCAGTGTTTAGCTATGAAAATTCAAAACTCAACTTTAAGTTTTTTTTGAAGTTGTATTTCATATTTGAAAAATAACGTATAACATGTTTTTCCACTTACTTGTTGTTTTTGAAGTTGTATTTATAATTAACCAGGAACATTATTTTAATTAGGAAAAAGCTTAAATATGTCATCGAACTATTAGAAATGGCTCATCTATGCCATCCGTTATAAGTTTGGCTCATCTATGCCACTGTCATTACAGAAAAGTTCATTCGTGCCATTATTTTGTAATGGTGATTTTTGCAAAATCATTTTTGTCATGTGGTCTCTTATTAGAGGTCCACATTACCAAATCCAAATCAATCAATATTAGTTAAAATAAAAAATAAAAAATCGGTCCCATTAAAATAAAATTTGATCCACACAGTTAAAATAAAAATCGGACTCACTAAAAATAAAAAATCGGACTAATTAAAAATAAAAATCAAACCCATTAATTGTGTCGGGTGTTATTTTAATGGGTATTATTTTTTATTTTGATTTAAGTAATATTGGTTGATTTTGGATTTGGTGACGTGAACTTCTAATAAGAGGTCATGTGACAAAAATAGTTTTGTAAAATCACCGTTGCGAAATAATGGCACAAATGAAATTTTCTGTAACGGCAGTGGCATAGATGAGCCAAAATTTTAAAGGCGATGGCATAAATGAGACAAACTTATAACGGATGGCATAGATGAGTCATTTTCAATAGTTCGATGGCATATTTGAGTCTTTTCCCTTTTAAATATTCTTTGCAAAAAGTATGACCAAACACAACTCCATCTTCAACTACAGCTTCATAAATTCAAGAAAAAAAGTGAAAGAACAAATTAAAATCTATAGCTAAACGTCTACTAAATATTTTGTAGATACATTCCTTTTTTGGGTACCAATAACATTTTAATTCCTTCTGGCTATTATTGGCTAATACATGAAAAGGATAACAAAAAAAAAATGTAATGATCACAAGGAGAATATAAGAGGTCCATTAATTATTTAGCATGTCCAACCAAGATTTTGATACACATTATCTTTAAAAATAACTCTATAACATGATCCTCATCCATTCACCAAGAAATTGTGCCAAAGCTAATCTATTACGTTTAAAAATAAAAAGGGGAAGAAAGAAAGAGAGGAAAAGGAGACATGGCCCTTTGTGAACATATTTTTAAAAGCAAATTGGTTTGGCGGGGTGTCTAGGACTAGGTTTTATTAATAAATAAAAATAAACCTCATCAAACAGAAAAGTACAAGCAAGAGGGTTTAGGCCTTACCTTACTAATTCTAATAAGGTAACGAATCTCCACTAATTAACAAGCATGAAGAAAACAGAAGCTGTAGAAAACTAGGTATTCTATGACCATCATAGAGTTTATAATACACTCTATGATGATACTATAAATGAGGATGCTTAAGTAATGCAAAAATATAAAAGTTAAGAATAAAGTTGAGTTATCAACCTCAAACTTCATTTTATATATGTATGAACTAAAAAAGATAGTTTGCCTATCTGGAGTATTTTCCACTTGTCTTTTTCATCAAATTTGTCCAACAACATTTGATAGCTCATCACTTCTTCTTGGATTTATTGGATCTTATTATTACTGACACTATCATATGGTTTTTCTTTACTAGTCGTATCAGTAGGTGCCTTGAATAAATTACTCAGTCACCTTACCGTCCCAACTATGTCGCCTTCCATGTGTCTTCTTTATGCTCTTGTTGCTTCCACTTCTTTATGTCCTAGGTGAGAGTTCTCAACCTTTGGCCACCGTATCAAAGCATATGTCTAGCATATTATCCTCATTATCCCCATCAAACATGTCACTGTCCAAGTCAATATCATAAGTTGTAGTTGGATTAAGTCATGAAACTACTGCTTCTGGCTCATGGCTCTTTGTCAACATGTACCTTGATGGTAATGGTCAAGCCCTTCATTAGAATTATCAACTGTCCCTGTCATAAATGGATTTGACTTACTTGAAGGCACAAATACGGATGCTTGAGGGCTTAACTTACTCCTAACAAGTGAAGAAGTATATATGCTCCTCTTCCTCATTTGTCGGAAGGTCTATTATGCAGAGATACTAAGGACCCGTTTAGCCATAGATTTCCCAAATAAAATTTGGGAAAAAATTTGGCAAATAGCGTTTGTTCATACAATTTATCATTATTTGGCAAATAATCCATTTTCCCAAATACTAGAGAAAAACTAGTATTTGGACCAAATTTCACTATTTGGAAGCTTTTGAAAATTCAAATTTTACACCAATCTTTTATCTTTTACAAACACACCCTCTATTTATTAAACTCCAACTAACGTATATATCTGCCAGTGTCATGGACAATATATGGCCTTGTAACGTCTCAAGTAGGCGACAAGAACAACCTCATTGAGATTCCAACTTCTAAAAAAAATGTAAAGCATATTTCTTTTTTTTTATAATACAAACTTATGGTTAGTTTTAATAGCTTTTAAATTTTATGGGTATAAATCATATTTCTTAAAAAAGTGAAATATGTTTCCCAAATACTATAGCCAAACACATGGTGAAATTTCACCCAAATCTTCATCCAAATATAATTTGTCAAAAATATTTGAGAATCTATGGCTA
Source organism: Capsicum rhomboideum (assembly GCA_031232105.1). Lineage (NCBI taxonomy): Eukaryota > Viridiplantae > Streptophyta > Magnoliopsida > Solanales > Solanaceae > Capsicum > Capsicum rhomboideum. The sequence goes on from CP124714.1 coordinate 166,069,379, forward strand.
AACGCTAGCTAAAAAATTGCAATAGTTTTTTTTTTGGGTTGGTAACTAACGTGTATTATTTACCAAGTAAACTGTACAATACAAAGCCTCATCCATCAATTGAATCATCACGACTCACAACTGATGCAACATAAATCAAACAACATATCCTACCAACACAGTAAGCTCAAGGGTAGAAATTCATATATTGTTTCTAATTTGTTGGCTATCTTCCTCTTCATTGAGCCTCGAACATGCATGCACCTTTTGAATAATCTGTCATACCAACTTGCTCTCCTCTTTCAAAGTCTTACCATTCAATGAATAGTTTCAAAGTCTTACCATTCATTTGTCTTCTCCATGGAAAGAAGTCAATGACACATATAGAATACGAAATTAGTTTTCACTGAATGCTTTGAGTCTATATAGGAGTACTATTTTTCTTATCCGCTTTCTATGAAATCTCCTTTCATTTTTGTGTGTGTGTAAGAATATTGGTATTCCATTGATTATCTTTAAAATATAATTCTCTAACATGATCACCTATTCACCTAAAAAAACTGTACCACAGGTAATGTATTACCTTTAAAAAGAAGGGGACGAAAAAAAGTCAAATTACTCATATGGAATACAAAGTTAGTTATTACCAGACTGACTAATCACTTTGACTCTAGACTTCCCTATCAGTTTTTTGTGAGATCTACTTCCATTTTTGTGCTTGTGTAAGTAAAATTATGTATTTTCCTAGCGATTATTTTTAAAATATAATTCCCTAACATAATCCTCATTCATTCACCAAAAAATCGTGCCAGAGGTAATGTATTACATTTAAAATGAAAAAAAGGCCGGGAGAAAATGAAGCATTGTCCAATATGAACATATATTTTTCCAATAGTTATGTTTTTTCTTATAATAATGGTATCCAAAGTAATTTGTGTGCATTTAAATCAATTTATTACTCCTTCTGTTCAAATTTATGTGACAAATTTTGCTTTTCGAGATTCAAACAGTGTAAGTTTGACCGTGAATTTGAGCATGAAATATTCAAATATTTGAAATAAAATTTATATATTTGGAAACTACAAAGAAAGTACTGTAAATCACAATAATTGACAATTCAAAATATTTAAAACATATATGAAAAAGTTACGGTCAAAGATAGACAAGTTTGAATTTCGAAATCCGAAATGTGTCGCATAAATTGGAACGGAGGGAGTAGTATTATTTACTTTCCATCAATATATATTTCAGTATTTCTAATCAACAAAACTTAGATAAATGAGAAGAAATCACTCAAAATTTTTAATTTTTTTATGTATATATTGCTTAACATCAATCAGGGGCGGATTTACTAAGGACGGTGAGGGTGCCACGCCACCCGCAAGCTTCAATGGAAACTCTATATATATAGGTATATATATATACATAATATATCTATAAATAATTAATGTGCCACCCATAGGACTAAAGTGCTTGTGGGGCCAGTGGCAAAGGGTCGAAATTTTACCCCCAAGGGTGCGGGTTCGAATCCCTTGGACAGCAATTGATTATTTTATTTTTTTTAGTTCAATCATTCACTTTCCAGCAGTACCAGCAGTGATGGCTATCACTGTATTGCATATTAATTAAAAATTATTTTTGTCTATTACTAGTCTTTGACTTTTTTTTATTTGTTTAAAATATAAAGTTCAATATTTAGTTTTGTTCTTTTTCTATCTTTAATTCTTTACTATCTCATCAAATTTAAAAAACAACTCCTCAAACCTTGACCCTTCTTCTCCCAAAAGACAAACCTTGACTTTTCTTCTCCCAAAGGCAAAAACCACAATTCCATCATCTCAGCCTCACAATGCCCTCCATCATCCGTCGGCGGCCCGCACCACTCTGCTCTGCTGCTTTCTCTATAATCAACATCAACCCCACTTACCCACAATCCTCTGTAAGTTAATATATATTTGGAGTTAAATTAGTTCTCCATTCCAACATTGTTGTCAATATGAACAATTTTAACTTAAATTAATTCTTAGTTTCCCCTCTTGAATTTGAATTTTTATTTTGTAGGAAATTATTCTAAATTTGTGAATTGAGATGGATAAATTTCTCAACATGTTTGCTCAATCAAGTTCTAATGTGAATGCCAATCACTATCTTGTAACTGAGCTCGATTTGGGTGCACTTAAATTCGATCCAGGGGAAAGAATACCTATCATTGACTATGATCCTCGGTTACGAGATGAAGTAAGAAAACATTATATTAAAAAAGGACCTTGTCAACCTATCATGAAACCTGTCACATCCCGAATCCCAACGAGGCGTGATTGGCACCCGAAGCCGATAAGGCCCGAGAGAACCAAACTTTGCTTTTATTCCTTCATCTACATGTCTTAGGAAACACTACAAAAAGGGTTGAAAAATATCTACAAAGGCATGTGTTTTCCAAATGAATAAAATCAGCATTTTTGCCCTTTATATAGGCTCTAAAGTCCATGCTTAGCCACTTTGATTCAATAATTGATGTGTATGACTTAGTCAAATGGAAGAATGGGTCTTGTGACCCATTGGGCCATGTTTTCTTTTCATTTTTGGGTCCTTTTTGGGCCCAATTTACTTAACCCAATAAAATCAATAATTTCTTGTGGTTTCATCATCTCATACGTGTTACGACAATATTACTACTCATGTCATTCACATCCGTAGCCTCAATCCCAAAAACAAGCGATTCTAGCCACGTATGGCCTATTTTGCCCAAAAGGGTAAAATCGTCATTTTGACTCCAAATTCGTTCTCAAGTAAATTTATCATACCAATATAATATCTCACTCATTTCATGTATATTCTCATGGTTGTATAAGAATCGTGGAAAAAAAATCGGCTCAATATGTCCCCGGGAACCCTTGGGACTTAAACAAAATTTTCAACTTTTGAAAGGTGCGCAGGGGCGGCGTGGCACGCTGCCTGGCGCGCCCCTTTGCTGCCTCTGGACTGAAAATTTCAGCCCAGAGTGGCGTGGCACGCTACCCAACGCGCCCTTCCCTTAAATTTTTCAAAAATTTCATTTTTCGACTTTTCTTCGCGGGTTTGGTTAGATACTTCAAATCCTATTCTTTAACTTACTTCTTAACCTTAATATCCTTTGTTTATAGGTTCTCTTAGCCTCGTTTTGAACCCGACAAATGCTCCATGAAAATCACAAAACACCTCCTACGAAGGGCTAATCACATGTACAAGGCCAAATTTCAATTTTCTTGTCAATATTATTACAAAATACATTCGTGTGGCTCTCGACACTCAAGTATACATTGTTCATCGTCATCAAGTAGGGTTGGAAAGGTACGGGGTGTTACATAACCATATCCTCCAATCTAAATAGGAGGTAGACTGCGCCAATTTATTTCAAGTTGGTTCAAAGGTCCACATTCTAGTTGCTTGGAGTATAGTGTGGAGAAAGATGTCACATATTGTCTTTGTTGTTATTTATTTAAAAATAAATTTCTTCATGAAACTACAACTGAGTTTTATGCAACAAAGGGTTTTAGCGCTTGGAATAAGGCTCTTGAAAGATTTCGTTTGCATGTCGGTAAAGTTAATAGTGTTCACAACAAATGTTACAATAAGATGCTAGATTTGTCAAATCCTCATCAATCAATTCAAGTTGTTCTTGACAAGCATTCTCAAAAGTTAATGGGTGAGTACCGAATGCATTTGGAAGCTTCAATTGATGTGGCAAGACTTCTTTTGCATCATGATTTGCCTTTTCAAGGTCATGACGAAAGTGAATCTTCAACCAATCAAGGTTACTTTTTAGGATTTTTGAGGTGGCATGGGGACAAGCATCCGGATGTGGAAAAAGTGATATTAGAAAATGCTTCACAAAATGATACTTTGACTTGTCCTATGATCCAAAAGGATATTGTCAATGCTTGTGTGAAAGAAACATTGAAAGCTATAATTGATGACTTGAATGGAGATTAATTTGGTCTATTAGTTGATGAATCCAAAGACATCTCACACAAGAACAAATGGCTCTAGTTTTGAGGTATGTTGATACGAATGGTGAAGTAGTAGAACGATTTATAGGTCTTGTCCATGTTAGTGATACATCGGCATGCTTATTGAAGAAAGAAATTTATTTTTTGCTTTTCGATCACTCACTAAGTCCATCCAAAATACGTGGATAAAGTTATGATGGAGCAAGTAATATGACGGAAGAAATAAATGGTCTCAAAACTTTGATTATGAAAGATAGTCCATCGGCATATTATATTCATTGTTTTGCACATCAATTGCAACTAACACTTGTAGCTATTGCTAAAAAATATTTGGAAGTTGAAGACGTTTTTGATCATGTCACTAATGTGTTGAATGTTGTTGGAGGTTCCTTTAATCTTAGAGATTTACTTTGTCATCACCAAGATGAAAAGTTGAAGCAATTACTTGAGTCTGGTGAAGTTTATACGGGGCAAGGATTACATCAAGAACGCGGGCTTCAAAAACCAGGTGATACTCGTTGGGGATCACATTTCAAAACATTAGATAACTTTCTTGTTATTTTCTCATCTATTGTTCATGTGCTTGAACTGATTGAAATTGAAGGTTCCACCTCAAGTGATAGAAATCAAGCGGAATATCTTTTGACAAAGATTAAAACATTCAAATTTATTTTTATGCTTCACTTGATGTTGAAAGTGTTGGCAATGTCAAATGAGTTGAGCAAGATTTTGCAAAAGAAGGATCAAGATATTGTTAATGCCGTGGAGTTTCTTAACATTTCAAAGAAAAGATTGTAAGATATAAGGGAAAATGGATGGGAATCTTTGTTGGGTGATTTTTCTTCATTTTGTGATTCACATGATATCTTGATTCCCAATTTGAATGAGCCTTATTTTCCTGGAAAGTCAAAGCGTAAATGTTTGGGTGTTTGTTATTCACACCACTTGCGTGTTGAAATCTTTTGTGCTGTCATTGATGTGCAACTTCAAGAACTTAAAAGATCGTTTTGATGTAGTGAGTAGTGATTTGCTTCTTGGGATGGGTAGCTTGAATCCAATCAATTCTTTTTCTAACTTTGACAAAGGTAGAATCATGGCTTTAGCAAAGTGTTATCCAAGTGAGTTTGATAATGGAAAGCTTCGAAATTTGAGTTACCAACTTGATACTTTCATAATTCATATGCGAAGTGGTAATTTCAAGTTCTCCAACTTGCAACGAATTCGGATTTGGCAAAGGCATTGGTTGAGACAAATCTTATGGAGACTTATTCACTTGTTTATTTACTTGTGAAGTTGACTCTGATTTTACCTGTTGCTATGGCAACTGTGGAAAGAGCTTTCTCGTCCATGAAGCGCATAAAAAATAAAGTGCAAAATAGTATTGGTGATCAATATTTAAATGATTGTATAGTATGTTACATAGAACGTGATATATTTGCAAATGTAAGTAATGATATCATCATTGACCATTTTCAGACTATGAAAACTCGTCGAGGACAATTATAATGAATGATGGATGTTATGATATTAGTAATATTATTGAAAGTTTAAGTTTTGTCCACTTTATGATCTTAGTCGAATTTTGGGTGTGAATTTATAGTATATGTAATGCATAATTGTCATCTTATTATTGTTCTATTTTTGTTGATTGATTTGTTAATTGTCATATAGACTAAAAAGACGAATAATCTAGTTGATTTATCGATGAGTTTAATTGACACCCGGAGAGTCCAAATCCTGGATTCGCCTCTGGCATCAATATCGGTGTTGGTTGGTGTACCACATCGATCAGATATGAGGTTATTTTTCTTTTCATAATGTTTGTGCAATACTCAATTTCGAATCATATCCGAGGGTATGCGTTAAGTCCAAAGTTTTTTTCCACAGTATCTTTTAAATGAACTTTGAGCCAAACGCAATCCCGGATATCAACTCGATAAAGTAAGGTTGTTCAAGCCATATTAAAGAGTCTAGAGATATCATCCCTCGCCGATGTGGGATATCATCTTTATGACCAATTAACAAAATTGATCGTTTAGAAATGTATTTCATTCGATTTTTACTTGTTCAGTATATTAATAACACATATTATTTACTCGTCTATTTAAATAGATTAAGAGAACTATTTTTTTTTTTCAGTTTGACCATTATCACTATCTAACTAATCACTTTCCAAACTTTTGATTGAACTAATAATTGTCAAATCTAAATTTCAAAATATAAATATTAAAAATAATTTAATAAAATAATGTTTAGTTAATACTTTATTAAGCGATTGCAATGTGACTGAACTACGAGGGAATGATGACCACAACAAGATAAAGCAAAATAAAAAATATATTCTTTCAAAGCATTTAATGGATTAAATTAGTATCTCAGGAATAATTCAAGAAAACACTAAAATTAGTAAATATTAAAATGCACAACACTAATTTATTTATTTTTTGTATACTTTTATATCTATAAAAGGAAAAGTAATGTTAAGGAAGATCTGGTTTAACATCAATATCGGTATTGGTTGGTTTTACCACATCGATTACGTTTTTCTTTTTGAATTGTTTTTGGGGATGCGTTAGATCCAAAGTTCATATTTTAATTACGATATCTCTTAAATAAACCTTGAGCCAAACGCAATTCTAAAAGTCAACTTACTGAGAAAAAGTTAGTCAAGCCATATTAAATAATCCAGGGATCTCATCCCTCGCCGATGTGGGATATCATCTTCATGAGTTTAAAAAACCGACCGTTTGGAAAAATATATCATTCGATTTTTTTACTTGTTCAGTATATTAATAATATATGCGTGTGGTGCATGCATTCTATAAAAGGAAAAATATTACTCCTAATTTAATCTCAGATATCTAATAAATTATTCCCACAAACCAGAAGGTCTATTCTACATATGTACTACATTTTCTAACAGTTAGGGGCGTTTGGTAGAGTGTATTGAGAAGAATAATGCATGAATTAGTCTTGTATATTATTAGTACCTTATTTGGTACATTTTTTAACATATGTATAGTTGAGGTATGTATTATTAATACCACCATTTTCCATGTATTAGTAATGCAAAGAATTTCAACACATTTATTAACTTAGTAAATGACAAAATTACCCCTTAAATTCTTCTACGATCTTCTTTTCCTTTCTTTCTTTTTTTTCATGCGAAGCTTTTGTCGATTTCATAACCAGACCTTTTGTATTCCATTGACTAGAAGCAAAGTTGTGGACATGAAGTAGAGAATGAAGAAGTTGGGACCCCACTAAAAGGAAACTCACAGCTATGGAGACCAATAACCCATGGGAGAAGGATGAGACACAGGAGTATTAAACTGAAAATTCCAAATAGTAAGGAGGGTCTAAATCAAAGTGGAATTGGGTTATCCTTTTCTACAACAACAGTTGTTGTTGTTTACTTACTTCTCCGCTTGAAAAGAAAGTGTACAAAACTAAAGCTAAAAGGGTATTTTTGTAAGTAAATACTCCCTCCGTTTCAAAAAGAATGACCTAGTTTGATTTGATATGGAGTTTAACAAAATAAAGAAGACTTTTGAATCATGTGGTCATAAATTAAAGTTGTGTCAAATGTACCAAAATGCCCTTTAATCTTGTGGTCTTAAACATGTCGCGTGGAAAGTTGAAATTAAAGTATTGCCAAAAAAGGAAAGGGTCATTCTTTTTAAAACAGACTAAAAAGAAAAGTAGGTCATTCTTTTTTGAAACGGAGGGAGTATTATTTTATAAAAAATATATTTTTTATATTATTTTTAATACATCAAATCAAACAGTGTGTAAGAAATATTGACTGCATAACTAATACAAGCATTACTAATACACCATATTCAACATTATTCTTATACACTCTACCCAACGACCCCTTACTTATTTGGCTTCAAAACCTTATCATCCCTTTGCCGCCTCTACAAAAAGAAGCCAAGTGACTCACATAGAATACAAAGTAAATTTTCATCGAGTTGATCAGTTGAGTTTATATGTTACTGTTTATCCTTAAAAAAAAATGAATTTATGTAAAGTGATTTAAAGGACATGCGGATTAAATTAGCCTTGTGAAGATATAATAATGTAAAACAAGTAATTGAATAACATCGAACGTAAACAATGCACAATTTTATATTGTAATCCAAAGGAAACAGTCTTGAAGACGATTGCAAGAATGTTTTTTTTATGTTATTTAAAAATCAATGTTTAGCCATGAAAATTCAAAATTCAATTTTAAGTTGTTTTTAAAGTTGTATTTTAAATTTGAAAAATAACTTATAACATGCTTTTCAACTGATTACTTGTCGCTTTTGAATTTGTATTTAAGTATATTTAAAAGATTTTCTATATGCATTCCTTTTTGGGTACCAATAACATTTCAATTCCTTCCGGCTACTATTGGCTTTTAAAATAAAGATAACAAAAATAAAATGTAATGATCACAAGGAGAATAATAAGAGGTCCATTATAGCATGTCCAACCAAGATTTCGATACACAATTATCTTTAAAATATAATTCTATAGCATGATCCTCATTCATTCACCAAAAAATTGTGCCAAAGCTAATGTCTTCTACATTTAGAAAGAAAAAGGGGAAGAAAGAACGAGAGGAAAAAGAAACATGGTTTCACACACACACGCAATGAAATTTGAGGTTGATAACTCAATTTTATTCTAAACTTTTAAATTTTTACATTATTTAAGTATCCTTATTTGTAGTGTCATCATAGAGTATATTATAAACTCTATAATGGTCATATATAGAATACCTAGTTTTTTATAGCTCTTGTTTTCTTCATGATTGCTAATTAGTATAGGGTCATTACCTCATTAGGATTAGTAAGGTAATGATGCCTAGTCCCCCTTACTTGTACTTTTTCTCTTTGACATTCGTTTTTATTTATTAATAAAAATCCAACCCTATGCACAATTATCTTTAAAATATAATTCTATAGCATGATCCTCATTCATTCACCAAAAAATTGTGCCAAAGCTAATGTCTTCTACATTTAGAAAGAAAAAGGGGAAGAAAGAACGAGAGGAAAAAGAAACATGGTCCTCTATGAACATATTTTTTTTTTCTAAAGTTCGTTAGGCGTGGTGCATAGGGTTGGATTTTTATTAATAAATAAAAACGAACGTCAAAGAGGAAAAGTACAAGTAAGGGGGACTAGGCATCATTACCTTACTAATCCTAATGAGGTAATGACCCTATACTAATTAGCAATCATGAAGAAAATAAGAGCTATAAAAAACTAGGTATTCTATATATGACCATTATAGAGTTTATAATATACTCTATGATGACACTACAAATAAGGATGCTTAAATAATGTAAAAATTTAAAAGTTTAGAATAAAATTGAGTTATCAACCTCAAATTTCATTGCGTGTGTGTGAAAATAATTTGCCCGTATAAAGTAACCTAAAGTATTTTCTAATAGTGATAGCAATTGGTTTCAAAGTCTTTATCATTCATTTGTTGTCTCCATAGAAAATAGTCAATAACTCATATAGAATATAAAGCTAGTTTTCACTGAATTGACTGTTTTGAGTTATATAGACTATCTTTTTTATCCATTTTTTGTGGAATCTACTTCCATTTTTGTGCTTGTGTAAGAAGTTCCCTATCAATTATCTTTATAATATAATTCTCTAACATGATCCTCATTCATTCACCCAAAAACTATGCCAGAGGTAATGTATTATATTTAGAAAGAAAAAGGGGAAGAAAAAAAGGAAGCATGGTCCTATATGAACATATATTTCTCTTTAGTTGTGTTTTTTTCTTATAATAGTGGTATCCAAATAAATTTATGTGCATTAAAAATTATTTTATTGGTGTAAGTTACTTTCCATTAATATATGCTTAGTATTTATGTTCAGCAAGACTGATAAATGAGAAAAAATCACCTAAAATTTCTAGTTATATATATATATATATATTGCTTCACATCAATATTGGTATTGGTTGGTGTACCACATCGATTGATGTGAGGTAGTTTTTGCTTTTTATATTGTTTAGACAATCCTCAACTTCTTAGTTGGCTGCTAGGCTCGAGTTAGGCCCAAACTTCATTGTTTATCATAGTATCTGTCAAATAAACCTTGGGCTAAACTTATTCGATGAGGAAGGATTGTCCAAATCATTATTAAAGATTTCAAGGATTTCATTCCTCGCCGATGTGGGATATCTATCTTACCAGTTAACAAAATATTTCATCCTACTTGTTCTTGTATATTAATAAAACGTGTTATTTAATTTGTTTCTCAATTTGACCTTTATCATTAAATAACCACTTTCCAAACATATAATAAATGAAGTAGTAGTTGTCAAATTAAGATTATCAAATTATAATTAATTAAAGTAATTTAAATTAATAAAATAACACTTTATTAAGGAATTGCACTATGATTGAAGTTGAACTACGAGGGAATGATGACCACAAAGAGAAAAAAAAGCAAAGATAATAAGATATTCTTACAAAGCATCTAATGGATTAGATTAGTATTACATGAATAATTCAAGAAAACACCAAAATTAGTACTTATGTATTATAATGGATGATACCATTCTTTTTATGTACTTATATAGTTGGATTCTATAAAAAGAAAAGTAATGCTAAGGAAGATCTGATACTATATATTATCCCATATGTTATAAATTTATATGTAATGTAATTAATTTTTTATATTATCCGTATATTATTATTTCAAAGTCTTACCATCCGTTTGCTGCCTCCACAGAAAGAAACCAGGTGACTCACTTAGAATAAAGGGACCGAACCAAAAGGATCTATTGTACACAATTTTATTTTATATTTCTGTCAGAGGCTATTTTCTCGACTTTAACATGTGACCTCCATGGAATACAAAGTTAATTTCATCAAGTTGATCATTTGAGTCTATAAACTACCTTTATATATGGTCTGAATTCAACGAATCTGAAATTATTCATTTATGAGTTTGCAAAATTCTTTTTTAAACCACTAGTGCATTGGATTCAAACTCATAAAGTTGCTACATACTCTTGATTTAGCTCAACGTGAGTTTTAGGATTAGATTGATAAGTTGAGGTCTCAAGTTTAAATTTTAGCAGAAACAAAAAAATATTAGGTGATTTTTTTCATCTGTGCTAGCCTTGGTAGATAGAGTTACCTAATATCTCTTGTTGGTGGGAGGTGGCAGGTATCCCGTAAATTTAATTGAGGTGTGTGAAAGTTGCCCCGGATACCACTATTATTTTAAAAAAAAAAAGGATTAGGATATTGAAATAATACAATTTGGATATCCCCTATTTCACATTCTTATCATTAGCTTAAAAGAATTTTTAGAAGTCAATTATTCCATATAGAGTAATCCTTGGGGATTTTGAAAAAGTATAATTATCCAAGAAGTTTTGGAGGAAAAAAAGATACTCAAAAGCTTAATCGATAATGATTAACTTTTAACTAGATCTTCATATCTTCTGATTCTACACTTTATATCTTAGTTTATTTACTTTATCTTTTTGGTTGAAGAAGTCTATAGGAACAGGAAAAGGGTTGATTTCATTTTTAATTATTTTGGAGCTAAAAGTAAAAGAAAGATTGAACCAAACAAAATAAACTTTGTTTCTTGTGGTTGTATGAGATTACAAAACAATATTTCATGTGTTACTAGGCTTAGAAGGTGCTTCTGTACAAGTTTTAGTTTTTTTATTTCCCTCCGAGTATTTCGATATTCAGTATCCATATTAAGGCTCATACTACTACAAAAAGCTCCGGTCTTAACGTCTCTACTACTGCGAATTTAAATTCATATTGTGTAAGACTCATTTAAGAGAGATATACTCCCTACCAGGATTAATCCATAAAAAGGAATTGAATCAGAAACTTTTGATTAAAATAGAGAATTCTATCTATCTCACCATAACCTTTGTAGGCAAGGTTTTGAGTTGGTCAAACCAACTTATAAGTAATTTTAACTTATTATGCGCTAAACGAATATTAAAAATATGTCAAGTGCGTATACGCTAAAATCAGTCACAAATCATAAATTGGTTGAGCTCATGTGTAGCTTTAATTTGATCAAACTTTTGTTACTATTTTATCCTGATTTTGCTTATAATCCACGAAATGCCTTCTCAAAACAAACCCCTTTATCCTTTCCATTTCATATTATTGTGATTCATTTTTTCATATGTTAGTAATTTTAAATTTATATTTTTATAAATAGTTTCAACCTGATACAAGTTTGGTTTTTGGCTTTGACAACACTTATCCAAAAGTACTAAGAGCTCATTCTGTTTGCATTTATCCAACAAGGAAGGGTCATTTGCACTTTTATCCCTATTTTGTGCCGATCTTTAATTTATAATCTTTTATAATAAATATTTTTTTTGTGACATATAATTTGATATTTTCGTATTATAATATTTCATAAATGACATTTAGGTATGAGTTCAGTTTCTAAAAGAACTCATGCCTTGCTAGACATAAGTTCGATTGCTAAAGGATAAAAATTAAAGATCAAATTTATTTGAAGGACAAAAATTAAAGATCGATTTATTTAAAGGGCAAAACGTGCAATTTTATGAACAAGGAAGCGTAGGAAATTAATGGGTTTTCGTTCACAATTTACGTAAACTAATTTGAAAATAAGAATTTCTTTAAATAATATTATTTGATTTTGCATGTATGAAGAAAGAAAAAACATTACAGAGTTTTATTTAAAAATTGAAAGAATGAACAAATTATAAAGAAAAGAAAACAACATGTGTGCTCATCTTGGACTTGACAGTCTTTTGGATGGTCATGACTCATGATCAGACTCATGAGATGCAGACATTAAATGAGCCGTAGGGGCAAAAATTAAAAATCACCTCGAATTAAGGATAATTCATGCAAAAACTTGTTTATATTATTAACCATTCCAATTTATTTGGGTCAGGTGCATATATTCCAACTAAATAACTTATCCCAACTATATATGAATAATCAAGTTCAAAAAAGATATTCGAATATATATGATCGTGTCATACTCATATATCAATTATCTCAGTACTGAATCAATATATATTTGTCATTGACTTATGTAGGAAATAAGTAACACACTAATTAAATATGCCTAAAAAGGGTAAGCGCCTATAGTGAACTAAGATTATTTTTATAAATCGAGCTCAAAAAAAGATTTTAAGTAGTTATATATAGGCATAATACATAAACATGCCCTTTAACTTGGCCTCAATTCACATCTATGATCTTCAACTTTGGATGTGCACAAGTAGGCATTCAAACTTGTATAAAGTTGAAGTAGACGCACGCGTCCTATGTGGCATAATACACGTAGGAGTACTCCATGTAGGACACGAATTGGCCACGTAGGACGCCACATAGGACGCATGTGTTTACTTGTTCAACTTTATATAAGTTTAAGTGTCTACTTGTGCACATCCAAAGTTGTAGGGCATAGATGAAAGTTGAAGCCAAGTTAAAGGACACATCTATGTATATGCCTGACACTGTAAAATAACATACTTGCACAATCAAATCATTTAAAATTTTACACTAGCTTGTAACTTTTATTCACTAAATATTTATGAGTTTAACTAATATACACTGACAGCGTAGATATTTTTTTACACAATCAGGTAACTTAATGGGAAATTATGGTAAGTTGTAAGCATTTTAATTTCTTTTACGTTTAAATTATAGAAAAAAAATAATAGTAAAAGGTAACTTGGACTCTACATTTATTATATGATCATGTTTATCAAATATACAAAAGATTCCATATCTCTTTCGTTTTATTCTAATTCTTCAACATGATTGAAACAATCTGCATCTTACACCATTGAAGAAATCACTAACTCTATCCTAATATGGTATAAATTAACTTTTTTTTTTCCATCCAAATATAGAGATGGAGAAGTTTTGTGGTTCATATACAATTGTTAATTTTAAGGGAAAGAAACTCTTTGGAATTATTACTCTAGATGATCTCTAGATGATTATTAAAATTGCATCCAAACGTCTAGGGTAAGTTTTTATCAAGTTCGCATTATACAAGGTAACAACAATTTTCTTTCCGTTGAAAAAGATTAAATTATAATTCTATCATCTAGTCGAACATGTAAAATAATTTTTTCAGTAGTCAATAAAATTGCATCCAGAAGATGGTTTCAAGATCTCAAGCGGTGGCGGACCTCAAAATAATTTAACGGGCCGGGATTAAAAGATGTTTTCAACATCGGAAAGAGCGAAGTGAAGATTTGAAAGGGAAGAGAAGGGGGATTAAGGAGGGAGTGTTTAAGAATTAAAAATAAGAAAAGAAAGATAAGCTGAAAAATAGATGGTAAGATATTAGTAATGGTAATTGCCTATTAAGTTATCTGACCGTGTAAAAAAATATCTATACCATCGATGTATATTAGTTAAACTCAATATTTATCGGTAACGTATAACAAATGCTAAGCAACCTTCTATAAATTTTTTGTTCATATAAAAATATTCTTCTTTGGAACATTTGTTCATAGAAGTCGTTTTCCAAATTTTATCTTGTTTTTACCTTTTTTTTTTTTTTTTGAAAGATTACTTCTGCCACACGAACAAGTGTAAAGCTTTAATTAGCGTGAGATTCAATTTTCCAGTGGGAATTTTGATGGAACTAGATATTCTCCCTTTCATTAATATAGGTCATGGGAGTCCCTCAACATTCCCTTAGAATTATATAGATTGGCCTCTATAATATTCTGTATTTGCCTACACACGTGAAGAAGGAGGTGGAGAGAGCGTGTGCTGGATAACGCTAATATTCTGTATATTGCCACTATCGGGGTCATGCATGATGGAATATGGCGCTTTTTGGTGGACTTATTTAGTTAAGAAATAAAGTTACGTCTTTACTATATAAATTATAATTTTTGACATGATGGTAGACGTTTGATTCTCGTAGAGTTCAGCAAGCTGATAATAATTAACTGCCAATTAAATAATTAGTTGGATTTTGATTAAAGATAAACACAAGAAAATTAGTTCAGCAACTGCAAATAGGAACTCATATTATACTGATGTACAAACTGAAAAAAGAAAAACACAAGGAGAAGGACTGAAATTTTGTAATATCGATGTACTACTCCTCGATCTCCACCTCCTTCTTAGTAGTACAGTGATCCTGCAGAAAAAAAAAAGTAGGTGGAATTCATCACATTGGGAAAAGAGATAGCATGTTTAAATTAAGACTTAATACATCAGCGTCTTCTTAAATTTTGAGTAAATTTTATTTAGATGTTTGAATTATGATTTATTTCAATTAAACATCTGAACACATGATGAATTGTTCCTAATAGATATTTTTGATTCAAAGTTTGAACAAGATTTTTGTGTGTATTCGCAAGTGTCCATATACGTAGATAGGTTAAGTCGGCTCCTTTAATTATACCCATTATAAGCGTCAATAAGCTGTAAAGTCTTCGCCAATTGAGGTTGTTGTGTATAATTAAAGCACATGAGCTAACATATTTTATGCGGTTAACTTAGTTACCTAAGAGATGCTAGCTTGAAAACATACATAATTTTTTTTACAAAATTTGAACCAAAAATGTCTAATATAATTAATAAAAACACTTTATCATGTATTTAAATACTTAATTGAAACAAAAAAAATACTTAATTGAAACAAATCGTAGTTCAAGTATCTAAATGAAATATACTGATAAATTTAACGTGTGATAAATATATTAAGCCTTAAATTAAAGGAATATTCAATAATATATTATCATCATATAATACGTACCCTGCCACCAATTTCCTCTTGAAGCAGAGTTTGAACCATCCCCATCTTTCTTTACCTGATCAATTAACCACAAAATTACAAATTAAATTTGCAAAATGTACAAAAAAAAAATCTATTCATTACAGAATGAGCACGCTTTTTGTTATTTAATTATATTAAGATACTAGTGAAAAATGAAAGAAGTGTGTATATATATATACTTACATTATTATTATGGGAGCCAGTGGTCTGGTTAGTTGGAGTATAAACATCTTGGCCACCATAGTAAATAGATGAGCTTAAATTACATGGAGCTTCTACTTTTTCATTCTGACTTCTTATAGATCCATTATCTGTAAATTGAACATATCTATATCGTTAGGATTAAACGCTTATCATCATATCAAAAATTATAGCTGATAGCAAGGGTGCAACTTTATTTTGTAATTAAGCCCTCTAAACAAGTGTCATGTTAGATCGTGAGACTCTGGCCCATGCTACGCTAGTTCCTCGTAGGCCTTACCATAGGGCAGGAGGCTGGTGTTACTCAATAGATACAGTTCTTAAACAACTCTGAGAAAGAATATTTACAAATGTAATAAGGAACACATATATTGTTGTTTAAATTATATAAGTGAAGGAAGGAAAATATAAAGTATATTTTCAAAAATTAACCTGAAGTTCCATATTTTGTATTATTGCCATAATGGTTCCCTGGATCTTGGATTTGTGATGAACCTCTATCCCCTGAGTGAATGGGATCCCTTCTAAGTCCCTAAAAGTAGTCACAAGTGAAAATGAATAAATAGCTTTCATTAGATCTTGTCCAGTGCTTAAAAATTATAGAGTTTTAAGTTATATGCACGGATACCGCAAAAATATTGGACAAATTATGACTTTAAATATTTTGTCCAACTAATTTACAAAATATGAACAAAAATGTATAGGTTGTATTTATTTTACACTAAATATATATACATATTTATATATAACATTTATATATAACACATACACTTATATTTTGGTCATGTTGGTAAACTAGTTGGCCAAACTATATAATATCCATAACTGTTCAAAAGATATTTACGTACTCAAATAATTTATTAGGTAATTACAACTAATTATTTTTAATAATCATTAATTGATACTCTGATAAAAATGATAAGTAACCGGCGATCACAGGTTAATCACCTTAAAGGGTTGTTAGATTCTAACGAATTATACACAAAAAGAATGAAAAAACCAGACCAAATGGATATATATACATGTGAAAAATGGGACCTAGAAGCAAGTTTCCATTAAGAATTATTCTTTCATCATCTCCTTTTTCCCTGGATTTTAGTTAATCCCTCTGTTTCAAAAAGAACGACCTACTTTCCTTTTTAGTCCGTTTCAAAAAGAATGATCCTTTCCTTTTTTGGCAACACTTTAATTCCAACTTTTCATATGGCATGTTTATGACCACAAGATTCAAGGGCATTTTGATACATTTGTCATAACTTTAATTTAGGACCACAAGATTCAAAAGTCTTCTTTATTTTCTTAAACTCCGTGCCCAGTTAAACTAGGTCATTCTTTTTTAAACGGAGGGAGTATTATTCTAGTGGATAAACTTAAGCTTTTAGCGAATGACTACCCTCTTTACGTGCTTACTTAATAAGCTAAGAATTTTAAGGGTCATGTTAATTATTAGATACCAATACATAGTGTTAAGCTAAGTTACCTTCTCCAAAAACTAAGTTAACCAATAAATTTGATACAAACACGCAAGAATAAAGATACTCCTTCTGTCTCAATTCATGTGACACATTCTTTTTAACTTTAAAATTTTCAAATATGGAAGAAAGCTGAAAAACCTCATGAAATAACCAAAAGAAAGAAGAGAAAATAAAAAACAGGCAACAATGATCAAATTTGCTCATGTACTATCAGAATTGAGTAACTTATAATTTATTCTCGTGTGTTAAACTTGATGTGAGAGTTGTTTTGTACTATAGTCAAAACTATAATAAAATTTGGACTCTTTTCTTTTTAAAAAAAAAAAAAGAATTTGGACACGTTGAATTCACTAATTTCATACTGAAACTCTATTTAATGGTAGTGACAAATACGAGACGATTTGCAAACACAAAAAACAAGAGATGCATGCAGAAGAGGCAATATATACCGTGGAAGGTGGACCAAAAACGGAAGCAAAGAGAGTGGAGTTTGAGGGCTCTTTAGGACCAAATAGCTCATTGGTGAAAGATGAAGAAGAAGAAGAGGAACCAACAACTTGCTTTGCCTTTTCCATGTAGTACGAATTAAACAAGAAATTAATGGATAAGAGCCTTTGAATTATGAAAAAAAAAAAAAAACTTTTTTTGTTGTCTTTGGCAGAAAAAGAACCTAATTTTGGTGTTATAAGAATGCACGTGAAGTTTCTTGTGTGTGTTGTGATAAGAAACAAAGATTTGTCACTCCTATTTATAGAGCCAAAGGAAAATGAGATACATTCACCCCATGATGCACAGAAACGGGGGCAGATCCAGTGTGTATTACTGTTGAGCGTATATACTCTCCGTTCATCTTTACCTGTTGACTATACTAAATATAATTTTTTTTATAATTGTGATGTTCGAATCAGCTTTCGTGCACCTTAACTAAATCTACGGGATATACCTGCTACCTCCCACCAGCAACAGATATCTGATAACCCCGTCCATCAAGGCTAGGACATATGTCAGATGGGAAGAATCACTATATTAGGCCACTCCCTTGGGTGCTTCACTATACTAAATATAGTTGTCGAACTTTACTTGTTCAGTTTGAAAACCAAAAGATAATTTATCATATTGTGTCTATTGTACTAATATTATTAAATATTAGTATTCATTTTCCAACATTTAGATGGTTTATAATTAATAAGAATGATATAGTAAAATTACATTTTTATTAATTATTTTTAAGGGGTGTATCAAATCAAACTTAGACAACTAAAGATGGATGGCAGGAGTATAAATTTAATTATTTATATATTAACTTGAAATTGTTATAGAAACTCATAAACTTTGAATAACAAACAACATATCTAGTGTAATTCGACAAGTAGGGTTTGGGGAGGATAGGATATTGTATGCAGATCTATTCCCAACCTTGTAAAATAGAGAGGTTGTTTCTGATAGACCCTCGGCTCAAGAAAAATTGTGCTTCAGAACATGCTTGCAAAAAATGCACGACTGAAACACTATGATGAAATACTGAAGAAAGAAAAGTATTAACACCAGAAATAGTATTGATAACCAAAGTAAAAGGAACGGCATCTGCCGTGGTTAGGCCCCTTCTTCACTTACCTAAAATTATGACATATCCTGTCTAACCACTTCTTCCTATTTTTTCTTCAATCTATTTCTATCTCTTCAGATCTATTATCACCTAAAATATTCGTAAAATTGAGAAACTCATAAACTTCAAAAACTTGAATTTGCATGAGTGCCCATGCATGTCATTATACTGTCAAGTTTGCAAGGGTCAACGATGAAGATGGTTTATGCGAATTAGGGCCCATTTTATCACTTCAATAATGCTCACACATAGAGAACAAATGCTGACAAGTGGGCATGCTGCCTGTCCCCAACACTTGTAACAAAGGTCACATTTGTGTATAGAGTATAAAGAAACCAACTTATATAAATTGCTAGTGTTCTAAAGTTGAATATAATTTAATTTAAGTTTTTAATTTTATTCACAATAATAATTTTATGTAGTCATATATATGTTTTGGATAATTTAAGATTACAAATTTCTTAAAGAATTTTTTAAAAATTTCGTGTCCAACTTAAAGGAGGAGATAGTAGGATCGAGGGGTTCATCCGAACCCCCTTCGACGAAAAATTACATTGTTTATATATAATTAAAATTATTCTTATATATATAGAGTAGATGTTGAACCCTCTTCGACTTCTTCATGTATTTACTTTTTTATATTTTAAATTCCTTAATGAAAATTCTAACTCCGCCACTTGTCCCACTAATGTTATATTTCATATCAATTGAAACAGAGATGAAGTATGTAACAATCTCCTAGCAACCGCATGTGGAATGGTCCAACTACAATATTAGTTATTAGCTTATAATTTAAAATGCAAATATCACCTATGAAATGGTCACATTTGCTTTTTCAAATGTCAATCAGGCCAAGTAGGGGAATGTATAAATTGGATGTATAAAGTTATGTTTGGAAATTAAAAAAATATATACTGTATAAAGATTCAGAAATACAAGAAATATTCCCAGTATTTATGGAAATTATCAAGTCAAATAAGAAAAAGGGTTACTTGGGAAGTAAGACCCAGTGAGCCACCCAAAAGGAGATATACTAATAGATAGATAGATAGATGGATAAGGTAGTCCATTTCTGTCTTCCAAGTAGGGTTAATTACTCACATTATAAATATTTATATAATAAAATTATTGAAAAGACACTTGTGGGTCGTAAGGCTTGTTTGTTTTCATTAAAATTAAGATGTCTGAATCTAAATGCACATATGCATAATTAAGATATAGTCTCTAGATCTGAACATTGGATAATTAAGACTATTTGTTGAATATACATAATTCTTAAATTTGAAAACATAATAAATATTCAATTCAAATAAAATAATTATATATTAAAATATAAATTTAATAAAATAAAATCATTATTTGATCTAAAAAAATAAAACATATATGTTCACTAGTGATGATGGTGATGGTTTGTAGTGGTGGTGGTGATAATAATCTAATATTAGTGGTTAGTGATGACGATGATGATGATTGTATGTAGGTGGTTGGTGTTGTAGTAACTTACGTGATGGTGACAATAGTAATAGTGATGGTAATTGTAATGGTGAAGTTAATTTGTTGATGTTAGTAGTTGACAGTATTGATGGTGGTGGCTGAAGAATATATGATGGTTGGTGATTTGTTGATAGAAGTTGGTGGCAATATTAGTTATGATGGTAGAGGTGATTGGTAGTAGAAATTGATTACAGTGGCGGTAGTGACTGATAATGGCGGTGGAGTGATGACAATAGTGGTGGTAGAGAATAATGTAACGACCTATTCCGTCATTACTGAAAATATATCTATGGCAAAATCATAATATATAAGCTCTGTCATCGTAAGTTATAGGACTAATTCTTTAGTATGGCAATGAATTGGACATGTACTAAGGTCATATAATACTCCTAGCACAAAGTTAAGTTGAAAGTGTTCTTATCGATTAAGTTTTGAGCTAAGTTCAAACTAGGGTCAACTTCAAATGAACATATCTCCTAGAATATAAAGATTTATGGGGCCAAATACCCACCAAATGAAATATCTTTGAGTCTTTCTTTCCAACGCATCCGACTGTTCGTTAATCCACCTTCAGAGTAAGAAGTTATGACTGTTTTATTGAACACTGCTCGGGTTGAGAAGTTAACCACCGCAGCGGTACCGCTGCAGCGGTGATCTAACCGCTGCAGCGTTAACTGGATAGTATTTAAGGCTGGTTTGACGGGTTTCAACCCCAAAACTCAAATATTTTGTTCCTAAGCCCTAGAGGGGCTGTTTTCTCATGGTTGGGATAGAAATCCTTCGTTGAGGTAAGATGTTTACTCTTTTTTAACATTGATTAATCCGTTCATCTTCTAAAATCATTAGAATGGGGAATTATGGTGAAATTTTTGTGGTTTAGAACCCTAGGTTCATGAAATCATGGAAAAAACCTATGTGTATATTTATTTTCATCTAGAATTGATTTTAGATTGTAAATTAATTCTTCCTAGTGTGAAATTATAGTTCAAAAATATGAAATTTGATGGTTGGGGATCTTGAGTTTAATAAAGGTGGGGTCTTTAGCTTCAAAACTCCATTAATGGAGATGAGTTGAGCATGATAGATCTAGTTAGTGGTTAATTGACCCTTGGATATTGTTATACACCATAAATGAGGGTAAAATAGTGGGTTTGAATTCCCAAAGTATTTATTTGAAGAGTAATTGATTAATTACTCTTATACTTGTTGTTTATTAGATGATTTAGCCTTCGAAAATGGGAAGAAGAAGGAAGATCATCCGTGATGTAGCTTACTTATTGCAGCAGTTTGGCATCCAGGTAGGTTATGGTTTAATGTGTAGTAGACTTGATTTAGATGCATGTAATAACTATAGTTGACGAGGAATTTCATGTCTACGCCTACGGACACAAAGTTGGGATGAATAAAATATGAAAATAGTGTAATAATGATTTAATTATTTGTTATTGTGTTTGGTATGAATCCCTTGATGGGTGTTTGTAATTGCTCGAATTACTTGATGATTTTATTGAGTTTAATATGTGAATGTGAACGATAATAGAAGGGTTAAGTGATTTTCTAATCTATAGAGCTAGTCTTTAATACCATAAAAAGGGTGAAACCGATATTATTTATATTTGGAGTATGAGATGTTCTTGCTAGAAGATAGTTAGGACGATTGATTGCGATAAGAGGATGTGATAACTTAATAAGCTAAATTCAAGTTTGACTAAGTGCTAGAAAGGAAGAGGTGTAAAGGTGGATGACTCTAGCTAGAATTGTAAGTTGAATAGAGCTGAGTGGTTGAGTAACTGGCTAAAAGGGATAGTGTCTTGAACTTAGTGATGACTTGAGTGTAAGGGTTACTAGTTAGTAACTGAATTTATCTATTTTAATAGGAATAAAAGAGAGTTAAATTGGTGAATGAATAGGATGAAGATTTAAAGTGTAGATATTAACCTTGGTGGAATGTGAATTCCTAAAGGGATACTCGATTGATTGATCTTCAGATCCGTTGTGATTGATGATTGGATTTGATAATGTTCGATTGAATAAGTGGTGAATTGGACTTTGGGCATACTTGTGATTTCATGTGTTAGTGGATATTCATTGTTATCTGGAATGGTGAACGTTGACTATTGACTGTATTTACTTGGTTGTCAATTATTATAAGATCTATTTTGATCACTGTTGCTTGCATCTGATTTCAATTGGGTGTTTGTGATTTGCCTTCAGGCATTGCTTATAATTATTAATTGCATCCTGCATTTGCATATTCATACATATTGGTGATGATGAGTTGATGATAATGATGATGATACTGAGATCATGATATTCATGATGTTGATGATGTTATTGATGATGATGATGATGATGTTGATATTGAAATCATGATGTTCATGATGTTAAGAATGATGTTAATGATATTGAGAAGAGAAAGAGATGATGCGCACATCTTGCATTCATACTTTCATTCATATGCATTGAATATACATTTATATTTATATATGGTTCATGGCTTCTTGAGTGGACCTAGTTATGT
The DNA here is from genome assembly GCA_031232105.1 of Capsicum rhomboideum. NCBI lineage: Eukaryota > Viridiplantae > Streptophyta > Magnoliopsida > Solanales > Solanaceae > Capsicum > Capsicum rhomboideum. The sequence continues at coordinate 166,092,439 of CP124714.1, forward strand.
TGATGATATGTCATGGTTCCTTGTGTGGAACGGTTATTGACGAGATTCTGTGGTTCCTTGAGTGGACCGATTATGTTGATGGATGTGATTTGACATTATAGCAAAATGTAAATATAAGGTACGTCCTGAATTATGTGTAAATATTATTCTTCTGTGTATATAGTTATATACGTGATGTATAGTATAGTGTCCCTCCTTAAAAAGTTGTTGACGCTATTAATTACCTTGGTTAACGCAATCCATATGATTAATGCTAGTATAATAGAGAGTGAGGATTGTCCAATAAGAGGATTAATATAAAAGAGAGAGAAGTATATAGAGTTGTGTAAGAAGTGAGGGTTAGATTAATTCATAGACGGTAGTTAGTTATTCATGCCCTAAAGGTAAATTATTTTGATTTAACAAAAAAAAAAGGCTATAACATTGGAAGTCGAAGTAAGTTAAGTATGCTCAATTATTAAACCGATAAGCTTGTCATGATCTTTCTTGTTTTCTATATGTTGTTATATGTTTCTAACCCTGGTCAGCGGATGATACCTACCAGTACTTGTGTTTTATAGTGATACTATACTTACTATATCTCCTCCCAGGGATATAGCCATGTTGCAAGTCAGTTGGAGTTTCTATAGCAGTGATGGTGACCATTCTCCAACAGCTCCTACCCTCTCGATCTTGCATGGATGTTGTGTCACGGATGTCCCTACTCATTATCTGGTACTCTTGTACTAGTTTAGGCTAGGTTCTGCGGAGTCACTTTAGTTATCTTCCACATTGTTTCGCTTATTAAATGTACTTGAATTATGAGATGTTATTTATATGGCTGGGTTATTTGATTAATTTAAAGATTGTTTTAACTTCCGCATTAATTGAATGGTTGGGTGTTAAGGGTTCTCCTATCTAGGATAGAGTTGGGTAGGTGTACGGCATGATCCATGGCTTGGGTCGTGACAATAATTACAGTGCTTGGGATGGTAGGTGTTATGGCCACTACAATAGTGGTTGGCGACAGTGATGATTATGATGACATAAGTGGTTGGTGGTGGCGGCTGGTGGTTGACAATAATGGTGTTGATTGTGATGACATTATTAATCCCTACAGGACGGAGAGAGATTGAGTATTAGTTATACAGGTTCGGACGAACCCAATAACTTTTATTTAAATCATGTATTTGTATTAAGAAATGTTTAAATATATAATTGTGAAATCAGTAATTATAGTAATTATGACGACTATGAATTTTGAGGACAAATTTATAATCCATAAACTCTAAATTCTTGCATTTTTTATTATCTCAAAGCTAATCTTTCATAACTTGTCTCCAAACCAAACAACCCCTAATACTAATAAAAAATCTATTTATACTGTGAGTGCACATATACCTTAAATCCCATTCGCATATGTTGGAGTGTCCCTCACCATTCACCAAAACAAACAGTTGACTCAACTTTCTCCATTGCCTTTGCCGTTTGATTCCATTCTTCTCTTTTGGCCCCAAAGGATATATATTTGAATAAAAATTACATTGTTTATATATGGTCAAAATTATTTTATATACATACATATATATTAGATAGATGTTGAATCTCCTTCGACTTCTTCGTATTCATAATTTAAACACCCTCAGTTAAAATTCCGACCGCGTAACATACCAATGGTAAGAAGCAGATAATATATTATGTGGGCACAATCTTGCTAAGCATAGAATATTTTGATTTGGATAAGGACATAACCATGTGAACAAAATGTCAAAAGTACTTCTTCTTTCGACCTCATTTTTTCTTTTGAGGAATTATTCCTTTAGTCTGAAGAAGACTATATATCACCTAAGTACTTAGTTACTGTTGCACTGGGAGAATCTATATATATGTACAAAATTTATGTGAATTTGGGTATAAATTCTTCAAACTTTAAAATTAATGAGGACATGGTTATATTTGAGAATCTAAATATTTAAAAACTACATGAAAAATGCTATAAGTCGGGGGCTTTTCTTTCAAAAGGCAATTTAAAAAAAAGGACATGTGTTAAAGAATGAATTGATAAAAGTGTCCAGTGAAGTTTATAATTGAGATAAAACAGAATCAAACGAGCTCATTTAGCCCAACATATTTGACCCCCACACATCTTGCTAGAAATTTCATTTCTATATAATAGTTTCATTATTTGCATGAATATTTTGGTTAGATGATTGTAGTGAGAGACGAATTAGTAAGGCAATTTGACGTGAATATTTTATATTGATGTTCATTTTATTATGAAAAAGAAGAAATAACTCAACTCATAGGCTTAAACTGAAAATTTCAAAATAATCAAATCGATTAATCGAGACAAAACTTAAAAATTCGATCCATCCAATATTAATGATTAGATTTGGATTGTAATTTATTGAATTTAAAAATAAAATATTAAATCAAAATTTTCATATGCAATTCGAACGGTCTAAATTTGTACCTGGGCACTAACTAGAAGTAAACCAATTTATGTACATGTATCTATGTTACTAGAGTATATGATAGGGTTAGTGGGGCTAACAATAACTACTGATTACTAAATTAGTTAAAGCATTAAGATCATGACTATAAAATCTAAAAAAGTTTATCGGATTATGTTCTTTGATTCTTATGATTAGCTAGCCATTTTAAATATACTCTAGGACAATTAAATAAAGAAGGGAAAGCAAAAGCTATTAATTAGTAGTAATATTTTATAGGAATATTCATTTGTGGAAGTTGCAATAACATTTCAATTCCTCCCCGTTATTATGGCTGTATGTACATGATAAGATAACAAAAGACCACAAAAGGTTATGGTGGGTGGTACTCTTCATATTTAATCAGAGGCCTTGGATTTGAGTCTTGAGTATGAAGTCGTCTTTGATAGGAAGAACTTCATCTTTCAAAGTAAAATTTTCCAACGCGAATTTAGAATAGTCAAATCCCAAAATAAATATCGAACATCAAGTGGAAAAAAAAATTAACAAAAAGAAAATGTAATGATTATCTCAAGGACAATAATGTTAATAGGTCCATTTACTATAATTTCAATTTTAGATGTTGACACACTTGATCATTAAATATCATTCTAACATGATTCTCATCCGTTCACTAAAAAATTGTGGCCAAAGGAAAGATATTCAGAAAGAAACTATAAAGAAAGAGTTCAATTTATAAATATATTGATATGGTAAATAATTTTTATAATTTTTATATTATCAAATTATTCCAAAGATATTTATTAATTTTTCATCCTCGTAATATATTTTTTTTTCTTTTTCACTTTTTTCGGGGGTCAATGAAATTAGTGAAAACTATGATAATTCAAATTTCAACACATGTAAAAAAAATTAGGTAATTTCTGTTAAAATTAAGCTAAAAGAGAACAATATAAGTAAGAAAGTAGATAAGAAATGAGAGCTCAAGAGAAGAGAGTTTTCTATTCTTCCAATTGTTCAAGTATATACAATATGAACCATTATGCCTCTATTTTACATAGAGGCATACAAAAGGTTGTCATAAACATGACATTAACCATGAAGATAATGGAGGAGGTTATGGAGGTGTAAGGTTACAACAATAATGGTCATGAATGATGGAGGTTATCTTCATAATAGATGAAAGTAATGGAGTGGGAGTAAATTCTTTGAGTAGTGGACATTCATACTATAATATTTTATAACACTCCCCCTTGGATGTTCATAGATAATATGCCTCGTTAAAACCTTACTAAGAAAAATCCTGCGGGAAAAAAAAAATTCTAATGAAGGAAAAAGAGTACACATATCTTTAATACGCATTATTTGTTGCCTCATTAAAAACCTTGTCAGGAAAACCCTGTGGGAAAAAACCTTGATCAAGGAAAAAAGAGTACAACGCGTATTATACTCCCCCTGATCCGAACATCACATAATTCTTGTAATGATGTCTTCTAATCTTGTTTGACAGCTTTTCAAATGTCGATATTGGCAGTGTCTTTGTGATCAAATCACATTCTTGAACTCATCCTGCTATATAATTTTCTTGTTTCTTAGATATGTTGTGTCTTTGAGCTCATCCAAAAATACATTCTTGACAATCACGTTATTCGTGATCTTATCGTCGCAAGCCACTTGCACATTGAACTTGTTCGTAGCAACAATCAAGTTGTGAATACTTTCATTTGCATGATATTAAAATTGACTGTAGATCAAATAATCTTCCTGCATGGGCATAACCAACAATCCTTTGACAATATTTGTTAGAAATCATAAATCCTATAAATAATATTTGATTTCACTCACATTCACATAAAAGTGAAATTATGTCTTTCCTGCACATTAATAAAAAAATTTATCTCATGTATAGAAAATAACAGGGTGCATAAGTGCACCAATTGTATTAATACATGGTACTTTCTAACCATCTTCATGAGATCAAAATTGATCTTTCTTTATGTTAAGTGACCTCGCAACCATTGAGGTATTCAATGGATCGAATCGCTTTAAAACCTTTTAAATCCTTAAAGGATTTTCACATAGCATTTACCGTCTAACCATACATGACAATCATTGACTATACGCATTCAAATTTTTCTTACATTGCCAGACATCATAAAGAAACCTTATAGCATCCACCATAGGAGAACACATCTCCAAACAATAATGTCAGGACTTTTGCGAATAACCTTTGTGTTTCAAGGCATAAGTCGTACTTTATATCTTGCAATTTTGCTTTTCGCACAATAACCCATTTGTACCCCACTGACATTATACCTTAGTCTATAGACTAAGTACATACCATCACTTTTCAAGTGAAATAAAATATACTTGAATTGTGTATTTTATCTGTCAATACTATTTGATAGATATTCAAAATCCTCGTTACCATTTATAATGGTGAGCGCTACATTATACCAAAAATACCGTCGACGGTTATTTGACATCGGTTTCAATGCGACTTAACTTATAGAGATCTCTTCATTTTTCATCATTTTCAGGTACCTGAACCTTTGCCAAGGTCTTATGAAGAGTTATGTCGTAGTACTTTTTAAAGCACTTGCCTCATTATCAATTATCATGACCATCTTTATCATTTGCTCCTCTCCTTCTTCAATGAGTTTTTTATTTGAAACCGATAAGTATATCACGCTTTAGGCGTGCCATAGACTCTGTCCTTCAAGGACTTCTTATTGGAGCATTCACAGCTGAATTATAACATAAGTTCAGTAAATACATCTGGCAATTGTTTGCAATATTTTGCAAATGAATTATCTCTTGAACTTCAAATTCATATTTTTTTTACGAGGATCTAGATAATTCATTCCACCCATTTCAGTTGTTAATCATATCTCCCCCTAATGTTAGGAAATCTAACATTTACCCCAACCTCATTTTGGGGACTTATCCTTATGCGTGGTGGAGCAATTAAATCATTTAACGCACATTCAAATATTTTAGATGGTAATAATTTGGTTCTTGACCTTAAACCAACCATATAGGGGAGCCTTGTTGGCTTGATGCGTACAAATGTTGCTATATTTTTAAATAAATACGTCTCATATCAAATTTTATTTTTTTGTGAGATTTGTTCTCATAACCAATGGTTCAACTATAATTGGAGGCACACAATTTCTGCTAAACCAACCAACATTATCAACTTTTATCGTTTGGAACCATGCTCCTAATTTAACAATTTGAGCAAACAACCTTGCAAAAATCAAATAGCAAGTTGATAGCAAAGCTCATGTGACCAACTATAGATGCATCTTATTTCATAGCAAACAGTCCACATGGCAGGTGAACGGGCCCATATTCACCTTGTTATATGTTCCAAAAATTTAGGGATACAACCCCAACCTTAGTCGATATAATTTTATTTTTTTTAATCGTGAGAACAAGCAACATAAGATAATTCTTGAAGAATCGTTTATTTCTTCAATGTATAACCACATGAATTCTCAATTATTTTTGCATCACATTTGAACCGGGATGGTCTACCAGTCATGCCAACTTAAATATTTCATGTAAATTTTTAGTTTACTATCGCATGTGATTTCATCACCATGTCCATATTTGAATCAACAAACAGGAGGAAAACGGTTAGCCTTTCACATAAATATTTATCATCCGTTTCGATTGTAGTAATATGAAGATATAAAATCTTTCCATAATTTATAGTCTCAAAATAATAATATTTTTTTTTCTTGTCAATTTTCTTGAAACTTAAAAAGTTTCTCTTGGAGACTTACTACAATCTCAATATCATGAACAATTTCATTCCTCCATGTAGTAACATATTAGCTTTTTCGAAGCTATCAAATACTTGTGTAGTACCTCATATTCCAAAAACACCACACATGTGGTGAACATCTTCTTTAAGGAGAAAATTATATGTATCCAATCAATGACAAATTTGTGAGGCCACACAATAATATCATTTTGGTCATGGACAAAACGTTTATAGGCAAGAACCATTTCTTGTTTTTACCCTGTGGTAGATCATCATAAGACATGGTATAATACCAATGACCTTTTTATACCAAAAAATTTTTCTTTGTTTCTCTCAAACCTCCCGTAGAGGTGAGCTTTGGTGTTTATCAACCATACATAAGCATGTCTTTATCCTTAATTTTTATTACATATTGACATGTTTACTTCCAAGAATAGGTGAGCATTTTGCAATGCTTATATCAAGTCATATTCTCTTCAAGGAATAGACTAATAATTGTACATACAACGTAAATTTTATCATAGTCTCAATGTCATGTCTTGATATTTATCATATCACATGACCCACCTCAACATCACTTTGAAAGATTAAATGTACCACCACTTTATATTCTTTTGATGGAGGATTTATAACATTTATCAAATTAGGTCGCATGACAATGGCGTGCCCAATATATACCTTTTATACCAAATTGATTGTAATCATTACCTTCACTTTTGAAGGACCATTTTAGCAATCCATAATGTTCTTCATTTTTACCATAATGATGACTATTATAATGTTGTTCCTTCACGCCCACATATAGAATCACTTGTCTTTCTTCAGACTTATTATTTACTGCTACCATATTAATATAAAAAAAAATGGAGCAAATCAATGTGGCGTATTTCTTGACTTTTCATCGAAAGTCCATTACTTTGTCTCGGTCATCAATTGTCACCAATATAGTGCGTTGGGACTTGAACCCAACGTCTTATCCATAAAAAGTTGTGTTAGGCCATTATTTGTTGGGACCTAACCCAACATCTTATTATCATGGTGCATCAGGACTCTAACCCGATGTCTTATCCTTTTGGTGCGATGAAACTTAAATCCACCGTCTTACCCTTAACCAATGACATAATATGTCAAAGTACAATAGAACTCATCCTTGAGTCTTTAAAAAAAAAATTACCACTTAGTATTGTCATATATTTCTTTATAAACTCAATTCGAGTTAATTAGAAACTAATCTCATCTGCAAGGTACTAAATTTAGTCATTTACAGAGGCAATAGATAAGGAAACAAGAGCAAAGGCTCAAACTTTACCGACAAATTCAATGTGAAAAACTTACTAATGCATGTGTACAAACACAACACCAGTAGATTAAGAAAAAATAGTACAAGTTTATAATGCTACAATTCTAATTATATACTAATAATACAAATAATGATCTTATAAGATAATTAACAAACATGCATTGTCACTTATTAATCCCTTTTGTACTCTATAAATTATAATGAAAACAAATGTCAGTAACTTGATTTCTTCATTTAATCATCAAATTGAGATGCCTATTCTTTTAAAGAAAACCAATATGCAGTACTAATTAGGTTATGCCTTGGATTTAACAAATTAGACTAATTATCACCATTGACATATCTGAACAACGAATAAAAAAAATTACCATGTCAAAATCTGAACAAAGACGAAATGATCAAGCAAATGAATCTAGTAACTGTAAATATGATATATCAGCAATGTCACATATATCCATCTTTCTTCTAATATGATACTAATATGCACCTTTCATTCTAATTTCAGTGAGTAACATCAGAGAATGTGGAATGTATTAGATGACTGAGAGACGAGTTCCAGAAACAAACCTCATATACCTTTCCATAAATGGGATTCCTGGACAAGGATTATACCTTTTGGAAAAAGATTTAAGCAATCTCAATTGGTTAGAGATTCGTGCTGATAACGTGTTAAAATTAAGCTAAAAGAGAACAATATAAGTAAGAAAGTAGATAAGAAATGAGAGCTCAAGAGAAGAGAGTTTTCTATTCTTCCAATTGTTCAAGTGTATACAATATGAGCCATTATGCCTCTATTTTACATAGAGGCATACAAAAGGTTGTCATAAACATGACATTAACCATGAAGATAATGGAGGAGGTTATGGAGGTGTAAGGTTACAACAATAATGGTCATGAATGATGGAGGTTATCTTCATAATAGATGAAAGTAATGGAGTGGGAGTAAATTCTTTGAGTAGTGGACATCCATACTATAATATTTTATAACAATTTCTTATTATTTGCTTATTTTTTGTCTGTTGATAAGAGATAGCAGCCTAGTCGGTATTTGATGAAATAGTTTAGGTACGATCAAACTGATCCGAACAGTATTAATATTTTAAAAAAAAATGATATAACTCCATACATTTATAATTTGGGCACAGCCATTCAAATTCCTGTTTGTTCGGTTATCTTCTGTGACTTCAAAATTTTCAAGACAAATTTGAAAAAACTTTTTAATCATGTTTACTTAACCAAAGCCAAGTGCCTTTCCCATTTCTCAGATTTTAATTTGACCGTTAATGGTGAGTTTTCTTCTTAATTAACATTATCTATATATAATGATGAAGATTTTGATTTTGATTTAATTTGTATTTTTATTTTTTGGAATTTGTATAGGTCAATATTGATGCAAGTATAGAGAGAAGTGGAAATGGCATATAAGGTGGATCATGAATATGATTATTTATTCAAGATTGTTTTGATTGGAGATTCAGGTGTTGGAAAATCTAACATACTTTCTAGGTTTACTCGAAATGAATTTTGTTTGGAATCTAAATCCACCATTGGTGTTGAATTTGCAACAAGGACCCTTCAGGTAATTATTTCCATTTTATTTCTATTTTTCATTTGGTATTCGATATTCGTTAATTTGGGATTTGACTAATTCGAATTTCCGTCAAAAACTCCCGTTTCGGAGGTAAAACGCTTCTTACGTCTCAACTTATGGAAGTAACTAAATTTTGGCAGCTTGAGACGAGACAACGATGATAGTTACATTCCCTTTCGTCTCAATTTATATTGTGGTGTTTTGAATTAGGTATGTAGTTTGAGAGAAAACTAATTTTGTAAAGTTTATAATATAAACAAGTCAGATATTTTGGGACTATAAATCATTTCATTAATGATAAAATGACAAGTTTAAATGTAGTTATTTTAATAAAAAATTATGACATTTTTTTAGATGGAATAAAAAAAAGTATTGACACATAAGTTGAAATTGAAAAGAAAAACAATTTGTCATATCAAATGTTGTGACACATTAGCAAATGTTGTTACATATCTTTTCCATTTGCCTTGCAATTGCGTACCTTCGTGATTCAATATTTTAAGTTTATGAATTTTTGATCAATGCCAACATGTTGTAACGGAGTAACTTACCATTTGTTCTAAGATCCCAATACACTAATTATAAAAGGTTATTTGTAATTGTCGTTTAAGCCGCCTAATTGTGCAAATCATTTTTTCGGAATCAGTGCACAGAACTTAAACTCTTTTATAAATAATTCGTCTCAGTGGTGTGAAGTCATCCTTGGCCAAGAAGTGTCAATTGAGAAGTTACACTTTCTTGATATACTATATCTTCATCAATTTCTTCGCTTCTTTGTGTTTGCATCTTATATTTGACTTCCTATAGTAAAAATTCTGACTCCGGCACTAATCTGTACGCCTATACTAATTATAAAAGGTTGTTTGTAACTGTTGTTTAAGCCGCATAATAAATCATATTTTCAGAGTCAGTGCATAGAACTTAAACTCTTTATAAATAATCCGTCTCAATGGCAAAGCCACCCACTTGAAAAGTTACACTTTGTAGATATACTATATCTTGATCAATTTCTTGACTTTTTTGTGTTTGCGTCTTTATATTTTGACTTTCCGTAGTGAAAATCCCGACTCCGATACTGATCTGTACGTCTGTATATGCTTTGGTTGTGTGGTGTAGGTAGAAGGCAAAACAGTGAAGGCACAAATATGGGACACTGCTGGTCAAGAAAGGTATAGAGCAATAACAAGTGCTTACTACAGAGGTGCTGTTGGTGCACTTTTAGTCTATGACATAACAAAAAGGCAAACATTCGAGAACGTTACCCGTTGGCTCCGCGAGCTCCGGGACCATGCGGACTCGAATATTGTCATAATGTTGGCTGGAAACAAGTCGGACTTGAACCACCTCAGATCAGTCCCCGATCAGGATGCTCGGGGACTGGCTGAGAAAGAAGGGCTCTCGTTCCTCGAGACATCTGCTCTCGAGGCCTACAACGTTGAGAAGGCGTTCCAGACGGTTTTATTGGACATTCATCAAATCACAAGCAGGAAAGCTTTGGCTGCTCAGGAAGCAGCAGCTATACCTGGCCAAGGCACTTCTATTGATGTTGGAGAGTATTCTGGTAACAATAACAAGAGACCATGTTGTTCTAATTAATTAAAAGGGGATTATTGATTGTTGTAAAATTTTATGCCAGTATATCATTTTTTTGGTTGTAGGAGTTTACTGGAAAATGACCCTATATAGATATTGTAGATTACTAATAAAATGTTGTAATCTATTAGTACAAGTGATGATGAGGGTTGAACATGTTGTACTTTTTCTTGTCTTTTTTATTACTTTGTTGAAAGAAATATGATTTTGCATAGTGTGGAACTTACTTACATGTAGTTTTTCATTGGATCTTTATTACTCAATCCAGCATTCAGATGACCCCGTTTGAAGCTTGTATAGATATGTGAAGGTCATCCCTTGACGCCTATTAGACTAAGTGGCTATCATATTGACGCCTATAGAACTAAGTGGCGAGTCACAAAAGAGCATACATCAAGGGTGCAAAATGCAAAGAACTCGAATGCACATACATCATTAGGCCAGTTCTTAGTTCACTTCCTCTCTTTGTTTCACCATAATACTACTTATCTTTCTAAATATACTGAATTAGGGCCTTTACTTATGATTAGACAATTTTCTTGTATTTGAAAGTGTTGAAGATATGTCTCAGAAATAAAGTAGCCAACTATTAGGATTTTAAAATTATTTTTATGTGGCTTGAACTTAGGAATTAGTTTCTTGTTTTTGTTATTTGAATTTGAATTTTCTGGATAAGTGTAGTAGCTTATTTTTCTATTTTCCAGTTAGAAATTGTAGCTATAAATATATGTTTTTGATTTATTAATAATATAATTTCCTTTGACAACACAATTGCAGTATTTTTTATTCTCTAAGTCTTTCTCTGTTATTTCCTTAATTTCAAAGCTAAAAACCAACAATTGGTATCTAGAGCCATTTTCTTGAGGGATCTGTGAGTGAGATGAATTCTGAAAATAACTTTTCCCAAATAGCTCCTCCTGTCTTTGATGGTGAAAATTACCAACTTTGGACCGTTAGAATGGAGACTTATCTTGAGGCTTTAGATCTTTGGGAGGCCGTGGACGAGGATTATGATGTTCTTCCGCTGCCCAATAATCCCACGGTGGCCCAGATCAAAAGTCAAAAGGAAAAGAAAATCAGAAACTCAAAGGCAAAAGCAACTTTGTTTGCTAGTGTGTCTTCAACAATTTTCACGAGAGTTGTGGCTCTCAAATCAGCAAAAGAAATTTGGGATTATCTTAAGAAAGAATATACAGGAGATGAAAGAATACGAGGCATGAAGGTGTTGAATCTAATAAGGGAATTCGAATTGCAAAAGATGAAGGAATCTGAGACCGTCAAAGAGTACTCAGACCGACTTCTTGGCATTGTTAACAAGGTAAGATTGCTTGGCACAAAATTTAAAGATTCAAGAATTGTTGAAAAAATTCTTGTTACAGTGCCTGAAAAATATGAAGTATGCATAACTACCTTGGAAAACACAAGATCTGTCCAAGATTACCTTGGCAGAGTTGTTAAACACATTGCAAGCACAAGAGCAAAGGAGGCTTATGAGGCAGGATGGTATGGTTGAAGGAGCCTTTGCAGCCAGCCACAAGACTCAAAGCAAGGGTAATAATTCAAGGAAAAATTACCCACCTTGCGAGCACTGTGGAAAAATGGGTCATCCACCATACAGATGTTGGAAAAGGCCAGATGCAAAGTGCAGCAAGTGCAATCAGCTTGGTCATGAAGCAGTAATTTGCAAAGACAAATCTGAGAACCATGAAGCAGATGCACCTGTGGTCAATGAAGAAGAAGATCACTTATTTGTGGCAACATATTTTTCAACCAAGAAATCTGACTTTTGGATGATTGACAGTGGTTGTACAAACCACATGACATATGACAGAAATCTTTTTAAAGAGCTTATGTTTATGGAAAATAAGAAAGTCAGAATTGGGAATGGTGACTATATTCCTGCAAAAGGAAAAGGAACTGTTGCAATCAAAGCAAGTTCAGGTACAAAAATAATTTCTAATGTCCTTTACGTGCCTGATATTGATAAAAGTTTGTTAAGTGTTGGTCAGTTAATGGAAGAAGAATTTAAATTATTATTTGGAGACAAATATTGTCGAATTTTTGATTCCACTAATCAGGAAATTTTACAAGTTGAAATGAGAGGTAAAAACTTCTTATTTAATCCAACAGAAGATGCACACAAGTCTTGCAAGACCAAAGATGAAATAGCAGATTTATTGACGAGGTCAAATTCAACCGAGACTACAATCAACAATTTCTGATCCAAGGAGGAGTGTTGAAGATATGTCTCAGAAATAAAGTAGCCAACTATTAGGATTTTAAAATTATTTTTATGTGGCTTGAACTTAGGAATTAGTTTCTTGTTTTTGTTATTTGAATTTGAATTTTCTGGATAAGTGTAGTAGCTTATTTTTCTATTTTCTAGTTAGAAATTGTAGCTATAAATATATGTTTTTGATTTATTAATAATATAATTTCCTTTGACAACACAATTGCAGTATTTTTTATTCTCTAAGTCTTTCTCTGTTATTTCCTTAATTTCAAAGCTAAAAACCAACAGAAAGATACTAATGTATGTGAGTTTCAATGTGTTGCCTTCTCTTCGAGATTGAGTTGGTGTTCAGTGTACTGCTTTTGTAGCCTCTGCTTTGGAAGCCTACATAGAATACTATATCGAAAAGAATGCATTGAATGGATGCCGGAGAATTTGAGGACACTTTCAAAGGAGAAAAAGGATCATTCAAATATCTGATCTTTATTGCCTTTAAAATGATAAAGAGTCTCCAATACAAGATAGAATTTCTATATTTCATTTTAATTGCAAAATATGTAGACTTATTTGTAGGATTCAAGTTGTATTCCATCAGTATCCCCGGTAGGACCCCGGAAAAAATAGGGGTAGCTAAACCAGCTCTGATCAACTCATTTCCTCATCAATAAGCTCTAACTTGGCACACAGGAGAGGAAATCATCTTCGAGCATACGAGGTCAAAGATGTCACAACGAACATATCATAAAGGAAAACTTCCTGTCAAGCGAATGTGATCCAATGTACTACGTAAACCATACTTATTCACGGCTGTATAAGCAGCTCTAAATCCTCCACCATATGCTGGAGAAGCATCATGGGCAATCTGGTGCATGAAAAACTCACCCAGCTTACTCTCTGCTTGAGAGTTTCCGCCTTTCTTCGACGATGACCATGTAGATGAGGACGAGGCAGTTGATGTGGATGGCATATTTCTAGATCCAGACATTACCTCTGCTTCAAGCCACATGTGGGAAAGCACTTGGCAGATTCCTTCCTCTACCTCAGGGCTAAGATTACGGTATCCTGCAAATTACAAAAATTAATCTTAACAGAAAGTAGTAGTATCAAGAACAACGAAATTTTGATGATGAAACATCCAGCTATCTTTCTTTTCTAGAACGGAAGTACCGAATTTTACCTTTTAGACGTAACCAGGCATGCATCAGTTCATGAGCTAGAATTGCACCAGTAAGTAATCTGCAAACAGAAAAATTTGGTAAGCCTAATCTTCTAGGAAGCATCTTGATTGTTAATTGATGGTGCAAACATACCATACAGTATCACTGTCACAAGAAAGGTCCAGGAATAGGCAAAGAACAGTACTCCCTCCGTTTCAGTTTGTTTACCTTACTTTTCTTTTTAGTCCATTTTAACAAAAACGCCTCTTTCCTTTTTGGCAACTCTTAATTCTAACTTTCCCCGTGACATGTTTAAGACCACAAGATTAAAGGGCATTTGGGTACATTCTATATATCTTAAGCTTAAGACCACAAGATTCACCAGTCTTTCTTACTTTCTTGTACTCCGTACCAAGTCAAAACTAGACAAACAAATTGAAACGGAGAGAGTACTTATGTTCCATTCTTATATATGTAGACTGACTTTAGTTTATCTCTGCTTCAAAGTCTAAGAATAATAACTTGGTTTCATGCCAACGCGCATCTTACTTCCTTTCACTTGAAATTTAAGATCAACCATAGTTTTCCTCTGCTTCAACATATCTAAAATTGATAATCACTGGATGACATGCAAAAGCACATCTTAAAAACTTGTCATGAAAAGCTTCTTTTTTTCAACAACTAAGCCATTTTCCAAGCTAGTTGGGGTCTACTAAATGAATCCTCACCATCCATGTCGCTCCATTTAAATCCGTCTCAATCCAATATTTAGAAACTTAGGTTATCTAGCATTAGAAGTTCTCTATAATTTCCACTGCCATATCTCTTACAAGACCAAAAGACTCCTAACGAACATTGAACCTAAATTAAACACACCAACAATAATAAAATTTACTACCAAGCAATTGGTATTTTGCCTAGATGGATCTATTTCCTCGTCTTCTTGTTGTCTTTTCCTTTTTCTCAGGGCGCATGGAGCGCGACATGCCACGGTTTTCATATTCACCATGGGGCTAAAAAAAAACGAAAGGAATCAAAGAAGTCAAAGAAGTTACCTTGGAAGACCGTATATTACTAGGATAGCTGTAACTTCACATCTTCTAGGTAGCTTCTGAGGATGTGTTCTGATTCCTACTACTCCGCGACCACCTATTCTTGGTCTTCTGAATATCTGCATTGTTAAAGAAATTGTCATGGCACTATCACACATTTCAGTAGAAGGTCGTGAAGACATGTTTAAGCTAGTCTAATATGAAAAATTATTCAAGTGACTGAAGAGCTTACACTGGTGACTGTCTGCTCTTCTGATAGGCATAGACCTCTCGTTTCAGGCATATGATGGAGACCCTAAAAGAGTTCTCAAGTTAGTAATCTTCCCAAAGAAAAGGACAGAAAAAGCTATAGGCAGAGATCATTCATACATGCTTCTCCCCTTCAATGGCCTCATTAAGGGCATGTCTTTCAACAAGAAGCATAGGAACTTGTTGATCTATTTTCATGTTCATGCCTTCATAATAGTCTCTGATGGAATGGTAAAGTGGCTGGCAGTCCCCGGTATCCATGATTGCAGATTCCATGCACTCTAAGCATAAGCTCCGACCATCTCCAAGTGACGTATATCTTGCATTCCGTGACTTCAAGAAGATAAAGACAATAAACGAGCAGGTGAGTTGAATGAGAGGTGATCCAACATGTTTAGTTTCAGCTGACATCCGTACCTCTAGACGTTCACAACTACAGCATCGTTTGGTGTCATCATTCTCATGTGCAGGGCAATATTTCTGAGACCAAAATGGGTGGCATCTGTACTCTATCAAGCCAGCTCCATTTGTTGGGATCTGCAATGTGAATGGCCTCAGAATAGAACTATGAACCGTAACTTGGAGTTCTATTAAACAACTTCCAGTAAAAAAAAGTCATATACAAAAGCAGTATGTCCTTACAAATTGATGGCAGACTTCACATTTGGGATGAGTCATTTCCTTGAAGCATGACTTATGATATGTATTGTTCCCTGACAAAGAAAACTTAAATCAACGAAACCAATGAGCTAACATGTCAAAATATTCATTTTGAATGAAAATAGCAGTTCACTGGTATTATTTTTTATTTTCATATTTGGCAAAGGGGTTGGGTGTTGGAAAAAGGAAAGCAACAGCAGGGACAAGAATGTACCTCGTATTCAGTAATTGGGACACCACAAGCACGACAAAGAAAACATTCTGGATGAAAGAAAGTTCCCATACATCCCAAATAATTTCCAGAGACGATTTCCTTATAGCAGCCACTACATTTTCTGTGAATATTTATATGTGCACATAAGTTCCCTCTTAATTGAAAAATAACAATCTTGACAATCTTGGAAACAGAGAACCAATTACCTGTAACTATTGGGATTATATTCCGAAGGAGCATATGAAGGAGCATACTTAGGAGGATATGAAGATGAATTCGAATTATCTTGAAGTGATCTTGTTAGTTCTTCATCTTGATCAGTTCTCCATCTGTAACCTGAGAAAGATAAACCTTTCATCCTCTTCCTCAAAAGAGTGAAATCTAAGTTTTGGAAATGGTAATGCTAAATGCAAGAGAAAACTGAATGAGGTAAGAAGATATATGGAGGAAAAGAACAAGAATTTTCGCTAGCCTTCACTATTCTTGAAAATTTCATGAAAGAACTGAATGAGGTAAGAAGATATATGGAGGAAAAGAACAACAATTTTCGCTAGCCTTCACTATTCTTGAAAATTTCATGAATGAAAATATAATTACCTTTTGGTTTCTTCAAATCTTCAGCAAGAGAGAGTGCAATCGCACGGTCTAGTTCCTCTTTCTCCTTACTTGTCCTAGAGTTATCATCCTGATGAAATTTTAAATGTGTTGAGAGAACATTCAATTAAAGGAGATAAGTTCGATTGAAAGGAATATGACAAAGTTAATTTTAGGAGAAAAAAAAAAGTAGTCGTGAATTATTTGATGATAGTTAATGGAAAGCAATGGTCTAATTTGAGTAATCAGTTGAAGTATTCAAGCATCAACTTCTGAAGGCAACCAAAATTCCTGCCCTTAGAACAAGTAGTACAGCTGAAACATAGAAGGGCTTTTCTTTAAACTCTAGTTGGCAATAGTTCTTGAAGAACCTTAACAATATGGCTAAAAGTTGATGAATTTTTGGCATTAAATCAGGAGGAAGTTAATTTATAAAATCACCAGATTTCAGGTCACATGTGATGTGGATAATTGTTGTTATGAAGAGTGACTAGAATGACACATTGAAGACGTGAGGGTACCAAGTAATTACACCATCTGCTGTTCTTCGAAATGGCAAGGGCTAATTAAAAGACATACCAAGAGAAGTCTTTGGACAAGAAGGTGATGTCAACTAAAGAGATAAATATGATTATCTCAGAATAATCTCTTATACTGTTTCACATTTCGGGATACACGGAATCCTATTCAGAAGGGCATAAATGAAGCTTCTTGAAGAAAATTAACCTAAAATCCCTCCCTAAAAAAAAAGAGAGAAACAGAAACAGAAAAGGATAGTTGAGACTTCTGTTGATACCCCTGAAAAAACCAGAAGAGCATTTTAATAGCATGGCTAATGAAGAACTTATTCTTTTCCCAATAAACCAATTTAGCCTATAAGAGAATAATGTCAGTCATCAGTTTCATCTCTGCCTATCATGAATTACAGAATCAAATTAAAGCATCAGAATTCAGACAGTAAATCACAAAGTCTTATGGTTAAGAACCACAAACTTGCATCTTTTAGCTATTAGTCTTGATCCACTACTTTTATGCACCTATACGTTTTGTCAGATTGTTACCAAGATAAATATAAGACGATACAGAAGTCAGCCTATCACATTTTCCAGAAATTCACTGGGTTAAAAAAAAGTTTAAAATGTCAGCCATTATCCTCACCAGGAACAAGATTACAACAAGCTGCATTCTTGGCTTTATCATTGAGTATACTTAAAACATTTTTCGTCAAAACTATTATCCAGCACAACTACCTTATTCTCATGTATCGGGGAATAGTATATTTTGATTATGAATGAAGACAATCTTTATTCTCAACAATCCAGCATCCAAAATATGAATTTCAATTAGTTACAGAAAACACCAACTTTTTTCTCCCCTCCCTTTACAGAAAGGGAAAAAAACAAAGACAAACAAGAAAAACTACCTCAAAAAGTTTTACTACTGTATTCTGTCCCTAGAAAGTAAATAACTCCAACAAAAACATTAAAAGGATCTATCATAAACATCTAAGTCAACAATGTTGTAAAAAATACAAAGTAAGTGTAAAAAAAATTACCATTGATCTTGCTGGAGCTCTCCAAACCATATTTTCATCTCCAAGAAACTGTGGTTGCTGTCCCCTATTACCTGATCCACCCTTGAAAAGTTTACTCAGCCATTTCATTAACCTTGATTTTCTCTCAGTAGTTGAAGAAACAAAATGACCTGCTTAAACCCCACAATAAATATCAACCAAAAAAAGGCAACTTTTTTTCACATAACTAAACCAAGCTTCATGAGAAAGACTCAAAAGGGTACTCTTTCAACAGCAAAAAGATTCAATCTTTCAAGTCCTTAAGCCCCACAATAAATATCAACCCAAAAAACCAACTTTTTATTTCACATAACTAAACTAAGCTTCAAGAAAATTACTTAAAAGGGTACTCTTACAATTACAAAAAGATTCAATCTTAGTAGTCCTTAAAACATTACCATATATGCAAGGCTGAGGTATATGATTGACACTTGAAGAGGACATTAGGATGCTAAAATCTTTGAAATTTTTCAAGATTTGAAAAGGGTGACTTAAAAATGAAAAGGACAAAGTGAGGGGAATGAGAAAGGAAAGGGGTATGAAGAGAAAAAAAAATGGAACAATGAATATTACTAAACCAAGCTTCATGAAAAATACTCAAAATGGTACTCTTGAATTGCAAAAAGATTCAATCTTTGAAGTCCTTAAACCCCAACAATAAATTTCAACCAAAGAAGAACAACACTTTTTCACATAACTAAACAAGCTTCATCAAAAATACTCAAAAGGGTACTCTTTCAATTGCAAAAAGCTTCAATCTTTAAAGTCCTTAAACCACCACCCCACAATAAATAAGGGCAGTCCAATGCACTAACGCTCCCGCTAAACCCCACAATGATATCATCCAAAAAAACCAACATTTTTCACAACTAAACCAAGCTTCATGAAAAATACTCAAAAGGGTACTCTTACAATTACAAAAAGATTCAATCTTTGAAAATTCCACAATAAATATCAACCAAAAATGCCAACTTTTTTTCACATAACTAAACTAAGCCTCATGAAAAATACTCAAAAGGGTACTCTTACAATTACAAAAAGATTCAATCTTTGAAGTCCTTAACCCTCCCCCCCCCCCCCACACACACACACACAATAAATAAGGACAGTCCAATGCACTAACGCTCCCGCTAAACCCCACAATGATATCAACCAAAAAAACCAACATTTTTGACATAACTAAACCAAGCTTCATGGAAAATACTCAAAAGGGTACTGCTACAATTACAAAAAGATTCTATCTTTGAAAATTCCACAACAAATATCAACCAAAAATGCCAACTTTTTTTCACATAACTAAACTAAGCCTCATGGAAAATACTCAAAAGGGTACTCCTACAATTACAAAAAGATTCAATCTTTGAAAATTCCACAATAAATATCAACCAAAAATGCCAACTTTTTCACATAACTAAACTAAGCCTCATGAAAAATACTCAAAAGGGTACTCTTACAATTACAAAAAGATTCAATCTTTGAAGTCCTCCACAATAAATATCAACCAAACTACCCAACTCGTTTTCACATAACTAAACTAAGCTTCATGAAAAATACTCAAAAGGGTACTCTTACAATTACAAAAAGATTCAATCTTTGAAGTCTTCCACAATAAACATCAACCAAACTACCCAACTCTTTTTCACATAACCAAACTAAGCTTCATGAAAAATACTCAAAAGGGTACTCTTACAATTACAAAAAGATTCAATCTTTGAAGTCCTCCACAATAAACATCAACCAAACTACCCAACTCTTTTTCACATAACTAAACCAAGCTTCAAGAAAATTACTCAAAATGGTACTCTTAAAACTACAAACACATCCAATCTTTATAATCCTCAAAACATTACCATATATGCAAGGCTGAGATATATGATTGACACTTGAAGAAGACATTAGGATGCAAAAATCTTTGAAATTTTTCAAGATTTGAAAAGGGTGGCTTAAAAATGAAAAGGACAAAGAGAAGGGTAATGAGAGAAAAGAAATGGAAGAATGGCATCATATGTATAATAATAAAGCCTAATAAGTTTTTTATGGAGAATCTTGTGAGTGAGAGAGAAAGATTCTTGGCTTGAAGAGAAAGAGGGAATTTGGGAATCTGCTGAGAAGGATTGTGATGGAAAGGTGAATATTGGCAGTGGCAACAAGCTGAGATTTTTTTGGATGGTTGACAAATTGGGGGTGTGAGTGAAGTTTCATAGAACTAAAATTATACAACACAAAATTTGATATAACACTCTTGATTGAATTTTTTGAAAGGTTTGGTTGTAGGGAGAAAAGGGGGAAAAGGAAGTGTTATTGATAAATGGGGCTTCCTTTTCTCACAAATTACATCAAGGTTCCATAATGTTTCACTAGGTTCAATTATCGTATTATTTTGTTGTTGCTATTGTTTCTCTTCTTTCCCGTTTTCAGCATAGTTTCTTTATTATTGTACATTTGCTTTACATACTTATTTTCTTTGACATGCTTTCTTGAGCTGAGAATCTACCATAAATAGTCTCTTCATCTTCACAGAACAGGGATAACTCACTAGCCTCTTCTACCTACTTGTAGGTTACACTGGATATGTTATTGTTGTTTGTGTCCCATAATATTTCACTAGCTTTAGTTATTGTATTATTTTGTGGGTGCTAGTGTTGTCTTCTTCGTAGTTTTCAGCATAACTTCTTCATTACTGTATTTGTTTTACATAGTTGTTTTCTTTCACATTTTTTCTTGAGTCGGTAGTCTATCGAAAACAGTTTCTTTATCTTCACAATGTAGGGTAAGGTTGTGTACACATTACCCTCCCTGACCTACTTGTGAGTTACACTGGATATGTTATTATTGTTTTGTGTCCCATAATATTTCAGTAGTCTTGTCTTGTGCATGGAGAATGGAGTATATTTAGGGGGCGTTTGGTTCAACGGATTATGTGGGTTATACTCAGTGGTGGAGGTAAAATTTTCATCGAGAAGGCTCAAAATACAAGAAGTAAAAAAGCAAAAATTACAAGATGATAGATGGAGGGGGGCGACGAAGGACACGACTATCATTAACCCGCTAAATTATAACTCGTCTTGTCATGCCCCTTTAACATTTCTTCCACTTTTTCCCAGCTCCATGGAGCTCTTCCTAAAGTTTCTTGTGGAAACTTGAACCCCTTGACCACCAAGCTAAGTTTTTCAACTGTGTTGAGGGAGTTCATTTCCTGATTATTGCCATAAAAATCAAATTTCAACTTGTATATACAGTGTAATTTTCCGGCGAAGGGGGTTCGGATGAAATCCCTTCAGCCCACCTAGATCCGCTCCTGGTTATTTCGATATAAATTTTAGGATTAGATTTTTCTCGTGTTTTATTGGAGGTATTAAATAAAATCGGTAGTATTTTTATGCTAAAATCTTAATAGTTCGGATAGGAAAAGTGAATAATTGATAGTTAAGGCTTAAAACTCATGGAGAAGTGATAGTTCATATGTGCTTTTAATCATGCATTATCTCTAATAATATTAACCAAACTTAGCAATAAGATATGTATTTAGCAATAAGATATGTATTTAGCAATAAGATATGTATTTCATTTGAAATTAAAGGAAGAAACTACTTGACTTAATATATATATAGTATAATTGCAGAATGAGTTCATGTAAAAGCATACGTTTTGGATCAAATGCATAACGTAACACCATGAAAATGAATGTGAACTCTAAAAGACTAAAACCAGAAAAAACGAACTTAGCTCGCAAGTCACAATATAATATACTAATGTTGTGTGTCTAGAAGACACCCTTCTACAAATCCTGATAGGGGAGCGGTTTTCCTTCTAATGGATTTTATACATGAATATGAATTAATCTAGCCTCAATATGAATATCGAATATCGTATGAAAATTCAGAAGAAAAACAAACAAATCTAGTCACCATAATAAAGTGAAACACTAAGAGTCATAATGCCTCTAACATATTGAAACTTATTTAAATGTGTCTTCCTTCCACCAATTGGATCCCAATTGCCCTTTTCATTTAAAACTGTCCTTTTTTTGTTGGAGTCGCACGTCGATGGAATAAATGGTCCTTAGTCTCCTTATATAGGAGTGGATAATTCTCCCCTCACGAGCTAACATTTGGAGTTGAGTTACGCCAAATATCCTCTTTAACATTGTATCAGAGTCATGTCCATCCAATTCATTATTTTCAATGTTAAACCTCCTCTCTTATATTTTTCATGCTTCAGATGTCCAGTCCTAGACGTGGAGAGGAATATGATAGGGGGAGGGCATCTTTCTATACTTTTCCGTACTTCACATGTCCCCTACCAATTTTGGTCATTGGATCATGCCAACTTCCAACGGTTGTGTTTTTCCTAAGAGAACTCTTTCCTATCTAATGTATTGTCAACAAGTTGATGTACAAATTAAATGATACCATTTGGCTTTCGGTAAGAATTATTTAATTTAAAAATATATTTGAAACTTCAATATTTAAGACCACAAATCACAATATCTGCTTTCTATAGGTTGCGCTACTCTTTCCGTCTCAAATTATCTATCGTGTTTCTCTTTTATATGCCTCTTTAAAAAAAAATATTAATTAGGAGGGGTTTTGATTATTTTATTCCTATTTATGCCTTACAATATAATCTCTCTTTATTAAATATTTACTCTATTGAGATGTTTGTAGTCTTCAAGAATAATAAAGTATTGAGGACAAAATGGGAAAACAATGATTTATGATTAATTTTGTCTTAAATTTTTAAAATAATAAATATTTGAGATAACTATTTTGAGAAACTACGAGAGATAATTTAAGACGAAAAGAGTTATATTAAGTCAACCATGCAAATGTCCTATGTGCCAAAGTCCCCCTAGGCTCCCCCTACCATTTTTGGTCATTATTGGGCCATGCCAATTTCTAACGGTAGTGTGTTTTTCCCTAAGAGAATTTCTCCCTATCTTAATGTATTGTCAACAAGTTGATGTACAAATCAAATGATGCCTTTTAGCTTTTGGTAAGCATTATGTAAATTAAAAGTTAGTGAAGATCTTAAACGAATATGATCATATATCCTAGCACCTGTCCATTCAAAAGTCATTCAAGAAAAGATTCTAATTTTAAAAAAGATCGAGCTTAAGTTATATATATCATCCGTTAGTATAATAAAACTATTTATACTATCAAGTCATTTAATATACTATGTTGTTCAATCTTTTTGAAAATTTGTCGCACTCATATCGAATTTTCTTAATATGCATCATTTTTAAGGATCTTTACACACATCTGAATATGTTTTTGAAGAGTCTGACCAATTATTAATGTATGAGTGAGCTTAAAATATAGAATTTGTTCATCTTAAAAATAAGACACGTAATTTTCCATGACAAGTAAAAGTAACGTGATAATATAATATTTTTTTATATACTAACGATGTATATATATAACTTATACTTGTCAAAGAATCAATCAAGCAAAGCAATTAACGGTCTCAAATTAACATTAGTATAGTGAGGACTATTGTTATATTAAATTCTTAAAAAAGTAGCTAGCATTTCTACATTCTTTTTCTCTACTTATACATCTGATTTTTTTTCTTAATTCAACTAGAAATGTACTTGAGATTCTTGGTTTGATGAGTCGTATTATTCAGTACTTCTGTAATATCATTTTTGTAGCAATATTGATTCATTAATTAGAGGCTAACGAGAAAAAAAAAGTCCCTCTTCATGCATGATTTTCTCGCTTTCCCTTATTTCATGCTCATTAAAAAAAAATTATAAGTTATAGTTTACTGAGTTATTCATGTTTATTAGATGTTTCTTGAAGAACTGAGCACTACTAAGACAAAGTGATTTTTTGATATAAAGGTATATTAGCAGCAATTACTATTTTCTGTTTTGAATTCCTAAAACAACACTTATTTTGAGACAAATTTTATTTGCTAAAGTAACATTTATTTTGAAACATATTAGTTACTCCTTTAAGATCATTTTGTCTATAGAAACTCTTTTCTTTTTTTTTTTTGTTGGCCTCGTTCTCACTTGGTATAGCCATCCGTTTTGCATTCGACTAATTTGAAGTGACGCCAAAAATTTACTTTTGGGAACAAAATGCCCCTTACAAAAAGCGACTCTATTATGATCAGAATTTAAATTCAAAATTTCAGTTGCCATTCATCTAAGTATATACAATCAAATCAACCACTTTACTCCTAGCTAGTCTCAAATATTAGTCATTTTGACTAATATAATTGTTGTAAAATATTTTGGAAACACAAAAAAGTTATTTATTTTTTCCAATTTATTATTATTGCTTCAATTAGTAGAGTATCAATTAAGTGAGATATTCACTCAAATGATTAAAGTCTATTAAAATCTTTCTTAAGAAGTGTAAAAAAACCTTATAAGAGACGTGAGTTAGCTAGTATGATATGTTACCAATCGTGAGTTATCGTGGATGTTTAAGATCTCTTAATCTTTAAATAGAGATTTTGACTTTAATCTCGATAAATTTTAAAAAATCCTGATAGAGAACATTTCTTCTTTAATAATTCTTTTACGCTACTAAATCAGATAAAGTCGTGATCCTAAAACAAATATCGGATATTGGATAGGTGAAAAACTAGTATGTTATGTTAGAGCCAGAGGCGACTCTACCTTTGTAAAAAAAAAGGCGATCGCCCTAGACTCCCAAATTTGAGGGGCCTTATTTTCTTTTAATAATAATAGATTATAGATTTTTTTTTTTAAAAATAGTCTTTTTTATATATAAGGAAATAATTATTAGAAAAAGTTTGATATATCTAGAGTATTATGTCTCAAGAAAAAATAAAATACATTAATTATATTATTAATTAAAAAAGAATTAATAGAAGAAATCGATTATATAATTTTAAAAATAGACTTTATAAAAGAATTTTTTTTTCCCTAAAATCTTAAGGCCTTCGTTTGATATTGGTCTTAGGCCACTAACGTGCTTGAGCCGCACATGGTTAGAGCACAAGTTAAAGATGTAACTTAGAGAATTGTGCCTCATCTACTAGTTGCTTTTTTCATTTTTTAATTTTTATTTTTTATTTTTTATTTTTTGCTTTTTGATCAGCAACTTTTACTGAATTATTCTTCCAGCAATTTTATGCGTTAAAAAAGTTAATTAAGATCTGTCCATTAGAATCAGTACTCTTTTCTTTAGTGTTGTCATTACAAATAATAAAAGTTCAATATTATTAATTAATTAATCATAACCATAATATTCTTTTTGGAAACTTAAATCTTGATTGGGTTATTAAAAAGGAAAAGGCATAATTTGATGGCACTCACTTTGTTGTCAGGCATATAAGGTAAAAAAAATAAATTAAAGTAGCTTCTTAATTGCGTACGAGTATATATATTTAGTTGTTAATGTGGGGTGTGGTGGGATGGTTGCGATTTCTATATATTAGAGGTCTCGAGGTCAAGCTTCTGGGGATGAAAAAAATCCTATTGTCCCAGAAATGAGCTTTGTTATGCGTGAATTCGACTTTAATCGAGCCTCAATAAGGATACTAGGTTCGAGTCTCTAGTCACTGAAAATGAAAAAAAATCTAATCAGGACCGTCGTTTCCAAAAACAAGCCATGTATTGCACAAATTTAAATTTAATAAGACCCCAATATGAATATCGAAAACCAAATGAAAAATTAAAAATAGTACTCCCTCCGTTTCAAAAAGAATGACCTAGTTTGACTTGGTACGGAGTTTAAGAAAATGAAGAAGACTTTTGAATCTTGTAGTCCTAAATTAAAGTTATGGCAAATGTACCAAAATGCCCTTTAATCTTGTGGTCTTAAACATGCCATGTGGAAAGGTGGAATTAAAGTATTGCCAAAAAAGGAAAGGGTCATTCTTTTTGAAACAGACTAAAAAGGAAAGTAGGTCATTCTTTTTGAAACGGAGGGAGTATATATTTATTTCTTCTTTTTTAATTAAATGCTGACATCAGCCATCAGGATTTAGTGGGTGCAAATTGATTCCTAATTAATTAAAAATTTCACTAATTAATTTACTAATTACAAGCAGTGGTTGAGTTTTAAATATTACTACTGCAAGTGTTCATCTTTTGTCAGAAACTGGGCAATAACAGACCAACAGATTCTATTAGACTTCCTACAGGCTATTGATATTTATATTTGGATTTACTGACTAGAGTTGCGGTAGAGGGATAAGTACTTTTTCATTGTTAATTAGAGTTAGGGGTTTGAGCTTTAGCGAGTACAGAGTCGTCTTTATTAAAGAGCACTTTACCCCTTAATGTAGGACTTCCGATTTAAATTCGAATTTAGTCTGACTCTAATGTGAGAACTAGATTGTAGATATTAAAATATTTTGTAGACTACAAGACGAGTTCAATCCTGTTAAGGTTCTTGGAGGCTACGCTATCCTAATTAAACCTAGTCTAAGCCTATATAAAAGGTAACACCCCTTGAAGAGGCATCTCGAAATCCTGTAAACTCCTAGGATATTCATAAAGAGATCAAGGTATCAATATTGCCTTCATCAGAGAAGTCGCCCAATGTTCCTAGCGATCAAATACAATGTTATAAGAGGTCCAAATCATCCTACATTTGAGAAAATACACTACTAACAGCCCTCAAATCACGAAGAATATTCAGAGAGAAGAATCAAGGAAGGAACATAATTGTACCCCCAAGTATTCATCAATAAAATCTTTGTTTCTTCATATTTTATTTGTGATGACAATTTATTTATATCACTTTAAAATTTATTGCAAACATGAACATCGAATGGATTTTATTTTATTTTTTAAAAAAAGGATATTTATACTTGGATTTGAATTTGCGTTGGAAAATCTTAAATTTGGGATAAAACACTTCTTGATAAAAACAGACTCCATACTCAGAGCTTGAACTCAAAATCTTTGATTAAAAATGAAAAAAATACTTTTACCATAACTATTATATTAGTAACTTATTATATTCTTCATGTTCGAAGATCAATATGCAGTACTATATTAAAGTTGAATGGCTAGTAGCTAGCAGCTTTTATCTTTCTTCAGAATTACAAAAATTCCTTTTTCTTTCTGTTCTCTTTCCCAAGAAAATTTGCAATTGGGATCAGATTTTAG
Organism: Capsicum rhomboideum; assembly: GCA_031232105.1. Lineage (NCBI taxonomy): Eukaryota > Viridiplantae > Streptophyta > Magnoliopsida > Solanales > Solanaceae > Capsicum > Capsicum rhomboideum. The sequence continues at coordinate 166,119,962 of CP124714.1, forward strand.
TGGGGAAGTTGTGTAGGGAGACATTATGGACAGGATTGAAAAAGTGGTTAATTTTTGCAACTTTTGCATTGGCCAAGCACCATGCACATTCTATACATAAAGTAAGGGTTAAACAATTAGTACCCTTTAGTTAATTATGTCAAACCAATTGATACATGGCAAATGCCTTTTATATCCACTTTATTACTTAGCTATAAGTTCTGTAAAAGCAATAGGAAAAATTGCTCAGATGGCTGTGAGTGAGGCTTATTTAGGTCATGTTATAAATTTCTAGAGGGCATAATAATACATAAATATGCTATTTAATTTGACCTTAATTGACATTTATGGTCCTCCAATTTTGGATATGCACAAATAGACAGTTGAATTTGTATAGAGTTGAACAATTAGACACATGCGTTCTATGTGGCAATTTGCATGAGATTGCCACGTAGATGTCACGTAGGTCGCGTGTGTCTACTTGTTCAACTTTATACAAGTTTAAGTGTTTCCTTATCACCCATAGTTAGAGGGTATAAATATCAGCTAAGACCAAGTCAAAGGGCACATTTATAGTTTGCCGTTTCTAGAGTCATCTTAAATTTCTAAAGTAACTCCCAAAGCTAATTCCTAAGTTGAAGATAGTTTGCTTGCAGAGCCGTCCACTTGAAAAGTTAGTCGGAGGGAAAAAAGCGAGGAGGAAGTAAAGTTGTCTATGAAGCTTTGCTTCTTCCTCTTGTAATCATAAGAATAACTTACTCTATTGACACAATATTCGTTCATAGTTGCTAAACAGATCGTTCTGAAGATGGAGAACCCTAATTTATCTTTTTAACATTGTAAATTAATGTGAGTTGGTGTAAACATTTAATTTAACTAAGATTTCTCTATGGAGCAAAAGGATTAGCAACAATCAGTAACAGAGACACTCAAAAGGATCCCATCCTTTCTCTGACTCATGGTTTAGAAATGAATTTATTTTCTCTTCGTTTCTTGCCTGCCTTTGTATCGAATATTTCAATAAAAGTGGATTTTTTTCCATTTTTCGGTGCTATACATCCTAATAATATGACACATAGTTTAGTATAACATTTATTTCTACTCGCTACAAAAGGTGAATCTTGAGTTTAGCTCTGTGGGTTCAATCTTTAAGGTTATTAGTCTTAAAACCGATTAAATTTTTAATGTCATGGGTTCATATCTATCACTTATTGCAGTTTTGGTGAAATTTTTACACGTAAAATTATGATCTTCATCAAAAGTTGAGTTCAGATAAACCCGGCACCTCAAAGCTCCATCCACCTTGTTGTAGTCTGCTTAAGACTGAAAGCTAGTAGTAAGACTTATATTCTGTAGTTGCGTCCTTTTAATATATATAATTACAATGAATTTGGGATATCTTTAGGATAACCTGTCCTCTTTCACTATGAAGTATCACTTTTAAAAAAGAAAAAATTGATTAACAAAATATAATGGGTTTAGGATTTGAATGGATCTAACTGATTATTTGTTCTTTTTTACTTCTATATTTTTTTGGCCAACTGAATTTTGAAGATTCGTTTAGAGTCATTTACCTAGCTAGAAAAAAGATTCCCTAAAAACAAATTAGATGAAGATTCTCTAAACTTCCATTAAGAAATTAAACTTGACAAATTATGTTCACTTAATTTATTAATCAATGTTCTTCGTGAACTATTAAACACTAAATATTGTTTTTTTCGTTATCCCTTTTTTTCGATAATTTAAAGGCGAGAACTATTTTCACCAAGGAATTGGGTTTTAGAGCTATGAGTTCGAATCTCCTTTCCTTCGGTACGGAAATGAAATTGACAGACGAAATTATGTGAGAGAAAGAACCTCAATTAGTGGACCGCGCACCTACAGGAAAATCCTTGTACCACTATCAAAGACATACTGTGCAATGAGATTGATGCTACTACTGATACAGAGAAAGACAAGGACTTAATTTCTATCGATGTGAAACTCAATCTATTTCTTGTACATAGAACTATTGGTCATTGATTCGTCCTAGCAAAACCTTCATCCCCATTGTCTAGCTCTCTCGTAGTCATAAGCCTGATGAGTTGACCAATTCCTCTACGGCTCTACCCTGCTTCTTCGCCTTCTCTTTCGAACCACACAAGGCTTTTCAGTCCAACTGAGCTGCCTGAACCACTTTGAACTATGAAGTCTCGTTGCTGGGTTTCATCTATGTGAAAATTACATGTAAAATATTTCATGAATAACACTAACGAGAGAGTTAAAGGAGGTTCAAACAGTGTGTACATGTAGTTTAACACAATTGTTAACTATTTATAAAATAATCAGTATTTTGTATTTCGTTTCCATTGTAATTTATGCATTGAAAAGGTTTCTCATGCAAAGCACAGGTAGGTACTTGGGAGAAATATGACAATTGTAAATGGAACAAATTTCAAAAAAAATCATACCATGCTTTGGTGAAGTTTGAAAAAATACACTTGAAATGCAATTGATACATGTAAAATCAGTTCTCCAACTTCTGACCAAGAACATGAGGAGCTGGGGATCAACTGGAGCTGGTATAGCTGAGAGGTTGATGCTTCATGCCGTAAACGGAAAACAAATTTATCGAGCCTTTCCTGTTCTTCATCGGAATATCAGAAGCAAGCATGAATTGGAAAAAACGAGGGACTATAAATAGACGTTGCTAGCAGCTCACTTCTTGACTAATCTCAGAACGTCCCCCACGAGATGTAAAGACCCTGTCACCAGAACCTAGAGAAACAACAGAAACATTAACTAGTTTGTTCTATACAGGAGCCGGACAATGCTGAAGGACAGTACTGTTTTACTCTACAGAAATTGACAAGAAGTTAAACTTACAGCAGACGAAGAATCTCTCTTTTTACATTTAGTAAGGATTTCATGCATGCATACTGGAAAGCGAAAACGTTCTCTAGAAAGAAAATCTTAAGCAATAAGTACTGCTTTCTCCGTAATAATGATAAACAAGAAACTGTTATGCAACAAGAACCTTAATAAGAGTATCTTCCCTGAAATCCTATTTCTCTATGTTCTTAATTTGCCACAAAACTTTTCCAAATCAGACTTGCATGATTATTATTAAGAGACGATAAAACAAGATTATTAAGTGCTAAATGAGGGAAAATCAAGGACCTCTATGTAACATTTTCATTCTCATAAACAGACAAGGGGCAAAGTTGTGTTGGAGATGCTAAAAGTAAATCTAATGATAATATATTAATATTTGGTGTTACACAAGTAAAAGTGTTACTTGTAAAAGTGAACATTACTTTACGACAAGACAAAAACAACAACAACAATAACAATAACATACCCAGTAAAATCCCACAAGTGGGGTCTGGGGAGGATAGGATGTACGCAGACCTTATCCCTACCTTTGTGGGGTAGAGAGGTTGTTTATGGTAGAGAGTAATCCAAGCAGGAAACAAAGGAAAATAATGACAGCAACAAAGGAAAATAATGACAGCAACATAACAAGAAGTATAAAGCAAAGAAAGCACCAAGTAGTAATAAAGATAGGAGAATAAAGATCCTAGTGAAATACTAACTAATACTAGCAAATAGGGAGATAAAAAATAATTTCCTTTAATTTCTGTAAGATAAAAAGCTGTCCTATTCATTGATGCACAGCAAGCACACATGATTCGAATTACCTGGGAGCGACCAGATCGGTTTTTACGAACAGTGTCCCTAAGCCAATTTATTGCTACCGGGAGTGAAGGAAACACTTTGCTGTTCTCACAACTTTGAACTCCTTTTTCCGAATCATCTGTTACTTCTTCATATGTATGTTCTGTATTCTTCACATCATTGCCTGTAACTAAATAGGCTCAGATAAATGCACGACTTATCTTTTAGCAGTCAATTATGCTTCTATTTCAAGGGAGGTGTTTAAGGAAAACATTCACTCCAATCGTAAAAACAATCTTCACAAACTTGTGGCAATACTTGAGGCTTTTATACAGATAAATAAGATGAAAACAGTCAACCGACACGTGGCACAACAGATTTATCTAAGGTAAGTGGTATGCTATTTAATCAGTGTACATACACATGCAGAAAGGTTAGTCACCCTATTAGTTTCGTAGAGCCTAGAGGTCCATCAAAATAAAAGGGAAAAGGATGATAAAAGCAGATTGTTGCTCAACATGACCCCTACCACATTTGTCTAACTCATGCAACAATGATGACCACATCATCCTTGGTGAGATATAACAAGATTGTTAGTCCCTGTCCTGCATTTTTCGAACAGTATGGTTGGACATATTACAGAAAATAACTTCCACAAGCATGTATAAGCAGATAATTCTTTTAGTTCAATGAAAAAGATACTCAAATTGCAGTTTAATATGGCTTCTAACCTTTTTCCCCACGAACCAGGTTTTCCCAGATTCTTTGTAGAGTCAACTGCCATGAGAGATCAACTTGAGTATCAGTTGCCGTTGAGGCACTTGCACCCACTTTGTAATATACTGAAACATTAGGTACAAAGAGTGCTTTCTGGAAATGGACTCCTGAAATATTAGACTCAATGTCATATTCCTGAACTACATAAAAAGTTGCAAAGAAACCATTAAGCTCACTGGGCTATAATATCATTAACATTCAGCAAGCATCAGATGACCACAAGATTTCAAGAATTTTATTCTTGCTAATTATCTATAGGACTCAACGGTAAGATTGGCAGCGTCCAAGTAATTACCATGACTAGCACACGCCCTCATCAGCCTTGGAAGAAGAAGTTCAGGATCCCTCACTGACATACAGTTGAAGAGTAAGAACTGCAGGTTTGACAAGACTCCCAGATTTAGCAGTGCAAATAACAATAAAAAAACAATAATCAGCATTTCAAAAATAAAGTGATGACTGAGTGTAGAAAAATGGGCCTTCCTAAATGTATTCGCTCTCTCGTTATCATATAAAGGTAAGAGTCATAGCTTAACTACCACCACCACCCAACCCCCTGGTAGAAACTTTCAAGACATTGGATATTTAAGTAATAGAGCAACTGTTTATTTTGTCTGCACTATAGATGCAAAATATAAATCAAGACTTGGAAGGATAATTGAACATAGATTAGCTTTTAAAATATTTTACGAAAACAAAAATTGATGGATTAGTTTTTGTAATTTAAAAAAAATTCATCTGCTTGTGAATCATCTCAGGACTATATTTGAGTTGTCAGCATCACTTGTTTATTAAAAGACGGAATGAGAACGAAGGGTGTATTTCGCATCAAAATGTGCTTCTGAGAACTATCCAAAAGAATAGTCTTCCGGTCATCATTACTAGACATATTTCGTTCCCTAGAAGTTACTGAACTAAGTTTGAAACTCAGGCCTGTCAAAAAGATTTGTACTGATAATATAAAAGGGTTTAAATAAATAGACTTCCCTTGAGCTTCTGTAACAACTTCATCTCATAGTTGAGTGTTACATAAATCTCTCTTATATAGCTTTAGCGTAGATTGACCAACTTCCCTGGTGATAATTTAAGTCTATGATTTTAATGATTCATTTCAAGCTTTTAGGACTAAAGTATTTTTTTATTTGTTTAAGAACCAAAGGATATTTTATTTTTGAAATTTGTGTTTGTAAGTTTCTCTCAATATTTTATTATATACATATAATATATATGTTTTCACCTGTGTTGCGCGAACTCCTCAAAATCCTTGCCCCATGCCGTGTCGACACGACATAGATGTGGGATACATACCAGATTCGGTCAACTTACCTTGGGTACTTTGACCACATTCTATGACTGAGAAGCATAGATTGATTGATTATTTGGTTTAAGTTTTGGGTTTATGTCATAAATATAGAGAATGCTTTTCTATTACGCGAGATAAGAATAAAATTTTGGTGGTTATAAAGAATGAAGTTCTATTAGGTTTAGTTCAATAACTTCAACTACCCGAAATATATAATCTATATGTCGTAATATACATTGATTGGCCGTATCCGCACTCAAATCCATACTCCCGAATCCTAAAATTTAGGTGATAAGAATGCAACCTCTTGATCTGCACCCGAATCGGATACCCGCACCGAGTCTACAGGAAAGGTGAGATTTATATAGAAAAATCTCTGAGGGGTTCACGATAGTTTATCTGTTGAAATAGTCTAGGCACATGAATTAGACATGGGTTTATCCCTGTTAGAATGAGCTCCCTCCATCTCATTTTATACCTCATTTTATACAACGCTGCCTGAGTGAACACAAAATTAGATGTTAATTCAACTTTACACACTGTGTGTGTGTGATAAGGAAATTTCAGGTCTGTACAATAATTCGACTTATACATTTAACTCAAGAAAAGCTCAAGTTTTTTTAAAATTCATACTCTTATAAGCAGCATGTAGTCCAAAGTAGCATACAAAAAATCTTCCGAATGAAATAGAGATAAGCTTACTTGGGTTGAACTTTTCTTGGGTGCTTCATGATGGCTAATCTCTACTGAATCATGCGAGGTTCCCAATTCATTATGTCCATGATTACTGGCATAGGAATTGTGCTGCTTGTAATCTTCTTTGATTGCCAGTGAAAACCATTTCGCACATACATCCATGCTTTCAGGACTATGGGCACCATCCAAGTAGAACACAAGGTCCCCTGAGCTTTCAGTCTCTATGAGTTGGTCCGGCACAATTTGAGCACGGCCTTGTAAAGCAGCTGTTGCTAGCCCTTTAACAAATTGCTCAGGTAGATGTGTCTATTTCGAAGGGGGAAAACAAAAGAATGAAGTTAAAAGGAGCGAAAAGAGGAATCCGCCGTAAAAAACATGCATGAGCTATCATTTACCATCTCTTTTAAGTAATTAATTTCAGCGTGGCCAGTTCTCTGTAACCAAGTAGCGCATAATGCAATGGCAAGACCAGCATTTATATATTGGTGCTCACCCTCTAGCCCAAGATGTAAACCACTCAGCACGCTGGCATCAAGTGGAGCAGCTACCTCAAGATGTACCTGCACAACAATACATGTTCACATCAACAAGAAACTTCTTAACATGATTCTATTCCTGTTAAGAAGGAAAGTTCATCATAGATCAAAGATGAACATTTCTTCCCTTAAATGAAGGAAAGTTGATAAGAAATATCTGACATGAGAGTTCTCCCTTAAAGGAATCCCCTATGACCTTTCATTTCAGTACCCTTCTGTCTAACTGGAGAGACAGTTTTATTCATCAAGTTAACGAACTTCGATGAAGTCCCCCTTGGATATCAGCAAGTAAACTAGTTACTACTTTTTGTTCCTCTCACCTTTGAGCTAAGATACTGTAACCTTAGTTGCTGATCTAAAGGAAATCCACATGTCAATCTACTTGAACATCAAATAAATATAGATCTAGTGTTCATCACAATACTTTTTGCAACCAATTACAAAAGCCAATACTTATATTCTGCATGATGCAAACATTAACTTTATACCTACAGCTACTTAATTGGTTGTAACTATGCTTTCGTTTTGCATTTCCTGAACTCATACTTAAGCTCGAGACACAAAGAATTTACACTGATCTGAATTGAAGTTCTGCGTGAATCTACTTCCATAAAACCCATGTTTGACAAACTGGACATATATTGATTTTCTTCGTATAAAATAAGAACCAAGCAAGAGATTCAGAATTAGAAAAATCATAATCGACTTGGAAAACTAAAATGCGGGAAATGGAAACTCCGCACATCAATGTCAACTCTCCGAGTCATGAAACTAGTGCTGAAACAGAGCACTCTGATAAACCATCAGTCTACCTTCCCCAGCAACTGTCAATCAGTAACTTTGCCACCATCAAGTGCACAGAGAATTAAACATATACTTGGACACAAATATGAATGAACAAACATCAAACTTCACGCATAAACAGGCACAAAACCGTACTTATCCAAACCTTTTGGGTCACCATTTTCATCAATAGATTACTACAGGAAACAACTACAGATACAAACCAAAACCATATCACAGCAAATACTTTGAATAATGCCAGATGCAAGTCGCTCAAAACAAAAGGTTCCAGTGATGAAATCTGAAGTGCCCGGTCACAGTTGAAACTAGGATATAACTATTAGGACCAAAAGGAAACTAACACTTCTATCATATAAGAGAAATTTCGACTTACATCCAACTCAGAAGCCTTCTTTTCAAGCACAAGCATTGCTTCGTCAGGTTGGGGAACAGTAAAGGCCGGCACTCCTTGCTATTTAAGCATAAACACAGATGAGGAATAAAACAAATGAACAAGACATGAAATGAAAAGCCTAAAACAGGATGACTTTGTTTAAGCAAGGGGCACAATTTTGTACGATGTGATATTTCCTCCAACCTTGAAGATTCCTGCCTTCTCTCCAGCAATTTGTCCAAGAGTATTTCCTGATGATAGTAGTTTGTACATGATGATAAAAGCAATCAGGACAAGATCAAGATACTCCACCAAGTTAATATCATAAAGTAGACATAATAGAGCTGTGGATTAAATTTAAATGCAAATGAAGGTACGATAGATCAAACATCTAAATATTAAGGCTTGCAGAAAAAGTTTTAGTGCCATTTTACAACATATTTTGAGGTAGATGCCATCTGAAGACTTTCGAGCACATTCTATTCAATTATTAACACATTTCTGTAGCAGATCAAACACCCAAATAAAAACCCCTCAAGGAAAAATTGATGCAAGTCACTAAATACAAGAATATGTACAAAGCAACTTCCCAAGAGCACATTCTATAATTTTAAGTTGACAAAACTTTCTGCATGTGATTACTCTCACTTTATTCAATTAAAATTTAAACCGGAAGTTATTTACGTAGTATAGCCACCAGTGATGTAGCTTTATGTTGATTAGAATAACTCTTACATGTCAATGTTGGATTGCGACACGACAGGAGACAAATTGAGTTCAGTCCAACAATCAATAGAAATGGCAAGCCAAGCTTTATTGGCATCTTGAAGTTTTACGAAGTTCATGTTTCTAGCTTCTTCTTCATTCTCTGGGATAAATCAATTTCGCTTTACTTGTCAAGGGAGCTTTCAAGATAACTAGTCTATGATAACATAATTGGCGAATAGAGTTTCATATTTTCATACATGGGACTAATCTCTTGCATGTTAAAGACAATGTTGTTCAAATCTTCTACATTAACTCTTAAGGGGTAGATTCCATTTTTTGTCCCTAATTGTTTGACCAGATATTTGATTTAGTCCAACATTGAAATTTTTCTCATCCTCAAGAGTTTTAGATTTCACCTGTGCAATAGTATAATATGCGCAAAGTAAACATGAGGACTACTTGTGCAGGAATAAATTGATAAAATCAAATGTTAAGAACCAAATCATACTTAATGTTAAAACTTGTGATTCAATTGTATCATCCTAAAAATTAAACGTTACTGAAGTTAGACAATTTTAAACTAAGAGAAAACAGTTGCCTAGTATTATTGAAGAAGAAACACTAACCAAGAATTTCCATGTGGTCATACCCTAGCGAAGCTATGCCACAAACCACAGGATTCTCGACCTGAAAAGAATAACAGCATCATCATAGTTGATATCCAAAAATCACTGACAGATTGAAGTATTGAATAGATCACTGTAGCAAACATTGTCCAATATGTCCATTAAGTACCACATTTGTTGCATCATATTTGCCTCCTAATCCAACCTCCAAAATAGCAACATCAACCTGCTCACAGTACAATGCACAAAAGAATAACTACTTGTAATAAAACTCCAGTTGAAATTCGATTTTGATTAATGAACGTATATTCAGTTGCCTGTTTTGCCATGGAAAGTCACTAGGACCCACCTGCTCTGCTGCAAATATTTTGAAGGCTAGCAGCGCAAGGAAGCGAAAATAAGTGGGCATTGGGACCTCATCAGTCGTTCTTTCCTGCAGAAGGAATACCGAAAATCACCCCATATTAACGTTCCACGTAAAATCAAACATTAGAAGCAGGGAATAGTCACTTTTCCTCTCTGGCAGAGGAGATTTGATACCAGAGTCTCATGTTATGCAAGACCTGTTAAAACAAAATCAGTACTAATCCATGTTGTTTGCTTTTTTATGAAGAAATTATGTTGTTTGCTTTTATTGAAATGCTACAAATGGTGGATTATAACACTTCTAATCGTCATCTTTGCACATATACAGGAGCTTGATAGTTAACACGGAAAATAAGCATTAGCTATTTTGAAATTGGTCAAAAAGAAAAGAAAAATCAACTAGTGACTTACCTAAAACCAATTACTTATTAGAATGAGAAGGAGGAGATAAATGGACTCAGTGGAGTTGCATAGAAATGTGAGCAACAGTACGGTTAGTTAGACAAGTTCTAAGTTGTTATTATGCAACAACAACTGGCAGTATTTATGTGTCTGCTCCTATGCTGGAATTTCCAATTTAGTTAGGAAATGATGGAAGAAGATTTGGTCATGGATCAGGAAGGAGCTTCACTACAGTCACTCAAGTGTCATTGGCAACTCAAGGTAGAATAACCATCCAATATTGGAATTTTTAAACAGTATAATTTAGATTCAAACACTACTCATTAAGCAATAAATCGCTTGAATATGGTCAAATAGTTCATGGATCATATCTAAAAAGATTACTTCGTGTTCTGATGTTTCAACGGAAATATTAATTCCTCAAGAGAACTACCAGATATCATTGCGCCTAATACTTAAAATAGGATGGAGACATGGAGTTTTCAAATAAGTTAATATTCCAAAGAACACATTAATTTTTACTTGCCTTGCACCTATCGAAGCACCACCAGAAATATGCCAAAAACTTCTCTTCACATATGTCCATTCTGAAAGCCACCAAGTTTAATGACAGAGTTATCATCCAGGCTTTAATATAACCTTATAGATTGAAATTTGATATCAGGTGGAAAGAAGTAAAGTAGATGTTATTCCAAGAGTCTGTTAGCCATTTATATCTTATATGAACATTCAATCACACAAACGGAGATTGATAAAGCGTGAAATAAAGTACTCCTGTACCAACAAAATTGCACAGCAAGTGAACTAATGTTAAGTTCCTCTATTAAAAAAAGGAGTTGGAAGAAATTTTCAGCTTTAACTGATCTAGAACATGTTGATCCTAACATCTGAACTGAAACTCACTTACCCATCCAATCGGAATCTTTCTCTAACATCAATGAGGTGAGGAGATGTAAAAAGACCAGTATGAAAGCCACAGTTGCGCAATATAGATTCTGTGAAGGCACAAGTTGAACCCTTCATGAAACCCATAGCAAAAAAAAGGTCAGGGATATAAGCCTTTAGTAAACAAGGTCGAAAATAACATACTTCTGGTGTAATTCTATTGCATATCAAGCAAAACTTTTGCAAGAATGCTTCAACTAAAGGATCCAATGCAAGCCCACTACTGGAATGTATGTAGATAAAATGTGTTAACAGAAACTACCGCAGAACATTACCAATAATAGAAAATTAGAAATTACCACAGAATAGACAGTTTATCCATTCTGCATTCATCTTATGTTCACGAGCATCCTTATATTTCCCAAAATAATCAGAATGTTTGCCAATTTTTTTATTTTACAATCTCTGAGCAATATCACTGATTCAGTGAATGTGATGCTGATTAATATCAAGAGTACTTTCAGCTAGAGATTACTACAGATCTTAAACTTGACCTGCAGCAAGTTAATTTGTCAATTGATTCAAAGATTGCAACTGGCAAAAGGGATAAGTGTAAGATAGTTGATACATATAGTTCAGGATTTCAAAGGCATTTGATAATTTGGATTAAACATTAAGAAATCAGAAATCCTTGTCCAATGAAAATAGTTAACAAAAAAAATAAAACAGAAGGAAGGAAAAAAAAAGAAATATGATATACTTGTAAATTAAACTGATGATGCTCAAGGGAAAAACTAGAGAAGTGCTTTGCAAATAGAAGACATGGAACATAAGCTTTTCAACGTGTAAGAATATTCTTCCAAAGCTATTGGAGATACGGAAACATTTATGAAATGAGATATCAACAAGGTTTAGCAGGACACCTTGACATGTTCGACAAACCCCAATTACTCATCTAAAAATTCAATTAAGAGTTGAGTCGTGACAGATTCAAAATTGACACTATCTATAGCAAACTAGAGACCATATAACTCATTACCTTTCCTTTGGTACCTGCCACATGGATAATCTTCATCTGCTTAATTGGTTCTTCTAGTTCCAGTATCTGTGACCCATTTCAGTAGAAATATAACTCATCAGATTCATATCAACAATTCACCAGCATATAATACTTGAAAAGGGAAAAAATGAGAAAAACAACCTTGATATAGTCAAAGAGCAACTCATATCTATCCCCTTTATTGCTCTTATCAGCACGACTGCGTTTTGTAATCAATGAAGATAACGCCTCCATTGCCTCTTCATATGGAGAAAGAGTTGGCTTTGTATCATCCTTACCTTCACCAGCTTCACCAATCACTCAATCCAGTCAGAACAAAAACATTCACATACAAACACAACTAACCATTATCAAATTAAAAAACAGTTAAAAAATGGCATATCTGAAGTATATAACTCCAGCAAAAACAATAAATCAATTAATCAATCAATCAACTATGTATCCAATTAACTGGCGTAAATTATATAGGGATCTTCACACAAATAACCAAGCAGATTTACTATTTACTTTTTCTACCCGGTAAACATAGATTATACACGATCATACACATATTATACATAGATTAAGATATACAATATTCGTCGGTTATTTTTAGGTGGACGGCTATTTAAGATAATTCTTCAATTATATAAACACCTTTGTATCTAATCTCAAAAGATCCAATTTTCCTCTGCCATCAAACCTACGTCAGGAGCAGATCCCGCATGTTGCATGCTCATGAGCCCATCTGACTTTGCTCAAACCCTATATTTGCATTAAATTGTTCACTAAATATCTATAATTATTTGATTGTGAACCCAATTATTATCTTAAATCAACTTGAACCCACAAACTTCAAACCCTGGCCGCCATCCTCCTCCGGTTAATTCGATCTTGGACCAACTTGGACCAATGAAGCTCATATAGAGGGAGATTAACAACAAATTATAGGAGTTAAGAAAAAACAATAAATCAATCAATCAACTATGCATCCAATTAATTGGTGTCAATTATATAAACTCCTATGTATCTAATCTCAAAAGATTCAATCTTTCCTCTGCCAATCAAACCTCCTGGCAGGAGCGGATCCAGCATCTTGCGTGCTCATGAACCCAACAGATTTTGCTCAAACCCTATATATGTATTAAATTATTTACTAGATATCTATATAAACATTAGACTGTGACCCCAGTTAAGTCTTTATAGGAATCTGTAAACTTCAAATACTGGATCCGCCTCTGCCTACCACCACCACCTTCTCCTCCTCCTCCTGTTTGTGGTTGAAATTGATTGAATTAGCTTGAGCATCTAATTGTTCTCATGAATCTAGTCTTGTATTTGATTTGCTTGTATTTTTTTATGACCCGTTTGTGAGATTAATGGACTGATAATGGTTTTAATTATATGATTACACGTCTCAAGGAGTGTATAAATATTGGAATAGCTTCAAATACTTTAGAAAAATGGACAAGAAGGCAAAAAAATTGAATAAAAAGCAGCTACAATGTACAATTAGGGAATTTGACTACTATATAGAGGGATATTGCAAGGAACAATAAATCAATAGTAGCATAAATTAGGGATATGTACCTTGTGACATTTTTCGATTGGGACACAATAGCAGAAACCTGAGCAAATAAAACTATTAATACACGAACCAAAATCAGCAAATGAAAGAAATGAATTTATTACTATTAATAGACGAATAGGGAGATTGATATAATGGATAGAAGCAGAGACAAAAAAAAAAAAAAAGGTAGGAACAGAGAATTAACCAGAAAAGTGAGAGGGAGATGTGAAGCGGGTGGAGCAGAGTAGTCTACTCAGGAAGTGGCGGTTGTTGAAAAGAGTGAGATGATGATATACTTATAACAGAAAAATTTTAGGCTTAAGTTATACGCCCCGTAAAATTGTTCGAAAAAATTTTAGGCTTTCCTTAAAATCATTTTGATAATTCACTAAGATATTTTAATTAAGACTTATATTTATTTGATATTTTAAATATTAATAAATATATACCTATTATTTATATTTATATCTATACTTATATCTGCATCTACAATATATTAAAAGTGTCAAGACCTTTAGAAAAGTGATTTGAACTTTTTGTCCTTTATTAAAAGACTTCACAATAGACAAAATTATCTTTTCACATATTTCCTCTAATTATTATATCACTATATTTATAATATTAACTCCTAAATATATGAAAAGAATCGTTATAAAATAAGGACTTTTAACTCCTAAAATATATGGTAAGTTTTTTTTCGTTGTACGTAAAAAAGAGTCCTATATATGAGAAGAAAATCTTTATAGACATATAAAAAATGAATTGTCCATGATTCTTGAAAGTTTATACAGGTTCAACGTTCCTTGATGCTGCTACAACCAAGAAGTTGAAGGGTGTTCTTGGTGGCACCAACTAATAAAGAGCAATTTATTTTGCTTTGTTTTAAATGGAATAAGTTTCAACAAGTCATTGATTGTTGGGTCTTTTGTTTAGGTTTATTTTAGTTATTTTCGAAAAATTTATGTGTTTGATGTCTGGCGTGTCTTGTTTGAGTGTCAATTTTCATAGTTGAATTTGTATTAGCTTTAGGTTTGTGGAATTTAAAACCAAGAACCTATTGGGTTTTGTGCAAATTCGGTCGGGCTTTAAGAATTTTTTGTATAAAGATTTTTATAAAATAAGCACTTTTGAGAAAAATAAGCACTTTTGAAAAAAAATAAACTTGGCCAAATGGACTATAGGTTTAATCTTATTGTTCTGTTTTTTTTATTATCGTATTGTTTTCTTATAGTTTCTATTTTAATTTGTTACTAGCTGTTGTTTTCTGATTAATACAGGTGGTAGATGAATGTTCGGTCGGGCTTTGAAGAATTTTTATGTAGGTTAGGTTTAATCGTATTGTTCTTATATCACGATTATAGTATTATTTATGTCGTAATTTCTATTCTACTGCTATCTGCTATTTTTTCTCTTAACACAGGATGGTAGATGAATGTTCGATCGAACTTCAAGGAACTTTGGTATAAAGATTATGTTTAATCGTATTGTTCTGATATCTTGATTATCGTATTGTTTTGTTGTAGTTTCTATTCTGTTGCTATCTGTTATTTTTTCTGCTTAATACAAATGGTAGATGAATGTTCGGTCGGATTTTAAAAAACTTTTGTATAAAGGTTAGAATTAATCGTATTGTTCTGATTTACTTATTCTTGTTTAATATATTTTGGAAGAACAGTAACAATTTAGAAGAAAGGTAACAATTTAACCCAAAAAAATTACTAAGCAAAAACAACTTATATTTTGCTGGAAAAAGTAAAGGGTCTAACCAAAAAAATATATATTGTACGTGAGACAATTAGACAAACATGAATATAAGTTAAATACACGTTAGGATTTAAATAAGATAAGATTTGATGACCAAAATTTAAGGTGATTTCAAAATTATAGAATTTTAACATAATTTAAAAGCCAAAAAGGAAAGAAACTCTTTTTGAATCTGACTAAATAGAAAAATAAGACAAACAAATTGAAATGTGAGGTAATAAAAATGTTCTAAGACTGTAGGCTAACATTGAACTTAAATTTGATTCTAAATTCTCAGAATTTATTATAATTAGTTGCATGTCTTGTATCTCTCCTTTGATGACAAATTATACAACCTCAAGAAAATTCGAAGAGTCACCGAAGGAATAGTTAATTAAAAAATGTTAAAAGGAGGATAGAGTTTGGTATGCATGGATATGTGTCAAGCAAACTTCAAAGTCCTAAATGTTAATAATTTCTATAAATTATTTGTTGTTTCCAAAATTTATTATATGTATTTTGTTATAATTGATGTATGAAATATATGTGCATGCCAAATGATGTATAGATAGAAAAACTAAGGAGGACCACTATATGAACTTTGATTAGGATTTTTGACAACATATACCCTAGTGCTATAGATGCAAGTTGTGTCAATATGGCTCCAAGCTTGTGTCTATTTTAAGAATTCAACGTTTGCCTCCAAAAATGAAAAAATTAGGATATTCTATTTAATTTATTTGAAAATAAGCATACATGTCCTTTTTCAATGACCTATTAAATACATGTTCAAATAATACCAAGCATTGTACAATACTAGCGCCTAGCGGTCACATATTTTTCACACTAATTAACAATTTTATGTTGTATTTGTGAGAGGACGAGAAGAGAAGTTATGGAGAACAATCAAAGTGAGAGAACATTTAACTAAATTAAATTTATCAGTCTTGCAGGTTCAAATGAATCATTTTAATTTACCTATTATGTTGAGTGAAAATCGACGTGATTTTGTTGGTGCAGGAGTTAAGTAATGTTGTGAAATTTAAATGACACTACGTATAATTTTTGAAGTTGATCTTGGTTATTTGCAAGAACTTGAATATGGAAATTACGTATGTTATTTCATATCAACATCTCCATTCGAATCTTGGAGCGTATTATTCTAATAGAACTTCATTATCTTATGGGGAAATGCCAAAATTAATCTAGCTAAGATCTCCTTTATCATTTTCAAGATTATGCACTTTTCATTTAATTTAAATAGATTATTCAATCTATTTATTAGTAGTTTTTTTTAATTATCTATTCATTGATATAGGTACACGCGCAAAGCGTGTACACTCAGGGGCGGAGCCAGCCTTTGGCAAGGGGGTTCGTCCGACCCCCCTTCGACGGAAAAATATACTATTTATACATGATTAAAATTATTTTTTATGTATATATAGTAGGTGTTGAACCCCCTTCGACTAATTTTTTTTTAAATATTGAACCCCCTTTGTTGAAATCCTGGTTCCGCCTCTGCGTACACTAAACTAGTATACAAAATGACAGCTGGCTTTAAAAATAGTGTGCGTGTAACCTATACGCGATGTCTTAAAATAGTCACGAATAAAAATATGACATATGACACATAGGTCCTAATTATAAAAAATAAATTTTCAAATTTAAAAAATAAAATTTATTTCAACCGTTAGTAATCTAAAAAATAAATGGACAAAAAAATAAATCTCCAACCCCTCACCCACGTAACTCTGCACACTTTCTGCTTCGTCCCATTTCCGACGATATCACCTTTTTTTTTTTCCATCTTATAGTAAACTATTAGGCTTTAATAATACAAATTAATGAAACAAATTGTGGAGCATAGCATGTAGTTTAGCAAAGTAATTCTTGAGAGGTTTGGGGAAAATAAACTGACGTCGGCGAGACATTTCAAAATTGATGGGGAAGAGAAATTGAGAGGACACAAATTAATTCTATTGAATTTTCTGATATTATTTTAAATAAGCTTAGTAGGTTTACATTTTAATTTGAGTGGTGATAATTGCTCGGAGGTGATCGAAAATGAAGATGGAATTTCGATGCCCGAAAATCTTTTTTCTTCTTACAGATTCAACTAACAATCGTTGTTGTTTTTTGCTTTTATAAAGATTGAAAGGAAATAAAATAACAAGAATAAAAAAGAAATACAGAGAATTTGAGAATCTAAAAATGGGGAGAAGAAGACCTTGTAAAAGGTGGGTGGGATTGCTTTTATTTGGGTTTGAGAGGAGGGAGGGGGGATAGGGGGATTAAGGAATCTTTTTTGAATTGAAAAATGAATATTTTTTTATTATTATTTACTTAATGCCAAGTGTACATGGAATAAAAAAAGGAAGGAGTTTTTCCAAAAAATAAAATAAAAATAAATATATTTGGAATCTATTCACGCACTCAAGAAAAGTGAGAAACACTTTCTATGTCATATCAGCACTTTGTGTTTAATAGGTCACAAGTTTTGAATAATTAAGGTAGTCACTTCTCTAGTTAAATTTGAAGTGTCTAAGTAAATTATCCAATTAACTTTAAAAAATTATCGATAACTTAAGCTAAAATTTTACTATGTGTCTCATACGTCATGTCATAATTGCATGAGGCATTTACCATTTTGACACATTAATATTTTGGACCCCGCTTATCAGAGCAATACCATCTTCATATTATTTTGCTTTTTCAGTGATTAACTTTTTTTAGATGAATTATTCTTTGCTTTTCCTCTTTTGGGGGTTATTTTTTATTTGTTGTTTTTCTTATTTTTTTTCTTTTGCCCTTTTTCTCTAATTGTCTTTTTCTCGTGTTCCGATACTAAAGTATATTGAAGCTTTCTTTTTGCTTCTTTTTTTTTTTCTCTCCTAATTTTTATTTGTAAAGGAATTAATTTTTTGATCACTAGATTATGGTAGTAATTTTTATTTTTTATTATGTTCTCTTTATTACTGGTGCTGGAAAATTTAGATACTGAATCTCACAAAAGATGAATCTATTTTTGGTGAGTCTATATGATATTGTTTATTATGATTCAATATTATTAAAGGCGTCTAGTATTTAGGAGTGTCAGAAATCGATAAATCATCTTTTTTTTTTTAATTATTATTAAAGGCATCTCTGATATAGCAAAATCATTTGAAGCAGGTAGGGTCAAGAATTGAATCGAATTTAGATGAGTTGGGTCCTAAATAAATTTAAATATTAATTTTAATTTTTTGATACTTTTTTCCTAAAAATTTAGAGCTATCATATCACTAAATAGGCACTGAAAATTGTATTTCAAATTAAAATAACAATGGAAGCTAACTAGGTAAGGTTGGATGACTTTTGGAAGATAAAAACAAAGTTTTGGTCACTCACTACAAGTTGAGTGATCATTCATACATTTAACTGATATAAACAATACTCCTTTTATTTTAATTTGTTTTTCTGATTTTTAATTTATAAAAAAGTTTAAGAAAGTAAAGAAGACGTTTGAATCTTGTGATCTTAAATTTAAAATACATAAAATACATTAAAAAAAATTTTAATCTATGCGATTTTAAACATGTCATGTATGAAAAGTTGAAATTTAAAAATTGTCAAAAAATGGAAAAAAATATTTTTTAAAAAATGAATTAAAAAAAATAACACAAATAAATTGAAATAAAAAAAATATCATATAAATTTAATTTGCTTACAAATAAGAACTAGAGGATAAAAAGGCCTTCAATTTATTAGGAGCACAAAAAAAAAAGGAAAGAAAACCAAAAATCAATATATATATTAAAGGAGAATCATAAGCCTGCCTACGTGGCACTCCCAGAAGTCAGGATTTCAATTTATCTTTTTTCCTGTTTTTTGGGGGCTTTTCTCTCTGATTTTAATTCAGTTTAATCAATTATTAAAACTAAAAATTAAAGTGCCGCAACGATTTAAATCCTTCGCTTCTTCACTGTTCTGAAACAATCAAAGCACCGGTTTCAAACGTTTTCGAAAACGTCTCAATTCCTTCGCTTCTTCACTTGTCATTTTAACCTAACGCTTCCACATTTCAGTTCGCCAAAGCAGAAAAGACATCAACAGAAGACATGAAGTTTTCCAATGCACAAAACTCAAAGGTACAAAGATTTTTTGTTATCCCTTTTTACATCACAGTTGTTCTTTCAGATAAACTTCTTAAATTTTGCACCTTTTTTGTTTATTTTGTTGTCCAATTTGTGAGATTTGATTAATATTGAATGAGTTCAATTAATTGGATTTTTTCTTTCTTTCTATGAATATAAGATATTTGTTTGCCGTTTGTTATATATGTTTGTTCAATCTGCCGTAGTCTATTTCTGTTTGATTTTAAAAGACTTATCGAATTTCATTTAAGCAGGCAGTAAACTCACAGTGCTTTTTCGCTCCTTAAGATTGGAGAAATTGAATGTAGTCCGAACAATATTCGAACATGTTCATTATTCGTCTACATTAAAAGGAGAAGCACTTGAAACTTTCTATTTGTTAGCTCTTTTCCAGCATTTGATTTTGGATTTTGAAAGTTTATTTCACAGATTTGTCTGCCTGATTGTTGAGACAAAAATGAGTTTCGGATAATTATTAGAAGTATACTTGCTTGCATAGGCTTATATTTGAGGCTTTGTTGAGAAGATAGGAGTTGTGAAACCACGAAGGAGAGGTAAATAGTGATTGAAACTTGAAGCAGAAGTTCAGTAAGATGAGGTTCCGGCATCACACCACGACATGAATAGCTGTTTCTGCTCCTATTAAAGCCGAGTGTGAGAATAATGAAGTCTTATTAGCCAAGGTTGAAGAAACAACAACGAAAGCAACTTAAGCACCCAAGTCTATATATATTGACCCGGTGATGTGGCACATTCCAATGATCAGGATTTATATTTATCTTTTTCCTCATTTTCTTGTAATTTCTCCTTCATTCTTCTAAACGAACAGCAGAGAACAAAGGAAAAAAAGAACCAATTCAGTATTTTGCTTTTAGAGAGTCACTTCTACAACGTGGGTTTGCCTATAAAACTTTGTTTTTGGGGGGGGGCTATCTTTATGTCGCAGTTTGTTGTTTCCCAGTTGATAGGTGTTGTTGGAATTGTTTTGCTAATATTCCAGCTTTCTTATTACAACTTAATGTGCTCTTCAAACAATTTTTTTACTAGAATCACTTATTGGCTACTCTTTCCAGGTTTGGCCAGTCTCTCTCTATGATCAAGTCTTCTCTATTTCAACAATTACGATCAAAACTAATCTCACCCATTCCTATTTTCTAACTATTATTGCTCTTTTTAATTCGTTTAATTATTTTGGTGGCACTTCACTTATTCACTGTTATCGTATTGAATAATTTGCTATTTCCTCTTTTGTATGTGCAAGAATGCAGAATGAGGGCTACAGAGGTCACTCTTGAAACTTTCGATGGTTCGTGCTATATTCTTCTTCCTTCTTTTATTATTGTGCATTTGGGATTCTTGGATAATGAGGGAGAGATTGAAATTTCACATTTAAAAGTAGATGTATTGCTATCACATTCTAAGAACTTGCTCTGATTTCGTAAAGCTTGCTTAGAGACGGCTTACAGAAAGATTTCGCGAAACAAGGGCCTACAACGATCACTCTTGGAATTCCATTGGTTTATTTGTACTTAGGTATATATTCTTCTGCTTTTTGATATTGTTAATTTGCAGTTTGATATCATGGTAATGAGGGAAAAAACAAATTCAAATTATTAGAGTAAATGTATCACAAATATGTACCAACAACTTGCCGTGATTTCAGATAACTTGCTTCGAGAGGATACTATGATCAAGGTTTCTTTTTCTTTATCTTCTTACTTTGTAGTTAGTTTTATAAGACTTCAGATTTTCATGTATACTACTTTTAATTTGTATCTTTGATTCAGCTCTAAGATTTGTGACGCCCAAATGGATTTTTGACTATGTCTTTGTGATATTTAGAGGCCAAAAGAGCTGGAGAATTTATTTATGGTGATTAGTTGCCGTAAATGGCTTTTTGATTATTTTAATAACACCATTTAAGAATGCCCTTGAAAGGTTATGCCCCTGGTACTAAGTTTCCTTGCAATTCATGACTTTTTATGCCGACTCTGCTAGAATGTGCTTTGATTTTGTTTGAACTTTTCTTCTATTGTATGTCTTCGATGAAAGGCGTAAGATTTGCGGGGAACCAGTAGTAGCTTCTAAAGATTTTCCCAAAAAGATTATGTTGGTAATGCTTCTTCCTCTTCTTTCTCCTACATCTCTTTTTTATTACATATGTTACTTTGTACAATACTTAGAAGGGGAGCCGTAGGATGATACTAAAGTTGTCTCCGTGTGACTATAAGTCACGGGGTCGAGCTGTGAAAGCTGTCACTATTGCTTGCATTAGGTTAGGCTATCTACATCACACCATTTGGGGTACGGCCCTTCTCAGGACCCTGCTAACACTGGATGTTTTGTGCACCGGGCTGCCCTTTATGTTATACTTTGTACATTGCCTTGCTTTTTTTTTTTTTCATGGAAATCTTTTCAGAGATTGATTATTCCTTAGAGATATTTTATTCTTCTTGCAGTTTAAAAAATGTGGAAGGTAACTAGGACCTCAACTGTCTTCTGCAGTGTGCAAAACTGTTAGGATATGATGTCTTCTGTTGTATTAAACATACAAACATATTGTAGGTATCTTCATTTTGCAGGAAATAGTTATGGTACCTCGGTTCCAAGAAATCATGCTTTAATATTCTATACAAAATTCCATAACTTACAAGTACTAATTTATAAGCTTGCATCTTATCTATTTTTACACAGTTATGAAGTTTCTCACTTATCTATTTTTGTAGTACACCTCTTATATAACGATGCTTAGATTATAAATATATTTGAATGAGTCTTTAGACTAAACTTAAACTTTTTACTATTGTTGAACAGTCACTTAAGGCAATATACTATGCAAGTTCAAAAAGTTATAATAGCTTGACAGCTCTGGATAACTAGGACGGATCGTATTGGCTTTTTAACCGAGGTTTTTGTTGTGCTATCAGTTTTACAACGTGCAACACATTTGAAGATAAAGTGTGGAATCATGATTGTAGAATTGCCTCCATAAAGATTTGTGTCAAGTATTTATATTGTTAATCTTTCAGAATAATCAAGTCCGCTTACTTATGTTTGATATTTTTTCTATTATTGTGTACTGTAGTGTTATGGTTACTATGTATGCTGGATCCCTTTAGTCGTTGTTGCGTAATTTTCTTAGGTATGTTACTCAGATATCTTTATCCTCATCTAATTTAAGGTATCGTACTTAGAAGATTGAGTCCCTATTTACTTAATTCTCGAGGTAGTTCTACTGTTAGAGGTGTTTTTACATGCAATTTTCTTCCTTTGAATATTACGATTAGTGGCCCTTTGTGGTTCTTGATCCACATGAGTTTTTCCATGTAGTTTTGTGCAAATTTGTGCTGATGTGAGGTTCAC
The DNA here is from genome assembly GCA_031232105.1 of Capsicum rhomboideum. NCBI lineage: Eukaryota > Viridiplantae > Streptophyta > Magnoliopsida > Solanales > Solanaceae > Capsicum > Capsicum rhomboideum. Next base: position 166,142,922 of record CP124714.1, read on the forward strand.
TTTGGTGCCTTCTGGCTGCTAAACGTAGAATCTTTTTATAGTTTTCAGGGATACCTTTCAGTGGCAAGATGCGTTTTCACTTAAGTTGCATATACAGAGAGAATATTTCACCGAATGATGTTTGCAGATCGTGATTATGAAAAGAAACCAGTGATTATGATTAACAATGATACCCCCATTGTATCATTTTGAACTGCTTCGAAAAGGGGTACTCCGTAGTATATATTCAGTGCAAATCTCAAACTAAGCTTCTATTTGATGTCGTTGGCACGTCTACATCACACCATTTGGGGTACGGCCCTTCTCAGGACCCTGCTAACACTGGATGTTTTGTGCACCGGGCTGCCCTTTATGTTATACTTTGTACATTGCCTTGCTTTTTTTTTTTTTTCATGGAAATCTTTTCAGAGATTGATTATTCCTTAGAGATATTTTATTCTTCTTGCAGTTTAAAAAATGTGGAAGGTAACTAGGACCTCAACTGTCTTCTGCAGTGTGCAAAACTGTTAGGATATGATGTCTTCTGTTGTATTAAACATACAAACATATTGTAGGTATCTTCATTTTGCAGGAAATAGTTATGGTACCTCGGTTCCAAGAAATCATGCTTTAATATTCTATACAAAATTCCATAACTTACAAGTACTAATTTATAAGCTTGCATCTTATCTATTTTTACACAGTTATGAAGTTTCTCACTTATCTATTTTTGTAGTACACCTCTTATATATCGGTGCTTAGATTATAAATATATTTGAATGAGTCTTTAGACTAAACTTAAACTTTTTACTATTGTTGAACAGTCACTTAAGGCAATTTACTATGCAAGTTCAAAAAGTTATAATAGCTTGACAGCTCTGGATAACTAGGACGGATCGTATTGGCATTTTAACCGAGGTTTTTGTTGTGCTATCAGTTTTACAGCGTGCAACACATTTGAAGATAAAGTGTGGAATCATGATTGTAGAATTGCCTCCATAAAGATTTGTGTCAAGTATTTATATTGTTAATCTTTCAGAATAATCAAGTCTGCTTACTTATGTTTGATATTTTTTCTATTATTGTGTATTGTAGTGTTATGGTTACTATGTATGCTGGATCCCTTTAGTCGTTGTTGCGTAATTTTCTTAGGTATGTTACTCAGATATCTTTATCCTCATCTAATTTAAGGTATCGTACTTAGAAGATTGAGTCCCTATTTACTTAATTCTCGAGGTAGTGCTACTGTTAGAGGTGTTTTTACATGCAATTTTCTTCCTTTGAATATTACGATTAGTGGCTCTTTGTGGTTCTTGATCCACATGAGTTTTTCCATAGTTTTGTGCAAATTTGTGCTGATGTGAAGTTCACTTTGGTGCCTTCTGGCTGCTAAACGTAGAATCTTTTTATAGTTTTCAGGGATACCTTTCAGTGGCAAGATGCGTTTTCACTTACGTTGCATATACAGAGAGAATATTTCACCAAATGATGTTTGCAGATCGTGATTATGAAAAGAAACCAGTGATTATGATTAGCAATGATACCCCCATTGTATCATTTTGAACTGCTTCGAAAAGGGGTACTCCGTAGTATATATTCAGTGCAAATCTCAAACTAAGCTTCTATTTGATGTCGTTGGCACGTCTACATCACACCATTTGGGGTACGGCCCTTCTCAGGACCCTGCTAACACTGGATGTTTTGTGCACCGGGCTGCCCTTTATGTTATACTTTGTACATTGCCTTGCTTTTTTTTTTTTTTCCATGGAAATCTTTTCAGAGATTGATTATTCCTCAGAGATATTTTATTCTTCTTGCAGTTTAAAAAATGTGAAAGGTAACTAGGACCTCAACTGTCTTCTGCAGTGTGCAAAACTGTTAGGCTATGATGTCTTCTGTTGTATTAAACATACAAACATATTGTAGGTATCTTCATTTTGCAGGAAATAGTTATGGTACCTCGGTTCCAAGAAATCATGCTTTAATATTCTATACAAAATTCCATAACTTACAAGTACTAATTTATAAGCTTGTATCTTATCTATTTTTACACAGTTATGAAGTTTCTCATTTATCTATTTTTGTAGTACACCTCTTATATATCGGTGCTTAGATTATAAATATATTTGAATGAGTCTTTAGACTAAACTTAAACTTTTTACTATTGTTGAACAGTCACTTAAGGCAATATACTATGCAAGTTCAAAGTTATAATAGCTTGACGGCTCTGGATAACTAGGACGGATCGTATTGGCTTTTTAATCGAGGTTTTTGTTGTGCTATCAGTTTTACAACATGCAACACATTTGAAGATAAAGTGTGGAATCATGATTGTAGAATTGCCTCCATAAAGATTTGTGTCAAGTATTTATATTGTTAATCTTTCAGAATAATCAAGTCTGCTTACTTATGTTTGATATTTTTTCTATCATTGTGTACTGTAGTGTTATGGTTACTATGTATGCTGGATCCCTTTAGTCGTTGTTGCGTAATTTTCTTAGGTATGTTACTCAGATATCTTTATCCTCATCTAATTTAAGGTATCGTACTTAGAAAATTGAGTCCCTATTTACTTAATTCTCGAGATAGTGCTACTGTTAGAGGTGTTTTTACATGCAATTGTCTTCCTTTGAATATTACGATTAGTGGCTCTTTGTGGTTCTTGATCCACATGAGTTTTTCCATGTAGTTTTGTGCAAATTTGTACTGATGTGAAGTTCACTTTGGTGCCTTCTGGCTGCTAAACATAGAATCTTTTTATAGTTTTCAGGGATATCTTTCAGTGGCAAGATGCTTTTTCACTTAAGTTACATATACAAAGAGAATATTTCACCAAATGATGTTTGCAGATCGTGATTATGAAAAGAAACCAGTGATTATGATTAGCAATGATACCCCCATTGTATCATTTTGAACTGCTTCGAAAAGGGGTACTCCGTAGTATATATTCTGTCACGACCCAATTCTGAGTCATGATGGCGCCTATCGTAACCCACCAATAGGCAAGCCAAATCCTAGCCCGGAGCGACAAGCGACGGGCGGAATCTCATAAAATAGAGAAGTAGAAGTAACCGTATTTATAAACATGCTATAATGCTAAAGACAGAATCAGAATATGTATATGTACCAAGACTGAGAAGGAAGAGGACAGTATATAAAGTCAAGAACCCTTCCCAAGACCTGGTGAGGTCAGTACAGGAGCCACTACTAAACATATCCAAAATACAAGACAGAAACCAAATATGTATAACAAGTACAACAGTCTTGAGAGCAAAAGACTATACAGTAGAAGATGGAGTAGGATTTGCCTCAGACGTCAGTAAGCTCACCCTGCTCCGGAGTCAGTGCTAAGAAAAGAGTCACGTCACCACCGTCGACTAGTGCCTGGATCTGCATCGGGGAAAAAGATGCAGAAGTGCAGTATGAGTACCGGGCAACGGGTACTCAGTAGGCATCATCGGCCGACTGAGCTAAAGGTAATATAAACAGGCTAAAGTACGGGGGTGCATGCTAAGTCTGGTATAACTATAAATAATAAGTACATAAGTAGCGGTTGAGGCGTATAGACATGCTCAGGAGAAAAATAAATGCGATACTGAATAACGAGTAAATAAATGCATACGTAAACACACAAGTCAACCATAACCTATCTGGGTCCCCATAAACCCGATAGGCACACGAAAGAAAACAATAACCCAACCTGGCCCCCATAAACCGGTGGGACACACAAGAATAATAAATGCATAGTCACCAGTGTCTCGAAGCTGTGTCAGTATCCAGTAACCACAATAACCAACAAGGGTGCACCGGGCTTGAACCGGCACCAATGGGTAATAACAAGAGGCCAGACGCCGGAGTCGAACCGGAAGCAGTGGGTAATAACAAGAGGCCACATATATATCATATCTGCCGGACTCGAACCGGAACTCATATAACAACAGTATCATGATCACGGTACCCAGTACCAAAATTCTCCAATCATATAATAACCAGATGCCGGACTCAAACCGGGACTCATAATAATCAGTGGCCGGACTCGAACCGGAACTCATAGTGTATCACAATCCGGGGCCGGACTCGAACCGGAACACCCAATAGTCAATAACCAAAATCATCATACCAGAATCAGTAGCCGGACTCGAACCGAAACTCACAATAGCCAGTAACCAAAACAGAACCAAATATCATATCATATCAGATAAACGGAAAACATGCTAGTCCCAGGCCGAAACTGAAGTATAGATAAAGGAGCTAACCCATTACCTGCTACAAGGTAAGTCCCCGGGTCCTCCTAGGTCCATAGTCTACTATCATACAATATCTAAGTCAGTCCGGGTATCTAGAGTAGCTCATGACAAGGTGCGTCCTAATTCTAAGCTAAGACCAGCAATCCCGATCAAGTGCGGTGCTGTTAGGGACTAAAATGCTAAATAGGTCAACTGGGTATGATCGGGGTGAATAAATACTGTCACAAGTCTAACAGGTCACAGAGGGCTTAACTAAGCCCAAAAATGTCAACGTTCTGACAAGTCGACAAAAAAGGGTAACGGGGCCCACTACCGGGTCCCGGATACCAAGTCTGGTTATACCTGTCTAAGTCTGGGCTAAGTCTGTCTAACCCTGGACTAAGGTCCAACAATAATATTCCCCAATCAGCAGTCCATAACAAAAATACTATCCGACCCCAGATAGGTCATAAGTGGTGTACCGTAAGGATAACGGGCCTGGAATGTGTCCGAACAGCCCTATCCGGCCTAAACCACAGCAAACCACCACCTCCAAGTCTATAATTCCAGCCCACAATACCAGCACAATAGCACACATATATCACACATAAGCTCAATCTAAGTGTAAAGGAAGATAAACCTAGCCTACCTGGACGCCTGCCGCAAGCCTGCCAAGAAAACCAGCTAAATAGGAGCCTTTCCCTTTCGAGAGGCCTCCGACTGCTGCCAAGCTACCAAAATAATAAACTACATGTCAAAACATGACTAATGACACCTATATTGCATTAGTTTGGAAAAATGTCTGAACCGTCCCCGTGGGGCCCACTTGCGGAATCACGAAACTAAAATCGTCACAGCATCCCAAACAACTCCGTGACCAATAGTCACAACTAGCACCATTAAATTTGAGCTCAAAATGTAGCTCAAACATCAATATCAATCCCAAAATATACTATCGCAGACAAAAACTACCGTAAAAATAAGAAAACGTACCGTAGAAATGACGAGAACGCGTCTACGGAGCCAAATCTAACCACCCTGAATCTCAAATCTCACTATAAATGCTAAAAGGTATAAATATAGAGAAACAGAAATGTGGCAGCCTAACTTTTATTTGAAATTCTTACATTTACTTAAGTAAATGTAATGTAAGGTGTATATATATATGTGTTGGTAGGTGCATGACACCTCTTCGTGCCCTTTGCTGACTAACTACCTTCCTCCACCTCCACGTGAAAGTGGAGGTGGCAATACCCCCACCCCTCTTTAATTATTTATCCACTATGTGTATCTTCGGGTATTGCATAGGTCCGTGGTAAAATAAATATAATATTTTGAATATACCATAATTAATAGAAAATTATTTCTAACAAAACCTCTATAAAATAAAAATATTATTTTAACATATTTAAATTCACTATCTCCGTTTTAATTATTAATAGGTTATAAAACTATTATAAAATAGTATAGATATATCATAACTAAAGAAGTTTTTTATAAATTTCAAAAATATTTTCAAAAGGTAATTAACTATGTAATTTTACCAAATTTAAAATTTAATTTAATATGTTACAACGTGCTCGGTCTAAATAATATTCTCAAACGAACTGCCTGGAAATCGAAATGTCAGTCCCAGCAAGTCAAAAATGACTTGGGGCAGTTATAGAAAAGCTCTAAACGCTGAGAACACACGAAAACGAGGGAAATGACCGGGAAGGTCATTACAATATCCACTACTAAGAGGACTTTCGTCCGCGAAAGTCAAGAATAAGCATATACCTGAAGTCGTGAACAAGTAGGGATACTGGGCTCGCATGTCACGTTCAAGCTCCCAAGTAGCCTCCTCAACCGGACGGTGACGCCACTGTACCTTAACCACTGGAATATCCCGGGAGCGTAACCGTCTGACATTTCTAGCCAAAATGGATACAGGCTCCTCCACAAATGCTAACTTATCATCTAACTGAACCGAGTCCCACTGAAGCACATGCGACTCATCCGAAATGTACTGTCGCAGCATAGAAACATGAAACACTGGGTGGATAGCTGAAAATGCCGGAGGTAAAGCTAACATATAAGCGACCTCTCCAACTGTCTGCAAAATCTCAAAGGGTCCAATATATCTGGGGCTAAGCTTGCCCCTCCTACCAAACCGCATTACGCCCTTCATGGGCGATATTCGTAAGAAGACCCTATCACCCACCCTGAATTTCAATGGACGACGTCTACGGTCAGCATAACTCCTCTGTCTACTCTGAGCTGTCCGCAGCCTATCCTGAATTATTCGAACTCGGTCCAAAGATTCTCGGAGTAAATCTGTGCCACGAGGACTGACTTCTGAGGTCTCGAACCAACCCACTGGAGATCGACACCGTCTCCCATACAAAGCCTCAAACGGAGCCATTTGAATGCTGGAGTGAAAGCTATTATTATACGCGAACTCGGCTAAAGGTAAGAATTGATCCCACTGACCCCCAAAGTCTAACACACAAGCGCGGAGCATATCCTCCAATACCTGAATAGTTCGTTCAGACTGCCCATCGGTTTGAGGATGAAATGCAGTGCTGAGGTCCACCTGGGTACCCAACTCTTCCTGGAAAGTCTGCCAGAAACTGGAGGTAAACTGAGACCCTCGGTCTGAGATAATAGATATTGGCACTCCATGTAGGCGGACCACCTCCTGAATATATACACGAGCTAACCTCTCAGCACTATAGGAGACTCGAACAGGGATAAAGTGTGCAGACTTAGTCAACCGGTCCACAATAACCCAAATACTATCAAAACCACGGGAGGTGCGAGGCAATCCAACAATGAAATCCATAGTGACCCGCTCCCATTTCCACTCGGGAATGGGCAATTGCTGAAGCATTCCACCAGGTCTCTGGTGCTCGGCCTTTACCTGCTGACAACAAAGGCATCGGGCTACAAACCCTGCTATATCTCTCCGCATACCGCTCCACCAATAGTGCTGTCTCAGATCTCTATACATCTTAGCTGTCCCAGGGTGAATAGAATATCTAGAACTGTGAGCTTCACGCAAAATCAACTGAATTAAATCTTCAACCCTCGGGACACAAATACGACCGTCAAACCTCAGAACACCATCAGAACCCAAGGTAGCTCTCTCAGACTCACCCTTCAATACCTGATCTCGAATTCTACGGAGACCGCTATCCTCAAATTGACGACTCTGAATCTGCTTCAGCAAAGTAGATCTCGCACCAACACAAGCGATAACCCTCCTGGGGTTAGAAATATCCAAACGCACCATCGAGTTAGCTAAGGACTGAATATCCAAAGCCAACGACCGCTGAGAGACTGGAATGAAGGCTAAGCTACCCATACTCACTGCCTTCCGGCTCAAGGCGTCCGCTACCACATTCGCCTTGCCCGGATGATAGAGAATAGAGATATCATAGTCCTTTAACAATTCAATCCATCTGCGCTGCCTCGAATTAAGATCCCTCTGAGTCATTATATGCTGAAGACTGCGGTGGTCTGTAAAGATCTCACAATGCACACCGTATAGATAATGCCTCCAAATTCGCAGTGCAAATACTACCGCTGCTAATTCTAAGTCATGAGTGGGATAATTACGTTCGTGCACCTTCAGCTGCCTCGATGCATAAGCAATGACACGACCCCGCTGCATTAAAACACATCCCAAACCGATACCAGAAGCATCACAATACACGGTGAAACCTTCACCCTCAACTGGAAGAGTCAACACAGGGGCAGAAGTAAGTCGATCCTTGAGTTTTAGAAAGCTCGCCTCACAATCCTCAGACCACTGAAATAGAACCTCCTTCCTAGTTAGTCTGGTCATAGGAGATGCAATAGACGAGAAGCCCTCAACAAATCGCCTGTAGTATCCTGCCAACCCAACAAAACTGCGAACCTCGGTAGGTGACGTGGGCCTAGCCTAACCACGAATAGCCTCAATCTTCGCTGGGTCTACCATGATACCGTGTCTAGACACAACATGGCCCAAGAAAGCTACAGATTCAAGCCAAAACTCACACTTTGAGAACTTGGCATAAAGCCGATGATCTCTCAAAGTGTGGAGCACAATCCTCAAATGCTGCTCATGCTCCTCGTTACTCCTCGAATAAACCAAGATGTCGTCAATAAACACAATCACAAAAGAGTCTAAGTATGGCCTGAATACACGATTCATCAGATCCATGAAAGCTGCTGGGGCATTAGTCAACCCAAAAGACATCACCAGGAACTCATAGTGGCCGTACCGAGTCCTGAAGGCTGTCTTAGGGATGTCCTCAGCCCTAACTCTCAACTGATGATATCCAGACCTCAAATCTATCTTTGAGAATACCGCTGCACCCTGAAGTTGATCAAACAAATCATCGATACGAGGCATAGGATACTTATTCTTCACCGTCACCCTATTTAGCTGCCTGTAATCGATACACATTCGCATAGATCCGTCCTTCTTCTTTACAAACAGAACTGGAGCACCCCACGGAGATACACTTGGCCTGATAAAACCCTTCCCCAAAAGATCCTCAAGCTGACTACTCAACTCTCTCAACTCAGCAGGAGCCATTCGATACGGAGCCATAGAAATAGGTCGGGTGCCCGGCTCGAGGTCAATAATGAACTCTATATCACGCTCAGGAGGAAGGCCAGGCAGGTCAGTCGGGAATACATCAGAAAACTCACGAACAATAGGGACGGAGTCAAGTGATGGACTCTCAATACTAGCATCCCGAACATAAGCAAGGAATGAATCACATCCCCTCGACATCAATCTACGAGCCTGAACATATGAAATAATCCCGGTCGGTGTGCGGCTAACAAAACCCTGCCACACCACCGGGGGTACGCCAGGCATGGTTAAGGTCACAGTCTTAGCAAAGCAATCCAAGACTGCATGATGGATAGACAACCAGTCCATGCCCAGAATCACATCAAAGTCTACCATGGCCAATACAATAAAATCAACCCGAGTCTCAAACTCCTGAACAGTCACCAGACAAGATCTATATACCCGATCCACTACTAAGGAATCACCAACGGGGGTAGATACATGTAAGGGTACAGATAATAACTCAGAACATAAACCCAACCGTGGTGCATAATAAGTAGATACATAAGAAAACGTGGATCCAGGATCAAATAATGCAGAAGCTGGCTGATGGCATACGGAAATCATACCTGTAATCACCGCATCCGAAGCCTCAGCCTCCGGCCTAGCCGGTACGGCATACAACTGACGCTGACTACTACTAGTCTGAGCACCAACCTGACTACCAGTCCGACCTCCCTGCGCTCTACCTCGAGAACCCTGGGGACCACCCCGACGACCCTGTGCACCACCTCTACCCGCTGGTGGTATAGATCTGAGGGGCTGTGCTGTCTGAACTGAAGGCTCAATCGCCATGCGCTGAGGACACTCACGTGCAAAATGACCAATAACCCCACAAGTATAACATGCTCCTGGCTCCCTGCTCGGCCTAGAAGGTCCGGCTGATCCGGTGTGACCCCCTCTAGTCGATGAACTGGGCTGACCACGTCCCTGAGGCTGTCTAACAGAACCACTATAGGCGGGCTGACCTCTATCAGATATTTGCAAAGCTGACTGTACGGGCCTACTGGGCTGACCCTGTCGCTGAAAAGACTGCTGCTGCTGCTGAGGGTACCTACCCTGAAACTGGAAACCACGACCTCTGAACTGCGAACCACTATGGCTCCCACTGAAACTACCCTGAACACGAGGCCTCTTATCGCTGCCCCCTTGGGCCTCGCGATCCATCTCCTCAATAGAGTATACATGCTCGGTAATCTCTGCGAATGACTTTCCTGAAGTCACTAAACTCTGGGTAGCTCTGCGGAGTGGCAATCTCAGTCCCCTGACAAAACATCTAATTCTCTCATACTCATCAGGCAGAATAGAGGTAGCGTGCCTAGCAAGATCATGAAACCTCGCCTCATACTCGGCCACAGATAATGAACCCTGAGTCCATCTGGAGAACTCATCCCTGAGTCGCTCCCGCATAGTACGGGGCATATACTTTCCCAAGAAAATCTCAGAGAACTGGGTCCAGGTAACCGGCGGAGATCCTGCTGGTCTGGAATCAAGATATCCCTTCCACCATCTCCTAGCTGCAGTGTCAAACTGATATGCCACAAAATCAACACCACGAGACTGTACCAAGCCTAAATTCCTCAGTCTATCCTCGCAGCTGGACAAGAACTCATATGCATCCTCACCCGGAGTACCAGCAAATCTCGGTGGAGTCAACCTCAAGAAACGCCCCAACATCCTCTGCTCATCAACAGACATAGCAGGCTGATCTGCCACCGGCTGTGGAGCTACCGGCGTTGGCGGAATCTCAACTCTGGGTGCTGCAGCTGCAGGCTGTGCCCCAACACCAACTCCCTGTACTGCTGGTTGGGCTCCCTCAGCTGACGGACCTCCAACTATCCCCAGCAACTGAAGTAATGTACCTCGAAGTAAAGATGCATCAATAAATCCAGGTGGAGCCTGGACTGCTCCCTGGCCCACTGGCTGCTGTGGCGGCGGAGCATCTGGAGCTATAACAGGATCGGGTGGCTGATCCCTAACATGATCTCGACCTGGGGCTGCTGCTCTACCCTGCCCCCGACCTCTGGGTCGACCTCGGCCCCTCACAGGAGCCCTTGCTGCAGGCTCGGGGTCTCGACCCCTGGCTCTCGTATTATGCGTCCTAGCCATCTGCGTAAAGAGTGAACCAACTGAAGATCAGAAACCAATACAGACTCGACGCACGGACATGAGTCAAGAAAATGAGAGACTCCCCTAGAAATGTTCCGTAGCCTCCCGAGGATAGGATACAGGCGTCCCCGCACCGATCCACAGGACTCTACTAAACATTGGCTCATGTACCGACACTACCTACACAACCTAGGCTCTGATACCAAGCTGTCACGACCCAATTCTGAGTCATGATGGCGCCTATCGTAACCCACCAATAGGCAAGCCAAACCCTAGCCCGGAGCGACAAGCGACGGGCGGAATCTCATAAAATAGAGAAGTAGAAGTAACCGTATTTATAAACATGCTATAATGCTAAAGACAGAATCAGAATATGTATATGTACCAAGACTGAGAAGGAAGAGGACAGTATATAAAGTCAAGAACCCTTCCCAAGACCTGGTGAGGTCAGTACAGGAGCCACTACTAAACATATCCAAAATACAAGACAGAAACCAAATATGTATAACAAGTACAACAGTCTTGAGAGCAAAAGACTATACAGTAGAAGATGGAGTAGGATTTGCCTCAGACGTCAGTAAGCTCACCCTGCTCCGGAGTCAGTGCTAAGAAAAGAGTCACGTCACCACCGTCGACTAGTGCCTGGATCTGCATCGGGGAAAAAGATGCAGAAGTGCAGTATGAGTACCGGGCAACGGGTACTCAGTAGGCATCATCGGCCGACTGAGCTAAAGGTAATATAAACAGGCTAAAGTACGGGGGTGCATGCTAAGTCTGGTATAACTATAAATAATAAGTACATAAGTAGCGGTTGAGGCGTATAGACATGCTCAGGAGAAAAATAAATGCGATACTGAATAACGAGTAAATAAATGCATACGTAAACACACAAGTCAACCATAACCTATCTGGGTCCCCATAAACCCGATAGGCACACGAAAGAAAACAATAACCCAACCTGGCCCCCATAAACCGGTGGGACACACAAGAATAATAAATGCATAGTCACCAGTGTCTCGAAGCTGTGTCAGTATCCAGTAACCACAATAACCAACAAGGGTGCACCGGGCTTGAACCGGCACCAATGGGTAATAACAAGAGGCCAGACGCCGGAGTCGAACCGGAAGCAGTGGGTAATAACAAGAGGCCACATATATATCATATCTGCCGGACTCGAACCGGAACTCATATAACAACAGTATCATGATCACGGTACCCAGTACCAAAATTCTCCAATCATATAATAACCAGATGCCGGACTCAAACCGGGACTCATAATAATCAGTGGCCGGACTCGAACCGGAACTCATAGTGTATCACAATCCGGGGCCGGACTCGAACCGGAACACCCAATAGTCAATAACCAAAATCATCATACCAGAATCAGTAGCCGGACTCGAACCGAAACTCACAATAGCCAGTAACCAAAACAGAACCAAATATCATATCATATCAGATAAACGGAAAACATGCTAGTCCCAGGCCGAAACTGAAGTATAGATAAAGGAGCTAACCCATTACCTGCTACAAGGTAAGTCCCCGGGTCCTCCTAGGTCCATAGTCTACTATCATACAATATCTAAGTCAGTCCGGGTATCTAGAGTAGCTCATGACAAGGTGGGTCCTAATTCTAAGCTAAGACCAGCAATCCCGATCAAGTGCGGTGCTGTTAGGGACTAAAATGCTAAATAGGTCAACTGGGTATGATCGGGGTGAATAAATACTGTCACAAGTCTAACAGGTCACAGAGGGCTTAACTAAGCCCAAAAATGTCAACGTTCTGACAAGTCGACAAAAAAGGGTAACGGGGCCCACTACCGGGTCCCGGATACCAAGTCTGGTTATACCTGTCTAAGTCTGGGCTAAGTCTGTCTAACCCTGGACTAAGGTCCAACAATAATATTCCCCAATCAGCAGTCCATAACAAAAATACTATCCGACCCCAGATAGGTCATAAGTGGTGTACCGTAAGGATAACGGGCCTGGAATGTGTCCGAACAGCCCTATCCGGCCTAAACCACAGCAAACCACCACCTCCAAGTCTATAATTCCAGCCCACAATACCAGCACAATAGCACACATATATCACACATAAGCTCAATCTAAGTGTAAAGGAAGATAAACCTAGCCTACCTGGACGCCTGCCGCAAGCCTGCCAAGAAAACCAGCTAAATAGGAGCCTTTCCCTTTCGAGAGGCCTCCGACTGCTGCCAAGCTACCAAAATAATAAACTACATGTCAAAACATGACTAATGACACCTATATTGCATTAGTTTGGAAAAATGTCTGAACCGTCCCCGTGGGGCCCACTTGCGGAATCACGAAACTAAAATCGTCACAGCATCCCAAACAACTCCGTGACCAATAGTCACAACTAGCACCATTAAATTTGAGCTCAAAATGTAGCTCAAACATCAATATCAATCCCAAAATATACTATCGCAGACAAAAACTACCGTAAAAATAAGAAAACGTACCGTAGAAATGACGAGAACGCGTCTACGGAGCCAAATCTAACCACCCTGAATCTCAAATCTCACTATAAATGCTAAAAGGTATAAATATAGAGAAACAGAAATGTGGCAGCCTAACTTTTATTTGAAATTCTTACATTTACTTAAGTAAATGTAATGTAAGGTGTATATATATATGTGTTGGTAGGTGCATGACACCTCTTCGTGCCCTTTGCTGACTAACTACCTTCCTCCACCTCCACGTGAAAGTGGAGGTGGCAATACCCCCACCCCTCTTTAATTATTTATCCACTATGTGTATCTTCGGGTATTGCATAGGTCCGTGGTAAAATAAATATAATATTTTGAATATACCATAATTAATAGAAAATTATTTCTAACAAAACCTCTATAAAATAAAAATATTATTTTAACATATTTAAATTCACTATCTCCGTTTTAATTATTAATAGGTTATAAAACTATTATAAAATAGTATAGATATATCATAACTAAAGAAGTTTTTTATAAATTTCAAAAATATTTTCAAAAGGTAATTAACTATGTAATTTTACCAAATTTAAAATTTAATTTAATATGTTACAACGTGCTCGGTCTAAATAATATTCTCAAACGAACTGCCCGGAAACCGAAATGTCAGTCCCAGCAAGTCAAAAATGACTTGGGGCAGTTATAGAAAAGCTCTAAACGCTGAGAACACACGAAAACGAGGGAAATGACCGGGAAGGTCATTACATATTCAATGCAAATCTCAAACTAAGCTTCTATTTGATGTCGTTGGCACGTCTACTGCTTAAAGACTTGATGCGGAGCAACACACTCAGTCTTCTACAAGCTGGTACACTATTGCAACAGTTCATTGTGGACAATTACATGACAATAAAAGACAAATTGTATTATTGGGAATAATTATAGAAAAGACTCAAGGATGATCTTTTTCCAGAATTTCAATGACCTTCGAAGGTTGAGTCAATTGAAAAAGCATTTGTATTTGACAATTTCCAATCAATATTATCGTTTGACTTAAACTTTTAATCAATTTTATTTGTTTTGTTTATTAACGTTTTTAACTTATTTAAATTAGTCATTGATATTAACAGTGACGATTTTAAGAAGCCTTCACGCTGTGAAGTTCTTGAGAACGAGTATGGTATGGGTGATAGATAGAATATTCAATACTTTGTGTAAACAAAAATAGATGAACCAATGATTAATTATTTCATGAAAAACATCATTCATTAGATTTTTTTATTTTTTTTTTAAATATTTGGATATTAGAAAAGGGTTATTGATAGTAGTAATGCAGTTATTTAGAACTGCGCGAAGCGCGGGTAAATTGCCTAGTTATAGTAAATAAAAAGTAACCCCAAAAGTTAATGGCAATGAGCACTCAAAACAATATGAAGAAGAGAGCAAGAGAAAAAAACAATTGTTCTAATAAGTGAGACCCAAAAAGTTATATGTGTCAAAATAACAGATGACTCATTTTCTATATCTTTATATATTATAAAGCAGGACGACGAATCACAATTAGTCACGTGACAGTTTTTAGGAAAAAACTTAATAGTACTGTAATAAATTTTTTGAATTAAAAGATTAAAAAATTATAATTTGAAAATATGTTATCCTTTATTTTTTTAAAAAAAAAAAAAAAAGAGAAGATTTTCTTTAGCTTAAAATAGAAACTCATGATTGAAGAGTTCTAAATAGACCTTTACTCTTTCATAAACTTATTTCTTTTAAAATTTAAATGTTATAAAATATATCTAAATATAATTTATTTAACTATAAATGAAAGATAAAAAAAATTATAATAATAATAAAAGTGATATTAATAATAATAAAAAGAAGAAAAATAACAATATATGATAATAATAATAATAATAATAATAAAAAAAAATTAGTAATAATAGAACTAGTAGTATGTAGTAGCGGCAGTATCTTTCAATCTTATGTCTTTTAATAATAACTAGTATAGTGTACGTGCCTTGCACGTGAGTATCGGGTTAATTAATAATAAATGTATATAAAAAATAAATTACTATGCGTAAGTTATATTATTAAGTATAATAAAACTTTAAAATACACCATTAGTACACTATTAAATCTACATGTCAATATTTAACAATAATAAAAAAGTAAACATCAAACAATTCTAAATACCTTTAATCAAAGGTTTCACGTAAAACCTTAAAAGTTGAATTATTTTTATAAGAGTTGCTTCCTTAATGATCTTTTACCAAATATTAAGTATTTTATTAGGAAGATTAATTTTGTAGTCTTTTACAATCAATAGACAGTGATGAAAGAAAATCAAATTACCGATAAAAGATTGATATCTTATTTGTGATGCAATATAGTGGTACATGAAATTCAGATGAATCTAGAATATGTCTCCTATTATTTATTTTGATCTAAAAAATAGAAAGATAATACATTATTCAAAACACTACTACTCTATAGAACTGAAAATTGAATACATTCAACAAATTATAAAGTTAAGTTTCATTCAAACCACCTCTTATTGCATAACCAAATGAAATATGAATAAAGAATCCCTCAAAAGTGAACCTTAAGTAAAGATTCTTTGATATTGCTCCCAACGAAATCTGATTAAAAAGTAGAATCCACAATAACTACAAAAAAAAGAGAGGAATAATTAGAGCGTATATTGTCTACATTCACTAAGATGAGCTGCAAAAAATGTTCAAATAGTTAGTTAAAGGATCCATCAATAAAATAATAAAATACCTCAACAACTATGAATGAGAAGAATGATGGAGAAACCAGAAAAGTATTAGGCCATCCAAAAAAACATAAAATAAAAGAAAAGGCAATCATTTAAAAATATGTACTATAAACCAAGAAAAGTTACCAAGTGAGTTTTCCATCCTATGAATAAATGCTAATTGAATCAAAGCTCATGCGGATCACGCGACAAAAATTCGTTAGTTTTCATTCACCAATTTCATTCAATTTTTCGATGAGAAATCTTCAACTGAAAGAGAAAACACGAAAAATTATTAAAAAGAGAATTCATGAGAGTTATTTATTATGTATAATTCATGTATAACTTTTAAAAGATAAAAAGAACCTTAAAAGAGACTCGATTTTCGAATAAAGTGAGATTTAGAAAATCAAGGTAAAAGATCTACCTCATGTTCATGCATACGTGTTTATAGGAATGAAAAATAGATAGACATTTGAAAAAATTAAAAAAAAAAAAAATTAAAAAAACAATAAGATAGAAAGGTTTATATTGAAAACAAGAGAGTGATTCAAACAAGCAAACTAGAGTTGTGAACATGTCGTATGCAAAATGTTTTGTTTTGTTTTTTGACTTTTTGCAAACTCTAAACAACTAAACATACAGAGTTTGCAAACATTAATTTAAACAAGTGCCACCTAGAAGTTACCATGTTTTACTTTTTAACTTTCCATCTGTATCAATTTATGTAACACTTTTTATTTTCCGAGAATCAAATAGTTTAAGTTTGATCGTGAATTTGGGCATGCAATTTTCAAGTTTTTTGAAATAAAATTTACATAGTTGAAAACTACGTAAAAAAAAAATACTATAAGTCACAATAATTGACAGTTCAAAATATTTAAAAATTATCTGAAAAAATTACAGTCAAAGATAAACTTGTTTGAATCTCGAAATCCGAAAAGTACCAAATAAATTGGGACTGAGGGAGTACATAATGTCTTAAACTATTAACAATATTTTCTTTTCTCACCATATTAGAAAAATTTTATACATGTATTATCGGGATAAGCTTATTTTGTACAAACCATTTAAGGGTTATATATATTAGTTTGAATCTAAATATGCATTAGGTAGTCATTTCGGTTGATGCTTTATTTCGTCCATAGGGGGCGTCAATTTTATTTTTTTAATTAACATAGGTGTAACACTAATTCCCAAAAGTATATGCTCTGATACAATGCAGATATCCCAGCTAGCTAGATAGTATCAATAACTCTATTCAATGTTAATATCGAACAGTGTAAGCAATAGAATATAATCTATCTCTATAAATTTCAACAATTCAATTTCTTTGAGCAACATCCCACATCAATAATAGCAAAAGTATATATTACAGAGGCGCTACTTAATTTTTTTGATCCATGGCGAAGAAAATCTCAGTTGCCTTGATTTTCATGGTTGTTGCACTTAGCTTCTATCTTAGCACGAGCGAGTCAATTGAGAGTCATGTCATTGAAACACCTCGCGTCTTAGCTAAAACATCATACTCTGTGAACTTAAACTTTCCAAGAACAAGAAATTTGCTAACTACGGTTGAATGCCCTTGCCCTGATTGCTCTTGTATGACTAGTAGCTCAATTGATGAGAAAGTTGAATGTCCTTGCCCTGACTGTTCATGCATGTCCGACGACTCAACCAAAACAAATGGCCATTATTGAAACAAGATGACGGAGATAGGAAACCTCACTCCTCTCTCCAAAAATAAAACTTCCCATGGACTCATGAACGTTTTAATTCTGGAGAGAAAAAAAGGGTTATATTTTCTCTTTTGTTGAATAAATTGTGGTACTTGACTGATGTAACCCAAAAAGAGTAGTTGGTACTATAAATAAATAATACTTCCATCTGTTTTCATGAATATTTTGAACACTATGGAACAGGGGCGGAGCCACAGCCGGGCAAGGGTGGTCAACCGAACACCCTTCACCGAAAAAATTATACTGTGTATATAAGTAAAATATTCTGTTTTATATGGATATATATAAAAATGAACACCCTTATAACCAACTGAGGGTGACGGTCCAGCGGTAAGGGTGTTCATTTGCAATGCAGAGGTCTGCTGTTCGATCCCTGCTCCTAGCATAGCATATTTTCCTTTTGTGTTCTTCACTTATTGTTGGGC
Source organism: Capsicum rhomboideum (assembly GCA_031232105.1). Classification (NCBI taxonomy): domain Eukaryota; kingdom Viridiplantae; phylum Streptophyta; class Magnoliopsida; order Solanales; family Solanaceae; genus Capsicum; species Capsicum rhomboideum. The sequence goes on from CP124714.1 coordinate 166,161,211, forward strand.
CTGACACACGTGTTGGGCCATATTTTACTAAAATACTACATATCTATTCTTTTTCTAATTACACCCTACCAATTATTCTTTTAATTTTAGACTTATTAAGATATTCTTTTACTATCTTTTTATTTTATATTATAATTATAAGTGTTGATATGATTTAGTTATTTATGGAACTTGTTTTTTCTACTTTCATTAGAAAGCAATTTTTCTCATTTTTAAGGAGCTTGTTTTGCTAAAAAAAATATTTTCCAAATTATTTTGACTAACTAAACATGGAAAAATAGGAAAAATAATTCCTAAAAATGTTTTCTCCATACTAAACACACCCTAGATTTTAATTTTTTTTTCTTGTTTATTGATTGATTTCTATTGGAAAAAAAATTGTGAGTAGAAAAAAATTATGCACGCACGCAGCCTAGTCTTGTGGGTGCACCTATTCATGAGTAGAAAAAAATTATTTTGTGCATCCATTCGGTTTAAAAAATTATTCACTCCTTTAAAATTTGAACACCCTTGACAAAATTTCTGGCTCCGCCACTGCTATGGAACTGGTTATTTGTCTAGATTCTTATTGTTCAGACCATGCTCTTTATTCCTACAATAGGAGACTGAATATGAAATAAATTCAGAGGAGTTTGAGCAAAAGAGGAAAAGAGTTGTTGTGAGAACAACAACTAGAGTTAATTCTTTTTGGTTCATGGCGACGATGGTGGCACGAGTAGTGCCCGCTTGTGTGCTGTGTGAGGCGAAATAGCTTGTGAGTGTGTGTGTTGTGTGAGGTGGAGTAGTAAGTTTTGTGAGCTGTGTGAGGCGGAGTATACTGAGTTTTGTGTGTCATGAGAGAAGCTTACAATATGGTAATGTTATTACTACAATATGCTATCAGCAGGGACGGATCTAGGTGCAAATATTTGTTGCTCCGTCACCCATTAAACCCGATACAGATTAATTATAATTATATAATATATGTAGAAAACTTGGTATAGGATGGAAAAAAATGCCCTTAAAACCGAGAAAATAGTTGGGTGCTTTGATTTCCAAACGAAACCTTAAAGTTTTACGTGTCAATATGTGTTCGAGCCTCCCGAGCACCCACAATATTTAAATCCTGGGTCCACCACTGAATATCCTGGGTCCATACCGTTTCAAAATGAAATTTTGAATAGTTGTATATGGTGAAACTTGAAATCATCGGATAATTAAATTAGGGATTGATGTGTGACGGATCGAACCTGGATCGGCGTGTGGATTCGATGCAAGAACATGTGTCCCACTCAAAATGAAAAGGTAAACATGTGTTCCCTAAAAGAAGAAAATTGAAGAGCTGGATAATTAAGTGTAATACACTTATTACTGATCCATTAATCGTTTGTCATTCATTTGTTGCAATCTATTTCATTGTAGTTATATTATCAGATCAATTTAATCAACGTTCCCTTAAACCACACTTACAAATTCAATGTGCAGATATCATAAGTTTGGTTTCAAGAAAAATTAATGCGCCATAATCTAATCCTTCAGCCCAACCCTTCAAGCCCATTCTTCTATTCTCAATGGCGTGATACATAAAATGTTAGTTAAAACACGTGTGACTCCATCTCATATATCACAAGGTACTTTTAAAGGTGGCTAAACTTGCAAAAATTTACGGTCCCAAAATCGCCTATCTTTGGGCCTTGGAGATATCCATCAATTAATGGGCCATAATTTCCTCCTTAGGCACAAACCTTCAAGCCCATTCTACTATTCTCAATGACTCGATACATAAAGTGTTCGTTAGAACACGCGTGACTCCATCATGTATATCAAAAGGTATTTTTAAAGTGGCTAAACTTGCAAAATTTATGGTCCCAAAATCGCCTATATTTGGGCCTTGAAGATATCCATCAACTAATGGGCCATAACATTCCTCCAAAGCCCAACCCCTTCAGCCCATTCTCTCATCCCAATGGCGCGATATGTCAAAGTTCGTTAAAACGCGTGTAACTTCGTCACAAAATTTGTATTTTCTGATGCAAAATTTTAAACAACATAAATCCTGACAGTTTGGAGCTTAATTACAGAAAAATTCGACATTTTACATAATTACTGAAAATCCCGATTTTAGGTCTGTCGAGATACATAATTAGCTCCCGATATATTCAACGAAGATACATTTTTTCCTTTGTAAAGATACATAATTAGCTCCCGATACATTTTTTCCAATTTTGGGTCTATCGATATACATAATTAGCTCCCGATACATTCAACGAAGATACATAATTAGTTGAGATTTTTGTAATTACTTTGTAAGGGTGGATTTATGTAAATATGGTAAGGTCAGGTGTATTTTTATGTTATTTTTCCAATTTTGTAACTTCCCTCGCCTTTATCAAAAGTTCTTTTCGAAATAAAAATTTCCGGTCCCAAAATAGGCTTCCATTTGGGCCTTGGAGATATCCATCAATTCATGGGCCATAACATGCTCCAAGGCCCAATCCTTCAAGCCCATTCTGTATTCTCTATTCTCAATGGCGCGACCCGCCCATACGTAAATGTTCGTTAAAACACGCGTGCGACTCCGTCACAGTTCAGACGTACCGGTCACTTTCCTCCTTCCTCCTCCATTTCCGTAATCAAAAAGCTTTCCCTTCCTCATTAGCTAAATCCAAAGAGGAAATTTCACCATTCGTCTCGAAAACAATCTGTTCCTCCTTGTTCCCCTTCGCATTTTGTCTTCATTATACATTCAGATGGATAATTCATACACCAATTTCCCTACGAGTCACCTCGTTGGTTCCGTACCCGTAAGCATTTTTCACTTGTCGCATTTGTTTTCGCATTAATTTACCTTTTCTTTGTGGATATTTTGTTTGTGGATTTTTCTAAATCGCTGCATTGGCGATTTTGGTTACTATTTGTGGTGAATTGGTTTGCTTTAGGTTTATGCTTATTTGAGGATTCAAATTAGCAGAAATCAGCTAGTTTGGAGCATTTATTTTCTCCCGTGATAAATTTTGTTTGATGTGTGTGGATTTTTGCAAATCGTTGTGATTTTCACTAGGTATTCTTTGTGGTAAATTAGTTTCATTTAGGTTTATGCTTATTTGAGAATTCAAATTAGCAGAAATCAGCTAGTTTGTGGTAATTGTTTTACCCCCGTAATAAATTTTGTTTAATGTGTGTGGAATTTCCAAATCGCTGTGATTTTCACTACATTGGCGATTTTAGTTACTATTTGTGGTTAATTAGCTTTTTTTTGGTTTATAGAATGGTCAGCTATGTGTGGGAATGCATAAATTGCTGAGATTTTACTTACTTTTTGTGGTTAATTAGTTTCCTTTAGGTTTATAGAACGGTAAGTGTTGGTTAATCAAAAAACCTTCTTCATTAAGTAATTACAGTGAGGAAATTTCTCGTCTCGTCTTGAAAACAACTAATTCCTCCTTGATCGCCTTCGTATTCGTCTTTCATTATACATTCAGATGGATGATTCATATACCAATTTCCCTACGAGTCATCTCGTTGGCTCCGTGCCGATATGCATTTTTCAATTGTCGCATTTTTTTGCCGTTAATTTATCTTTTTTTGTTTGTGGATTTTTCTAAATCGTTGTGATTCTCGCTACATTGGCGATTTTAGTTACTATTTGTGGTTATTAGTTTTTTTAGGTTTATAGAACGGTCAGCTATGTGTGGAAATGTATGGTTTATTGAGATTTTTCAGTACATTGAGATTTGGCTAATTAGTTTCCTTTAGGTTTATAGAATGGTAAGTGTTGGTTAATCAAAAAGCTTCTCCATTAAGTAATTACGAAGAGGTAATTTCACTGTTCGTCTCCATAAAACAATTAATTCCTCCTTGATTCCCTTCGTATTTGTCTTCATTATACATTCAGATGGATGATTCATACCAATTTCCCTACAAGTCACATCGTTGGCTCCGTACCGGTATGCATTTTTCACTTGTCGCCGTTGTTTTCGCCCGTAAAAAAAAAATTGTTGATTTTTTCCGAATCGTTGTGATTTTCACTACATTGGCGATTTTGATTACTCTTCGTGGTAAATTAGTTTCCTTTAGGTTTATAGAACGGTCACAAATACATTGTGGTATATTAGTTTCATTTAGGTTTATAGAACGGTTAATAACTATCGATATTGGGATTGATTGAATTGGAATAGAGTGGAATTGGTATTTGAGGATTCAATGTAGCAGAAGCTAACTAGTTTGGATTTGGAGGGAGGTATAGTTGATTTGCTTGAGCGTTTGTGGAATTTTCTAATTCGTTGAGATTTAGACTACATTGGTGATTTTAGTTACTCTTTGTGGTAAATTAGTTTCCTTAGGTTTATAGAATGGTCACAAATTATTATGTATGTATGATTTGTTGAGATTTTGGTTACTCTTTGTGGTTAATTAGTTTCCCTTAGGTTTATAGAATGGTAAGTGTTGGTTAAATACAAATTATTATTGATATTGGGATTAATTGGATTCGAATAGAGTGGAATTGGTATTTGAGGATTCAGTGTAGCAAGTCACCTTGTTGGCTCCGTACTGCTGTGCATTTTTCACTTGTCGCCTTTGTTTTTGTCGGTAATTTTTTATCGTGTGTTTGGATTTTTCAAAATTGTTGTGATTTTCACAACATTGGCGATTAGTTTACTTTAGGTTTATAGAATGGTTAGGTTTGTTAAAAAACAAATTATTATTTAATATTGGCATTAATTGGATGTAAAATTTTGAATTGAGTGGAATCGGTATTTGATTGTGTGAGGAAATGCATGAGTTGTTGAGATTTTTCACTTACATTGACAATTTTGTTGTTAATTAGTTTTCATTTTAGGTTTATAGAATGGCTAGGTTCTTTAAAACAAGAATTATTATTAATATTGGCATTAATTGGATGTGAAATTGTGAACAGAGTGGAATTGGTATTTGATTGTGTGAGGAAATGTATGAGTGGTGAGGTTTTTCACTACATTGAGATTTTAGTTACTCTTTGTGGTAAATTAGTTTCCTTAGGTTTATAGAATGGTTAGGTTTGTTAAAAGACGAATTATTATCAATATTGGGATTAATTGGACGTGAAATTGTGAATAGAGTGGAATTTGTATTTGATTGTGTGAGGAAATGCATGAGTTGTTGAGATTTTTCACTTACTTTGGCAATTTTTGTTATTAATTAGTTTTCTTTTTAGGTTTATAGAATGGCTAGGTTCGTTAAAAGACGAATTACTATCAATGTTGGCATTAATTGGATGTGAAATTGTGAATAAAGTGGAATTGGTATTTGATTGCGTGAGGAAATGTATGCGTTGTTGAGATTTTTCACTACATTGAGAGTTTTAGTTGCTCTTTGTGGTAAATTAGATTCCTCTAGGTTTATGCTTATTTGATGATTCAAATGAGCAGAAATCAGCTAGTTGATTTTATTGATGTTTTACCTAATAGAGAGATTGTTATTTAGATTACATTGGCGATTTTAGTTCCACTTTGCGGTAAATTAGTTTCCTTTAGGTTTATGCTTATTTGAGGATTCAAATTAGCAGAAATCAGCTAGTTTAGAGCAAGGCATAGTTGATTTGATTTATTGTTTTCCCTAATAAAGAATGAGAGATTGACTACATTTGCGATTTTAGTTACAATTCGTGGTAAATTAGTGTCCTTTAGGTTTTTATGAAGCGGTTAGTGTTTGTTAAAAGAAAAACTATTATTGATATTGACATTAATTGGATGTGACATTGTGAATTGAGTGGAATTGGTATTTGATTGTATGAGGAAACAGTGTTATCAAAAGCGAAAAGCGCAAAAAAGCTCAAAGGTCTGTTGGGGCTTAAAGCGCGAAGCGCAAATAAAAGCGTGGGCTTCAATGACAAAAGGCTCAAAGGGAGAAAAAGTACAAATATTTATGTTTAGTCCAAGATTAATAATTATAAGCATGAATGACAAATATATGAACAAAGAAATTGAAAAACAATTACAATAAAGTGAAATATCAATTGTTTAGTGTCGCCTCTTCAGAAGACACTCTTTGGCAAGGAAAAGTATGCCTTAGAAACTTGACGACGACAGTGAAGCGCACATAAAGCGAGGCAAAGCGCTCAACACGTTTTGAGCCTCGCTTTAGGGCTTAAGCGCGCCTTTGATAACACTGTGAGGAAATGTATGCGTCGTTGAGATTTTTCACTACATTGAGATTTTTAGTTATTCTTTGTGGTAAATTAGATTCCTTTAGGTTTATGCTTATTTGAGGATTCAAATTAGCAGAAATCAGCTAGTTGATTCTTTACCTAATAGAGAGATTGTTGTTTAGTAAAGTTGCTGCCATGTGACCAAGAGGTCACGGGTTCAAGCCTTGGAAATAGCCCCTTGCTGAAATGTAAAGTGAGGCTGTGTACAATAGATCCTTGTGGTCGGGCCCTTCCACGAACCCTGCACATAGCGGGAGCTTAGTGCACCGCTTTTTTTTTTTTAGAGATTGCTGTTTAGACTACATTGGCGATTTTAGTTCCACTTTGCGGTAATTTAGTTTCATTTAGGTTTGTGCTTATTTAAGGTTTCAAATTAGCAAAATTAGCGAGTTTGAAGCGTACTTGATTTGATTGATTGTTTTCCCTAATAGAGAGATTATTATTTAGACTACATTGGCGATTTTAGTTACTCTTTGTGGTTAACTGGTTCCATTTAGGTTTATAGAATGGTTAGGTTCTTTAAAAGACGAATTGTTTTTGATGTTGGCATTAATGGATGTGAAATTGTGAATAGAGTGGAATTGCTATTTGATTGTGTGGAAATGTATGCGTTGTTGAGATTTTTCATTACATTGGAATTTTAGTTACTCTTTGTGGTAAATTAGTTTCCTTTAGGTTAGTGCTTATTTAAGGATTCAAATTAGCAGAAATCAGCTAGTTGATTGTATTGATTGTTTTATTTTACCTTTCTCTCTCTAACTTTTGCTGCTAACACCGTTTCCGGCACCGGCAACCTTAGTTTCGACGACAAATGATTCTTTGTCTCTTCTCTTCTCGACTTTTTCTCTCTTCCAGACCTATCTCGCCTCCACCGGTCCACCATCTTCTCCGGCGAGATCGAGCCACCTCCACCTAACAGATCTCGCCACCTCCACCTAACAGCTCCAGTGAACGCCGGGGACTTTACCTCCGGCGACGACCAAGAGCCAGGTCCCTTTCTTTGGGGTTTACTGCGCGAATAGGTATTTAGTAGATCCAGATTCTACGACTGCCTTTCGGCATATCTCCGGAGGTGACAAGATTCCGGCGACCAATTTCAGCATCAACTTTTGTCAAAATCCAACAAATAAAGCAAGAAAACCTAGTCCCCCTCAGCGTATTTCCGGTGATTTCTATCCTTGAACCTTGAATATTTATTTTTTCTCAACTTTATTGGAGATTTGCGTAGAGTTTATAGCCATTGATTTGGAACTGGTATATTTGGTATAGTTGCTAGTTGTGTATTTACTTTTTTTATTGATTTTGTTTTTGTTGGTAGTGTATTCTGTAAAGGGTTTTTTCTGGTGTTAGGGTACTGGAGGTACCTCTAGTCTTGTGTACTCTTGTAGATTATTTTCATCTTTTTGTTTACCTCTGTTCATTCAGTTTGTTGTTTCTTGCTTTTTGAGTATTAATGTTTTGGATTTGACATTTGTTTCAATCTTTTTGTGTTTTTGGGTAGATTTTCTAAAGTGGAATTTGTATTTTTGTCGTTGATTGTTCTGCCATTTCTGTCTTGCTTGTTTGGGGTGTTGTACAATACATTATTTGTCCAATCTAGGTATACTTGGTATGTCCATTCATTGATTTGTTTGTTTCTTGTTGACATCTCCTATGTTGTAGTTGGTGTATATTTGCTTTAGTGGCGTTGGTAGATGATGGTAGATTAGGGTCATGTCTTCGATCGGGGTTGGGGTCGGGGTTGAATCAGTTTTTAGGTTGGGGTCGGGGCGGGGGCAGGGGTGGGGGTAGGGGCAGGGGCAGGGGGCAGGAGGGGTAAGTGGGTTAAGGGATCCTCTAGGTTGAGAATAGAGTCTTGGAACATAGGGACTTTATCGGAAAAGTCCATAGAGCTAGTGAGAATTCCTAGGAAGAGGCGAATTAGTATAACTTGTGTCCAGGAGACGAAATAGGTAGGTACTAAGACGCGGGAAGTGGATGGGTATAAGTTGTGGTTCTCAGGGAGTGTGAGGAATAGGATTGGAGTAGGTATCTTAGTTAATGAAGAGCTTAGGGAGCAAGTGTTAGAGGTCAGGAGGGTTAACGATAGGCTGATGTTGATTAAATTAGTCATTAGAGGGTTTACTTTGAACGTTGTTAGTGCTTATGCCCCGCATGTAGGCTTGGACGAGGAAGAGATAAAGAACTTTTTGGAGGTTTTGGATGAGGTGGTAAGAAGTGTACCTAACACCGAAAAGCTTTTCTTAAGAGGGGATTTCAATGGGCACATTGGATCATCTCTGAGGGGTTATGATGATGTTCATGGAGGCTTTGGTTTCGACAAGAGAAATGAAGGAGGTGCCTCACTTTTAAATTTTTCCCGGTCCTTTGGGTTGAGGATAGCTAATTCGAACTTTCCTAAGAGGAGGATCAGTTGGTTACCTTCCGTAGTTTGGTGTCTAAGACTCAGATTGACTTTTTTCTTCTTAGAAAGGTTGATAGGGGTCTTTGTTAGGACTGTAAGATTATACCAAGTGAGAATCTTTCGACCTAGCATAGGCTTTTGGTGATGGACTTGGAGATCAAGAAGGAGCGTAAGAAGAGGGGTGTGGATGACCGGTCGAGGATTAAATGGGGCAGCTTGACGATAGCCAGTGCTCTTGATTTCGGGGAGAAGTTGATGGCTAAGAGGGCTTGGGAGAGTAAAGGGGATGCGGATAGTATGTGGAATATGACTGCTAATTGCATCAGGGAGACGGCTTGGGTGTCTCGAGAGACTGGTGGTGGAATGGAGAGGTAGAAGGGAATGTGAAGGCTAAGAAGGGGGCTTATGCGAAGTGGGCAGAGAGTAAGGATGAAGAGGAGAAGCGGAAGAATAGGGAGGAGTATAAGACAGCTCGGAATACGGCTAAGTTGGTGGTTACGGCGACTAAGAATGCAGGTTTCGAAAGCATGTACGCAGAGTTAGAGGGTAAAGGTGGAGATAAAAAGTTGTACAATCTTGCCAAGGCTAGGGAGAGGAGGGCTCGGGACCTTGACTGAGTGAAGTGCATAAAGGACGAGGACGACAAAGTTTTGGCGGAGGAGGTTCTCATTAGGAGGAGATGACAGTTTTACTTTCATAAACTCTTGAACGACGAGAGGGACTTTAGCATTGTGTTGGGGATTTAGAGCACTCAGAGAGGCTACACGACTATGGTTATTGTAGGCGCATTAAGGTGGAAGAGGTCAAGGGGCTATTATTCGGATGCACCATAGTTGAACGGAAGAAGACCAAGATAAGTAGTTCGCACTAACTATCGAGGGTTCAGTGGTGATGGAGTGGTTCGGGTTGCTGGAAACCATAGGTCTAGAAAAATGGATGTTACGCGAATCTAGAAAATCTGCAATCGCAGGAATCTGGAAGCAAACAATTGACTGGAATTTGGAAAAAAATAATACTGGACAGTCACCCAGGGAAAAAAAAAAAGCAGATCTGTCTACCAAAATTTGACAGCTCCGATCGGCATGTGGGATGGCTGGTGGCTGCGGAACTGACTGGGTTTTACGCGCGCAGGTGGTCCGAGTCTCGTGGTGGTGTTGGTTTGATCACAACACCTCTGAAAATGGAGATCTGTTCAGACAACCAAGAAAAATAGCTGGGAAAAAAATTGAGTTTGAATTTCTCTTCCAATGTTGCTGGCCTTAACCAGGCTCTTTCTTGTGAATTGGAAAAAATAAGAGAAAACTCAACTTGAAAATTGTTCCTTCAATATGGGAGTAACTTTCAAAGTTATATCACCATAAGGTTCATTTTGATTCACATTGACAAGTCCACAATTGTTCTACACCAGTCTCAAAAAAACAGTCGGGCACATATTTTCTTGGTTTTGCCTTCAAGAATTGTATTTAGGCTGAGATCTCCAGTATCTTCTGAGATGGGGGTTACTGGTGACGTCCCTTGCAAATATTGAGCCACAACTCTTGTTCTAGAGGGTAATGTGTCAAACTCTGTTGTTCCCCCTTGCGTACTAATAGCAGCCCTGTCGTCTTGATCCAGAAAACTCAGATCATACATCACTATCCCAACAGAACTATCAAACTCGGAAATATCAGGGAGAACGGTATTCTCCACATTTAGTCCCTCGTTGTACCATGTCGAAGGACTGAAATCATCTTTTCTGCTTGGGGAAGGCATTGACATTGGTGGAGAAGAAATAAATTTTCTTGGTGAAGGCAAAATTTCAGGCAACAAATCGGATGCAAATTCTTAATTGTCAGGTAGTCTTTCAATTTCAATCCCAAGATCATTCCCAAGTAGAGGGGAATGGTTACCACTGGGTTCTGTATGATCCTCCTCCTGTGAGGAAGCCATCTTGACACTAAAATGAAGTCTTCCTTATTGCAATGACGCTAAAATGAAGTCTTCCTTATTGATGTTGCAGAGACCATCACATAATCCAGTTATTAAAGGCTCAAATAACATTCCGTCTTTTCTACATCTCTTGTTTATTTTCCATATGTCCAAAGAACACGAAAGCTCATTCTTTCTCTAGCCTTTCAATGAACTGTCATCTTTTAGTAGCCTTCCAATTTCATCATTAGACAATACTATAGCATCATCATCAATGACTAGGTTTCGTCTTCTTCTCCTTGCTCTTGGTTCCTCAGGAGGGGGTGTTGATTGAAGTACTAAATCAGGTGACTGATGCCCAAAAGATATTTGTGTAGTAGTGAATTCTTGAACCTCTGCTGAAGTAGTAATGGGTGGTTCATCTCGTTCCATCATCTCTTACACAACTAGGCTTGCAGTTTCCTTGTCTTTCCTGATCAGTTCCTCCAGAACTTTGTCGGGTCCCATTACATCATTCAATTGGTCTGTCCATAAAGGAACATTCCCAGAACCATGATCATGGACAACATTACGCATGATTGCGATTTTTGGAATATCTTGAGACGTGATCGCGAACAGTTCCTCTGTTTAGTGTTGCCTGCTTCTTAGGGGAAGAATTTTGAGATTGAACAGGAATTCCGTCTATGTTTGAAGGATCGGAATATGTTTCCATAGACATGGCACCTAACCCAGAAACTTCACCGAATTTAAACAAATTGTTCTCTATGTCCTCATCAATGAAAATGGTTACATACTGATCTTCATGCATTAATATTTGATCTTCCAAAGTTATCTCTTTTTTATTTTTAAGATGAGGATCCTCAAACCTATTCAGGTCAAGATCATCATCAAAATCTAATGCATCCAGTTCAAATGTTTTTGGCCAAGTGATGGAGTGGTATGGTGCATGAGTAGCATCATCTGGTAGGTTGACATTTGTAGACAAAAAAGTCTTTCTTATCCCCGTTTCTAATGTTTTACATTCTTGGAGAAAGTATTCAACTTGCTTTGAGTGTATTCGAACAACTCCAAGCAGAAGGTAAAGCAGAAGGTAGGCAGACTGTCGCAGTGCAATGCTTTGAGTGTATTCGAACAACTCCAAGCAGAAGGTAGGCAGACTGTCGCAGTGCAAAGGGTAAGCTCAGAAACATGATGAGATCGATAGTGGAGAGAATGTCAGTAGAAGCATATTGAGACGTTTTCAAATTGCTTTGGATCGTCGCTGCTTGCCATACGGTCGCTAATGGACCCTTCCGACCCAAAAGTGTCACCGAATAAAACATTTCTTTTGGGTCAGTAGAAAAAGTTGTCGTCGTTCACCGATCGCCGAAGAAATGTTTTATTCGATGACACTTTTGGGTCGGAAGGGTCTATTAGCGACCGTATGGCGAGCAGCGACCATCCAAAGCAATTTGTAAAAGTCTGAATATGCTTCTACTGACATTCTCTCCACTGTCGATCTCATCATGTTTTCGAGCTTACCTTTTGCACTGCGACAGTCTGCCTACCTTCTGCTTGGAGTTGTTCGAATACACTCAAAGCAAGTTGAATACTTTCTCCAAGAATGTAAAACATTAGAAACGGGGATAAGAAAGGCTTTTTTGTCTACAAATGTCAATCTACCGGAAGGTGCTACTCATGCACCATATTACTCCATCACTTGGCCAGAAACATTTGAACAAGATGCGTTAGATTTTGATGATGATCTTGACCTGAATAGGTTTGAGGATCCTCATCTTAAAAGTCAAGAAGAGATAACTTTGGAAGATCAAATATTAACGGATGAAGATCAGTATGTAGCTATTTTCATTGATGAGGACATGGAGAACAGTTTGTCTAAATTCGGTGAAGTTTCTAGATTAGGTGACATGTCTATGGAGACAACTTCTGGTCCGTCAAACATAGACGTAATTCCTGCTCAATCTCAAAACTCTTCCCCTAAGAATCAGGCAGCACTGCCTAAACAGAGGAACTGTTCGCGATCACATGCCTCAAGATATTCCAGAAATCATGCGTGATGCTGTCCATGATCATGGTTCTGGGAATTTCCTTTATGGACAAACCAATTGAATGATGTAATGAAACCCGACGAAGTTCTGGAGGAACTGATCATGAAAGACAAGGGAACTGCAAGCCTAGTTGTGGAAGAGATGATGGAACGCAACGAACCACCTACTGCTACTTCAGCAGAGGTTTTAGAATTCACTAATACACAAATATCTTTTGGGCATCAGTCACCTGATTTGGTACTTCAATCAACATTCCCTCCTGAGGAACCAAAAGTAAGGAGGAGAAGACGAAACCTAGTCATTAATGATAATGTAAAGAATGGATTTTGGGCCTAACTTAACCCCAAAAGCTAGCTTTTGAGGGGATGATTGCCCAAGTCCATATAAGGAGACCAATTACCCATCCTTTTTCCGATGTGAGACTCTTAACACTCCCCCGCAGGTCCAGACCATGTTAACTGGAGCGTGGACAAAATAATATGGCCAATATCGGTGAACAAAGAATTGGGATGGGCTTGGCTCTTATACCATATGAATTGGAAGAGAAAACTCAGCTTGATTATTTCCTCAAGCTATTTGGGTTTAAATAGCAAAGTTTACATGTCCTAAAAAAGGAAAGAAAATCAATACCTAATTATGGTAGGAGTATATTTACATATACTGTAGAATACTCATAGGATTCTAACTGAGTGGAACTGGTATTTGATTGTGTGAGGAAATGTATGAGTTGTTGAGATTTTTCACTAAATTGAGATTTTAGTTACTTTTTGTGGTAAATTAGTTTCCCTTAGGTTTATAGAAGGGTTACTGTTCGTTAAAAGACAATTTATTATGATATTTGGATTGGAATAGAGTGGAATTTGTATTTGATTTTGTGTTGAAATGTATAAGTTGTTGAGATTTTTCTCTACTTTAGGATATTAGTTACTCTTTGTGATTAATTAGTTTCCTTTAGGTTTATAGAACAGTCAGTGTTCGTTGAAAGACAAATTATTATGTGTGGAAATGTATGATTTGTTGAGACTTTTCACTACATTGAGATTTTAGTTACTATTTGTGGTTAATTAGTTTCCTTTAGGTTCGTAGAACGGTCAGCATTCGTTAAAACATAAATTATTACGTGTGGACATGTTTGGTTTGTTGAGATTTTTCACTACATTGAGATTTTAGTTACTCTTTGTGGTTAATTAGTTTCCTTTAGGTTTATATAACAATTAGTGTTTCTTAAAAGACAAATTATTATCGATATTGGGATTAATTGGATTCGAATAGAATGGAAATGGTAATGAGGATTCAATGTAACAGAACCCAGCTAGTTTAGAGTGAGGCTTAGTTGATTCGATTGATTGTTTCCCTAATGGAGTGATTTTGTGTGGAAATTTATGATTTGTTGCGATTTTCACAAATTGAGATTTTAGCTATTCTTTGTGGTTAATTAGTTTCCTTTGGGAGTTAGTATTCCTTACAAGACAAATTATTATCAATATCGAAATTAAATGGATTAAATAGAGTGGAATTGGTATTGAGGATGCAATGTAGTAGAAACCAGTTAATTTTGATTGAGGCGTAGTTGATTGATTGATTCTTGTGGTTAATTTGTTTCCTTTTGTGCTAGAGAGATTTTTCCATTTGAAGAGTGAAAATTTGCTATATCCATATAGCTGATCCCCAATTAGTTCGTGATTGAGGCTTGTTTATAGATTGGTTCTTGTGATAATTTGTTTCTTTGTGAAAGTTTGTTCGGCTGTGGAATAAGGGGGAAACAAAGCAGAAACAACGTAGGTTAGATTTTCAAGTAATTGTACCTAGCAATTGGGAAACTGATTATTGGTTATTTACTGAAATTTCTAAGTACATTGGGATTCTGTGAAACAAAGCAGAAAAACGTAGGGTATTTTCAAGTAATTGTACCTATAAATTGGGAAACTGATTATTGGTTATGATAGATTTGTTTCCTTCTGTTGTGTGACACTATAAATAATTGGAAAATATAGGAAATAGGCACTAGATGGGTATTCTTTTCACATGTTTGAGCTAACTGCACTTGAACATGTTAGTTGATTTGGAAAATGGTATTTTTTGAAGCCTCAAAGTTAGGATACATCTTATAAGGAGACTGATGAAGCAGTATAGGGAAAGGAAGAGAAACTTAGACATAGTGTTCATTGACCTCGAAAAGGCGTATGGTAAACTTTCTTGGGAGGTTCTATGGAGATGTTTGGAGTCTAGAGGTGTAACTTTGGCTTACATAAGGGCTATTAAAGACATGTATGATGGAGTTAAAACCCGAGTGAGAACAATGGGATGTGACTTAGAACACTTCCCAGTCATGATGGGGTTGCATCAGGGATCAACCCTTAGCCTGTTTCTATTTGCCTTACTAATAGACGAATTTGACACATTATATTCAGGGGAAGGTGTTTGGTGTATGTTATTCATAGATTACATAGTATTGATTAATGAGACGCGGTGAAGTTTATGATAGGCGGGAAGCTTGGAGACAAACCTTAAAATGGAAAGGCCTCAGCCTATCTAGTTTTTTATTTTTTATTTTTTATTTTTTTATTTTTTAATGCAAATTTATACCACTAGACGGATCTGGTGGTTTTTTATTAAAATAAAAATAAAATCCTCAATAGGGATAAATACAAGCAAAGGGGGTTAGACCTTACCTTACCAATCCTAATGAGGTAATGAACCTGCTAGACAGGGCTAAAACAGAGTTTCTCAGTGGCGCAATGCTTAAAGCAGAGGTGGAAGTGTAGATCAATACACAAGTCATAATCAAGAAAGGAAGTTTTAAGTATCTCAACTCTATTATCCAAGAAACGGGGAGATTGACAAGGATGTTGCACACCGTATTGGAGTGAGGTGGGTGAAATAGAGGCTCGCATTTGGGGTACTGTGTGATAAGAATGTTATAGGGCCGACTGCAGAGTGCTGACTAGTCAAGAACAAACACGTTTGGAACATGAAGGTAGCGGAAATAATGACGCTCAACATGGTTGTGTGGGTATACTAAGAGAGATAAGATTAAGATCAAAATTATACAGGACAAGGTGAGATTGGCCTCCATGGCGGATAAGATGAGAGAAGCGAGGTTGAGATGGTTCAGGCATGTGAAGAGAAGGTACACAGATGCATCGTAATGAGGTGTGAGAGATTGACTATAACAAATTTTAAGAGAGGTAGACGTAGGCCGAAGAAGAGCTGGGAAGAGGTGATTAGACAGGACCGGAACATGACCCTAGATAGAGAGATATGGAGGTCGAGAATTGGAGTAGAAAGATACCAGGTAGCCTAGTGTTGTCATACTTTTATATGGGAGAGGCAGGGAGCAGTCTCCTCTTCTCATTTTCTCCTTATCAGGCAGTATTAATTAGTATTTTTTTTGAGAGAAAAATTAAGCCGAATTTCCACAAAAGGGATGCAACACGAGGACTTCCCAGGGGGTTACCCATCCTAGTATTTGTGTAGTATCTTATTCTTCAAATTTCACTACTTCTTGGTGCTTGATTTGCTCTGTTGGTCTTGTTGGTTGTTGCCATTATTTTCCTTTCAATCCTGCTTTTATTACACTTCTTTTTGAGCCGAAAGTCTATTGGAAGCAACCTTTCTACCCCATAAAGGTAGCCCAACTTGTGGAATTATATTGTGTCTGTTGTTGTTATTGTTGTTCACAGTTAGGTTGCAAAGTTGCTCAAATTGTAAAGACATTATACAAGAGTCTTTTTGAAATGAAGACCAACTTTTTTTTGGCATAATATATAGATACTAGATAGACACTTTAATTTGGCCTCAACTGGCAACTAAACACTCCAACTTTGAGGATGCACATCTATACTCCTCAACCCGTCCTCCTATGTCAGTTGAACACTCCAACTTACAAAATGATCATCAAAACATCTCCAAATTTATCTGTCACGTCAGCATCGGGTGTCCACGAGACACAGTGGAGACGAATTGAGGTGTCTAGATGTGCACTCCAAAGTTGGAGTATTTACTTGGCAGTTTAGGCCAAGTTTGAGGGTCTATCTATATATTATGCTTTCTTTTTTTTGGTTGAAATGATAAAGAAAAGATTTTGGATTAATGACTTTCTCTTAATAGAGCTACAATATAATGCATTTTATTTGACAACCAACTTGAAAGATCCGACTTCCTTGAAATATCATGTTTTAGTGCTTCAACAATGCTCAGGAATTAATTCTTTCCGGGAATCTAAAGTTTAAACCCAAAAATCTTATCTAGGGTCGGTTTGATTATTTGTAAAGTAATATCAACTATTCCTAATAACATTCTGAACTGAATCTAGTAGTTTCTTAGGACACTTCTTTTACATTATAGTTGTTATGTATTTTACAGGCAGTTGTCACTGAAGAAAAGAACCGCTACAAACCAGAAGGTACCCTCCTATAGGAATTTGTTTTAACTCTTTTAATTGCGCTCTTGAAGAACAAACTTATGCTAATCTATCAATGCTGTTAGCAGCTCCTGCAGCAAGTTCTCCAATACTTCCTCCAAATAATGGTCCAAATGCAGGAAGAGGGTATCAAACTCTTGGAAGTGGTATGTCTTTCAAGATACTTGTATTTCCTTCTTCCTGATATATGCCATAATTTCTTTACTGAATACTGAGAAGGTTGGTACGACATGCATGTCATTTTGATAGTGGCTGATGATTGCGTTAAACTTTTTTCTCAGATGTCCTTGGAGGGACGAAGGATGCATTAAACTACTTGTTTGAAAAATGCTAATAGAATTACTCAATAAGAAAACATCATTTATGAGTTTGGAAGTTCAATTTGTGTCAATGAATTTGATTTTTGAGACTTGCAGGGGACTTGTAGAAGAGTTAGTATGACTTGAAAAATTAGTAATAAATATAATTCATTATATTATATTATTTATTGAAAATGTATATAGACCTACTTTAATGCAAAACATTGTTTCTGAGTTTGAAGTTTCGTTTCGTTTAATGGATTTGATGTTGAGACTCATGGATCGTGTTAGGTTATTTTATAATTGTGCCAAACATCACGAGTTATGAAAAGAGAGAATGCTACATAAGATAGGACTAATGGGTTCTGATTGAAGTTTTGGAGCAGACCAGGAAATAACTGCCACTGGTGGTAAGCTCTAGGTGATTGCTACAGTATCGGTTTATCTTCAATTTCTTGGACGACGACATAAGTTCATTATGTGTTTAGGTCTTGCAATTGGTATGTGTATTTTCAAATGAGCAGATAACTTTCTTCAAAAGCTAATTTCTTCCTCCTTATTTTAGTGGAAGTAAATATTGAATTGAAATCAGAAAACTCAAGTAGATCTCTGTGTGGGTATTACATAGCAGTGGTGGTTTCTTTCTTAAACAACCTAAATGAACTGAAAGACTCTGGGGTGGGTGGGTGTAAAAGCATGATCTCTTGCTCCTTAATTTGGTTGATAAACTTATTGTGCATAAAACTCCAAGTTATTACTTCCTTGACTAACATGTATCCAAAAGAAAACAAACCCTTAAATAACCATTCGTCGCATGAAACTATTTCTTTCTTGTTTATGGTTGCACAGAAGCTAATTTGGAAACAATATCACTTACCGGTATATATAATGCTCTATACTGAGGATCTGTGAGGCCATTCTACATTTGGAGAAAAGGGAAAAACCTTAAAGGATGGAGCTACGAATGAAATTTTTCTTGCTAAAAAAATTCTTCCCTTATTTTACTGGCACAAACGGCATATTTGTAAGTTTTGATTTGGTTTTCTTACTGTTGGAATAATTGATGAAAAAAGAAAGATTCATACTTCTGAGACATGACCATATAGTGATAATGACGGAATCTATTTAGGTGATACTTAGTAGATCACAGAGAGGAATCCATTGTTGACCTCAGACTGTTTAAAGAAAGGGAAGTTTGCAGTTTAGGGTTCGTGTATTTTGGAGTCTGAAATAATCTGCAAGTATGAATCTACAGAAAAGAGGCTGTTTGTGCAGCTAACTTCTGCATATCTGCATGAACAATTGCCATTGATCTTTTCCTTTCTTACTTGCTTCCTTTTCTTTTTTATTTTATTTTATTGTCCCTCTTGGGCTTCCTTTCTGCCATATGGCATTCACCAACCTTGACTTGTTAAACCTACCTTCTTGTAATGACTGCTAGGCATCTACGATGCTTTAAGGTATGCATATGCTTGTTATGTAATCCAAGTTCATACAGCACATCAGAAGTAATAGGCGTGCAGCTTCCATTTGTTCAAGTAACACCTACCTATTTTATGCAGAAGAAGATGGTCAGCAATCAACAAACACGTGGAATGGAGTATTTAGCGTGTCATCTTATACAGAATATTTTAACGTGGATACAGACCTTGTCTTGAACAGATTGATGAGTTCATTGAATCCTACTACTGGAGATTTCTTCAGCAAGATTGATGCTAACCCTGACCTGTAAGTCCTACATATATAACTGTAGAAACATGGCGAGAAAGCAACTAAGTTTTGTCAGTTGCTAATATATAGATAATTTAGCTAGGTTTGAGGAAATATGAGTTTATTCGAACACTACGAGGATTCAGCAGTTTCTGTATTCCATATATACATACATCTACACTATCTATATGTATTTTTTCCTTACTCTTATTTCTGTGTTCGTTCTTCATTCTCTTTTATCTGTTGTGTTGGCCAATTAAGGTTCTTGAAGCTTATTCTCCTTTATAGGAAATTGAAAAAGAGATGCAAGAAACTTCTTCGGTAGCGAAACTCAAGCTTGCTACGGACCTTTATGGTGAAAAGAATCACATACTTATTAGAAAACGGAATACTGATCACATGTATTTTTCTCATGAGGAAGTTTCAATGGAAAACCTTGTCCTTATTCTTGCTGTTTGATTGTGTATAATCATATTCGTCATTCTAGGATAATGATTAATTCTTCATGTTGGTGTCCTATGTTGTATCTTGCAGTTATGATGTACAAATTTTAAGTTTTCTATGGCGGTATTTGGCATATTAGTTTTTGTTATAGTTTTTGTCTTCTGAGATATAAACCATTATGTCATTGATGGATCAAGCCAAAAATCAAAATAACTTTTGCTTCAGTTCTGGAGCCTCTCAAGCTGCTGATGAACCAATTCTCTTAGATATGATGTTGTAAAGTAGCAATTCAATAGTGTGCCCTTTTTCTTCTTTTCTGTTTAGTATCTTGTATGTCCTTGTATAGTGGGATTGGTGTGCTTTACTTTACTTATTGGAGGTTTTAAATTTCTCCACCTTCTAATATTGTTCTTCATTCTCCTGTTCTTGCATATTTCAGTTATGGGCTTGTCTGGATATCTACGACTTTAGTATTTGTCATTTCTTCCATTGGGAACTGTGCCACATACCTGATGCACAAAAGGAGCGATGGCAATAGTTCTTGGAACTTTGATGTCAATTATTTGAACATAGCAGCCTGTTCAGTATATGGTTATGCATTGCTAGTGCCATTGGGGTTTTACTTCTTGCTTCGGTATATGGGTACAAGTGCTAGCCTGATACGCTTGTGGTGCTTATGGGGATATTCGCTCTTTGTTTTAGTTCTGAGCTCTGTAAGTACATTATACTTCTCTGGATAACTCAGACTCTTATTAATCTTATTGCTTACAAAATAATTAGGGAAATCCTCTCTTCTTCCTGCACTACCTCTATGGAAACACCTCGCCATCCATTCATCTCTCTGCTCGAAGTGCTATTAAGCGAATGCATAAAATGTGTTCTAGCATAACTTGATTCCATGAAGCATGATACAGTGTTACGTTGATAAGTTATAGTTTTCTAAGCTTTATAACCTGGTTGATACATGGAACAATATTTACACCTTGTGCATAGTTTGCATGTTGATCATTGGTTTTCTTTCGCTTTTATAAAAAATTGAAAGATTCCCTTTTTTACTTTTGGCAACATGTACTCACCAAGATCCTATTATGTCTTCTCCATCTTTCAGTTTCTGTTGATCATCCCCGTCGAGTTTCTTAGGTGGACCATCACAATTGCTGCTGGCGCTACATCAGCTAGTTTCGTTGCTTTAAACCTCAGAACATATGTACAGTCAGACGATATGATGATTATGCTGGTTGCTGCTTTTGCCCTGCAAGCGGCTTTGACAATCTTCATCAAGATGTGGTTCTTCTCTTAGGTTTCGGGTTACTCTACCAATTGTATGCTCAACTCGCAGTTTCAAAAGTGTAGTTCGGGTTTTGTTTTCTTCGACAAATTTCTCCCCTTGTCGGGTGTTTGGTGTACTAATTAATCAGTGGTTTGCATAGTTGTGTCATGCAAAGAGGAGTGGACAGTACAAACAGAGGAAACTTGTAAAGAAGTGTGTAATGGTTTCAACAAATACTACCTTTGTAATTCATGTTGTATCTGGAGAGCATGTGTTTTTGGTCTATAGGTATGTGCTAATGTTTTTCATGAATGAGGCAAATGTATGAGCAAAAACATATAGTAAAATTTCCTATTCCCACATGCTTCGAATTTTGTGGAATTACACTGATATGTTATTGTTGTTGTTGTTGTTAGTATGATAATATTTGATATTTATTATATGCATGTATGATTGTTATCCAATTAAAATCTATTTACTTGTTCATATATTCTTGTGACACACAAATATGTCTATGAATTTACTATAATTTCAAACCCTATATTGAGAATCCAATTAAATCAAGAAGAGAACAAGTTGATGATTTCTGTAAGTATTGAACTAGATAGACGAAGGTTGATGATTCTATAATCTTAAATGTAGATTGTTACTCCCTTTGCTACATATTAATTTGTCATTTTTCGTTTTACAAGCATGTTAAGATATCATAAATAAGAAGGTAATTTTACTAATTTATTCTTTAAAAAACTTCTTGGAAACTTTACAAACAAGTGTGAACACTTTCAAAAAGAATTAATTGCAAGGGTAATATGATAAAAATTTAATTAATGTTTTCTTGATTTAGTAAGGTGGACAACTAATATGGGACAATTATTTTTAGTAAAATGACCAACTAATATGAGACGGGAGGAGTAATTGTGAATACTCAAACAAGTTGTTAGTTTCAATTGGTTGAAGAAGGTGAGTTTGAAAAATCCGGAGCATAAAGGGCTAATATTTTGGCCAAAAATTCCAAAGGGGACAATGGATTCCGAAAGAAACCAAAGGGGACAAAACGCTGGACACACAGCGATTTGTAAATCGCTAGAGGTCCAGCGATTTACAAGCACGCGTCTTACAAATTCATTTTTTGATTGACAGTGTATGCAGAAATTTGTTTGCATGCCACTTGATTCATTTTAGATTGACAGTGTATGCAGAAATTTGGTTGCATGCAATATTTGGTTGTATGCAACATGTGTATTTGCATGTGAGTATTTTTTGTATTCATGCAACACGTGAAGCCTAAAGAGTACATAAAGTGTTCACTATATAAATCCTCCATAGATTTTCACACAAGTGCAAAACATTGTGATGAAATGCAAAATATTTGCAAACAAGATATAGGTTTCTAAAATTATTTTATCAAAACACAAGTTAAGATATTCTCATCAATAAGGCATGTTCATGTATATTTTTTATGTTATCTTTTATTTTGAAGTACAAAAATATTAAATCTAATTCTTAAACTTAAATATTACATTCTTTAAATAATTTTTATTAATTTTTTTTTGATCATAACAAACTGATTTTTTTTATATAGATATGAATCCTTTGTTAAAGTTACAAGCCAAACACCGATCCCAAGCAGTTTGGGATGGTGCGGGACAAGAAGTGTGTTTAAGTACACGTCGTGTCGATACTGAATTTTGGCAGCACATAAAGCGGCGTCCATTGCATTATCGAATCCTTCAATATTTAAGTTTGTGTGGGTTTAGAGGAATTGTAGAAGTAGGATACATTCCTTACGATGTTGGACTTATAAGTGCATTGGTTGAGAGGTGGCGCCCCGAAACTCACACATTTCACATGAGAATTGGTGAGGCAACCATTACATTACAGGATGTCGAAATTATGTTCGGTATGGTTATAGATGGAAGTCCTATAATTCTAGAAGGTGCTAGCGATTTAGGGGTTGCAGCTAGACGACAAATGATGTACGACCTAACAGGATGGGAACCTCCCGTAGATTGCTTTTCTGGGATTAGCAGAATATACGTATCTAGTTTAGCTGATTATGTAAATGGCTTAGACAATATTACTGATGATACCCCCGAAATTGATGTGCAACAAAGGTTTAGGTTGTACCTTTTATGGTTGTGCGGTGGTACATTATTTTCGAATAAGTCCAATTCCAAAATTTCTTTGGACTATTTAATTGAGATGCAAGACGATTTAATTTTACTAATGACAATGCGGCTGCGCCTCAAGCCTTTGTCGATATTGAATTTAAGTCTTGCATCTCAATTAAATAGTCCAAAGAAATTTTGGAATTGGACTTATTCGGAAATAATGTACCACCGCACAACCATAAAAGGTACAACCTAAACCTTTGTTGCACATCAATTTCGGGGGTATCATCAGTAATATTGTCTAAGCCATTTACATAATCAGCTAAACTAGATACGTATATTCTGCTAATCCCAGAAAAGCAATCTACAGGAGGTTCCCCTCCTATTAGGTCATGCATCATTTATCGTCTAGCTGCAACCCCTAAATCGCTAGCACCTTCTAGAATTATAGGACTTCCATCTATAACCATGCCGAACATAATTTCGACATCCTGTAATGTAATGGTTGCCTCACCAATTCTCATGTGAAATGTGGGAGTTTCGGGGCACCACCTCTCAACCAATGCACTTATAAGTCCAACATCGTAAGAAATGTATCCTACTTCTACGATTCCTCTAAACCCACACAAACTTAAATATTGAAGGATTCGATAATGCAATGGACGCCGCTTTATGTGCTGCCAAAATTCAGTATCGACACGACGTGTACTTAAACACACTTCTTGTCCCGCACCATCCCAAACTGCTTGGGATCGGTGTTTGGCTTGTAACTTTAACAAAGGATTCATATCTATATAAAAAAAAATCAGTTTGTTATGATCAAAAAAAAAAAAAATTAATAAAAATTATTTAAAGAATGTAATATTTAAGCTTAAGAATTAGATTTAATATTTTTGTACTTCAAAATAAAAGATAACATAAAAAATATACATGAACATGCCTTATTGATAAGAATATCTTAACTTGTGTTTTGATAAAAAAAATTTAGAAACCTATATCTTGTTTGCAAATATTTTGAATTTCATCACAATGTTTTGCACTTGTGTGAAAATCTATGGAGGATTTATATAGTGAACACTTTATGTACTCTTTAGGCTTCACGTGTTGCATGAATACAAAAAATACTCACATGCAAATACACATTTTGCATACAACCAAATATTGCATGCAACCAAATTTCTGCATACACTGTCAATCTAAAATGAATCAAATGGCATGCAACCAAATTTATGCATACACTGTCAATCAAAAAATGAATTTGTAAGAGGCGTGCTTGGAAAACGCTGAGCGTCCAGCGATTTGGAAATCGCTGGACCTCTAGCGATTTACAAATCGTTGTGTGTCCAACGAGTTATAAGTCGTTGTGTGTCTAGCGTTTTGTCCCCTTTGGTTTCTTTCGGAATCCATTGTCCCCTTTGGAATTTTTGGCCAAAATATTAGCCCTTTATGCTCTGGATTCTGAGTTTGAACATCACTTTGAGGTAATTTCCTAAATCAAGGGTCAGATTATAATGTGCATATTATTGTTTGATAGGGTATATAAGAATAGTACAAAATATGGTATATTAATAATGCTTACATTTTTAATGTATGCTTGCATTAGTTGTGTTGTGTTTGGTTTGATATATTAAAAATAATATGTATTGCATAATTTCTTAAAAAAAAAAATTGCTTATAAAAATACCTTTCACAAATATGGTAAAAAATATTTTGTGAGACAATTGTATCTTCAACTATGCTAATGTGTGCATTAGAATACGTTACATTACTAATAACATGAATTTTCATGTATTATTTTTTCTTGTATTGTTATTATGTATAATATATAAAGTTAATGCATGCATTATTTGATTTGATTGACGTTTCTTATATTGTTCACATGCAATTTAATTTAAAATAGGATAAATAAATTGAAATAGAATAAAGTAATACAATTATATGTAAAAAATTAATTTATCGGAGAAACTAAATTCACGTGCACCACAATCACAATTGGCACTATTATACAACAAATATTCTGTTACAATAAAAACTAGTCCACTATCAACTTGATCACTGTGACCATTCAGTCATACTCAAGTTGTTCTTCAACATCATCACTTCCATTTTCCTCTATTCCCACTATAATAATAATAAAAAAATCATCATCAATTTTTCCAATTATCTTCAGATCTAGCGTTTTTTTCTAATTACAAATAAAGGGTGTGCATCCATGAAAATGTTTTTGTGTAAATATAAATAAAGTAAGATTTCGACCAGGCACGTATCGAAGGAGCAAAGGAGGAGGTAGCAATATCAATAGCATTACAAATATAATTTTCATAACCTTGGAAGTAAAAATATAGTTATAGAGAGAGAAAGATAGGATGAAAGAGTTGTTTGGGGGACCAGGGAAAGTGAGTGGATTGGTATTGAGAATGAGTCAGTGTATATTTGGTGTTGCTTCTATTGCTGTGATGGCTTCTTCTCATGGTTTTACCACTTGTACTGCTTTCTGGTATTAGTTACACTCTCTACCTCTCTCTTATTTATTGCTTTGTATTTTTATGCTATTATCTCTCTCTTATTTATTGCTTTGTATTTTTATGCTATTATCTCTCTCTTATTTTTTGACATGGCTGTTTTTGATTTCCGTTATTTCTTTCTCTATACTGCTTTGGATTGTTTTTTTGCTTGAGTCGAGGATCTATTGGAAATAGTCTCTTTATTTCTAAAGTAGTGGTATGGTCTGCGTACACTCTACCTCCCCAGATTCTATTTTGTGGGATTATATTGGGTATTTTGTTGTTGTTGTATTTATTGCTTTGTTAGTTTCGTTTTGTGTCTAAATGAACTGTAATTAGAGGGATTTTAGGATTTCTCGAATATGGGTGTACCATTGAAGAAAGAAGGAAAAATGTATCAGGTGGGAATTGATCCCTAGTCCTCTAAGGGGTGGTTTGGTAGCTGATTAGAACTATGCAGATATTAGTAATGCAAATATTAGTTATGGAGGTATTAGTGATGCACGTATTAGTCATGTGGGTATTAGTTATTCCATCTTCTACTCCGCATAAAATGAAATGTAATTATTGCTTTGTAGTGATTTTACTTGAGTTGAGTTTTATTGGAAATAGACTTTCTATCTTGTAGTGATAAGGTCTGCGTACACACTATCCTCTCTAGGCCCCATTTGTGAGATTACACTTAATATGTTATTGTTGTTGGTTATAAAATGAACTGTAATTAAATGCACGCACAAACATATACATATATAATGGGGCCATATTTATTGCTGGGTTTTTTTTCTTTTGGAAATTTGAGCATTTAATTTGTGAAAATGATGTTTACAGGTAAAAGTTGTGCTGCATTAAACATTTGGTGTTAGTGGTAGTTCCTTTTCTTTGTTACTGTTGTTGTTTTTAGGATTTTCCGATGATCTCTTCAATTATCTCTTTTTGACATAGGTTCAAGTCGTAGAAACAGCCTCTTGCAGAAATGCAAGGTAAGGCTACGTATAATAGACTTTCGTGGTCCGGTCCTTCCCTGGAAGCCGCATATAGTGGGAGCTTTAGTGCACCGGGCTTCCTTTTACCCTTTTTGATCTGCTATGATATGCTTTGGTCTATCAGTAACAACCTTTTTGCCTCCCAAGGTAGAGGTAACGTTTAAATACACTCTATCCTTCCCAGACTATAGTAGGTATGTTGTTGTTGGTAGATCCTTTTCTTTGGCTTGGTGAAGTAGGGGGCTTTTGTATTTAGTTTCATCAGACATAACAAAGCCCGCGTTAGACTTGTTAGTAGTAGTAGTTGTTGTTGTAGACATAACAAAGAGTTAAACTTTCTTGAAGTATGCACTAGGGTAAATTAGCTAACATCATTCAATCAGTCTGAGCAAAGATTACATTACTTTGGTAGATATTGCTGGTAATGCCTAATTTTGTTAGTTTGCTGGAAACAACCTCTCTACCTGTCAAGTTAGGGGTAAGGTCTGCGTAAACTATACTTATGTCGTTGTTGTAGATTTATTGGAAAAACTATCATCCTTAGGCTATTATAGCGTGAGAGAACATGCCTTGTCTAGTCCCAGTTGCTGAACTTACCTCTATAAGAATTGAACATCCACCTTTGTGTTCTCTCTTTGAAAAAAATAAGGTTGTATCTAGCACCCAAGGGTGTGGCCTAGTGGTCAATGACGTGGATTGAACACCATGAGATCTCAGGTTCAATTCCCAATAGAAACAAAACACTATGTGATTTCTTCCCATCTGTTCTAGCCTTGGTGGACAGAGTAACCTGATACTTGTTGCTTGATACTTGTTGCTGGTGAGAGGTGGCAGGTATCTTGTGGAATTAGTCGAGGTGCACGCAAGCTGGCCGGGACGCCACGATTATCAAAAGAAAATAACAATAAGGTTGTTTCCATTTGAATGCTGAAGTTTCTAGTCTTTGGCTTCTCTAGAATGTCTTGCACAAAAGATTCTAGAAAATTGCAAGTTAAAGTAGTTTAAAAGAACAACATACTCATAGTTTGTTCTCTAAATATTGGAAAAACACATGTTTTCGAACTTGGACTCTGAGTCACTGACTGCATAAGAGCTTGATTTCTTGGATTAAATGCATTTATATTCCATAATGATGGTTCCCTTCAGCCCAGCAGGATTTTCCATCTATTGGACCAGATTTAGCAATTAGCTATAATTCGATAATAGGTTAGCCTGCCACCTTTGAGAATATTTAATATCACTCGTTTTGCTTTAAAAGAGCGATTTGGATAGTTGTTACTGGATACTTAGGAAACCCATTGTGGCCTAAACTATCTGACTAGTTTCTTCTGAGAGTATTATTGTGTTGTCGTTAGTACTTTTCAACGTGTTTATTGACTTTCCTGCTGTTTCTTTCCTTTTTACCATCTTTTGGCTCTGTTCTCAGATCAATTTTCTTTTTGAATTGTGACTTCCTAGCTGAACACTATTTCTGAGCAGTAAAGTTGCTTTGCCTTTGACAATTTGCTAACCGAAATGCATTCAGCTTCATGTGATGATTTCTATCTCTTTTGTTGTTCAATAAGTTTATAGTTTGCTCATGCTCCAACTGCATGATTTTCTTGGTTCAGCTATTTAATTGCATCAATGGGGCTGCAAGTATTATGGAGCTTCTCACTTGCCTGCTTGGATATCCATGCCTTACGATTAAAGAGAGATCTAAGGAATTACATCTTTCTGAGCTTGCTCGTAGTTGGTGATTGGGTAATCTTCTTTTTTTCTATCTTCTGTCTCATGCATAGATGCTTATCAGTGTGAGGTTACTAAATTCTACAACAACAACAACAACAACATACCCAGTGTATTCCCACCAGGTGGGGTCTGGGGAGGGTAAAGTGTACGCAGTCCATACCACTACCTCAGATGAAGTAGAGAGGCTGTTTCCGATAGACCCCCGGCTTAAGGTTACTAAATTCTAATGCAACATAAAGATAACCAAACTAGAATTCTATGTTTGTCTGCTCAGTACATGTTCTTTATATTATCTTTTTTGCATTCACAACAATTAGGTGAGAAGGATTATATATTTTCCTTTTCTAGTTAATCAATATAAGAACTTATAGCCTTCGAAATACATCAACGCCCTCTCTCAAAGGGAAAAGAAAAGATTTGGGGGTAGGAGGGGTGAATGATGATACAAGCAGCTCTTATGACTTAGACATGACTAATGTGGTTTTCCCGAGTCTACAAATGTTTCCAAGTATAATGGGAATTTATTGATGAAAGCTCCTAAATCCCATGATGGAATCATCTTTTTTCAGTTGTAAGGTAGGAAATAAGATCTCTTACAATTTGAATAGAAGAAAATAGCCTTTTCAGATCTGTATGTATAAAAATAAAGATCTCTTGTGTGAAAATGAAGATCTCTTGTAAAAAGACATAAGGCTAAAAAAAAGTTTGTAAAGGGCTAGAAAACCATTTCTCCCGTATATGAAGGAGCCTGAAAGCTAGTTAGCCCTTAGCAGAATCAGCAGCTGTTTTTAGCACATGAAAACTTAGTCTCAGGGGCGGCTCAATGATACTTGTGGCCTAAAGCGAAATTTCAATAGAGGCCTTAGAATTTTCACTAGAGAAGAGAAAATTCATATATAATTTTATCTGACATTAATTCTTGAGGATATATATTCATTTTCTCACCAACTTCTTCTTCTTCTTCTTCACGCATCCTACGTGGAAAATTGCGTGAAGTGCACGCCTCCTCCATTTCAAATCATGTGAGATTTGCCACGTAGAACATGAATGTCCACTTGTTCAACTTTATGGTAGTTTAAGTGACTACTTATATACACCAAAAATTGGAGGGCATAAATGCTAGCTAAGGCCATGTTTATGTATTATGCCAAAATAATATGAGTCATACTTAAGGCGTTCGGGGGAGATTCTGAAAAATACTACTCCCTCCGTCCCATTTCATATGACACACGTTTCTTTTTATTCCGTGTCAAAAAGAATGTCACCTTACTATAATTAGGAAAAAAACACTTTAAAATTTCCCTTTTGCCCTTAATGAAATGATTTACAACCACACAAATATTCAAGAATTATTTTAGACCACAAGTTTCAAAAGTCTTCCGTTTTTTCTTAAATACTGTGTCAAGTCAAAGGGTACCACATAAAATAGGACGGAGGGATTATTTTACTTCTCAATTTATCTCAACAGTACCATCATCCCTTTTTTTTTTTTCAAATGAAAATCGTATATAGTTACGTCTTTTTTAAAATAACAAGGTGTACCTATTAAGTTAGATGAAATTTTGGGGCCCCTACAGAGATGAGGCCTGAAACAGTTGCTTGGGCTGCTTTACCATAAAGCCGGCCCTGCTTAGTCGCAACTCCTAAGACAGCATAGTAAAGCAGGATTAGGATTGCACACAATATACCGTCACTGGGTGGTCAAAGTAAATTTTTGGATACTAACTTATAGCACTGCACTTGAAACAAATTGAAGTAGAAACTAGCAAACCAGTCTATAGGTTGCATATGAAATGAGATAGTGCTTTTTCTTTTACCAATATGTGTTATTTATATCTTAGTATGTAGTACCATTATTCTCTTTTTGCTTTAACACGCCATGTCGCACTTTTCCAAAAAAAAAAAAAAAAAGAGAGAAACAAATAGCACCTCATGTCGCTCAAAAAGATCGAAGGTTGTATCTGTTCCATCAAGCATGTTGGAGACTTGGAGGCGAAAGAGCCAACTTCATTAATTTGTTATGGGATAAAGAACAGACTTATGGTTAATGTGAGTTTCCACTTACCATCACACAGCATTGCAATGTTCCCCTGTTCTAGATGTGTGTTCACTCTAACTTTCTAATACCATGGGTTTGCCCATAGCATTGGAATAAGATGCTACAGCTTGATTAATGCATGAGGTGAATGGATGTGGCATGTTCCTTTTGGAAACATGCTATTGTATAGAAGGTTACATATCAGGGGAAGAATTTATGGCTT
This sequence comes from Capsicum rhomboideum, assembly GCA_031232105.1. Classification (NCBI taxonomy): domain Eukaryota; kingdom Viridiplantae; phylum Streptophyta; class Magnoliopsida; order Solanales; family Solanaceae; genus Capsicum; species Capsicum rhomboideum. The sequence goes on from CP124714.1 coordinate 166,191,473, forward strand.
CTAGTAACTGCACCAATAACAAATCTTTTGAGAATGACTTGTAAAGTTCTATTGCTCACTCTAGTCTTGCATATATGAGCTTCTAGTAAAGAAGAATATTTTCTGCTGGAACAATTGCTATATTTTTGCATTATCCAACTTGATCAATTTTAATTTTTTTTGCAATATCCAATCCTAGCAGTTCAAAATTTGCACAGTTTGAAGTCAAATACAGTTGAATTTGCAAGATAGAATGCTTTCCTAATTGGTGAATCTTTGAGATCCTACTAGAGATGCCAGAACGGTACAGAGGATTTAAATGGTGATGGAACATATTTAACTGCTCTATTAATTTGATCAAAATAAGCCTTGTGTCAAAGGATAGTCTATTCTGATTAAACCAAAATAATGCTACTTCACTCACTTATCGTCCTATATTATCCTATACGATACGCATCACAAAGTTAGTAGCATAGGTGATTTTAGATAAGTCAGTGTAATGTTGCTTGTTGACTTCCTTAAAGTAAAGTACTTATTCTTGCCCTCGACTCATTGGATATAATGCAAAACACTTCGCATTTTTTTTCTCTGCTAGGATTTGAATGTGGTCTTGCACAAAATTCTTGGAAAACTATGGGAAGACCATTGTTTAGATCCCACTAGAGGCAAAAGCTCTAGGTGATATCATCCCATCTACCTAAACCTTGGTTGGTACAATTACTTAATACCTATGTTGGTGGGAGGTAATAGGTACCCGCTAGAATATCTGAAGTGTGCTAAGTTTCAATACCACTATTATCAGGATTTGTTTTTTGAAAATTGTAACTTACAAGTTCTATTGCTTACATTTTTAATCTTGTAAGCGGTAACCCTCCATTTTTCTTTAATTCCTGCTTATTTTAACAACATTCTTTTAAATCAGGAATTTGGTTCACAAATTTAGCTACGGATGTAGATGATGTAAAAAGTGATGTGCATTTGTTTTCTTCAATGTTTTCATTTTTACTCATATAATTCTTCCGTTCATGCTCTTAACCTCTAATATGCATTCATCAATGGGCACTGTCGTAAAGATGAGTGTTGCTCTGTCATGTCATAAAGATTGCTGATCTTTTATAGTCCTGTTGCTACGAGAAGGCAATATCCTTTTGTTGTTCCTCTTTTCTTTAAAAAGAAAAGACTCCCCTTCATGTTAATTAAGTTTCTACTACAGCTGATCATTTTGCATGTCATTTCTGCATATATTTTGCATTCATGTTATACCTATTATAATTTTGCAGGTGACGGGCATTTTATCACTTGCTGCTGCATGCTCATCAGCTGGTGTGGTAGTTTTGATTGTTAAAGATACAACTATGTGCAAATCCAACCCAAAGCTGTCCTGCCACATGTTTCAAATTTCAGTAGCTTTGGCTTTCCTGTCATGGTTCTTCCTTGCCATTTCTTCCTTTGTCATGTTTTGGCTCGCAGCCTCTGATTAAAGGTCTCCCTTCTCCACACGCTACCGCGTTTTCATATCGTCATGTGAATATTATTGACTTTGAGAACTTATGTATAGGAAGTAGTATATATGCTTTTCCACTAGTGGCTTGTTTCTTGGTTCAATGTTTTGAGGTTCATCATTATCTGGAAATGAACCTCTTCTCATTAAAACCATTTTTTCTTGGTTGTGTAATGCCATGGATACATGAAATGGGATGTCATTTAAGACCTCCTAGGTTATCTTTGGTTGCTTATGACATTTGATTTTTGACACAGTGTTAAACCAATTCCCTTGCCTTGTTAATTTCTGAACAATCGAAGAGTGAACATATAAATTACTGAAATCTCCTTGAAAATACACACACCATTTTGAATGTTGTTTTTTGGATGTTGGTCGGACTCTTAATAAGTGCATTGGACCCTCAAAAGTAGCATTTTTGGAGGATCCAACCCGTATGCGACAATATTTTGCAAGTCTGAGCAACTTGGCATTTTGGTGCTAGTCCCCAGTGGAGAATTACTGTATTCTCTAGGTTAGTCGTATCACATGTGGTGCTTGTTTAAGAATAAAGCTAAAGGGGTAAAGATGCAAGAAAACTATTTTTGGACCATTACCAAGAAACAAACTTCTCTTTTTGATAATTTTTTTTTAAAAAAAAAAAAACTTTTATTTGGATGGCTATGAAACTATTATTTTAGGAGAAATCGCAGATTTTGTTGCCTCAAATATTGAAAAATTCTTATAGTGATTCTCATGATTGTTGATTCATTAATCTTTAATTAATTAAACAACTATACCGATATTTGAAAATCTTTACGGTTAAATTACCAACTATTACACCACTTAATTACGAGTATATAGTGATAAATATGTTCAAGTGATGAAGTGTTAACAGTTAATTACAAATATGTAACGTTAAATTTGCACTAGTACGTCATGTTTGAAAACAATCTAAATGTAACATGGTCCTTTTAAAAGCACAAATTTTAATTAATCACTGGTTAAATGTGCTTAACTAATTCGCAAGTTCACAAATGAGTAAAGGGCCAAAGATGCAATTGTGGACGATATAGTGTTGGGAGGAGGAGGATTTTCTAGGCTAATTATAGTGTTGGGAGGAGGAGGATTTTCTAGGCTAATTATAGTAACATGATATCACTTGCTGAAACTGGCAACTAAATGTAAAAATAAGAAAAAAGTAACTGAAACTTGCCCATCAAATTCTTAAAGCACCAATATATATACACAAACTAAACATAAAGAGACACAAGATTGATAAATTACAACAGTCTAACAGACAAGACATCTGAACCCGAAAAGAGTACCCCAAAAAGCTATAATAGTTGCTGCTCTAACAATAGAGTATCTTCGATACATCAGAAAATCCAGTAGTGAAGAGGATTTACACTGTAGACTACGTTGACATGACACGATAGACGATCTCTCTTCCTTTGAATGTTGCTGCCAGATGATAACCACCTTATTCTTGCAATTAAAGAATCGACTCCATGCTAGTATGTATTTATGCAAGCAAACTACTATATGTACCATATGCATATATCACAATTTATCTTGAAGTAGAGAACCAAAGGCACCTAACCTAACAAAACTGGTGAATTGGCAATCAATAAGATGGGAGTCATTCAAGTAGGTGATTCAGCTAGTAGAAGTGTGTGCCACCACCCACAAGCAACATTTATCGGTACATGACCATCCATTGAGACTTGGGATGGAATATTTCGATCGATCACATCACCCAATCCAAGCTGCAGTGCAAAGATGAATGAATTCGTATGTTCATTAGCCCATAACACTTGTATATTGCCAAACAATTGAACTTAACAAACTAGCGAACACATATACCTGACCATACTTGTTCCACCCCCAGCAGAACACTTTGCTATCACCTTCATAAAACAAACAGGAAAAATGTTAGATGAGCTAAACAAAAGAAGAAAAGACGAATAAAGAATACACTAGAATGAAAAAACTGTTAGCCGCTATGATTCCAGAAGATTGATAACCAAACAACTTATCAGAACGGTACATAAGCTACAAAATAGTAACTGCCTCCATTTTGTTTTCACTTTTTCTAGTACTTCAGTTTTCCTTTACCACACCACTTCAACAATCATGTTACATGTAAGCATTTATGCCTAATAGACTTAGCTCAAGAAAGACAGTTTCTACACCACTCTACAATCATATGTTGGCTACAGGAGAAATTGCTTAACTAAGTTTCCCATACGAGAATTGACTCTTCCCCTCAGATACCTCAATTATATATTTATGGTAGTTACTGATCAAATCAAGAAATTCAACTACGATATCAGTGCTTAAACCACAAGTGATGGACCATAATAAAGAAAACGAATTTGGGAAAAAAATGGACGAAGTCTTTACAAGTCCTTAACTACTACAAGAATTTACGATGTCCTGGGTTGAAACCCCTCAAGTTTACTCGATTGATTAAAAAAAGGTTCTCTCCTAAAATTTACATAATGACAAACAGAGAATCATGCTATGTAGAAATACGTATCTGCCAGATTAACCTCTGAAACAAATTCAGTGGAGGATATTGTTCAACAGCAAAAATCAGTTTCGCATTATCAACTTCACTCAACTAATCATCAGGATGTGAACATTTGGGAGCACTCTTCAATATTGAAATTACTTTGATTGTATACAGACACACGCACTTGTCACCTTAATTTTCGTCTGATTAGCCAATACATCCCCGCATCAATTCACTGAAACACCTGATGAATCTACATATTGTATGTTTAGCAGGAGAGAAGTTTTTGAGAAGCAGATACGAGCCGTACCTGTGACTACAGCAGTATGGCGTGCTCCACAAGATACAACTTTCACATGCATGTTTTCCAAACTTGGAGCATCCAGGAGTCGAGGCAATGTCTGATATAGATAAAAGTAAAAGTTTATTACTAGATTGGAAAAGATCTGCAGGACTCTTGGTATAGTCCATAACATAGGAAAGCTACTGAAGGAGTAACTGTCCTACTGTGCACTTATTGTTAAAAGTTTATAGTGGCAACCCTTACCATAACAAAAAATCCCCGATCAAAAAGAAATTTACTAGTATCTCCAAGTAAGCAAACCATACTTCATTGTATGATATGTTATCCAGATTTTGAAAGCTTCTTGTATCAATAGTTGTAACAGTACTAACAGAGGGTTGGATAGAAGTGAAAGAACCAAAAAAGAAAAGTGTACCTCAGCCTGCTCGGCACCAGTGCCTAACTGCCCAAATTGATTCCCTCCAAATGCATATACATCACCATCGGCAGAAATACATACAGTGTGCCAGAGCCCTGCTGCTACACTTTCTATCCTGATGCCAAGTAATGAAGACACACACGTGGGACTTAGCTCATCATCTGTACTACCTTGACCACACTGCAAAATGCAGCATCAGCGCTTAATATACTATTTAATAAATAAAAGAATCTTATAATACATCAAAAGAGAACATAAATCATATATTGTCTACGATTTCCATTAGTCTACTATGTCTGTGCTAAGTTCATAGCTCCTTTAGGCAAATTCTCAAATCAAAATGAACTTAAGGCAATGGAAGAAGTGGAAACATATAAGCTTTGTTGTGGTCAAGTGTCTAGTGTTCAAAAGATCATTGTGCTACAATATTGTGGATGCAAATTTCTTCTAGTCCAGTGCTATTGGGTTCAAAGAAATAGTGCCAGGAACTTTGCTTTATACATATAAGATGAATGTATACAGACCCACACACGCACATGAAAAAAAAAAACATATTTAGTGTTTCACCAGATTTTAAATGACACCCGTGCTTAAATTCTATATGGAATAGACTGATCCCAAGAAACTCACCTGTCCATACAATCCCCAACCGAAAGTTAACAGTGCTCCAGCATCTGCCTTGAAAATCAGCAGCAATAAATTATAAGTAGAAGTAAATTATAGGACTGCAAGAGGGAAGCTGTTATGATAATGTGCCAATAGAGGACACATAGAAAGTATGAGAACATCAGTCATATGAAGAATGTGCATGCATATTCAATATGAAGTACACAAATTGATAACTAATGTTCCTTGTGAGATAAGCAAGTGCTGAAATGTTAGTATAACCAACTGATTGAATGTCCCAGTTATCTACCCAAGAACTAGAATGCGAACCTGTAATTACTGCACTGTGGCGGCCCCCACAGGTAATTCTCTTGATATAATTCCCAGGAACTCTGAGGCCTTGTCCCTCTGACCCCGGGCATCCATGAGAAAGGCCCATAGTTCTGTCCTTTAGCAAAGAAGAAGAATCAATGCATGGCACAGGATGTGGGGAGGATACCATTCGAATCCTGGAGCCTAGGCCAAGTTGTCCTTCCCCTCCATAGCCCCAACCCCACACTTGTCCTATATCTAAAGAAAAAAGTAAATGTTAATGTTACCCTTCTTTGGAAATCTTTAACAATGTAACTCTAGGATTCATAAAGCGCAATGTGCACAAATTATGTTCCAGGAACCTAAGACAATTGAATGATGCGTTGAAGCAAGTTTATCCAAGACAACAAAATTACCTGATAATGCCAAAGTATGCCGCCCACCAGCTGCTACACTGGCAATCCGCACCCCTGGATTCAGTGACACTAAACAAGGCAATGCTGAGAGACCTTCGTCACCTGAGGATGAGCTCTCAGCTGGTTTCTTAGCTGATGATACCCGTCTACGTTTTGCACCATCTTCTCCCCCTCTGGTCTCTATACCAGATGCTGCTCCAGCCATGGATCTCAATCCCTGGGGGTGAGGGCTTACTGTGATAAAGTTAATCTTCAAAATATTACTCTGTAAAATGTAAATAGCAGATTGTGCTTCTTTCTAACAGTGAAGCCAATCCAATACCTTGCTGTGCTGGGAATGAACTCTGCCCGTCGCTTGCCTCCTTGTCTTCTGCTGGCTCCCCAAGAAACTTTCCAGAAGGAATGCATTCCTTCCAACCCCATGTATAAACTTCTCCAGTTTCTGCATTTTAGGTTTTAGTAGTATGTCATTCTAAGTTCCAAAAACACATTACAATGAGGGATTATGAAAAAAAACAAAAAGAGAACTGATAAACCATGGTGTAAGAAAGAATATATAAATATTGGAAGCTAGCGCTCACTAATCAGATAAGAAATGGACATGGAACCTAACTCAATTCCAAAAGTTAGCTTCAAATGAGGCAGGAACGAAAGCAAGTCCTAAAGGGGGAGTGAATGGAATACAAGGGGAGAATCCTAGGACTTCAAGGAAGTCAGGTGAATGTTGCAAGTCAACTTCAAAGTGGATTTGTTGTGCAAAGAGTGCCTTATGACCCTTGGCCGCCTCGAGGGGTGACGATTGTCGAGACCATATAAGGAGACGAGCAAATCATTCCTCAACTAATGTGGGACACTTGACACCCCGACCCAAGCCTGCCAACTAGAGCATGGATAACATAACATAGTATGGGGGCCCAACATTGAGACACACGATAACAAGTATGGCTTTGACAATAATGTCAAGATAAGAAATACAGTTTGGGCCTAACTCAATCCCAAAAGCTAGTTCAAGAGGTGAAAAACAACCCACCCCTCAACCAACGTGGAGCACGTAACATAGTCAATCCTATATCTGTGTCAACTTTGCAAAGTTATGAGTACCCAAATCCAGTGGAGGAGGAGAATACAATGGATGTTGAAGTAGATATACTCTCACGTTCGAATATTACCCTAAGTCACAAAATATACAAGCTTCGAGTTGCTCGAAGATAAATGGCACCATTAACATTAACATTGCTTCGGATATACCTGTAACAGCAACACAATGTGCCCAACCCGCTGCGGCTTGTACTATTGAAATTTCATCAGGAAGGGGAAAAGGCTCTGGAATTTCCTTCAAAAAGCAAGAAATTGCAGGTAATTTTGAGTGTCCCATATAAGTAGTCATTATGCTGAGTAAACAAAGTTAGTGAGTTACCCCATGTTTCCCTGATGTCAAATAGCATTGTCCTAAATCATCCGTTGAACCCCATGTAATAAGCTTCCCAGAATCTGATAAAGAGTAGTAGAAAACAATATTGTAATTGCAATTTAGTAAGTCAAGCAGCACAACTATAATAAGATGGGAAAGTAAAGCTGATCCCTTGAAATCCGATGTAGGACTTAATACTATGTAAACAAGGAAGAATTTCTAAGTTCGGCCAAGAAGTAGTGCATCAGGAATTCACCGAAAACTAAAGGAAGTGTTGATATCCGGTACGTTCTTAGTTGAACCAATCAGCTACTCCCTCGACCCCAATATATGTGGCACTTTTCACTTCACGAGAGTCAATTTAACTAATCTTTGATGCTAAATCGGATTACATCAACTCAATAATTTAAAATCAAAATTTAGATATTCAAAAACTATACAAAAAAGTACAGATTGTCATTCTACTCATGTCAATATGATGAAAAACACATTTTGAAATGTTGGTAAGTTGGTTTAAGTTCACATAGTTCGAATCTCGCCATATAAATTGAGACAGATGGAATGTAAAATGATCCAATCTTTCGTCTCAAATAATAGCCATAACTAAGAGGTGTTTGGGTAATCTTATAAGTTGTTTTGACCTGCTTATAAGCATTTTTTGGCTTATACACATTTGACAAATGCTAAAAATGCTTATAAGCCAAAAAAGTTTAACTATTTTGGTTTGACCAGATCTTTTACTATTTTGTTCCTACTTCCCAATAGTGTTTGTAATCCACAAAATATTCATTCCAAAAAGAAAAAAAAAAACATTAACTCACTCTACATTTCATTTTCGTCATTCAGCCTTTTCGATGTAAAAATATGCTTTTAAATTAATATTTTTTTGACTAATTTCAAGGACATTTAAATCATATTAATAGAATTACTATTTTACCAAACACACCAACTACCCATCATCATCAATTTCAACAACTCTAGTAACTGCTTATTTACAAAATCACATCCTCCCGAGCACTTGATACTCATTAGTTACTTTTAACCAGCTAATTCAAACAGACTGTAACTACAATATCCTACTTCTTTCAAGTAAACATCCCGAGCACATCCCCAATTGCAAATGCAAAAGGTTAAACTTACCAAGATATTTCCTTTAGACATTTGAACTGCGCATATTCCAATTGAACACCTCAACTGCTAATAAAATGTTCCAACTAGACACTTTCAGTTCAAGTTTTGAATTATTTTTTGTGTGTGTACTCACATTCGTCTATTAGGTAGTTAAGTTAACCACATAAAATATGTCGATCTCCTTTATTTATACTCACTCACATCAATAAGTTGTAAAAACCTAGGCGTTTTCTAGCTGAGGTTAATTCGCTGACATATTTTATGTGATTAACATAACTACTAATAGACGAATAAAAACACACTTAAAGTTTTTTTGAAATTTAAACTGAAAGTGTTTAATTGAAACATTTCATTAGAAGTAGAGATGTTCAATTGAAACACAACCTAGTTCAAATGTTTAAACGAAATATTTGACAAATTTAAGGATTAAGTCAATGCAAAATCTGAACATAATGTTGAAACTAATATCTACTCCAAATTGATTCATTAGAAATCTCATCAAAATATTTTCAAAAATATATTTTTTTATTTGATATTTACATATAAGCATAATAACAAAAAATAATAATTTTATAATAAATTAAGCAATTAAAACTTAGTAAGAGTCAGACGAATTGTGTCATGACCCGCATTTTAGTCCATTTTAGTCCAACTAATTTCAGTTCAAATAACTTTTGAGCGGGTCTATAAACCACTTGTTTATTAACTCAACCCATTTTATACCACCCAAATTCAGCTTGACCTGCCCATTTGACTCTTATAATGGCAGTTATCCTCGAAATTAGTCAAGGTGCACAAAAGCTAGCCCGAATACCACAATTATAAAAAAAAAATTAAAAACCAAAATGAAAGATAAAGTACCTGAAATAGCCATAGCAAATCCACAGCCACCACCACAAACATCCTTCCATGAATAATTCCCTGCACCAATAGACTCCTCTTGTGGAACCCTCACAACAATTGGAGCCAATAATGGTGACCTCTGTGGCATAGCTCCTGGTAAATACCCCCACATATACACCACTTTTCCCTTCTCCATTTTCACTCTTAATAATCCTTCACCTAAAAAAAAAAAAAAACCACCAATTTTGCTTTAATTAATTTTTTTTGAGAGAGAGAGTATTTTTGTTTTTTATGTTAATCCTTCACCTAAAAAATATATATATATTAAAAAAAAAAATCACCTATTTTGCTTTAATTATTTTTTTTTTAAAGAGAGATTTTTTGTTTGTTGTGTTAAACTTCACCTAATTCACTTCCATTCATCCCACAACTCCACTACAACAAGTGATGTCTGAGGAGCGTAGAGTGTGTGCTGAACTTACCACTACCTCATGGGATGTAGAAAGGCTCTTCCCGAACGACCCTCGGTTCAAGTGTAGCAATTTCAAGTACAAATGAGAAGTAAACGGTTGAGAAAATATAGCAACTAACAGGAAAATCACGCAACTTCACTAAATTGAAAAAAATTCACCAATTTTGCTTTAAAGAAATTTTGAGAGAGAAATTTTTGTTTGTTATGTTAATCCTTCACCTTAAGAAATATATGTATTCTAATAAAAAATCACCAATTTTGCTTTAATTTTTTTTGAGAGAGAGAGAATTTTTGCTTGTTATGTTAATCCTTCACCTACAACAACAACATACCAATTGAAATCCCACAAGTGAGGTCTTGGTAGAGTAGCGTATATGCAGAACTTTCCACTACCTCGTGGGAGGCAGAGAGCCTGTTTGGCAGAGAAGCTGTTTCCAAAAGATCCTCGATTCAAGTATAGCAATTTCAGGTACAACGGAGAAGGAAATGGTGGAAAAAATATAGCAACTAGCAAGGAAATCACACAACTTCACTTAATTGATTTTTAAAAAAAAATCACTAATTTTGCTTTAATTTTTTTTCTTTTTGGAGAGAATTTTTGTTTGTTATGCTAATCCTTCACCTACAAAACATGGGTAGAGTGTATGCAGAACATGCCACGGCTATTTTCAAAAGATTCTAGATTCAAGTGTAGTAATTCTAAGTATCACAAAAATAAAACGGCGGAAAAAATATAGCAATAAAATCCCACAACTTCACTAAATCGAAAGAGAAAATTGAAAAAAATACACAAATTTTGCTCTAATTTTTTATTTTTTTTATTTTTTTGGGGGGAGAGAATTTTGGTTTGTTATTGTTTTGGTTGGCGAAAAATGTTGGAAAGGTGAGCTAAAGATTTTATGAGAGAGATTACCGAATCAAATACGAGCCAATAAGGAAGCCACGTAGGATGATGATGTGGCATTAAGTACACGTGGCGTGATATTGGCCGCTAAGATTTTCAGTTGTTTATAGCCAGGTGTTGCCTGGAAGTTTCTGGAATTTCACGCCTTGGAAAAAGTATTACCTTCCGTTGAACCATTTTGTATTGTTGACGTGTTTCACTATTTGTGAGACACGTGTCCACTTTTCTTATTGGTTTTCAATCATTACATTTTCCCATGTGTTGCATAGGTGCTCCACAATCCTAATTTATGTAAGGTAATTTGATTTGACACGAAATTTAAAAAATAAAGAAAGATTTTTGAAATTTGCAATTCAAAATAAGTGTGAGATGTTTGTGTGGTTATAAATCATTTTATTAAGGAAAAAATGAATATTTTAAAGTCAAATTGTTATTCAATATAAAAATATGTAATTTTTTTTTTAAATTAACTAAAAAAAAGTGAATCATATAAATTAAAACAGAAAGAATGCTACATTTACTATCTCTATTTTAATTTATTTGTCTTGTTCCATCTCGCAAACGAGTGAGAGTCCAATATCCGCATGGATTGAATATCCTAAAAGTGGACAATACTATAACACGGATGATCAATATGAGAAACAATGCATTGGGATGAATTTGACTGGTCACATAATAAAGAAATGGAACTTTTGATCTGATTGATCAATATCAAAAACTAGCTCACGAGGGAGATTTGTGCAATTTAATTAAAATTATTAGATTCAATTTTGTGATTTCGAATAAATAGTCTATAATATTACTCTGTGGGTGTCTTGTTTTTTTTATTATCTAGCAATGTGTTATCTCTTTTTTGTTGTTTGTTTTTATGATTTTTGTTTATTATTGTTATCTGTTCTGAGCCAGAGGTCTATCGGAAACAACCTTGCTACTTCATCTAAGGTAGTGCTATGGACTGCGTATACTTTACCCTCCCCAGACCCCACTTGGTGGGAGTACACTGAGTATGTTGTTGTTGTTATTATTGGATTCAGTTGAATTTTATGTCAAGACAATATAAGGAGTTTATGTTCTCATTCCACAAAAGATCAACACTTGCACGCTCAGGACTAACATTTGTAGTCGGAACAATATAAGACAGAGGGCCCAACATCAGAAACAACGAATTGGGATGAATTTGATTGATATATTAAAAACATAAATTTAAACTTAACTAAGTACTTCCAAGAGTTAGCTCTCAAAAGAAGAATTATGTAATTTAACTAAAATTATTAGGTTCAGTCTAATAGTATACCCCACTCTTGCAATATGCTATATGCCTTATTCCATCTTGTTGACAAAAAATTGTCAAATGCCATGTTTTTTCGTTAACCTACTAGTCTTTGCAATGGACTTTAAAGGTGCTTTTCTAGTGAAAGAAAAAAATCAAATTCTTATAAAGTTTTACATTTAAAAAACACATAACATGCACAAACTTAAATTATTATTTTTTGCAAGTATTTGGAAAATAATCTTCACGTACAAATTTAGATCAAGAATCAAGATTCCTCTCATTTTATATAATAGTAGTATTTGTTTGAATACAAAATTAGCTTTCATTTGTGTGTTACTTACTTTATGTTTGATAGTGAGAAAAATTACATGAACTAATGTACACTTACATTATTAGAATTTAGAACAAATGAAATAATACAAAAGTTTTAAAATTTAATAAGTTTGATTAGTGATTTTTGGAGTTCTTTAAAGTTGTAAAAGTATTATAAAAAAAATCGGAAAAGGGCCTAAAATGCCCTTCAACTATTTGAAATTGGGCAAAAATGCCCTTCATCTACCTATTGGGCCTGAAATGCCCTTTTCGTCTATCTATTGGGCCTGAAATGCCCTTCTCGTTTATCTATTGGGGCTGTTTTGCCCTTTCATTTAACAGCTGACCACTGACCCCACTTCATTAATGACGTGACATATTTCTATTGATCAACTAATATTTAATTAAAATAATTAATTTCTCCTTTAAAATCCGACCCGCCCAACCTAATAACCCGCCCCACCTAATTGTTGATATATTTTATTATCATCTTAAAACTAGTCAAAATATCTTAAAGAGTAAACCAATTTTGATATTTATATACTAGGGACATCTTATAGATTAAACCATATTGATATTCATATACTAGGGATTTCACAGAAGCTTCCATCTTTTCAACATGTACAGACAGAGTTGTCGTGTCTCATTCTTCCTGCATTTTCGAGCTTAAGAAAAAAAAATACTTTTTCTATTTCAATTAGTTTGGGCGGGTCGGGGTTTTAAAGGAGAAATTAATTTTTTTAATTAAATATTAGTTGGTCAATAGAAATATGTCGCGTCATTAATGAAGTGGGGTTAGTGGTCAGCTGTTAAATGAAAGGACAAAATAGCCCCAATAGATAGACGAGAAGGGCATTTCAAATCCAATAGATAGACGGAAAAAATATTTCAGGCCCAATAGATAGACAAAAGATATTTTTACATCATTTCATACTATAATTCCATTCTAGGTAAAAATCTGCTTTAGTGTAATAGTCTATAAAACACATAAGAATGTGAATTGCACTTATGCAAGTCTCATGCGATGAGATTAACCTAAAAAACACATGCAGGTAATATCGAATCGAGAACCTCCTATTTAAGTGATGCCCTATTTAACTAATTCGACCACCATTTAAGTGACACGTCATAATTTCTTATTGGTCCAATTTATCTACGTACTTTATGTATTTATATAATTGAGTCAAAGTCAATCACCGCCCCTACCTCCAAATTGTTGTATTTGTCATGGCACTTAATGCCACGTCTAAAGCAGGATGTGGTTGGTGAGAAAACGTGGGACTGTGGATTTAAGATTTAATAAAAAATTATTACTTCTTCCGTTTTAATTTATATAATATAATTTGATTTAATACGAAATTTAAGAGAAAAAAAATTCTTTGAAGATTATTATTTAAAATAAGTTGATGATGTATCAGTGTGACTATAAATCATTTCATTAAGAATAAAATGAATATTTTAAAATTAAATTATTACTAAATATAAAATTATGTCATTCTTTTTTACATTAATTAAAAAGAAAAATGGGTCATATAAATTAAAGCACGGGACGAAATTTTTAAATAAATTAAGCAATACACTATTTTAAGCATTTAAGGACACATGTTTAATTAAAGTGAGTATCATCTAGTATTTGTAATAGTTTATAAAATTTTAAGGCGTGTTGTAATATTTTCTCATAAGTTCAATTTGTTCAAAAGAATCTTTAAATTGTGATATAAACATAAATTGCAAGAAAAATAGAAAAAAAAACATTACTAAAAAAGTTATCTCAAAAAGAAAATAATTGCAAAAATTTCTTACCTGGAACGTGGTAAAAGAAGAATAAGCAGAAGGAGGAAGTGGAGATCAATTAGCTTATTATTTTATAATGTATCGTATTATACTATGTTGTGACGTATTGTATTGTCTTTAGAATATAATATTTTATATTTAAATAGATTATATCGTTTTTCATTGTTACATAATGTCACATATCAATAATTTGAGAAAAGTTGAGTACGGAGCAGAACTACTATAAAAAGATAGGAAAAATGACAAAATAGGATTATTAAATAATACTGTAAGTAATGACTAAATGAGGAAAAAAAATAAGGTAACGAGGTGATCACACCAAATCGATCGTTACACATAACGAGACTTTCCATCGTTATCTAATTGATGAATTTAATGATATAATGTAATAAAATTAAGTAACAATCGAAACAAACATTATATTTCGGAAGCATTTCGGGTTATACCATACAATAGGTAACATTCATCCAAACAAGCTGTTAGTTGATGGGACAATTGACGGGTCAGTGGGCCTATATCCACCTACTGGCCCAAATATAATGAACACCTAAGAGGCCCAATGATTTCAAGACTATAAATAGACAACTTCATTGACAAAAGAGAGCCCACTTTGTTATTAAGTGGTGATGAGGGTACGGATCCGTAGCACCACATGTTCACTACCATTGATATTTTTGAGCCTCAAAAACATTGTTTGGTCGTTTAGGGAGTGTTTGATTCGCGGACTAAATTATTTTGAAAATATAGTCTTTGTATTATATTTCTTCGACTAAATTATCTCACATGAGAGATGAGATAAAACAATCAAAAATCTGATGGGGTAAGCTGAGATATTCTAAGATTAATTCTGGGATAAAATTTATACTATATTGGCTGACAATATAAATTTATCTCTGGTTTAATCTTAAGATACGTCACCTTATTCTACGTACCAAATGCCTCCTTAGAGTTTAGACGCCTTCATAGAAATAGCATCTATTGATCACTTTTCAACTCTATCATTGAAAAAATAATTATTATCATAAAATTTTAAAATATACATGTGAAACTCCGAGATATTATTCTGACTCAACTTAATTCATCATATCTTGTGGTTGAAGATGATTTTAGGATCGATGGCTTGAAGCAATTTGATTCCTATCTATAGCAAAAACTTAATTACTTAAAAAGTTTTCAAATTTCTTCAGAAAAATGAGCATTTCAGCAAGGGTAGATCTAGAGACCTATATATTACAAGTTCACGAGAAATTTGCTTAAATAATGAATATATATATTAAGAAATCCGTTATTTTATTTATGATTATTTAACTGTGAACTCGATTGTTATTGTAGTGCTGACTTGAGGTCATTGTGACAATTGCATGAAGACTTCACAAATATGGTGATTAAACATGATTCAGCAATCGCTAGACTGATCACGATACAAGAGATTGTATTGGGCTAAAGGTTTGAGAGGGTTGATGTAGGAAGCGAGGGGACCTCTCTGGTCGGATGTGGACTGTGAATACGACGCCAGCAACGAAACTTCCACCTAAGGTCACCTCGATGGAAGCTCCATTCGGAGGTAACACTTCTATTCGAAGGGATAAGATGGCATGGACGAAAAGGACAAGGTAGAAAGTAGTCAGAATTCATCGGGTGCACAGACGTGTATTACACCAGCCTTTGTAGAAGATATTGGGTGGCACCTGCAATGAATAGAACAACTGGTGTTATATCATTCGTTATAGTATTATAGAAGTTCACTAGGAAACCCTTTTCCATCGAGTTACTAACTATTCATTGTACTCTATAAATAAGGATTCCTCTTCACTTGCAAAGGCATCTGGAATAAGATCCTCAACAATACAATATACTTTTTACTTGTTGTCCAAGCATTAGTCTTTTTCTTTACTTTCTTGCTCATTTCAACTCTCATGGAAGGGATCCTAGCTCTCGACGAGCACCGTCAAGGACCCCGTTTCACCAATCTATCTAATTTTGTTACTTTGCTCTCCTTAATTTGTGTTGTGTCTTTCATTACATAGATAATCACTCCACTGGTAAACGGATCGTAAACAAAGTTAGATTTAAGGTGCGTGCTCTTGACCTCATATACAAATTCAACTGTATCGTTTTCAGGGTAAACAAAGATATTTTCACTAGACAAGAAAATTCCTCATGACCGCTGAGTTGTGGAACTTAAAGAAATTCACATCCATTAGCTTATTGTCGACTCTCACTCTGACTCATCATCCAGAGACGGGTTGAACCCCTTGCACAACTTTTTAGCAGATGATTCCAGGCAAAATGAGACCCGAGCCCATAAATTTTGAATTTTGGATGATAGGATCATCATTTCAAAGACTACCCCAAGCCTAATTTGATACAAGTGTTTCTCATTAATCATTTATTGGGATGAATGCATTATTTGTGAGGTACTATAAGGAGTCCAATGATTGGGCTTGTTGGGCCATAGAATTTAATGATTGGGCTTGTTTGGGCCATAGAATTTAATGATTGGGATTGTTGGGCCATACAATTTGGGTGGTTGAATATCTTGAAAGGGTTGGATCAGTTTGACAAATTGATCGTCAGTACGGACATCCAATTTTGTGAGGAGGAGGGGTTTTATGGTCCACTAATATTGTTTGAAGTTATGATAGGCAACAAAGAGGGAAATTTTTTATTTATTATTCTTTTTCTTTTTGTTTGGTAAGAAAAAGACATATGTGGTTGGGAGTATAATTATTGGTAGCATTATAATCAATATTCCAAAAAATGATGTCCTTTTCGATGTGACCATGCATAAAAAGACAGCTCGATGTACTAAAGCTCTCTCTATGCGTAGGGATAGAACGACAAAGATCCTTATGCATGTGATGGAATAAGTACTATGAGATCGATAATTTAAAATGTGTCATTATATTTATTTAAATTATAACTGATTATAAGATATCATTTTCTGTATTTTGTGGAACCATTGGGAGTTGCAAACACTAATATTTTAGTTGCCTTTAAACCACTCGTTCCAAATCTTTCAGAAACTCTAAAACTAGGTTCTTGAGTTCTTTAAAGACTTGATAAACTAGAGTTGAGAATCTTAAAAAGAAAAAAATTCTAATTTTTCTTATAACAACAATACATACTCGGTATAATCCACAAAATGGGGTTGGGAGAAAATAAAGTGTATACAGTTCTTATTCATAACTCAGAGGTAGATAGGTTGTTTCCGATTGCAAATTCAATTTTGACAATGATACAATCATTTGATGTGTGTCAAAATCATTGGTTGTTGTTGAACTAAGCCATACTTACAATTCATAGTACCTTCGATCCTTTACCACAAATTTAACCAAAAATGTGTATATTTATGTGTGTTGTTTATTTCATGACGTCCCACCACATGACAATCGAAACTATTTTTTCGAAACTAAACAAGTTTTTCTTGGCCCACTAAGTAAGAAAATATGTGTAAAATAACATCTTAACTTTACACATGGAAATTTAAGGGTTCTTACATCAACACAGTTTGAACCTAAGACCTCATAATTTCCACCCACTTCATTGACCACTATGCCACACCCTTGGGCGCCTTATGTTCTGTTTTATAAGATAATTTTATTTTTACACGAGAAAGATCTAAACATACGAACACAAAATGATGAGCATCAACCCACTTATCAACTTATCAGTGAGAATTCTTTACATATTCGTTCATATTGTATCTCACAAAGCTGAAAGAGTGCAACTAGTACACTTTACTTGCTAACATCACAAGCTATCATTCATATCATTAAAGACTGTTTTTAAATCCAGTAAGAAGAAAAAGAAACTAATCATTAGTTGGGTTTTCCATTAACACATTCTCAAACTAACTCTCATTGCACTTCAAAGGCTATATTATCATAAGGTTTTACATCCGCCTTCTCACCCGCCTAAAGGGGATAACGGAATCAGCTGCCACACCATCTGCAGCCAAATCGAGCCCGAAGATGCTGCTGCTACTCCTTTTCTTGCTAGACGCCAGACTTGCCTTCTCATCGACTGACGCCAGTGTTTCCAGCAGCTCTGACAACAGTGACGGGCAACTCTGTTCTAAGTGCTTGAATCCTTCTGTCTGCATGACCACTGTTTAGCAAAAAAGAATTCAAATAATTCAGCAATTACAAGAAAATAGCCAGAGGATCCCACAATATCTTATCCTAGCTCATAGCATATGCTTTAAATAGTGAATGTTGCATGAAACCAAGAATCTGCAACAAAGTGGCATGTACCCCAACGATTTATACGATCCTAAACATAATGGATTGATACGAACAGACATTCATAAAGCACTTCTACTCAAATTTCGATTCTCCTTGTTAATGAACTCCATCAGCTGTCAAATTTTGAATGTTTTCAACATACAATTTTTTGTTTATGTATTTTGTTTCCAACGGATACTAAGTTTACCCCCAAGGGATGCTAATTGAAGAAGCCAAAAACACACAATTATTTCTCATGTCTTCCAAGCTAGGAATCAACTAACCAATCGGGAAGCTCAGATCAAATAATAAGAGTTGTTTTGCACAAGGAACCTTACTTGAGAATAGTTGAGATACTCCGCCAACACCTCTAAGGCTCTAACAGTGCATTTTGAGTAAGGTAAAAAAGAAACTGCCTCAATGACGGGTACCAATCCCTATGAACTTTAATCATTGGCAACCAAGTCGAAACTAAGATTATCATATTCATACAAGAGCTGGGTCCTTATCGGTAATAATTCATGAGATTATTGCCAGTCTGGAAATTTACCATAGGATTTCTTTTCCTGGCTTTAAATTTAAGCTGAAAAATAAATTTGCCACACAAACTGACATGAACAAGCAGTGTTACGAACATGCTGTGATTAAATCAACTAAGAAAAACTAAAAATGACATAACCTGAAATGCCTCACCGCTCACATCTATGGAGTACACGCACCTCCCAAGTTTGTACTTGCAAACTTCAAACAGATGGCCTTGAGTTGTGGGCAATGATGCTGCTCAGCAAGAGAAAGAGTTGTTGCCGCTGTATCCACATTGACTTCTTCACACAATTTCGCCTCACATAGTTCTTTCAACCTATCTAAACCAAAGCGATCAGCTGCTGCCAATAGATGCTGCATCATAATCGTAGAAGTGCAAGTTGAAGTAGAGCCAGTAATTTCGCCTAAATCTGGAATCTCATCGGAATAAATGTACTGGAGCATAGCCTACACAACAAAATAAGTCCACCTAAATCATCTCAGCTTCTAAAATAGGACTCTTACGTTGAAACAAGTTACATAAATAGTTTAGATATTGAAAACAGCAGACAACCAACACAGAGAGAAACTCAAGTTGGAGAAGCTAAGGCGCAACACCATGACCGTGAAACAAGAAGAACCTGAGCCTAAAACCTTAAGGGATGAGATTGCTAAGTTAAATCCTTTCTAGCTTTATGTTTTTCTCTTTGCCCTTAAAAAACCGATGCAGAATCAACTAAGAATACCAAAGAACTATCTAAAACATAGTGTTACCAGATGAGGCAAAGATAATATATTTATTTTTAAAAAATGCTTTGTTTGCACAAACATTAGTTCTCTAACAATTTAAGATAAAAAATTCTCAGGCTTATGTATCATACTGCTACATGCTGATTCAGGAAAAAAAAAAAGAATGTTAAAAGTATTAGTACATGCTACTATTTAATAAGGAATAGTGAAATATATAATAAACCAGTTGCTTTCACCAAAAGGAAAATTCCTATACACCAGTTGAACATCAAAGTTAAATTTGGAATGTGCCTAAAAGACCTTTCATCTCTCACGTTCTCCATCTTCCACACTTTCCTTAAATTATATATGTTTCCACCATGAACTAATTACCTTGAATACTGAGGGTTCAATATCCTCAAGCTCTACTTCGTCCGTTTTGGGATTCCCAATAAGGCCAAAGAATTGGGCTCTAAACACTGGAGACCGAGCAGCAAGTATCAACTTG
Source organism: Capsicum rhomboideum (assembly GCA_031232105.1). NCBI lineage: Eukaryota > Viridiplantae > Streptophyta > Magnoliopsida > Solanales > Solanaceae > Capsicum > Capsicum rhomboideum. Next base: position 166,211,631 of record CP124714.1, read on the forward strand.
TGACCCTTAAATGTCTCTTCTCCAACCTGGAAAACTATATCACAACCAAGTTCAGCATCCAGCAAATATTTGAGACTTTGGCCCATGTCAGATGGTGGAATTGAAACAGTATAATCTTTGGGCCCTTCAACACGAGTTCTGACAACTCCAACAGTACAGTGCATGGAAAGGCAATCATCCTTCAGGTAGTCAGACGTTTCTAAACTTGTTCTTCTCAAAAATCGTTTGTAACCCCTGGAAATACAGAAAAGATGTTCTCGTGAGGACCAATAAAAGAAACAGTTCCAAAAGTATTTCAAACACTTTGGATTCAAAAGGTACAACCGTTCACCAGATTAACTAATTGGTTTATTAAAGCCTGACTTGTTACAGAGTGTACTCAAAATACATCAGATTCATTACCATATTTTATAACCAAAACTTACAAGGTGCAAATGAAAAAATTCTTGCATTGACACACAATGTATAGAAGGCAGTTAGTAACAAATAAATGGTGGATTGATCACAAGTCTCTGGAATTAAAACAATGGAGAGGAGATGGGAAGCAAAAGAGCAAATAGACACCACTCAAGGGAAAACCAACTCTTTGAATAGACTAATTTGGGTCAGTCAGGTAGCTGGTCTCCACACATGAGAGTCAAATAACTTATTTATATATGCAATCAAACCTCTCTATAACATCACCTCGCTATAACAACATTTTACTATAGCGGTCAAATTTTCTCCGGAACCGATTTTTCATGTTATATTTTACTTTTCTATAACGGCATTCTACCTATAACGGCAATAGCGTTGATTATACCAGTACACTCTTTGTAAAATTACTTCTCTATAACAGCATACTCAAATATTATGTAATATTATTTTATAAGAAATATATTTTGTACAAAATAAAATATCAAAATATTTATGGTAATCATCATTAATGTCAAGCACCTTCAAGTACGAATATCTAATTTAAGGAAAAAAATTATATTTATGGTGCACATCAGTTATTTCATAACTTCACGAGGAAAGTGCTACTAATCTTTGCCTTTGTTATATTCATGTTCTTTCTAGTTTTGCATAATTTTGTTTATAACAGCTAAATGAGATTTGAACGTCAAATGTCAGTATACATATATAACAACACCTCTCTTTAGCATCCATGAAATTTTCGAACAAACGCTGCCACTATAGAGAGGTTTGACTGTAAATATATTAAAAAATAATAATAATAATCGAGAAATCTGACTGGGTCAACTCTTAGGACCAACTGCAACCTTCAAAACTCTAGAATAATGGCTCCTCCCTATACCCTTCTCCACTTAAATACCAGGCTTAGTTCGCATCGCGCATGAGAGATGATTATCTTGAGAAAGCACAATTGACAACTGATTCACAATCATTGAATTTTATTTTTCTTTCCCCGATGTGGTAATGTTTATTAATAAGGTACAAAGATGGTACACAATAGACAACTGATTCACAATCATTGAGTTTCTAATCAACAAAACTAGACGAATGGATCCATGGGTATGTTCCTGGTAAACCTACATTACACAATTTGGGCCTGTAGGTTTTCCAGGAACTTGTGCTTCTGGGCTTTACGTACTAGTGACACCAAAGGCATCACTTGTGGGAATATACTGCGTATGTTGTTGTTGCAATTAACGTAGGTTTAATATTTCAATGGAATCAAAGGTGGCTTCCTTCTTTTAAAAAAATTCTTTTATAAGGAACCAAAAACTTATTTATCTACTCATGCATCATCATAAGCCCAAACAATAATAACCACTGTTGTACTCCCACTCTATGGCAGGCAAATCATTACACGTACACATATTGAACATCAAAAACTCACACACAACAACAACAACAACAACAAACCCAGTCCCACTGGGGAGGATAAAGTGTACATAGACCTTACACCTACTTGAGAAGGCAGAGAGGTTGCTTCAGATAGACCCTCGATTGAATGAACAATGAAAAAGAGGCAGTAGTAACACACAGAAACAACATCGAGAAAATAAAATAACGAGGTTAAATAATAGCAGGTAGTAATAATAATCTATAGATAGGGAAACCAAGAAGTATGTCCACCTACCTACTACCCTTCTACCCTAATCTTCAACCTCCACCCCCACCTATCAATGGTCATATCCTCGGTGAGCTGAAGTCGCGCCATATCCTGCCTAATCACCTCACTCCAACACTTCTTACGCCTACCATCTCTACCCCTCCCCTGCCAAAAACTCACACGAAAACCCAAAAAATCAAAATTTAACAAGATTACTACAGACGAATAATCAATTTTTTCTTTTTCTAATAAACGTGGTATCCTGGACCGCACCTCAACTAATTCCATGGGATACCTGCCACCTCCTAATGACATCATACGAGGTAACTCTATCCACCTCGACTAATTGCACACAGTTAAACCCCAAAACACACCCATTCTCACGATAATAATACATCTTGAAATCAAAATTCGACATAATCACCATTCACTAGGACCAATAATCAATTTTTTCTTTTTTTTTAATAACCGTGGTGTCCGGGCCAGCTTGCACGCGCCTCAACTAATTCCAAAAGATACCCCGCCACCTTCCACCACCAACAACAGGTAACATATAACAGGCTATGACAAAATGATCAAATACAATAAAGAATACTACAAAATAAACCCCACCACAAAATAACCATATAAACATAAACACGAAAACAAAATCGAAAACATACCACATGCTCCCTCTATATTTCAAAGTATAAGGTCCACTTTCCAACGAGCGATCAAAATGACTATGAACTTTATGTTTCACCTTCCCACTCTGATCCAACAACGTCAATTCAAAAAGCGCCCTAACATCTGTTCCTTCACTCGCCAACGCTATAAAAACCGATACATACATGGATGAATCCTCGATATTCTTCCCATCTGGGTAGAAATAAATTGCCCAATCGTATCCACCAACCGTGAAAATGTCACTCGATATGTATTTTCCAGGTCCCATTCCTTTGGCCAATGAGTAACCACGTATGGTAAAATGGTGTGACCCATTTATAGTTTCGTTTACGGATTTTGAGGAAGATGAATCGTTAGAGTTTTGGGTCATTTCATGGGAATTTTGGAAGAGAATTGGGGGAAATTGGGGAAGAATGAAACCCTAATTGAAGGGAAATTGGGGAAAAGGGGAGAAGGAGATTATTGTTGTAAGGGGATTTATTTTATTTCTTTTGTGTTTGGGGTTTTATAGGCTTTGGGATTTATTAGGAGTTTGAGTTGGTTAAGGAACATAGGGAAAAGATAAGTAAATATTTATTGTGATTTTCTGATTTGGAAGTGGAGGTTGAAAGACAAGTTGGTTGGGTCTCTAATTGTTGGGGGATGTTAGAACTTAAGAAGGGTAGAATATATAAATTTTATTTTATTTTGTAGATATAGAGAAATTACTTTTGATAGGCCCTCGATTAAAAAAAAGTCTGTCAGGTAGGGGCGTTCATGGTTTGTTAAAAATCAAATCGAATCGCGAATCAAACTAAACCGATTAAAAAAATTGACATTTGGTTTGGTTTGGTTTGATTTTAAATTTTAAAAACCGACAATATTTGATTAGGTTTTGATTTTACTAAAAAATAACCGAATAAATAGCCAAATCGAACCGATAAATTATATACGTAAAATTTATAATTATTTGAATATATGATATTAGTGTTTCATCAATAACTATAAATATTTTATATTATTTAATCATTAATTTTATTTTAGTCTACTTCTTTTACATGCACTACAACACTTTTAAGTTTAATTTCTAAAAAAAAAATATATGTTCAAACCCAACACTCTAAATCTATTTGTCTATATGTGGTGTGGAATATTGGGGATTTTTAATTTTCTTTGCTAAAACATCCATCTACTCTTCAATGCTTTGTCCCTTTGATTTTTGTAGGGTTAACCATTCTATTTAAAGTTGCATCTTGGTTTTGTGGATGTTAAACGTGTGATGCTGAGTAACCTCTATAGTTATGCAACTTAAACATGCTAAAACATCGAAATAGTATTGAAAAATACTAGAGAATTCATATACATTCATCTTGTGATAGTAAAGAGAAATTTGTTGATTCATAATATTCATTTGAAACAGTTGTCTCATGTCTCCATTGTTTTTACCATTATCAATTTATCATTAGCTAGTTAAAAATCAAAAAATCGAACCAAACCGACAAGAACCAAACCGATGTTTTTTTGTTTTACTTGGTTTGGTTTGGTTTTAGAAATTTAAAAATCGATTAAATTGGTTTGGATTTGGTTTTAACTAAAAACCGATCCAAATCAAATCATGAACACCCCTACCGCCAGACATTTTGAAGAAAAAAATAATTTATAGTTATGAAAGCAATAACGACAACAAATTAATATGAAATGAAGAGTGCTACATAACAAATGAGAGAAAGAACAGTAACGGGAGCAAGATAATGCATGATCGAAGTACAAAAGAAACCCAGTAAAAGTCACAATCAATGAACAAAAAACTACAAAAATAGTTCTAATAGGAAGGTCAAGGTATGGTCACCAAGCCTATTTCGTAGGGTAGTAAGAGAGCACTCAACTACCAACAAATATTTTACCCTAATTCGCAACCTCCAAACTCTCCTATCTAAGGTAATATCTGTCTTATCTAATCACTTTCGATAATACTTCTTTGATCTAAATATGTGTACTCTTTTTCACTATATTGTAAGTATTTTAGTATAAATATTTGTAAGATTTTACACATATTTACACTCTTTTTTGTTCATTGTGATTTCTTTTCCACTGAATTTTCTTAACAAGGTTTTAACAAACAATACATATTACAAGATACACACGATGATCTCTTTTCATTGTACCTTTTATAATAAAATTTTAATTAAGCACATCATCTATTAACATTCAAGAAAAATTGTTACAAAATATATTAATATGAATATTCTACTACACGAATATAATCTTTCCATTGATCTTCAGCATTATGTTCCACCCCCTCCATAATCTTAATTTTTTTTAATTCCATGTCTCCCAGCTCCTTCATGATCTTCATTCTTAATGTCACGTTTATAATTACCTATCATTTACCCTCTATATAACACTATAAATAAAGGTACTTAAACCTTATTTCAGATAGTTAGAAAATAATTGGATTGGAGAGAGGATGAATCAGAGCGACAAAGAGCTGAATGAGTAGATCAGTGACATCAAAGCCACTCTGTTGCGTACTTCAATCATCTGCAAAAGATTTCACCGATCGCTCGATGAAAATTATACTTCAAATTCATATTGTATATACTCGAGGCACTTAAAAACACACCAAAAAAAAAAAGCTCTTATCTATCATCTTTTAAAAATCATTCTTACTTTCTTGATATATTATGCTCCCTTTGTTCAGATTTATTGTCACTATTTTCTTAATTTGATTTTCATTTTTACTAGTCATTTTTTATAAATCAAGAAAAAACATTTTTTTTTTCATACTTTATCCTTATCATTAATTATTTATTCTCCAAATCATTTTTCAATACCTATTACTCCTATTAAACATCAATTAATAGGATTAATATTGTAAAATCACTATACTAATCATTATTTTCTTAATAGATGTACCAAGTCGAAATATGACAAGTAAATTCGAGCGGAGAAAGTACTAATTCTTTTCGAGTAATTTTATAACAACATCATATACATATCAAATTAATAATTTGATATAAATATTTTACTACCATAAACAATTCTTTTTAAACTAGAACTAGAATAACCTCCATAACACTTGACACATTATCCCACTCAAATTCCTAGATCTACAAAAAGGAAGAGGTTCTCTTATACTCTCACTACAACTATCCCATCTTATTTCACCTATTCTCGCGGTTCGTGATCGTGCATTCAAAAATAAAAAATGAAAGGAGATGTATTCAAATCTACCACTATTCTCAAGATTTTAGCGTTTACATTACTATCTATAGCATTTTTTTACTTTGGCAAACACTATTCCGATGGATCTCAACAGCTCGTTTTCTTCAATTCACGTCAAGATTCAACAAAACCCACTGACCCAAATTCCCAAATCGTTGCAATTTCACCTAATTTCAACAAATCTTTCGATTTATCGTCCGTAATTAACGACACCAACGTTGCCGAAAAGCCACCGAGGAATCCGGGTTATCCGCCTCCGCCGACGGTGGTGCCGACGTCACCGCCACCGCCGCCGCCGCCGACGGAGGCGGTGCATAAGATGGGGGTGTTGGATGAGAATGGGGTAATGAAGGATGATTTTGAAATTGGGGGTCCTGAAGTTGTGGAAAATTGGGGTGTTGGGAATGAAACGGAGGAGGTGGGTGGGTGGGGTGGGGAGGGTGGTGGGGGTGGGAGGTTTAGGGTTAAGAAATTTGGGTTGTGTAGTGATAGTATGAGAGAGTATATACCGTGTTTGGATAATGTGGAGGCAATTTCTAAGCTGAAATCTACTGAGAGAGGGGAGAAATTTGAGCGACATTGTCCCGAAAAAGGGAAAGGATTGAATTGTTTGGTTCCTCCACCGAAAGGCTATCAAAAACCAATTCCATGGCCAAGAAGTCGCGATGAGGTTCGTTATATTCTGCTGAGATTCTACTTGTTTTGAGGATAATGTAGTTATCAGTAGTGGGTAGTAGGGGGGGGGGGATCAAGAGTGTAATCCTGTATATGTACTTAGTTATTATCATTTATTAACTTGAGATCGATGAAGGAATCCATAAACTGGCAAAGGGAAAAATTATCGTTTTAAAGATAGTATAGTTATCAGTGGCGGATCCAGAGTAAATTCACTAAATATTTATAAATATTTGACTATGAACTCGGTTATTATAGCTTATTAGCTTGAGATCGATGTAGGAAGTCATGGCGAGGTTTGTAATATTCTTCTCGGAATCCTACTTGTTTGGAGGATAATGTAGATATGAGTAGGGGATCTAGAGTGTAATCCGTATATGTATTAAGAAATTTGCTAAATATTTATAACTATTTGACTGTGAACTCAGTTATTATTGTTTATTAACTTGAAATCGATGTAGGAACCCATAAACTTCAAATAATGTATAAGTATGTATTAAGAAATTCACTAAGTATTTATAAATATTTGACTACGAACTCAATTATTATTGTTTATTAACTTGAGATCGATGTAGGAACCCATAATTTCAAATCTTGGATCCTTCTTTGTTAGTTATGTAAATTGTTTATCTCAACAATGATCTTCTAGATCATTTTTAATTGGATATTAAAAAAATTGGTGCTTTTACTTGAGCCGAGGGTCTATTGGAAACAACCTCTCTACCTTGTAGGGATTACACTGGGTATGTTGTTGTTGTATATTAAAGTTGGTGTATGGTAACCGGCAAGCTGTTTATTTTTTGAAGCATTTTTTTTGGATATTGTGAGGAGTTATGTTGTGTTCTCCTGAAATATTTTGAGTTTTTTTGGATGAGTAGCTCAAATTTTAATTTCTGAAGCACTTGTCCATTGTAGTTGTCTGATTGTTGATAATTGCTCATGGGAGGATGACAAAGGAGAAAGGAAGTTGTTCATTTTGTGGAAAATTTCAACTTATTTATATACTGCAGGTTTGGTTCAGTAATGTTCCTCATGCACGTCTAGCTGAGGATAAGGGGGGTCAAAATTGGATATCGATAGACAAGGACAAGTTCAAGTTTCCTGGAGGCGGCACCCAGTTCATACATGGAGCTGATCAGTACTTGGATCAGATTGAAAAGGTGTTCAATCTTTTTTTCAATTTAAGCTAGTAGCAGATTGAACAGATTTGGTTGTTCTTTTTTATCTAATTTTCTTTTGGGTATTATCCACTAGATGCTCCCTGAAATTGCATTTGGCCGTCATGTACGAGTTGCCTTAGATATTGGCTGTGGTGTGGCAAGCTTTGGTGCTTATTTACTATCAAGGAATGTGCTCACCCTGTCTGTTGCTCCAAAAGACGTTCATGAAAACCAGATTCAGTTTGCTCTCGAACGTGGTGTGCCTGCAATGGTAGCTGCAATTGCGACGCATCGTCTACTCTATCCAAGTCAAGCATTTGAACTAATCCATTGTTCAAGGTGTAGGGTCAATTGGACTCGTGATGGTATGCTTTTCTAGATCATGCTATTATCCATTTATACAACCACAACAACAACATACCCACTGAAATCCCACAAGTGGAGTCTAATTTTCCATGTTGTATTATAATGTTTTATCAAGATTGTTGCATTTGAGAAGATAGTCGCCCTCGCCCTAAGTTTTGTATCCTTTGGGATAATGGCAAGAGTGTCAGAACATGAATGATGATAAAGATATGTATAATATGCTAAATGTGATAATTTCAAGCTGTAGTTTTACGGTTTATAATTTTGGTAGATATATAATGTAACTAAGAAAGCAAAAAATGTGTTGGACTTCAGTGAATGGATGCTTCTTAAAAGAAAAAAGGAACATAGTAAATGAAAATAGTTTTTGGAGATTGTAGTTATCTTGAAATAATGAAATGCATTGGGAAATGCTTTCTCTTATTTGTATTGATGAAACCTAACCGAGAGTACATAGAAACAGTTTCTTAGATGCATAGTCCCTTTTGGACATTGTAGGTCTATGTTGCTCGGACTCTTCAAAATGCCGATGGGTGTGTGTCGGATCCTCCAAAAGTGGTACGTTTTTGGAGGATCCAACATGGTTGTGGCAACATTTTTGGAGAGTCCGAGAAACATAGTTGTAGGTTGCATTATGAGGTGCTGCACTTGTAATTACTGTCAGAGCTCCTTCATTTCTCACTTCCATTCATTAGGTGACAACTTATGGTTTTGATCAATATATTCTAGTGTTCTATAGGTAGCTATCTTTTCTAGGTTAGGAGTACCACACCCTTTAGAGTCCTTAATGGAAAAGCGAAATATGTTAGTACTTTTAACTCAAGATATGATTTTCCTTTGTCTGGATTTCCTCTCTTTGTTAGAAGGTATATTGCAAACTTGCTAAGAGATAAACATTTCAATTTTATCCAAGTTCGCTGACCTTTATTTAGTTGCTCACGTATAAGAGAGTCTCTAACTCGTGCCTTTATCCTACGATGCACTTCCGCGAAGATGGGATTTTACTACTGGAGGTCAACAGGTTGCTCCGCGCTGGTGGATATTTTGTTTGGGCTGCACAACCTGTTTATAAGCATGAAGCAGTCCTGGAAGAACAATGGGAAGGTTAGTACAAATTTATTTAGACTGTGTCAGCAATTTTAAAAATGAAATAGAAGAGGAGGAATCACCTGACTGTAGGCAATTCTCCTCTTTTTGGTAGACATACTCCCTAATGGTTGTACAAAAGCTCCTATTAAAGGCCATACCGAAGAAAAACTTTTAACTGTAATGCTCAAGAAAGCTAATAATCAGGTCCTTCTCTTATAAAAGAAATGATCAGATCTCTTATCCAAAAAAAAAAGAAGTTGCTGATGAGGTCAAAATCAGGTTTCAGAGCGTCGTTTCTTCTGACAGAAGTGAAGTGACTTTTAAAGAAAACTGATTTCCAATTAAATTGTACGAACTATTTCTTTTTCCATTTCAAGTTTAACTCCTACTTTGTTCCACCCTCCAATCGTTTAAGTTAAAAATACTAGCCAGCTTCTGAAAACGTGGCAACTTTTCCCTATAAACTATATCATTCCGTTCTAGTTCTTGAAAACTATCTGCAGTGCAGGTTTAGTAAACCAATGCCGTAACAAGTCATAATATTTGTTCTTGTCCTTCTCTTGCAGAGATGGTTAATCTTACGACTCGTCTTTGCTGGAATCTTGTGAAGAAGGAAGGTTACATCGCTATATGGCAGAAGCCCTTAAACAACAGTTGCTATGTAAGCCGCGAGGAAGGAACCCAACCACCTCTCTGTGATCTACATGATGACCCAGACAGTGTTTGGTAATATTCTAGTGATCTTGCCGGTTTAAAGTTTTATTTTCTTTCCGTCAAAGTGGACAAAGGTTCCAAATTTCATACCCCCCATCGCCATCCCCATCCCCATCCCCATCCGCTGTGCTCTAACTCTTCCCCTCCACTCGTAATGCATATGTCAATGTGTTAGTCTAAGTTGAAAAAGCAATTGGATGTGGTTCCCCATGAGAAATACCCTTTACAGTACGAATCATTTAACTTACGTTTGCCTTCACTATCAAGGTACTGTAAGGCATTTTTGACAGATGGGCTCCGCTTTTACCTTTTCTTGTTTGAGAGCAAAATAAGTATTTGTATTTGTCTGTTTTGTGTGTTTATTCATTGTGTATAGCGTACAAGAGGGAATGAAGATTGGGTCTGTACTTAATTGGATTCTTCTGTAGATTAGGCATTTGCTTAGAACCATGTTAATTGGACATAGATTAATTGGAGCGACATAATCTGTGATGATTCATAAAGTCTATCCAACTTTCTTAGTTGTTGTTAAGCTGATTGGAGTTAAGACTACAAAAATAATAATGATGTCGGTAGAAGTTTCAATGGTGCTTTTAGTAATGGCCTACAAATTAGTTCCAACTCACTCATTGCACTATTTGATCAATGACATGTCTGAAGCCTAAAAAACGGTTATCAATCTTAGTCGTTTTGCTTCATCTTTTTCCTAGTGATACAAATCGAATTGGCACTTCCGCTACTTGTAGTCTGATGATGCTAAAAGGTACTTGCCTTTAGTGAAAATAACAATTTGTTCTTTATTAGTCGGTTGTTGATAAATCAATGGGGCATTTTCAAAGTATAAACATCACTGAAGGCATTTCAAACTGAATCAATAGCTTGCCATGCGTTAATGCTTCTCGTTTCATGTATACATTCCTTTCATTCTGGCACTGGCTGATTTCTTTTTTCACAATCACATTTAGGTATGTTGATCTGAAAGCATGTATTACACGATTGCCTGAAGAAGGATATGGCGCAAATATTACCACTTGGCCTTCGCGCCTGCACTATCCTCCAGATAGGCTCCAGAGCATACAAGTAGATTCTTTTATGTCTAGGAAAGAGCTCTTCAGGGCAGAGTCAAAATTCTGGAAAGAAATAATTGAAAGCTATGTCCGTGCTTGGCATTGGAAGAAGCTCAAACTTAGAAATGTAATGGATATGAGAGCTGGTTTTGGAGGGTACCGTCTTCCATCCTTGTTGGCTTCCTCTTTGTCGTTATGCACTTCAATCATCTGATCAGCATTATGCTTCTAAAGTTTGTGGAAAGAATAATGTCCAATGAATTGCTTTTTTCAACAGATTTGCAGCAGCATTAATTGAAAATCAACTGGATTGCTGGGTTCTAAATGTTGTCCCTGTTAGTGGTCATAATACCTTACCTGTCATCTTTGACCGTGGACTACTTGGAGTCATGCATGACTGGTAAGAGTTGCTCATCCTTCACAGCATTTAATTAGTGGTTAGCATTTACCATGCGATCATTCTTGTAAATTACATTAGCAATACCAATATGACTTCAGAAAAGGGGTGAAAAGGAAATGGAGAAGAAAGGAGACAATACCGTTGACTCTTTTGTCTGTACGTATAACCTATAAGACGTACTAGTCGCATATTTTACATCCTATCCTTTGCCACCATGAAGAATTAAAAATACTCAGAAAGCATGCAATGGATTCTGTAGAAAGTCAGTTGCATGAAATACATACGTGACATTCTCATCTCGACATGTATCGTTTTATCCAAGTGGATCGTCCTTTAAGAGTTGTTCAATTTTCCAGGTGTGAACCATTTGATACTTACCCAAGAACCTATGACCTATTGCACGCAAATGGTCTCTTCTCCATTGAACAGAAAAGGTATATCTTTATTACTGATTAATTGCTTCATAAATGATATTTTGGTCCAACTCTGCATCTAAAAAATCTCATGGATTGTGCGGAGTGGGACTGTTTGCCAAAGAATATGATTTCTTGATGTTGTGTTTGATTCTATGTACCAGATGCAACATGTCCACAATCATGCTCGAAATGGACCGGATGTTAAGGCCAGGTGGACACGTGTACATCCGAGATTCTGTTGCTGTCATGGATGAACTTCAGGATATTGGGAAAGCCATGGGTTGGCATGTAACTGTGAGAGACACATCTGAGGGTCCTCATGCAAGTTACAAGATATTGACAGGTGACAAACACATTTTACGAGGTAAACGATGACAAGAAAGGAGAAGCCAACATTCGTGTCTGGTCATTGCAAGATCAAATAGCTCCATGTACACATCGAACCTCATGTTTCTATGGTGCTTGGACCTGAAAGATCCTTGGTAACATGGCAATCTTACTTTGTCCGGGGCTGTTGTTTGAACCGTGTAGCATATAACAATGTACAGCAGAAGATGGTATAGCTTCACACGATCGAGACATGTGTTACATTACCAACAGGTGAAATTTACTTCGCCCGTAAAAGGATAGGTGTGGAAGTTACATAGCTCAGTGTTTTATTTGTTTTAATCGATTGTTCTGTGATTATGAGGGTTCTTTTATTCATAAGTTTAGTTGTTTACTTGAACTGAGAAATCTAAACAATAAATCCAGAAACTGTAGAACAGAAAAAAGAAGCTATGCTACATATCGATATATTTAACTTTTGGGTGAACTTAATATCTTGCATTACAATGTGCTAGAATTTGAATTTCTTATATGTGAAACTCTAGCACAGTATGTTGTAGTTCGAAAAATTCCCACATGTAAAACTTCGGGACAGTGTTGCTGGAGTTTGAAATTTTTACCAGTTGGTACTCCAGAATATTTCATTGAAATTCTAAATTATGAACTCCATATATGTGAAATCAAACAATGTGCTGGAGTTTAGAGCTTTTATAAGCGAAACTTTAGCAGTGTGTACAGGAGTTAAGTTTCTGTTGGAACATTACAACAATGAAGAGTGCATTTTTTTTCTGTTAAAGTTAGTATTTTCTGTTTTGTTAAGACAAATTGCTTGAAAACAAATGTCATTTCATCTGTATATCACTTGAAACAAGTGATATATCCCTCGATACATTGTGCTAGAATTTCACATAATAATGATTTATTTTTTTTTTTAATTTTTTTAAATTTCAGTTGTTGAAGTTTCACTTGTAAAAGTTTTGAATTCCAGTACTCCATGTTGAAAGTTTTTCTGTTTTAGTTGGAGGTATTTCTGCATAAAAATATGACTATTAATGCATTTCAGATAATGGTTGAATATTAAAAAACGGGTCAAAATCTGGCCTCCTTAACGCCATTTTCTCTAATACTAAATATTATGTATTACTCGTAATGTTGAGATTATTTCTTATACAATACACTACTTGGCTTCCTATCTATCAGTTATACATCCTATAATATATGTATTAGTTATACGTACGTGGAAAACACTACCAAGCAAGACATTAAAGAATATCAAGTCTAACATATGTATTATTTTCTCTGACACATCTAATCATAGGACCCATATGTTTCTGGCCTTTTGGATGATCGGATGACTAAGCTGATTGCACGGATCAAAGAAAGACAACTTGCTTTTTTCCTGGACGGATGGCGACTTATGTAGTGGTCGACCTTCCTATCAGAATGTCCTATTGGTCGAAGAGCCTTTTTTTTTTATACTAGTGAGGACGCAGAAAGCAAAAAAAAACTTGTGCGAAGGGCATTTTCTTCTCTGCCCACATTTATTGGTGTGGTCTAAAACAATCATACTATAGAAATTTGGGTAATCATAGCCATTTTTTACTCACAACTTAAGCTCAAAGACCTAAACTATCGAATCTACCAAGAAACGAATTGAAGTTCCAAATCAAGTGTAGTGCTACAAGTAATGTTTGGGAAGCGTAAGACGTGCGAAGCCTTATTCTACTTGGTAGAAAGATTGTCTTCGATTGACCCTCGATAACTTTCCTCTTTTATCTTGTTGGGAATCAGCAATATGAATGAGCTTACATAGACAGAGTTAATAGAAATGAAGTTTCTCAGGTCCTATTAGCAATTCAACTCATCAAATCAGAGCTAAGGTATATGCATATGTCAGCGCTTAGGGGTCGTTTGGTAGGGTGTATAAGAATAGTATAAAATATAATATATTAGTTATGCTTGCATTAGTAATGTTAGCATTAGTTATGCTGAAATTATTTCTTATGAAGTTTTTGGTTTGGTGTGTTAAAAATAATTTACATTGCATATTTTTAAATAAAAAAATTATTTATAAAAATACCCTCAATAAATATAATGAAAATGATGTGGAAAAGGTTTTGAGAGGCTATTGTATGTGTCTTTACACATGCTAATGCATGCATTAAAGTCCCCTGCATTGCTAATACCAAGGTTTCTCATGTATTAATTATGCACAACATAATACACAATAGAGTGTATAACTGATGCAATCATTAGTTATACATAGGTTGAAAAAGTGTACCAAACAAGGTATTAGTAATACACAGAGCTAATGCATGCATTATTTTTTCTAATGCATCCTATGATGTATAAGAATAGTGCAAAATATGGTGTATTAATAGTGCTTGCATTAGTAATGCTAGTATTAGTTATGCTGAGATTTTTCTTATGCAGAGTTTGGTTTGATATATTAAAAATAACATGCATTGCATACTTTTCTTACAAACATATTTTTTATAAAAATGCCCTCTACAAATATGGTGGAAACTTCAAAGGATGTGGAAAAGGTTTTAAGGGGAAATAATTATATCTTTAATCATACTAATGCATGCACTAGAATTCATTACATTATTAATAACATTGATTTGAGATATTAGTAATACACACCTCAATATACTTGCCACAAAAGTGACTACCTAAAGTCATTTCTACTGGATGACTTCTGTCAACTACCAAGAACCAAGAATATTTTCTTTATTATCATTTTAAAAAATAAATAAAAGACAGTCAAAAATCTAAAAAAAGATCATGATGGGAAAATCTTGTACAATAAAGAGTGATGGGGAATTGGTTGAATATATAAAGTGGGATGAGGTTAAAAGATGGACAAAAATGTAGTCAAATTCACTAATTAAATAAAAGTAATTTTCAGGAATCATATGCTATTCTTTATCCAAATCTAACCTTGGATACGAACATATCATAAGGGATGAGTAGGGATACCAAAATAGCAGGTTGGATTGAATTTGAACGAGTTAATGAATTGTATAAATAAATAAATCGTGTTCTTTTAACATTCATTATTCAAAGGTAACCTTTTTTAGGAATATATTAAAAGAACTAATCGTTGCATACTTGTATTAGATGAGCGGATTGGGCTAAAAATGATTTCATCCCAATATTACTTAGGTTGAGATTATATTAGATCAAAATGAACTAAAGAATGAGTCATAATTCAATTTGTTCATGCTTATCAAGTTTTAATTTCATTGTTTGTTTTTTTATGATTCGTCTGTTTGTGAAATAATCCCCCCTCGCTCCTATTATGATTATATCTAACATATAAAACATAAAAAAGATTATTTTAAAAATATTTTGATAAGATTTCTCATGAATTAATTTGAAAGATATATTTAGCTTAAATCAGCTCAACTTTTAAATGAACTGGATTGAGTGGATTAAAATAAGTAGAAATAATAAATGGACGAATAATTTGCCCCCTCCAAAATTATACGAGTTGGATAAATCATATTTTTATCGATTATTTTTTTCATCCTTTGAAATAAGAACTACTCGATTTAATAGGGAACTATAGAAATTCTTTTAAATATTTTAAAATATTGTAGTTTATAAAAATTGTACAAGTGTTAAAAACGTCTAAAACTGATATTTTATTTTTTTAAAAGAATCAAGGAATCAATGTGAAAAATAGATATTTTCACTCTTATAACTTAAAATCTTACTATTATTTTTATTTTGGGTCAAAAAGTAGAATAGAATACTCAATTTTTGGAGTGATAAGAACTAAAAACTCCACCTATAGCAACATCCAATAATGCTTTGTAAGGTTTACATTCAATGATTCTAAAGAAGTAATGCATTATCTTAACTTTGGATGGTTCGATATACAGAATAAGGTGAAATATTTTAATATTAAATTTAAAGTTAAATTTATTTTGATAATTACGTATAGTATAAATTTAATTTTACCTTGTCCTGTTAAATGTGAAATTATTTTATTCTTCCTCTCAAATAAAATAAATTACTAGTTAGTTCAAGAATTATAATATTAAAACTAGAATTTCAAAATATTTTAATCCTTTAGCTATAAACAGCAAGAAAGTATCAAATCTTATAATATGCAACACAAAAACTACATCAAGCACTGAAAAGATATAAGTAGAAACAAAAATTACATCATACTCTTAACTCTATGGATAAATTGAAAAGGGAAAAGGCTCAAATATGTCACCGAATTATTAAAAATGACTCATTTATGTCATCCGTTATAAGTTTGACTTATTTATATCACCTCTTTTAAAAGTTTGGTTCATTTATGTCACTGCTGTTACAGAAAGGTTTATTCGTGTCATTATTTTGTAACGGTGATTTTGTAAAATCATTTTTGCCACTTGACCTCTTATTAGAGGTCCACACCACCAAATCCAAATCAACCAATATTACCTAAAATCAAAATTAAAAATCAGACCCATTAAAAAAGTTTGATTCACACCGTTAAAATAAAAAATGAACTCATTAAACATAAAAATCAGACCCATTAAAAATAAAAGTCAGACCCATTAATTGTGTCGGATTTTATTTTAATGGGTCCGATTTTTAGTTTTGATTGTAAGTAATATTGGTTGATTTAGATTTGGTGATGTAGACTTCTAATAAGAGGCTATGTGACAAAAATAATTTTGCAAAACCACTGTTACAAAATAATGGCACGAATAAACCTTTCTGTAACGACAGTGACATAGATGGGCCAAACTTATAACATATGATATAGATGAGTCATTTTTAATAGTTCGATGACATATTTGAGACTTTTCCCAATTGAAAATACTAACAAAAACTTCAAAAATTATATTTTAAAATTTGATTCTCTGCTAATTTTCTTTTTTTCCAAATCTAATAGATATAGTTCGATAAATATTTGATGAAAATTAAGAGTGGTAATTTTTATAAACTTAAAATTCAAGACTATTAGATATATATTTAAAAGACTATTTTGAACCAATCCTCGTATTTAAGGAACCATGTTTGGCATTTTCTCCAATCATACACGTATACAAAAGTGGTTTGATTATCTTCTTAAACAAATTAACATATTGTCTTATTCTAACTAAATCTTCTTTTAAAGGGTTCATTTGAGCTATAAGTTCATATTGACACGTTAAATAATGTTTTAGTAGTCAATCTAATAAATTTTAATGATTTAAACAATCGCATATCTATGATACGAATGTATAGTTTGAGATACGATTTTGATAGAACTCAATATATAGTTTTACGTGATTATCATCTTGATAATGTGTAGAATGAGATATCTTTTTATTGAGCGAAAAAATCTTATGTTTATCTTGAAAAATCTATTTATATATTTAAATAATTTAATTTAAAACTCAATAACTCAAAATTAAAAGCTAAAATTTAAATTCATAACCATCAAATCGTAAATTCACATCTGGTTAAATGATGGTAAGAATTGACCTTAATGATTTATTGCCTAACAAAAACAAAAGTGGGTGAGTTGATTTGTCCAAAATCTCAACATTGTCATGTAATTCATTCCACTATGCTCTCCGTCCTAATTTAAGTGTCTCAATTTAATTAGATACAAAATTTAAAATTTTTTTTTTTTTTTGAATTTTATAATTTTAAATTAACGAGTGTATCTTTTAATCTAGCTAGATAGGATGCAGAAACTGAATTTTTAAAAAATTAAATATAGAAAAAAAAAAACTGTTTTTATGATTAACCAAAAAGAAAATAAAGCACATAATTGGGACGAAGTGAGTTTTTTTATTTGTGTGTATGAAGACTGAGAGTAAAATAACTAGCCACAATTATATCGTTTGTTTTCTTTGAGCTAAGCTATTTATACGTCTGTGTAGATTTTTTTTTTAATATTATACCTAAAGATAAATAAGTAATTATTTATTAAAAAATGAATTAGTAAGCTTAAAATAAAATAAATTATCGATTATAACACATTAAAGTACATTAATAATAAAAAATAAACTATAATATGATCAATGTATTTAGTTGAATCATTTGTCTTATACAATCTTTGTGTACACAATAACCAAATTTTAGTATGAATCAACACCACACATGCATCCACCAATTAAATTTTCAAAAAATCAAAAAAAATAAAAACATCTTGTGAATTGGGACCACAAAAAAATATACAAAAATTTAAAATTAAAAAATCCGAACAATAAAGATCTATAGTGACATGGTCAAACAATAAGTTGATTAATTTAACCTATGGAAATTTAAAAATAAATATGTTAAGTTTGATTTAATTTATTAATCTGTTGTTAGTGATCTGATTTGGAAGTATGTGGTTATAATTAAGTCATTTGTAGTGATTAACTATTCTTTGTTCGTAATAGTCGGTTAATTAGTTTAATTTCACAAAATCCTAATGTGACAAGTGTATAGATAATAATGATTCAGAAGTTCATAATGATATTGTAATTATTTGGTATGTGATAATATATTGTATGCTTTCCGTTGTGCAATATAGCCCATCGAAATTAAATATACCGTTCTTAAGTCAAAATTTCTGTTTTAACTTTTTTAATATAGTTAAAGTAAAAGTGAACTTATTGCTCGTTTACTACTAGATTCGACAAAATTCAGTGAAAACTTTATATACATGTTAAAAAAATTATTAAATATTTTTAATAAGTGACATGAAATATTTAAGGGAAAAGGCTCAAATATGCCATCGAACTATTGAAAATGGCTCATTTATGCCATTCGTTAAAATTTTGGCTCATTTATGCCATCGCCGTTTAAAAAAAGGCTCATTCATGCCTTTTTTTTAACGGTGGTTTTTTAAAAAGGGAAAAGGCTCAAATATGTCATCGAACTATTGGAAATGACTCATTTATGCCATCCGTTAAAAGTTTGGCTCATTTATGCCATCGCCGTTACAAAAAATTCACCGATTATAGAATTTTTCTGATTTTTACTTCAAGTACAATTTTTTAAGAATTAAAAAAATTGTGTTTCGGTAACTAATTGATTCGTTGTTTGAAATAGTTGATGTCTGTTTCGGGCTTGAATTGGTCTTGAGATTTGCAGAATTGTGTTCGGCGATTCCGAAGAAATTGAAAATGGATGAACTCTTTACATTGCCTATAAAGGAGTTACAAAATGCATAGAAATATTTTGGCAGGAGAAATCGATATTTTCTTATTAGAAATTTTAAAATTTCTTTGGTTGATTTAATTAATGATGTGGAAGAATTATTGTTGGCCACGCGTACAAAATGATTTTGCAAAAAAACCCCAAATTGGACTGTTAAAAAAAAATGCATGAATGAGCCAAACTTTTAACGGATGACATAGATGAGCCTTTTTTCAAAGTTCGATGGCATATTTGAGTCTTTTTCATTTAATTAATGATGTGGACGAATTATTGTTGGCCACGCGTACAAAATGGTTTTGCAAAAAACCATCAAACCGGACTGTTAAAAAAATAGCATGAATGAGCCTTTTTTGTAACGGCGATGACATAAATGAGCCAAACTTTTAACGGATGGCATAAATGAGTCATTTCCAATAGTTCGATGGCATATTTGAGCCTTTTCCCTTTTTAAAAAACCACCGTTAAAAAAAATGGCATGAATGAGCCTTTTTTGTAACGGCGATGGCATAAATGAGCCAAACTTTTAACGGATGGCATAAATGAGCCATTTTCAATAGTTCGATGGCATATTTGAGCCAAACTTTTACAGACGATAGATTATTGATTGATGAGATGAGTGGTGAAATTAACGATAGATTGGAAGTATGGAGAAAGATCCTTGAGTTTAAAGGTTTCAAATTAAGTAGGATTAAAACAGAGTATCTGGAGCATAAGTTTAATGACATAACGCATGATGTGAAGGTGAAAGTGAAGACCTTTCAATTATCTTGGGTCAATAATCCAAGAAAACACAGAGATTGACGATGATGTATGTATTTGGGTGGATGGGGCGGCTTGTCTCTTGGATATTGTGCAATAAGAACATGTCGTCAAGGCTTCAAGGTAAGTTCTCCAAAAGTGGTGGTTAGACCAACATTGTTGTATGAGGCAGAATTCTGGCCAATCAACAAAGCTTATGTTTAGAAGAGGTAGGTATGTACACGTAGCGAAGATAATTAAGGATGCTCAAATGGATGTGTGGGCATACTCTAAGATGAAGTTAAACGAGGCAAGGTGAAAATGGCTTCCATGTCGAACAAGATGAAGGAAATGAAATTCAGATAATTTTGCAGGAATGTAAAGAGAAGATGCGAGGATGCGACAGGAAGGAGGTGTGAGAGGTTGACTGTAGCAAGGGTTAGGAAAAGTAGATGTAGCTAGACTGTAACGACCCCAAACGTCATTATGTTGAAAGACGTTCCGAATTTTTTTTATGAAGAATAAAATCCTCCTACCAGATCTGATAGAATATAACTCATGGAAAAAAAGTAGGGCCCAACATAATTGGGCCAAGAATCCAATATAAATTGGGCCAGCCTGTAACCTACCGCTGCAGCGGTAGATTAACTGCTGTAGCGGTAAACCGACAGTGGCCAGCCCGAACTTCTTTAAAAATTCTTTTTACATTCAGCCTCTTAGGTCGCTTTCCCCTACCAGAAACACCCTGCATAAATCTCACCTCAATAGCTATGAGATTCCAAAGGCCAAACTTCATGAGAGCTATTTTGAGGCAGATCCATCGAAAACCCGACATGGGAAAACGCTTGGCACTTGCGGGACAATTCTCTCCTCTCAATAGCAGCATGTTTCGTCTACGAGGTAGGCTATGATTAAGTTATAGTAGACTTGGGCTAGATGCACTTAATTCTGATAGTAATATTGGAAGATTTCATGTCTTAGACCTTCGGGCACGGTGTTTGGATGGATGGAATTGATAAAAATCCAATTAGGCTTTAATATTATAGCAGATTGTTGTTATACTTAGCTGATGCGATATTTGTGGCATGAATTTGGTGGAATATGGTGAGAATTATAATTAGTTGAATGAATGTAATTATTTTTTGAGTATACTATGGGGTAAGGACGGTAAAAAGGGGGAAAATGAACTAATTGAGATTCAAGTAGGTTGTTCATATCCGTGACTTACCTTAAGAAGTGGTAATGAGGCGTAAGTATGAAGGAAGGGCTACGTTAGTAAAATTACTCAAGTTGAGTGTTGTAAGAGTTGGTTAAATAGACGGGAAAGCTTGTCGGGCAGTCTAATAGCAAGGTACGTGGGAAGGTAATGTATCCCGAAAGGGGGTTCATAGAACTCTAAGTGTAGAAGTAGGAGGGCCAAGCCTTAGCGGTACAGGTTGGAATATTAGTAAAAAGGGATGAGAAAGACTGAAAAGTACGAACATGCGACGAAATTAGGGGATTAGCATGGTCACCCAAATTGAATAACTGTGAATTAGTAGAGGTTATGTGGATAAACATGAAAATAATGTAATAATAATATGATTGTGTGTTATTGTGTGGATCCCTTGATGGGTGTTTGTGTTTTGATGACTTGATTGATAATTTATAGAATTTAATATGTGAATGTAGATAATAACAGAAGAATTAGGTGACCTTCTAACCTATAAAACTAGTCTCTAATATCTTAAAAAAGGGTGAACTCGATATAAAGTATTTCCCAAGTAAGAGACATTTTTTCTAGAGGGTAGTTAGGAGGATTGATTTTGATAAGAGGATGTGACGATATAAATTAAGAACCTAAAGTTTAGTTTTGCCAAGTGCTAGAAAGTATGATGTGTAAAGGTGGAGGCCTCTAGCTAGAATTATAGGTTGAATATAGTCGAACAATTGAATAATCGACTAAAGAGGATAGTATCTTGAACTTAGTTATGACTTGAATGTAAGGGTTACAATATAGTAACTGAACTAGGCGTTCAATATGAATAAAAGAGATTTAGATTGGTGAATGAAATATGATGATGAATTAGAGTATAGATATCAATCTTGGTAGGATGTGCACTCTTTGAATGGATACTTAATGAATTGGTCTTCGAACATGTCTTTGATTGATGATTGAGTTTGATAATACTCAACTGAGCAAGTGGTAAATGGGCCTTCGGGCATACTTGTGATTATTAACCGTAATTACTTAGTTGTCATTAATTGTAAGTTCTATTTTGATCGATGTTGCTTGCATCTAATTTTAATTGGGTGTTCGATTCGCCTTCACGCACTACTTATAATTATTGAATGCATTTGCATATTCATACATATTAATTATTATTATTATGATGATGATGATTTGATGATGATGGTAATGATATTGAAATCATGATGTTCATGATGTTGCTGATGTTATTGATGAGGTTAAGAAGAGAAAGAAACGATGGGCACATCTTACATTCGTACATTCATTCATATGCATTTGAATGTGCATCCATAATTATATGTTGTTGATGGTTCCTTGCGTGGACCGAGTTATGTTGGTGAGATATTGTGATTCCTTGAGTGGATCGGTTATGTTGATGGTTGTGATTGGGCATTGTAGCCAAGTGTGAATATAAGATACACGTCTTGAATTATGTATAAGTTTTATCTCCCTGTGTATATGGTATATATGTGATGTATATTATAGTGCCCAATTCTTGTAAGGATGTTTGTATTACCAAATGTCTTGGTTGTTGCAATCCCGAAGTAGTTAGGGGAAAACCTATAAGTCTATCCGTATTAAGTTAGGAAATAAGCTTTCATGGAGTTAGAATTAACTGCATGATAATTATAGGTTAGTAAAGGACAAAGATATACGAGAATGTTAAGTGACAGGTAGGTCACAAAGATGCTAAGGGTGATAGGTTGTAAGAGTATAGTCGAGGGTTAGTAACCGGAACTTTAATTAAGGTCATGACTTCTTTCCTATTTGCTATTATTATTATGTGTTTTCTAACCCTGGACGACCGATGATTCCTACCAATATGTGTGGTTGTACTGATACTACACTTACTATATCTCCAATCGGGGATATAGCCATGGTACAGGTCAGTTGGAGCTTCTATAGCAGTGAAGGTGATCATTCTACCGCAGCTCCTGTCTTCTCGATCTTACATGGATGCTAGGTCTTGGAGTCTCTTGTTCCTTGTCTAGTGCTCTTATACCGGTTTAGGCTAGTTTCTGAGAATTCATTGTTGATTATTTTCCGCATCATTTTTACGTATCAAATGTATTGAACCAAAGTTAATATGTATGAGTCTACTGAATTATAATGTTGAAAAATGAATGGCTTTTAACTTCCGCATTAAACTAATGGTTGATCAGTAAGGGTTCTCCTATCTAGGGTAGGTGTTAGGTAATTGCCCGCATGATCCGTGGGTTGGGTCGTGACATAGACTGAAAAAGAACTAGAGAGAGATGATTAAATAGGTCATAACACAACAACTTAATGAGACGATGACTCTAGATAATAAGATTTGTAGGTCGAGAACTAGGAGAAAAGGTTAATAACTAGTAGCCGAAAGTTCTCACAGTTTATTTAGAAGACGTATGGGGCTAGCCTCCTCCTCTTCTCTTCTCCTATTAGTATAGTAGGGATTACTTAATAGTCGCTCTTCTACTTCAATGTGTATTGCTATTTGCTTCTTCTGTTACTTTGTATATTGTTATTTTGTTGTCATATTTTTCTTGGAATTCTACTTCAAAAACTTTTTTTTGAACCGAGGCTCTATTCAAAAACAGTCTCTCCACCTCACAAAGGTAAAAATAAAGCGTATATCCTCCAAACTACACTTATATAATGATACTGGATATATATTACTATTATATTGTAATAATTATGTTCAAAATTTAATTAGGAGTAATAGTTGAGGTCAGTATCATAAAATCTAGAATACATAAAGGTCAAATTATGAATCAGATTGGATGTGAGCTAGTATCAGCGCTTGAATCTCTCACGTTAATTATTTATGTAATACTTGTAATGTAAAATTCTACATTAATAATTAAAGCAATTAATCATCGACAGACAAACGAAGACATTCACGTTAAGACAAAAAAAAGGTATAGTAAACTAAAAATGTTATTTCCTCCGTTTCAAAAAGAATTACTCCCTTCATTCATCTTTACTTGTCCACTTTTTTATTAACATAGGGATTAAGAAGCAGTAAATGATAGGGGTAATTTTACCATACTACCCTTTGAATATAATAATTTAATGTTTTGAAAAATGCATTAGATAATGAATCGTATTTAATGCTAGAGATAAAATGGGTAAAAACTAAAAATAGATAAATTATCTATTGATTTTATAAACTGGACAAGTATTGTTGTACATTCCAAAATTAAAAAATGGACAAGTAAAGACGGACAAAGGAAGTATCTACTTTTCTTTTTAATCTGTTTAAAAAAGAAAGTCTTTTTTTTTTGACAATACTTTAATTCACACTTTTTACGTGGGATGTTTAAGACCACAAGATTAAAGGGCATTTCACTACATTTGACATAACTTTAATTTAAGATCACAAGATTCAAAAATATTCTTTATTTTCTTAAATTTCGTATCAAATCAAAATAATTCATTTTTTTTTAAAACGGGAGGGAGTACTATTTAAAACAACGCGAACTTTTTTTGAAATTTAATTTTTCTTAGACAGTTTGGCCATGTTTGATACATTACTAGTTGAAGAATTAAATAAAAGGACTTTGACTCCGAAATTTTCTTAAATATTTTGAATATTTTAATTATAAAAATTGTCTATTTTTATGTAGTTAAAGGTCAATGTTTAAATAACGAACATCTTTATTTAGTAAACTTATCTGTCCGAAATTCAAACTAATCAGAAAATGAGCTTTACACATTGAATAGTTAGAAAAAGATTAACCTAATTTTTCTGGTTCAGTTCTTTGGTAGATTCACTAGAATAATAACACTAATATATCTAGTGTAACGTTATAAAATATATATGAAGAGGATAGATTGTATGCAGACCTTATTCCTCTGGTAGAAATGAAAGGTAAGGTTGCGTACAATAGACCCTTGTGGTCGATTCATTCCCTGAACCCTGCGCATAATGGAAGCTCTAATGCATCAGGCTGTCGTTTTTACATTTAACTTTAGAGTTTAAATAAAGTTTGATGTGTTAGTATTAGTATGATCACATCCATCATGTAGGTTCACTAAAAAATATAGTACTCCCTATGTCTCAATTTATATGAGTCACTTTTATTTTTAGTCAGTTCAAAAAAGAATGACACATTTCTATATTTAGTAAAAAATTTATTGAGATACATGCTGATGTGGAAGAATGTGACTCTAGTTAGTTAAGACTAGGGGCAGATTAGCAATTTCATTAATGCAGTTAACACTTAGCAGCTTCCAAAAATCAGTTAAGTAGTTATAATCAACATCTGGAAGCCACAGTGTATAAATATTACATGTACATCTCTGTATTCACTACTCTTTCAACAAAAAAATTATGAAGCTTCTCTTTACTCTCTTCTTCTCTTCATTATCAAGTTTAGAGTTTTTTGCTTCTTGGTATCAGAGCTCGATCAATCGGGCTAGAGCTGTTACACAAATTATGAGAATTGGTGTGTTTCATTGAGTATATAGTACGTATCGAGTCTTAAGAACAACACTCGAAGAAGTGGTTTCTGAAGATTTCTGAAGTGCAGTTGTAGTTGATTTCTGAGAAATCAGCAGTTCTTTTTCGTCTAAAGTTTCTGAGTCTTGTATTCAGATTGCTGATTTAGCTTCCGCAAAACAGAGAAATAATGAAGAATTTCTGAGGTTTGTCAAAGTTTCAAGATGGTAAGTGAACAAGGAAATGGAGAGAATATGCAGAATGGTCAATTCTCTGGTTTATCTTCTCAAAATGGTGTTAATTCTGGAATTCCTACAACAGGACAAGGTATCGACTATAATCACCCTCTCTTCTTAAGCCCTACTGATGTCAGTGGTCTTCGCTTAATTTCCTTTAAATTGCTTGGGGATGAGAATTACGCATTGTAGAGTCGATCAATTAAGCTTGCTCTTCTTGATAGAAATAAGATTGGTTTGATAGATAGCACTTGCAAGAAGGATGCATTTAGAAAGGAATTATGGGGCCAATGGGAGAGGGTTAATGTTATAGTCTTGTCTTGGCTAATGAATTCTGTGTTTAAGAGTTTGTTGAGTGGTATTATTTTTCCTTCAAATTCTTGTACTGTATGGGATGATCTTAAAGAGAGATTTGATCGTGTGGATGGGTCAAGAACCTATAGCCTGCACAAAGAAATTAGTACCTTGCAGCAAGGTACTGCATCTGTGTCTGCATACTATTCTAAATTGAGAAATCTTTGGGATGAATTTGAGGCTTTTGTGCCTCCTCCCACCTGTGATTATAAGAAATCTAAAGGGTTTGTAGCACACATGAATAGACAGAAATTATACCAGTTTCTTATGTATTTAAATGAGATGTACCATCAGGCTAGAAGTCAGATCTTATTAATGAACCCTTTGCCAAATATTAATCAAGCTTATGCAATGGTTGTTGGTGATGAGGCACAGAAGTCTGTGGTATCAACTACTGGTGTCTTGAGTATGAATATCATGACATCTAACAACTTAGATCCAATTGATTTATATTCAAGAACTGGTAATCATTTTAATGGAGCTGGAGGTAGTTCCACTGCAAATCAGAAGTTTAAGAAGAGTAATGTTGGTCTGGTGTATGACTACTGCAAATGTAAAGGTCATAGCAAAGAATATTGCTACAAGCTAGTTGGATTTCCTCCTGATTTTAAGTCCAAAAAGAAGGTGGGAGCTGGAACATATAGTAGTGCTCACATTGTTACTAATGAACATGTGTCTATTCTTGAGCAGGAAATGCAGAAGGCTCAGGCTAATTTCATGTATGGAATGAGTGTTGTTGGTCTAAGTACAGTATGGAACAATCAAGGTAGTCATGTTGAGAATGCACAATAGACACAGAAGCTCAAAGCTGTTAAAGAATCAGAGAAATCTGCTAAGGAATTGCTACAGGGTTGTACATTTACCAAGGATCAATATGATCAGATTCTAATGATGTAGCTGCATGGTTCCTTCAACAAAACTGGAGATGAGACTAATGCAGCTAATTGTGCAGGTAATGCCTTATTTGTGTCTGAAGATAGTGAGGTCTAGATAATTAACACTGGAGCTACCAATCATATGGTGTCCAGGTTAGATATACTGTTAAAAGAGTCTATAATGCAGTGTAAGAAACCAAAGAAGGTGTTTCTTTCCAATGGGGAAGTGTCACAAGTTATACATATGAGATCTTGTGGTTTATCTGCTAGAAGCCTAATTACTAATGTGTTTCATAACCCTAATTTCAAGTACAATATATTATCTGTGAGTAAAATAACCAGGGAACTAGGATGCTCAATTGATTTCTTTCCACATTTTAGTGTTTTTCAGGAGCTTTACAATGGGAAGGTGAAGAAAATTAGTAAAGAATATGGAGGACTCTACCTACTGCTAAAGCATTTGTCTATCATAGATGAGCAACGAGCTTCAGTGACTAGTAGAGCTATGTAATCAGGAACTAAGCAAGAGGATATGTAGCTTTGGCATAAGGTATTAGGACATACTTCTTCTGTAGTTCTTAGCAAACTTTTCTATATGAACAAAGAGGAACTTTGTAAAGTGTTTAAATGCAATATATGTCCTTGTGCAAAGCAAACAAGATTAGCTTTCCTTCAAGTAGTATTAAAAGTGTTTGTAGCTTTGATTTGGTTTATCTTGACCTTTGGAGTCCTTATAAAACAGCTACATTTGATAGGAACAAGTATTTTCTTACAGTGGTTGATGACTTTTTAAGAATGAGATGGGTGTTTTTACTTCAACATAAGTCTGATGTGTGTATTTATATTAAGATGTTTTTGCAATATGTTAAAACTTAGTTTGGAAAGTCTGTAAAGGCCTTGAGGTCTAATAATGACACTGAATTTTTCAACTCAGAGTGTGATGTTATGTTTAAAGAATTGGGTATTAATTCATCAGATTTCTTGTCCTTATACTCCTCAGCAAAATGGAGTAGCTGAGAGAAAACATAGACACATCCTGGAAGTGACTATAGCCTTAAGATTTCAAGCAAGAATACCTTTGAGATTTTGGGGTCACTGTGTTTTAGCTGCAGTATATCTCATTAATAGGATGTCAAGCAGTTTTATTCAAGATCAGATTCCTTATGAAAGGTTGTATGGTGTAAAACCTATGCTCACTCATCTTAGGGTGTTAGGATGTCAGTGTTTTGCAAAAGTACCAAATGAATATGACAAGTTGATGCCTAGATCTAGAAATGCAGTACACATGGGATATTCAGAAAATTAGAAAGGATATGTGTTGCATGATCTGATAAATCACACTTTCTTTGTATGTAGAGATGTCATATTTAGAGAGGGTATTTCCTTTTGCTAAAACAGAATCTCAAGCTAAGTAAACTATTTTTGTTGATCCATTGTCAAGTTGTGACGTCTTGTTACATAATCATGAGTGTATGTGTGTCTTGTTGTGCCAACAGAACAAAGTCAGTCTGTCACAAATCCTAGTCTTATCAGAAATGAGATTGAAGTTCAGATTAATGATGAAAATGTAGGTTTTAGGATTTTCATCATGGTTTGATAGATAATGCAGATATCCAGATGCCTCAACCTGACATTGATCCTGTGATTTCTCATAATATAGATGTTGCTCCACCAACTACTAATGTTCAAAGTAGAAGGTCCATCAGAGATAGACAAGCTCCTAAATGGATAAAAGATTTTATTTCCTTAAATATTAGTTCAGATGTTCAGTATCCTATGTGCAACTACATCAGTTACAGTCATTCACCTACTTATCAGTCTTATCTTTTGGCTACTTCAGCACTTGTAGAGCCTACGACTTATTCAGAAGCTGTGAAAGACAAAAGATGGATAGATGTTATGCAAGCAAAAATCCATGCTTTTGCAGAGAACAAAACTTGGGAGATAACTGATCTTCCTACTGGCAAGAAACCTATAGGATGCAGGTGGATGTACAAGATAAAGTACAAGTCTACTGGTGAAGTTGAGAGGTTTAAAGCAAGATTGATTGCAAAGGGATATAGCCAAAAGGAGGGCATAAACTACAAGGAAACTTTTTCTCCAGTGGTTAAGATGGTTACTGTTAGATCCATCTTAGTTATTGTTGCTTCAAAAAACTGGCATATATATCAAATAGATGTATTTAATGCTTTTCTATAGGGAGATTTGCAAGATGAGATCTACATGACATTGCCTCAAGGATTTACAAATCAATGAGAGAAGGTTTGCAGACTTAGAAAATCCTTGTATGGCCTTAAACAGGCTCCAAGGAAATGGAATCATAAGCTAACAGAAGCTTTGGTTAGTCAAAAGTTTCAGCAGAGTCAACATGATTATTCCTTGTTTATCAGGAACACTAGTGAAGGAATAATTGTTGTGCTTGTGTATGTTGATGATAGGCTTATTACTGGGAGTAGTTTAAAGCTTATTCAGGACACAAAAGAGGCTTTGAAGATGGATTTCAAAATGAAGGATCTAAGGGAGTTAAAGTACTTCTTAGGCATTGAGTTTACAAAGTCTAAGTCTGGTATTCTTATGCATCAGAGAAAATACACTCTTGAGATAGCTGAAATTGGGTTGTCTGCAGCAAAACCAACAAATACTCCTATAGATACAAATGTGAAGTTGACTCCTGTGCAGTATAATGAACATTTAAGGCAAAGTCAAAATATTCCTGATGATCCACTAGTTGATCAAACAATGTACCAGAAGCTTATTGGTAAACTACTCTATCTCAATATGACCAGACCAGATATCTCCTAAAGTGCTTAGACTTTAAGTTAGTTTCTTCAACAACCTAAAAAATCTCACATAGATGCAGCATTAAGAGTTGTCAGATGCTTAAAGAAGCAATCAGGTCAAGGTTTACTCTTACCTAGTAACTCAGATGGAAAAATTTCAGCATATTGTGATGCTAATTGGGCAGCATGCCCTCTTACTAGAAAATCTGTTACAGGCTAAATGATCAAACTAGGAAATTCATTTGTCTCATGGAAAGCTAAAAAACATACTACAGTCTCAAGAAGTTCAGCAGAGCTGAATATGGAAGTTTGGCCAGTACAAACTTACAGTTTAAGAACTCATTTGGTTAATTGGTGTTTTAAAAGAAGTTGATGACAAGGTTCAGCTACTAGTTCATGTGTACAGTGACAGCAAAACAACAATTCAAATTGTTGTCAATCCAGTATATCATTAAAGAACAAAACACATTGAAATAGACTGTCATTTTATTAGAGAAAAGTTGCAACAAAGTCTGATTATTGTGAAGTATGTGCCTACTTAAGATCAACTAGCAGATGTTCTAACTAAAGGTTTACCTAGATATCAGCATGAGTATCTCTTATGCAAGCTTGGAGCTTTAAATATTTTCTCACATCCTGGCTTGAAGGGGAGTGTTGAGATACATGCTGATGTGGAAGAATGTGACACTAGTTAATTTGTTTAGGGGCAGATTAGTCATTTCATTAATGTAGTTAATGCTTAGCAACTTCTAAAAATCAGTTAAGTAGTTATAACCAACTTCTGAAAGCCACAGTGTATAAATATTACATGTACATCTCTGTATTTACTACTCTTTCAACAAGAAAATTATGAAGCTTCTCTTTACTCTCTTCTTCTCTTTCATTATCAAGTTTACAATTTCTTGCTTCTTGATAAAAAAACCTTCAAAATTTAACTTTAAAATTTCAATTTTATCATTAGTGAAATGATTTATAGTCACACAAATATTTTGATTTTAATTTAGACCACATAATTCATAAAAAAAATTTTCTTCTTAAATTTCATGTCAATTTAAATTAACTCATAAAAATCTAGACAAAAAAAGTAAAATATTTTGTTTTAGTAACATTTATGTTTTAATGAAACTCAAATTTTTTAATTAAGCATAGTCACATGGTAAAGACAGTTGATTGCAGTAGAGAACAAGGTGGAACATATATTGAAAGAAGGAATGCGTGGAAGGCAAAGATGGGTTAGAGTGTACACGTCAACTCTAACAAAAGTAGATTCGAATCTCCAAGTGGAGCCCCTCTATCTATCATGGTCCTTTGGAACAAATGCACCATCCACTAATTACTCGAACGCGGATTCAGAATTTAAAATTAAGGACCCGTTTAATCATAAAAATAAAAAATATATTTATTTTATTTGATATTTTTAAAGATAAAAATATAAAGTTGAAATTGTGTTTGGCCATAATATTTTCAAAAAAAAATTTAAATTTTTGATATACTTTTCTATAAATATGATTTATACCTTCAATTTCTAAAAACTAACAAAATAACTCAAATTAATTTTTACAACTCCATTATAATATAAAAAGTAAACAACATTACTATTGAATATTGAAAATAACCACATGGAACCATGTTTCCGTCATCCATAACATCACTAATAAATCAAAAATAAAAAGTTGGGGTTGTATTTTAATTTGGTTAGTAGTTTTTGTGTAAAATAAAAAATTGTGGTAGTATTTAAAAATAAAGTGATAGGAAAAATTGAATTCAAAAATAGTGAATACACCTCACGAGGTGTTTTTTAAAAAATCAAAAATTGTGAAAACGTATTTCGAAATATGTTTTTAGTTTTCATGACGAAACAAGTATTACGAAATAAAGTAAAAACGTATTTTAAAATATTGTGAATAATATTTATGACTAAACGCCTACTAAATTTTATTAGATATTAAAATAAATAGTACTATATTTTTAAAGTTATTACTGACTATAAAATTTTGATAAAATTTGACATATGAGTTATATTGCACGTTAAAAGAATTGCATTCATATAAATTTGATGTTTAAAGTTGCTGTCATGGTGATCGAGATTCAAGAGGTCATGAGTTTAAGTCATGAAAATAATTTTTTGTAGAAATATAAGGTGTCATTATATTGATTCAATCTTTCTCTGAACTCCGCACATAACAAAAAGGTTTATGATTATCAGACCAGACTTACCCTTTTATTTTAAAGTTAAAGTTATATGCGCCCCTAGCTCTAGCTATAGCTATTTTCCTCATCAATGTCAACTTGACAATTATCTATCCTATATAAACATAACATACTAGTATATAATTATGGTCCCCAGATAGATGAGAAATGTGTTCTTTTTTTAACTTACATCCTATCTTATTTTTTTAATGATTTGCATTCCAATTTTTTTTATTTCCTTACAAAATAATAAAATTATCTTTTTCTTAATTTTTTCATGATGGTAAAATAGAAATAATAATATTTTATTTTTAATTTTTTTAATATAAGAGAGTAGATGAACTAAATTTTTCCCGTCATTCACTTTTACATCGCTGATCTTCAACCGACTTCGAAGTCAATGATCTCCAGGCGACTTGAAAGTCGTTGGTTACTAAGCAACTTCTAATTCGCTGGTTATCAAGCAACTCCATGTTGCTGATGGCCACGCGACGTCTCGAATTACAAGAAATTCGACTGGGGATCAGCTATGTAAAAGTGAATAGCAGGAAAAAATTAGTTTATCTAGTCTTTTATATTAAAAAAATTAAATAATTTTTTTTATTTCTATTTTATCTTCATGAAAAAATTATGAAAAGGGTGATTTTATTGTTTTGTAAGGAAATAAAGAGATTGAAATGCAAATTATTTTAAAACATGGGATATGATGCAAGTTATAAAAAAGAGCACACATTAGGATGCAAAATGAAACGGACTTGATGGACGACCACCTATTACTCCATTATTTTTGTTTCTCCTCTTAATGTTTTTTCAGTTTTTGTATTAAATTTTAAATAAATTTATTTTTTGTGTAAGCTCATTTTTGAATAAGATATTAATAACAGAGTTTTCAAATTTTGAGAAACTTGAATTCGAATTTTTTTTACTACAAAAATGACAAGATTTTTCACTCTCTCACTTGTTATCTTTTATTTATTGTTCTCCCATGTCATTATCATCACCCATTTATTCTTCCCCCCCCCCTTTTAACTGAAAATATATATATACATTTTGACCTGGAGAATAACCACAAGAATATTTGCATAATTTATGTTCACATATTGTTAAAATTCAATTGTAAGTAAATATAAATCTTGCAGATAAGGAAAACCACTTTTGAGTGTTTTAAGTCAAATCCCTACTTGTAATAAGGTGAAATTTGATTATATTCTCAAAATCAAAAAAAAAATTTTAAAAAAAGTTCATTACTCTTATAATATAATATTTAAAATTATTAAATTTTATATTTGTTGGAATTGAGACTTTTAACTGGAAATTAGAATCAGTACTTAACAAACACCTTATAAATTTTAATATTATATATCATACATTAATATACAAATTACATATATGACTATATTATTAACAATAAACAATTACTCATGTCATTTTCTTAAAAAGTTATAATGTGTGCATTCCACACTTCACATCAACTTAGAGCCAGCTGTTACCCAGTAACTAACAAAATAATAAACAAAAAAATAATATAAAATAAGATTTGTACTTTCTATATTTCACATAAAATCTTGGACAGTTGGAGAGAAGATCCACCTCTTTACAATTCCTATCTCCATTTCTCTAAAAATATAATTAGCATTACAACAACTAATAATCAACACAGGTATAGCTAAATCCGCAACTAATAAATCAATAATCATCTTTAATCTTGAGCTTCATTAGCAAACCCATAATTAATTAAAGGAAAACCTAAAATCAGAGTTTTCTTTGTTTACGAAAACCCTCAAAAAGTAAATCAATAACAAAAATATACACTTAATTAATTAAAACTACAGTCGAAAGTGAAGAATTCGCGCAACTTAGCTATGCATAATGTTATAGATCTTTTCTCAAATCCACAACGACGACACTAACATTATCAGTACTCCGACGAGCCAAGGCCAATTTGGTCAATAGAATGGACGCATCTGAACAAGCCTTGTCGGAGCTTTCTCCGGCACCGGTCACCGTGATGTCATTTTCCGGTGAGCTCGTCGGAGAAAGCGGACGTGGACTGCTTGATTGTAAGCACATACGAGCCACGCCACACGCGGTCTCGTTTGATACAACGTCCCATAATCCATCGCTCGCTAGGATAAGGCATTCGTCTTCCGCAGTTCGATCAGTTATCGTCACCTCTGGCTCTGATATAACATACGGTTTCAAATAATTGTCCCCTGTAAACAGATACCGAAAAGATGATTAATATTTTGATCATTTTTGGTTTCAAAGTTCGGTTAGTGAAGTTAGCAGCTTACCAATTGCTCTCGACATTGCCAAAACTCCGAGAACTCTTGCTCCGTCCCAATATATAACACGGCCACCGGCTTCTTGAATACGATTCAATTCATCAGGTCGATCAGGCTGAAATAGTGAAAAATTCAAGATCAGTTATACTTGAAAACAAATCGATATTAGGGAAATGCAAATTTGAAGAACAGATATTTTGTGATTTACCTTATGATCGACGGAAAGAGGGATAGCAACTCCGTTTCTACAGAGCACAGCTCGAGAATCACCACAATTGGAGACGACGATTTTGTCGGGCGAGACCACCGCAACAACAGCAGTTGATCCAACAGCGTCGCACTGTGGAGTCTGAAGTTCACACCTACAATCGGAAACTGATGCAGACGCTCCGAGTCCGCTAGAGAAGTCTACAACTTCTTTATCCATCAGAGAAAAGCTCTGAATCATTGCCCCTCTCCATTCAGTTCCCCCCTTTTCTACCTCGTTTTTCACTATTTCGTGCATTCGATCTTTACACTTCATGGCCACCTACGTACAAAAATCACAACAAATTCAGCAAAAGTTGTAACGAATAAAGAGAACGAAGAATAGAGCAAATACAAGTTCAATCAATTTGTTAGAGAGATTTACATGTGAACATCCATGCCCATCATATACACCATAGAAATGCAAATTGCTTGAGTTTTCACCATTCTCCTTTGTAAACGAAGGGCGAATAGCAACCGCGTCTTCCATATCTCTTCTTCTTCCACATACAGACGTCATACCAAACTTAGGGAGATCACACGGAACAACCGCTTCAATATTAACCAATTGAGTACCAGATTCCGACAGATCTGGTGCTACTTCAGTTTCACTTTCTTTCTCAGCTGAAACTGGAGTCGACAACGAAATCGTCACAGTAGCTTCCAATTTCTTTCTCTTGCTTTCAACACCAACTTTCTCAGCCCTTTGCCTTTTCCGACCATTTTCCTGCACCGCCACCGATGTCGTTGCAGCTGGTGCAACAACATCTGTAGCTGCAGGAACAAAACGAAA
This sequence comes from Capsicum rhomboideum, assembly GCA_031232105.1. NCBI lineage: Eukaryota > Viridiplantae > Streptophyta > Magnoliopsida > Solanales > Solanaceae > Capsicum > Capsicum rhomboideum. The sequence continues at coordinate 166,247,071 of CP124714.1, forward strand.
CTGATGAATTTCCATTCTTCGTCTTCGTGCAGCTTCTGAAATTGGCTCAACTGGTGTAGCAGCTTCAGTTTCAGCTATATTAACACCACAACACATACCAGCCATAATCAAAAAACTCAACAAGTGATTGATTATTCTTAGAATGAGAATTGATATAGATACAATAAATGAACAATGATCCTTTTAAGACTGAATTATAGTGGGGTTAATTTTTAGGGCAGCTGTCTGCCCACCTGCCCGCACCGTCTAAGGGCAGAATCCGACACGTATTGTTGTACTGACGTAGGATTTCTGAAACAAAGGAAATGGATCATGACCGTCCATTTGTTAACAGATTAACACCACGTGTGAAGTGCTTTAACATACGGAGCATCTCTTCTCTTTTTAATAAAATAAAATGATACAATTAGAGATATATGTTATTGAATTAACTTTAAAAATTTAAATTTGATTATTATTACTTTATATAGTTATTTATAATTAAAGATAGAAATAAAAAATATAATATATTTTTTTATTTAATAAGTTGGACAAGTAATTTAAATTATTATTTTTCCTCTCTCCGTATTATTTTATATGGCAAATTTTTCATTTAAGTCTATTTCAAAAAAATGTCACATTACCACAACTAGAAAATTTTAAATTTTAAAATATTTGTTTTACCCTTAAAGAAATACTAATTTATAATTACACAAATATTCAATAATTATTTTATAGCACAAACTTTAAATTTTTTTAATTTGTTTTTTAAATATTGTGTCAAGTTAAAAGATGTTCATAAGAAGAGACGGAGGGAGTATTTATTTTTAGTATAAATATAAATAAAAATAAAAATAAAAATAAAAATAAAAAATAAATATAAATAAATGATAATAATAATTAAGTAAAATGAAATGAAAAGAGTAGATCATGACCGTCCATTTGTTAACAAATAGAGACCACGTGTGAAGTAGATTTAATTGTTTTTAATTTACGTGGACCAATGAGAGAGTGACACAATGTAGCTTGCTTTTTCTGACACGCATGTTGTGGTCTGTAGAGGTGACCACACGAAAGATTATTCGACTTTCTAAGAAGGAATTACAATACGTGGCAACATCTTAGAATATCAGATCTGTGTTTGATTCACATGCTTTTGCTTTGCGTTTGAACAACACCTTCCTAGCTACTACCTCCGTAATTTAGAGGAAAAAATAATTAATGCTAAGGATAAAATAGAAAAATAATATTTTTTTTATATGTTAAAATTAAAATGGCAAGTAAAAATAAAAATTTAATTAGAAAATTAGTGACAAGTAAAAGCGAACGGAGTGAGTATAAGGTCAACTTTGGGATACATTTGTAGCTTTGTTTAGTACTCCTTCCTTCCGTCCAATAATACTTATCCATTATATTAAAAATAGATATCCAACAATACTCGTTCAATTAAGAAAATTAATGAATAATCTATCCATTTTTGCTCATTTTATTTTTGTGATTAAATATTATTCATAATCCAATATATTTTTTAATGCAATAAATTAATTATATTCAAAAAATGATATGATAAAATTACTTCTATCATTTATTATTTCTTAACCTGTGCATCAAGTTAATAGTAAATAAGTATTGTTGGACGGGGAAGTAAGGGTGTTTCATCGTATGTAACGAATGATGTGGTTTTAAAAAAATTGATTTGTTAATTTGAATTTTAAATATTGAAAATGCTTTGGCATATGATATTGAACTAATTTGGTTTGATTTGTTATTTTTAAGTTTGATTTTGATTTTTATATGTTAGTGGTAGATTGATAATTATTGTTTGTTCGATTTTGATTTATATACAAAAGAGTATTATGACTTCAGAAAGAATAAAATTTTACTTGTTTATTCTGGTCATGATGTATTTAACTAGATGTTTGAAAAACCTTAAAGCTCAATCCTGAGTTTAACTTGTTAGATTTTCGTTAAGTTTGGCTCACATATTATTAATTAATTTTATACTTATAAATATATATTAAATTATATAATTATTTTATATATATTATTTGGTGATAATATTTGAAAAGATTTCTGGATAAGGTTGAACTTTTAGATGACTTATTCTTTGATGAGAAGGATTAGAAGTCTACTAACAGTGGGGTTTCAGGACTAGCTGGTCATAAAAGCTTGTGTTTCCATCATACTAGACTACTTCAGAAAAATAATATCAGAAACAGTTTTAAAAAACTCTCACATTTGTTTCTCTTCCTTTGATGTTTCAGGTTTACGGTATTATTACGCTTCCCGCATTTGATTATTATGGCTAGAGGTAATCCTAAATTTCGCCGCATTTAATATGTATATAGTTGTTTATATGCATATGTTTCAGTATTATAAAATCTAACATTTGGTATCCGAGCCACCCTCTATACTATTTTGATTGGTGCATTATAGTTGCATGAAATTGTGCATAATTAAGGAAACTTTTGTTCTTTAAGAAATTAAAAGCTAATGAAATTTTGTCTCGTGGGACTTAGATTAAATTTTGTCTCGTGAAATTTTTGTTCCAAAAATTTTAGTTTTCATGGTCAACGCCAATTTAGAATAAATTTGTTTGATGTTGAAAATTCACATTGTTTTAACCCACATGGTAACCTTTTTGAATGTACATCCACATGGATATTGACTTGTTCTTGAAACAAATTTCATATGACCCATTATTGAAATAAATCTGACATTGAAATATGTCTTATCTTCCTTTTGTGTTGACTTATTTATTATTTTTAAGAAACTAATAGTATTATAGTTCATTTAATTTAGTTAGGACTCAGTATTATTTTGTTTGGTCATAATGATGTGTCTATTCATTTGAAATATGAAGTTATGTTGATGGGTTATTTGCTATTCCTAAACATTTGGAGAATATAGGAAATTATGGGCAGAATTGATATAAATCATTTTAATAAATAATGCTTCATGGGATTTTGTTACTTGGATGAGATTTGGCTTTGAACAATGGCAACTTGTTGGGAAACTGACTAATATGCAAAAGGGTTAGTTGACTGGCCATCTAGTTTTGATTTTGCCATGCCAATAAATATTATGAAGACACTAACATTATTTTGTTGAATAAATTTATATTGTGGGTTGTTGAAAATATTTGGGGCATTCAGATTATTTTTAAGGTCATTAAGGAGATAAAATCTCATTTTGAAATTGTTAGTGATTCAATTTTGATGCATATTCAATTTTGCATGATTATTTATATTTATGCAAATAAGTATTGTGGCAGTTTATTATAAATCAAAAGGAACCTATTTAAGTTGTGTGGATCATACGGAAAAATCTTATTGTGCCATTATAGATATCATCTCATTCTCAAGGTATGATTTGACCTACTTACAGTAGAAGTAATAATTTTGCGACATGGTAATTATATTATGCAATACTGTAATTTGGTCCTCACGTGAGTCTTCAGTTTTGCATATTTATAAGTCTTTGGGAGAAATGCAAGGTAAGACTGCTTACAATACACCCTTGTGGTAGGGCCCTTTCCCAAACACCGCGCATAGCGGTAGCTTTAGTGCACCGAACTGTCCTTTTTTATTTAAGTGTTATTTTGATTTAAAGTTATTGATCTCTATTTAGAGGTTTTGAGATTAATTACTAAAGATTTAACCAGAATAAATTGAAGGATAATGTGTCATGAGAACTTTTCAGATCTTATGAGGTTTTAGGAGTAGCCAAAGCATCCTAAAGACCATAAGGTATTAAGATTGAAAAAGGTATCATGTGGAATATGACACTAAGAATTAAATAATTTAATGTCATAAAAACTTTTAGATCTTATGAGGTCTTAGAGTAGCTAAAGCATCCTAAGACCATAAAGTATTAAGTCTAGAAATTAAAATTTCATATGGAATATGATATTGAAAGTTAAAGTATTAATGTTAAGAAATTTTTTCATTAAATCTAAGATTTTAAGAATTGCAAACGTAATCCTAATATCATAAGGTATTAGATTTTGAAGATTTTCATTTAGAAAGTAACTTTGAAGTGATTAAGGATTAATGTCATGAGATTTTTTTTTAAGTCTAAGGTATTAGGATTGTTAACAAATCCTAGAGGTATAAGGTATTAAATTTTTGAAAAGATCATATAGAATGTGACATTGAAAATAAATCATTAATACCAAAGATTACATGTCTACAAATTTGAGAGTAGCCAAAGCATCTTAAATTTGACAGTCAAGATGTGTCAACTTTATAAGGATATGGTGTTAATATTGCAATCGATTCATTAGGTAATTAGCTGGTCGCCAAAGGTGTGGTTGATATGAGGGAATTGATTGGGGTAGAATGAAACATCTAAATATCAAGAACGAATTTTTTTCAGTCACCCAAAGATGCGATAAAGTTCTAAGGGTTCTTGTATTTAAATTGTTTCAATTCTATAGTTAGTAAATTTCATGCGGTTTGTAAACTTCTGCCCAAAGGTGATGTTGGAATCTATTAGTGTCAAATTCATTTATCTTATAGCACAAGAGTAATGTTAAATTTTTGCAGATTTATCCCACTTATGTTGATTTGGTTTTTTCTTTTTGATTAGTAACACCTTCATTAATAAGAAGGGAAAGAATGCTCTTAAACAGAAGAATATGGAAAACCCTTCATTAGAAAAATCGTAAGGGTGCTTTTTCTGTTTGAAAATGGGCATACAAAAAGGGTATTACAAGTAAAAGTAATGACTTAAAAAGAATGGTCAGTCTTCAAATTTTATATGTCAAAATCACTTATAGTAGCTGGTCTGTCTAATTTTGGTGAATTTACTTTATTTTCTCAATCTATGTGGGAGATATCAGATATAATTTTTTAAGCTTAAGAAAGTCATAAAGAAATAAAAGAGCCTCTAATTTGAGAAAAGGACTTGCCTTAAAGTGAAGCTTTGAGATCTTTTAAGCTATTTTTGAAACTTGAGTTTTCAATTATATTCTTGGAAAAGAACTCCAAGTTCAACCAATTTTGAGATTTCAGTTTTGCTTTTAGAAAATCTATTTTATCAATTTCTCTTTGTGAATTTTAATATTCAAATTTTGAAAGTAAAATTATTTCAGTGGTGAAAATTTAAGTGATACATTGTTTAAATTATGAATAGCTCCCATTTGAAAGGCAAGATCCTAGTCATGTGCATTGATACTGGCATAAAGAAAAGTTATTTGTGATTTGAATGTATCCTGCCTCTTCTATCTAGAGAAGATTTGGATTTATCTCCATTAAGAAAATAAAGAAGTTAAAAAGAGATAGAGTTATAAAACTCTTGACTTTTCAGATATTGAGACTTGTATAATCTGCATATGGATAAACAGACCAACAAGTTCATTAAGGATACTTGAAGAAGTGATACAAGGACTTAAAGATTATACACATGAATCATATACTCATATCCATCTTCAATGGTTAGAGATATTCTATCTCATTAAGTAATGACCACTTCAGATATGTATATCTCTATTTGCTTTCAAAAAGGTCTAAACACCTTGTATTTTCAAGACATTTGATGTTGAATTAAAGAAACAAAGAAGAGAAAGACGAAGATCATGTGATCTAACAAGGATAGTGAATACTATGGTAAATTACTGAGTCTTCATAATTTTTACGGACTCATGGGTTAGTCCTCATACAATCATTTTAAGGAACAATAAAGTGAATTATTGTAGATTTTAGCTTCGGTAGATATGGTCGTCCCTAAATTAGTGTTGGATAGTCCATTTCAGACTTATCCATCATGAAAGTAAAATTATTGTGTGCTATGAGATCATTTTATAACACAGGTTGTTTGGTTTGGACTATTGATAGTTGATTTTATTATTAAGGCCTAATTTTGTTTTCATCATGAAGAATGATAAGAAGTCAAGGAAATACTAGGCACAAAGCGCTTACACTTAAACAAAAATAAGGGCAGATGAAATTTATGTTAAATACATCGTACATCTCATTTGGTTATTGATCCTTAACTTGCTAGCACTTCAGTATATGGATCATGTTGGGAGTATGTATGATTGTTAGCCCTATAAAGTGTGTTTACTTGATTTATGTTGACTATTGTGAACGGATATGAAATTATCTTTAGTGTGCATTTAGTTTTAATATTCGGTATCCGTAGAGATACATAAGGTTGAACCCATAAAGATCAACATCCATAGTGTTGTTGATGGAAGCTTATTGGAAGCGAGAGAAATAATTTTTCTCACTAAAGTCACAATGTAGAATAGTCCATGTGATACATGGAAGGAAGTACTCGACTTATAATGGGTAGAACCTTCATGATTCTTGTATAATACTATTTTGTGTTTATTCATTAGAATTTTCAATCATTATCACCTGGATTAGTAATGGTGTGGCTCAAGTGGGAGACTGTTAGATTTTCATTAAGTGTGGCCCACACATTACTAATTAATTTTATATTTAAATATATTAAATTATATAATTATTTTATATATATCTTATTTGGTGATAATATTTGAGAAGATTTCTAGATGAGGTTGGACTCTTAGATGTTTTATCCTTTGATGGAAAGGATTAGAAGTCTACTAACAGTGGGGTTCCAGGACTGACTGGTTATAAAAGCATGTGTTTCCATCGTACCAGACTACTTCAGAAAAACAATATCATAAACAGTTTTGCAAAACTCCCACACTTGTTTCTCTCCCTTTGATGTTTCAGGTTTACGGTAGTATTAAGCTTCCCGCATTTGATCATTATGACTAGAGGTAATCCTAAATTTCGCTCCATTAAATATGTATATAGTTGTTTATATGCATGTGTTTCATTATTATAAAATCTAACATAACTATCACTTAGATGTGAGAAGCTGCACTTGATTTTGCTAAAAAAAAAAATTTTTTTTGGCAGGGTTACGTTATTCTATATCTGTCAAACTCTTATATGAGAACATTCATTTTTTTCAGGACTTCTGGATTAATATGAATCCTGATACAAGTGTTGCTTTCTTTGGAGGTGTCTCTTAGAATGTGAAAGATGAAATACTCAGATTAATATTGAAATATCTTGAATGGTCAGTGTTTATGAAGAATTTAGGAGTCTCACTGCCCACTAAATGATTATTCATTTCTCAGTGTAGATTATTGTTTGATAAAATAGTGGGTAGAATTACTACTTGAACCTCCATAATGCTATTCTATATAGTGAGAGAGTACAATTTATGAAGGGTGTCATGTTAGGCCATTAAGACATACTTGTCCCAAATACTCCCTTAGTTCCTAAATAGTTGCCATCATTTTTATTTAAACTCTCCTTAAGAAAAAAAAAATTAGCTACATGCTAAATTGATTAAATTATCCTTATTTTTTAATCTTTTCTATTTAATATTTTTCTTTTGTGCAATATATTGATATCTCTCCATATTTATGACTAAGGATAAAAGTGAAAAAAAAAAAGTAATTATGTCTTGATTTTGTGAACTGAGAAGTATTAGGGAATATCAATTTTTAGTAAAGCCGATAATTAATTAGAATAGGAGGGAGTATTCATTTATGCCAAAAAAAGATTATGAAAATACTCTGAAGTGAATAGTCTAAAGTCATCAAAAAGGCAATAATGTCATGACAATGTGCTCACTTAACACTATATTGGGATTTAATTTAGCTGATACTCATTCAACTGCGAAATAAAGCAACAATCTGTAAATATCTATGAAATTTATACATACAGAAAGATAAACTTTGAATACAATAAATACACATCTAGTACTATATTAAAAGTGCTTTCATTTGAGATATTAACTCCTCACAATCATCTTGGATGATAAGGAAGAAGCTCAAATTCTCAAAACTTTGTCCAAGCTGGATACACATATGAGGAGGTTATGAACTTGACCAGCTTCTTTGTTAACAAAATTTATCAACTCTAAGATATTTGGGGTCGTTAGGTGGGGAACAAGTTATCCCGGGATTGAATAACTTGTCCGATCACTATGGTATAAATGGTGGGATAAATAATTCTGAGGCTAACTAATACCTCCAATCAAATACAGGATAAAATAATGCTGCATTTTATCCCGAGATTATTATATCTTATGCTTTTAAATGTAGCTTCTCAGAGTGCTAGTGGCAGAAAATATTCAACTGGCAAAGGATCAACAGGACAGCTATTATGTTGGAATGAAGAACTATGTTGGACAATTATATATGCTTCTAAAGTGATGGTTAATCAACTTTATAAAATGATGTTCGCTGAAAGTGTACATACACCTGATTTGACAAGAAAAGAATTATAAAATCTTTCAAACAGGGCGGAGCTAGCGTACAATGAAGGATTCGGATGATAAAGGAATCGAACAAACTACTGGTCCAAGAAGTTCATTGTCATGATCAAAATTTGTTCATTATGCTTGTGGTTTAGGAGAATTGAAATATTATTCTTAGAAAATTGATGTGTATTAGGAGCAATTGAAATAATGTGTTGGCAGGGCACTAAAATTTTGTACCTTCTGATTTGATTGTAAATATTCTTCCTTAGTATTAAAATGATATGATTGTATTCCAAAAAGAAAGTGTTAGAAAAAAATTTTATGCTTGAAATGAATAAAATTGTCTAATGTTAACTAAAAATAACACTCATATTTAAGTAATTTATATTATTTATGAATATGTTAAGTAATTAGTTAATTTTTAATAGTAAAAGCACGAAACTTTTAATCTCAAAGATTTTAGGATATTAAGCAGCATAAAAATACATCTAAATTTATAATGAAATTGTAAGATACATATCTTGAACTATGCGAAGGTCCTATATCTTTATTGAATCTATTTTTTTCGTTTCATTTTACCTCTTCAATAATGGCCTGAGCTAGCAATTAAATAAATATTATATGAAAGCATATCGATCAACTTAAAATCAATATATCCCTTATATATTTGTCAAATGAGGGTGCAAATCAAAAGCTAATATAATTTTTATTTAAAGAAAGTTTCCCTCCTCTCTTGGATCCGTTTGGCCATAAATATTATTTAATTTTTAATTTATTATTTTTTTTAAGAAAATAAATTATTTACTTTTATAAATTAGCCCCATTTTCATAAAATTTTAATTTTTTTAAAAATTTATTTTAGTTATATATTTTTTAAAAAAATATATTTAAATTTTAAATATTAACTCTAAAATATTATGACTAAACATAACTTTAACTCTATTTTAAACTTTAAATTATTTTTAAATAAAATAAATATATTTTTAATTTTTATGGTCAAACGCCTACTTAGCCATTGACCCTGACTAACGAAGCTCAATATTTCATCGCAATCCAAAAATCTTTTGAATTAAAAGATACAGTAGTATAACATTATTGTATTATTTTTTCATAAAATATTTATACCACCTTCGAGTCTCAACTTGCTGTGTGCTACAAGAAAGTAGTTTTACACATACGTTGAATACCAGAGCGTGACGAACACGTCCATCAAACTGCAAGTGGGGGAAGTAGAAATTAAAATGTTTTGCATTAATACTTTTGTTGACCCACTCCAGTTGTGAAACACTTTAAAAAAGCGTCTACATAACAAACGGAGATATTATGTTAGAATTGTGGTGAGATGATTGAAATTACGAGTTGAATTAGATAATGTTGAGGGAATTTATCAGAAAATTATATAGTTTATATATAATTAAAATTATATTTATATATGTATAGTATAATAACAATAATATATTCAGTAAATTTTTATAAAGTAAGATCTGAATAGAACAGATTATATGCAGATTTTATCATTATCTCGTGAAGGTACAGAGATGGTTTCCATAAGTTCATTTATATTTTTTTCATGTATTTATTTTTATATTTTGAATTTTATTTTTGTTTAAATTGGCTTCATCACTTTAATTAAGTGTCTCATATTTTAATCTATGAAAATAAAAACATCTTATTACTAGTGTCGTTTTCAAAAACAAATAATAATAATAATATATTTAATATAATCCCACAAAATAAAATTTGAGAAGGACTGACGTATACAGATCTTAACTTATCCTAGAAAGAAAAAGGTTGTTTATGATAAACCTCGACTTAATGACACACAAACAAAAGTATTTCACAAAACGAATAACAACAACAAAATAAAATCATGGTTAAATAGCATAAAAGCAAAACTTCTCAAATATACGAATTCAAATTTAATCGTATTCAATACAAAAATCGAGCACCGGCTGAATTTATTTATTTTTTAAATAAAAATATTAGAAAGAAAGGAAGGAAAAGTTTGTGGGGCCCACATATGTCAACATCAAATTGACGCTTGCGGAATATCTGAATTTTGATTATCCCAGGATGACAACACGTGTCTTTATATGACGTGTCTCTGAAGTTGCAAAAATGAATAATAAAAAAATTATTTTACCCCCTACTCGACACGTTTAGAGTTATAAAAAATTTCTCTTTATTAAATTGTTGCCACCTTTACACCATTTTGGAAATTGTCAAAAAAAGAAAAGAATTGGGAGGATGTATCTCTCACTCACCCCACCCACCCAACTCTTTGTATTTAATAATTAGTGAATGTCCTCTTACGTGTCTTAATTTAGTTAGACGTTAAAAAAAATGTTTAAAAAAGATTTTAGTAAAGCTATTTTATTATCTAAGGGCTTGTTTGATACAAGAAATAAGAAATAAGAAATAACTAAATCTCAAAATAATTAATTTCGAAATAACTTATTCCAAAATAAATTATTTTTTGATTAATTATTTTGAAATTATAATATTATTTTTATCTCACATTGAGGGTGAAATAACAATTCCTGAATAACTAATCATGGGATAAGTTATTCCGAAATAACTTGTTCCCCAACTAAACGAATCCTAAAAATACTCATTATATTTATTTTACTTCTCCACTTTAGACTTTGCATATCTTGTAATAAATAATGATTAATGTGAAAATTTTATCAAATATTTATATTTTGAACCATATTTTTTTAATAAAGATAACATGTAAAGTAGCCTGTTAAAAATAAAAAAATTTCCGTCCATTTTTACTTGTCGGTATAGCCTTAGCTCATATCTCATGAAGCAAAAGATAGAATAAGAATTTTACTATCTCACTATTTATACATAATAATAATAATAATAATAATAATAAAAAAATACAAGAAAACAACAGATGTAGCCAAAACAAAATAGGGAGAGAGTCATATTTTATTTCTCTTGAAATTGATATACACATGTGAACTGGTTTAGATTCGTATTTATAGATGAAAAAAAGTTATTATAAGGCTTTTCAAAATATTAGTGCATAACTTTTCAAAAGAACTTGCAAGCTTAAACTTACTTGTAATATGTCTGTGTGAGTTATTGTTAGTTGTCCGATTAATTGTAAGACAGAGAAAAATATTGCAAAACTTTTTGAGGATTGTCAGTTTAAGCTAACTACTTGTACAAGTTGTCTGTTTATAGGTATGAGATTATAATGTCTGAATTTATTTATATCATATGAAAGGTGATATAAAATAATTTCATGTTGAATGAGATATCTTAATATTAAGTTTGATATTAGATTTATATTATATTTGGTTAATGATATAAATTATTTTTAAGATAAATTTATATTATTAATTAAATTTAATATAAATTTAGTATCAAACTTAATCGTGAGATATCTCAGCTTATAAAACGTCCCCATTGTATTTTGGTATAGTTAGGAGTTTAAAGTTAGTGTCAATACAGCTGGCTGCACGTCGACCTGTCAACCTGTTGGGACCTAACTATGCCAAATTTATGGTGACACATACAATATATAACTCCAGATTCTCATGAATGAATATATAAAAAAGTAAATAACTCAAAATGGAAGGAGAGTTTCTACAGCTATTAAAAAAAATAAAAAAATCCTGGTATACACTAAAGTTATTGTTACGTGTGGGTTCGAAAAAGAACCAGATCATACCAAATTTATGGCGACACATTTACATATATAACTTCAAATTCTCATAAATAAAAAAGAGAAGAACTCAAAATGGAAGGAGCGAATCTATGTATATTTTTTTAATTCTACTCTTAGTATTTAAATAAAGAATAAGTAAAATGAGTGAGTTTTTAAAGATATTGGATATTCCATTCGTTTCGTTTTATCTGTTCTCTATATTAAAAATAATTATTATTTATTCAATTTATAAAATCAAGATAATTTTATTATATTTTTCTCATTCTATTCTTAGTATTTAAATATATACACAAAGTAATAATAGTAATCTAATTTAGAGTTTTAAAACATTATTAATAAGGTTAGTTTAGTAAAATATAAATTTCATCCAAGATTTCTCAAGAGGTATGATGTGCCAAGTTAACATGGACCAAATAAAATAAAATTGAGAGAGTATTTGAAATTGAGAATGAGTCATTTGATTTTGAATTTGTCTCGTGTTCTTCCGTTAAAAGGAAGAGTAAATTTATGCTAAAATATAACTATAGGAATATATTTAGATCAAAAGTATAACGAAAAGGATATATTTACATCAAAACTCAAATAAGATGTATATTTAAATTATTTTTAATAGTAGAGGAATATATTTAAATTAGTGTGTGTGTGTGTGTGTGTGTGTGTGGAGATATTTTATTAAATTTATATGAGGATATTTTTCAAACAATGGTGGTGACAGATTTCGGCTGCATGAACATTGAACAACTTGTTATTATTACACTACTTGTTGTTTGCCTTTTACTTCTATTGTTATTATTATTACTCATTAGAAAATGTATATTACAAGGTTTGCAATGCAAGTGGTAACGTTTGAGTTAATTTTGGTAATTGCAAATATTCACTCCTCTTTCCAATGTTTGCATTATCCTCCTTTTGTTTTGTAACCCCCTTGTTGGTCTCAAATAAAGAAAATAAACGAGTGTGCATGACAAGATTCAATTCACTTTTGGGGGTGGGGTAGAGGGGGTGGGGGTGGTTTCCACTCGATATATATCCGATATTCGCATTAGAATTCATGCATTGCAAAGTCTATTTTTAAGAGCAACACTCTTAATAGGATTTTTAAAAAAATTTCAGGACTCACATTTGAAATCTTTGGTTAAGGATGAATAAATCCTAACCATTTCATCACAATCCATATGGACGACGAGATTCAATTAACTTAACCCTTTTTGTTCTTTCTATTGGATAAGGATATCACTTATCAACTTTTAAAATATATTCCCCCATCTCAAATATCTATCGTGACTCTATTTTAAACGCAACTTAAGAAACATTAATTAAGAGGGTTTTTTTAACAGTTTTATCTTTCATAGATATTTGGACAATCATAACACCACTCACAATTGAAATATCTATCGTCTTCAAAATTAATAACAAGTTCTAAGTATATATAAAATGACAAAAATAACTAATTTTATCTCAAACTTTTAAAAGAATTATTTTTAAAAATTATGATAAATAGTTTGAGTTGTTTAGAACGCAGGGTCTTGAAGTAGAGATGAAAGAAAGACATATAAAGGGTAGTGGAACATGTTCTGCTTCGTATAGGGAAATGCAATGCAAAATATATGGGTAAAGTGGGATGAATGTGCTTTGTTACAGAGATCTTTTAATTTGTGATATCAAAATATACACAAGATTTGTGATTTTTTGTAATGTACTCCATCTGTTTTAAATTATCGATCGTAATTTTTAAAAATAGACGTCTTAAATTATTTATTAATTTAGAAATTTAAGACAAATTAATTATTTTATCCAAGGAATTCCTTTCTTAACATATGTATTTGAGAGAGTTCTATGCTTAGGTCAGTTCCTTCAGTTCATTTTACCTTAATAGATTGGTGTTATAATGTTGTTGAGCTTAAATAGTACTACCTAAAGCAAATGAGCTTTAAATTGTGTTTTAATTGAACCATTATATATGTTTTGTGATTTCGGAATTATAGCAAAAAGAAATCATTTGGTCAGTGTGATTGCGGCCAAGAAAGCGATTCCACCGAAGGAAATCACCTAACAATGTTTTAAATGAGCAGATTGTAATTTTTGGGTATTCTTAACATTTTAGAGGTTAGGGACCTTCGATTATAAACAAGGGGTACGCAAGGGCGATTTTAAGTACAAATTTTGGGGCACGGGAATTCGTGCTTTTTTCGTTAAAGTAGATATTTTAGATATATATTTTCTAGACTTGATCTAATGTTACTCATTGGCATTCATGCTACAAAAAGATTTGATGGTGCACTTAGTTATAATCTTAGTTATTTACCAAGAGGAACAAAGATCAATTCCCACTTAACAGATTTTTTTTTTATTTTTTTTTAGTAGTGCACCCAGACTCTAGAAATCCTAAAATCGCCTCTGGGGGTACGTGATTATAACTTAATAGGCGTTTGGCCATGAAATTAAATTTTTTGGAGTTGGAGTTGGAGTTGGAGTTGGAGTTGGAGTTGGAGTTGAAGTTGGAGTTGAAGTTGGAGTTATGTTTGGCCATGAAAAAAATTAGAGTTCTTTTTGACTTTTTGTGAGAGAAGTAGGAGTGAAAAAAGTGAAAACAAGAAAAACTTGTTTTCACTTTTCTGGAAATGTATTTCACTTTTTAGTGAAATACATTTCACGGCCAAACACCACTTGTTTTCACTTTTTTCACTAAAGTGAAATAAATTTCAAGAAAAAAGGAAAAAATTTTTATGGCCAAACAGGTCCTTAATCTTAGTCATTTTGCAATAGCTACGTGCTTAAATTCGTACTTAATTGTCCTTGAAGATACAAACACCTCAAATCCTCAATTATGACATTATGACACATAAATAAAGTAAATATTCATTGAAAAGAGATTATATATACATTTTAAGACATAAATAAGGTAAATATAAAAACCTATAAAAGAGAAACATAATAAATATTTTAAGATGATGGATACGTTTCTTCTGAATTGTACGTTGAGATTATGAGTGTCCTTTGATCCGTTTGATACTATTTTTAGATATTTTGATTTAGTATTTTCGATAGTTGATTTCTTAATATACTATATCAATACAATTTCTCATTAAATTTGGTATAATTCGATTTTTTTCCTTTAGGTCCTATAAGTTCAATTTGTTCATCTTGGTTAGAGAATTGTAACTTTCTTTATTTGAAAGAACAAAAAATTATAAATCAAACACTAAATCAAATTTCAGGCCTTTCATATTTATGTTACAATCTAAAATTATGTGTGTTGTATAAGTTGGTATTATTTCGATTTGGTATCAATATTATTGCATATTTTCTTAAATACCGAATTCAATTTCTTAAAAACCTAAATTAAATACTATATCGAATACTGAAAGTTCTGATTTTCATTCAATAATTCTATATATGGGCCATTCTCTTATACGTAGACATTATGTTCTGGTCATTCGCACAAATAACCGTTTTTTGATGTAGTCTTTAATTTTTATCTCTCAAATTAATGCTCCTTAATTTTTATCCCTGCTTATAATTTAACGAATGTTTGTGGTCATAAATTTGTTAAGTCGAGCGTCTGTCGGCGATAACCTCTCTATCTCACCTTTGAGATAAAGATAAAGTCTGTATACATGATTACATTCTATCTTCCTTATATTCCCACTTTTTACAGGACAACACTGAATATGTTACTGTCGTTGTTGTAGAACGAAATTGGGCTAGTGTCTTGTAAAAGGATGTGCCTACCTTCGACTTTGGGCCAGATAGATGCCCACAATGTTGGCGCTGAGTGGAACACAAAACTTCATCCATAATGACATTTTGTCTATGTAACAATAAGCAAATTCAATGAAGTAGTAGCCCAACATTTGATGCCCTATTGGCACAAAAAATAGGAAAAATTACATAGCGTAGAGAAAAAAGGTCCTTAATTATCTATCATGATTCATGTTTAAAATAATTACCTGGCATTGTTAAAAGTTAGTTGAAGAACTATTCTTTAAGTGGGCCCTAGTTGAAGAACTATTCTTTAAGTGGGCCCTCATATACAAATATAATAGTTTGTATATCATGCAATTAATCTCTCTCATCTAATTAACTTAAGTTTTGGCTGACTTAATTGAGCACTTAATTTTATTTTTTAATTTAATTTTGAAAATTGGCCACTTTATTTGATTTTTTTCTCTCCCTAAATTTTCATTTATTTGATTTTTCTCACTCTTCTTAAATTTTCCGTCATCTTCTTCAATCTTTTTCCTTGAAAAGTATAAACTATTGGTAGGTTTTGTTATATTGACTCTTATATAGTATATTTTTGTGATTTACCCAAAGATTTATTACATCAAAAACCGTTTCTTCAAATTTTTTCTTCTAATTCATGCGAAAAAAAGGTTTCAATACGTATACAAATATATATATCTTCTTTTCTGTTAGTTACATACAAGTTTGTATATCGTGTCAATTTTTTTATGTATATATATGTATACAAATAACCGTTATATACAATTAGACAGTTGTCATGTGTTGGCATATACATATATATACACATATAAAATATACATATAAGTTGTATAATCAGTTTTTGATTTGTATAAAATATGTTGGTTCATATTTTATACATTACATATAGGTATACAACTATCACGTGTTTGTATATAACTAAATTGTATATTTTTAAAGTTGGTTTGTATAAACTAGGAGCCTTGGAGTAACTGGTAAAGTTGCTGCCATGTGACCAGGAGGTCACAGGTTCAAGTCTTGGAAACAGTCTCTGGCAGAAATGCAAGGTAAGACTGCGTACAATACACCCTTATGGTGGGGCCCTTCCTCGGACCCTGCGCATAACGAGAGCTTTAGTGCACTGAGCTGCCCTTTTTTTGGTTTGTATAAACTATGTTTGTTCTTCTATTAGACATTAGTTATATCTCAGTTTGTATAATCTGTTATTGGTATTTTGTATAAAATAAAGGAAAAGGAAATTTTTTTTTCTTTTTTTCGAAAATTTATTTCACTTTAGTGAAAACAAGAAAAACTTGTTTTCACTTTTCCGGAAATTTATTTCACTTTAGTGAAATACATTTCATGGCCAAACACCACTTGTTTTCACTTTTTTCACTAAAGTGAAATAAATTTCCGAAAAAAAGAAAAAAAAATTTATGGCCCAACGGGTCCTTAGTCTTAGTCATTTTGCAATAGCTACGTGCTTAAATTCATACTTAATTGTCCTTGAAGATACAAATACCTCAAATCCTCAATTATAACACTATGACGTATAAATAAAGTAAATATTCATTGGAGAGAGATTATATATACATTTTAAGACATAAATAAGGTAAATATAAAAACCTATAAAAGAGAAACATGATAAATATTTTGAGATGATGGGTACGTTTCTTTTGAATTGTAAGTTGAGATTATGAGTGTCCTTTGATCCGTTTGATACTATTTTTAGATATTTTGATTTAGTATTTTCGATAATTGATTTCTTAATATACTATATCAATACAATTTCTCATTAAATTTGGTATAATTCGATTTTTTTCCTTTAGGTCCTATAAGTTCAATTTGTTCATCTTGGTTAGAGAATTGTAACTTTCTTTATTTGAAAGAACAAAAAATTATAAATGAAACACTAAATCAAATTTCAGGCCTTTCATATTTATGTTACAATCTAAAATTATGTGTGTTGTATAAGTTGGTATTATTTCGATTTGGTATCAATATTATTGCATATTTTCTTAAATACCGAATTCAATTTCTTAAAAACCTAAATTAAATACTATATCAAATACTGAAAGTTCTGATTTTCATTCAATAATTCTATATACGGGCCATTCTCTTATACGTAGACATTATGTTCTGGTCATTCGCACAAATAACCGTATTTTGATGTAGTCTTTAATTTTTATCTCTCAAATTAATGCTCCTTAATTTTTATCCCTGCTTATAATTTAACGAATGTTTGTGGTCATAAATTTGTTGAGTCGAGCGTCTGTCGGCGATAACCTCTCTATCTCACCTTTGAGATAAAGATAAAGTCTGTATACATGATTACATTCTATCTTCCTTATATTCCCACTTTTTGCAGGACAACACTAAATATGTTACTGTCGTTGTTGTAGAACGAAATTGGGCTAGTGTCTTGTAAAAGGATGTGCCTACCTTCGACTTTGGGCCAGATAGATGCCCACAGTGTTGGCGCTGAGTGGAACACAAAACTTCATCCATAATGACATTTTGTCTATGTAACAATAAGCAAATTCAATGAAGTAGTAGCCCAACATTTGATGGACTATTTGCACAAAAAGTAGGAAAAATTACATAGCATAAGTAAAAAAAGGTCCTTAATTATCTATCATGATTAATGTTTGAAATAATTATCTGGCATAGTTAAAAGTTAGTTAAAGAACCATTATTTAAGTGGGCCCTCATATACAAATATAATAGCTTGTATATCATGCAATTAATCTCTCTCATCTAATTAGTTTAAATTTTGGCTAATTTGATTGAGCACTTAATTTTATTTTAAAAATTGCCCACTTTATTTGATTTTTCTCTCTTCCTAAATTTTTATTTATTTGATTTTTCTCACTCTTCTTAAATTTTCCATCATCTTCTTCAATCTATTAGTAGGTTTTGTTATATTGACTCTTATATAATATATTTTTGTGATTTGCCCAAAGATTTATTACATCAAAAAACGTTTCTTCAAAGTATATATATATATATTCGTTTCTGTTAGTTACATACAAGTCTGTATATCGTGTCAATATTTTATGTATATATATGTATACAAATAACCGTCATATACAATTATACAGTTGTCATGTGTTGGCATATACATATATATACACATATAAAGTATACATATAAGTTGTATAATCAATTTTTGATTTGTATAAAATATGTTGGTTCATATTTTATAAATTACATATAGGTATACAACTATCACGTGTTTGTATATAACTAAATTGTATATTTTTGAAGTTGTTTTGTATAAACTAGGAGCCTTGGAGTAACTGGTTCAAACCTTGAAAACAATCTCTGGCAGAAATGCAAGGTAACGCTACGTACAATACACCCTTGTGGTGGGGTCCTTCCTCGGACCCTGCGCATAGCGGGAGTTTTAGTGCACCGGGCTGGGCTTTTTTTGGTTTGTATAAATTATGTTTGTTCTTCTATTAGACATTAGGTATATCTCAGTTTGTATAATCTGTTATTGGTATTTTGTATAAACTAAAGGAAAAGGAAAAAGGTTTCAAGGATTCTCACTCCAAAGGGGGGAGCAACGACGTTGTGAATGACTCGAAGGTATTTTGTATATACCCAAATATATATTCATATGAATGTAAATACAATAGATATACGTATGTCTATTTATCTTTTTTTTTTTCTGTTAGTTACACACAAGTATGTATACCATGTCAATTTTTTAATGTATATATGTATACAAATAACCGTCATATACAATTAGACAGTTGTCATGTGTTGGTATATACATATATATACATATAAGTTGTATAATCAGTTTTTAGTTTGTATAAAATATGTTGGTTCATAGTTAGTTATAAAGTGAATTTGTTTGTATATTTCTATCAATGCGTTTGCATTTTTGTATTTATTTTGTTATATTTCTTTCACATACATTTTGAATTTGTATACATTTATACATTTGAATTTGTATATTTATGCATGTAATCTGAATTTATATCCATTTTATACTTTTGAATTTGTATCAATTCATATTTATCTTGAAGATATGAGTTGTAGGCGTTTGTATTTGTATTTGTATTTGAATATTAAATTTAGAGCTAATTTTCATTTGTATCAATTCTATATTTGTATTTCTATTAATAGTTAATTTTCGTGGATAAATACATTGAATGTATAAATACATTGAAATTATATTTTAAATTCTAAAGCGTCCAACTTGTCGTAATGGGGACAGTGGTGTCATTAGCATTATATAATTTTACTTACTAACGATGGTGATATTTCATGTAAGGAAAAGTGAACAATTGATTGTTGATGTGTGTTTTAATAAATAGTTTGTGATAATATAGAAAATTCGTGCACCTGATAGTTTAGATATGAAACTTAAAACACATGATACTTTAAGTGTATTTTTTGTCCTTCACTAAGAAAAAAAAAAAAAAGATTCAAACTTATTATGGTTTTAAAAAAAACTTGAAAATCATATTGTTTAGTTTGTTGAACTTGATTTTGAAAAGATAAAGTAAGTCTATTGATTTTTCAAGGTCTATATTGAATATAAGAGTAGAGAATTACTGAAATAACTATTAGAATGTTGGATATCAAACTTGGAACCAATTATAAAACCAAAATGTATTGGTAAAATTTATATTTGTGCATTGCAAAGCTTATTCTGAATTTGGAAAACTTCAACTCGAAATCTCTGATTAAAAACGACAATGTAGTATTCACTAAAATTGGAATTCGTATGTCTCTCAAAATGTTAAAATTGTACTCCATCAGTCCAATAATACTCATCCATGTTACTAAAAATGAATGTCCAAAAATACTTGTCCTGTTTGAAAAGTCAACGAATAATTTATCTATTTCTACCAATGCTACCCTTACTATTAAGTAGGCGTTTGGCCATGAAAATTAAATTTTTTGGAGTTGGAGTGGAGTTAGAGTTGGAGTTGAAGTTATGTTTGGCCATGAAAAAAATTAGAGTTTTTTTTTACTTTTTGTGAGAGAAGTAGGAGTGAAAACAAAAAAACTTGTTTTCACTTTTCCGGAAATTTATTTCACTTTAGTGAAATATATTTCATGACCAAACACCACTTGTTTTCACTTTTTTCGCTAAAGTGAAATAAATTTCCGAAAAAACAGAGAAATTTTTTTATGGCCAAACGGGTCCTAAATATTCTTCATTATTTAATGTATTTTTAAAAGCATCAAATTTATGATATAGTAAATTATCCATATTATTAATTATTTTTTAATATGTATGTCAAGTCAATAGTAGCTAAATATTATTAGACGGTCACGGAGGGAGTAATAAAGAAAGTCAATCTTACTTAATGATCTTACATTTGTATCCCTAATAATTTTTTTATAATTCCAACACTACCCTCAATTACAAAAATTCCCTACATCTAACCTTGCTTTTCCTTTTCTTCTCTCTCTTTGCAGCCCTAGATCTCTTGTCTCCTCTTTCCTTTCCTCCATTTCTGCCCACATTCTCTACGTTCTTTTCTCCGCCATTTCAGTAACTAACAGTAAGTTCCTTTTCTTTTTCTCTCTTTTTTTACTTTCTTTTTTTTATTTCTGTTTTAAATCTTCAAATGTTGGTCATGATTGAATTGTTCATGCTGTTGTTGTTGATAAATTAGGAGCTTTCTGTTAGAATTGTTAAGTTGAGAGGGAAAAAATTACTCTCTCCGTCTAACAATACTTGTTCATTATTGACTTGACACACATGTGAACAAACAATAAATAATAGAGATAATTTTATTATATAATATAATAAATTTAATGCTTTAAGAAATATATTGAGTAATGAATGACAAATTACTTATTGGTATTGTTGAATATCTATTTTTAATAACTTGGACAAGTATTGTTGGATAGAGTGAGTAAAACTATAACAATCATTGTCAGCTACATTTTAGAAATGAGTTTTTCAATGTGTGAATTCAAATTTAATTAGAGTCCAATATAAGTATCGAACAAAAAAGAAAAGAAAAGAAAAGAAAAGAAATCATGCAACCAATTAGTATTTATAGGAGAATTTTAGTAGCTCAATTAGTTGATTATCTAGACTTTCACCTCATGATTTCATTTCGTGAGATCACACATGATCAGTGTGCACAAGTCAAATCCAACTCAAACTTGATTGCATAGATAGATTAAGAGAAAATGACAAAAATGGTCCTTTATCTTTGATGGTAAGTTGAAAATAGTTCCTTAAGTATTCACATTTACAGTTTTGATACTTTAAGTTTATTAAAGGTGAACATTTCTGATTTCTGTCATATATTTATCAAATTTTAATTGTTAAATTTAATCGAAAATGTAAATACAAATAATGTCACTTAAATTGAAATAGGGAGATCATTTCTTTTTATGTACTTTGAGAAACAATTTGGGAGAAGGAAAGGGGAAAGGAGGGATGTTCATTATATACTGTGTTGTTAAAGTGATGTCCACAATTTGTAAGTTATTAGTGAATTCAATAGCTTTTGCTCAAATCCTCTCTCTCTATATATTTATAAATAGTACTGTAATTGTGAACTTAGTTTTTAGTATCGTATTAACTTGAATACTTGAGAGATTGTTGTAGGAACTTATAAACTTCAAATTCTGAATCCTCCTCTGGTTCATTCTAGGAGATAAAATGTGCGAGGGAGCGGTCCCAAGACTCGGCACCACCATCCACATCTCAGCCCTCGACGGGATCATCAATGTCAACTCCCTTTTCACTCTAGCTGTGTTCATTGGACTAGCTTGGAACCCACACGATCAAAACAACAGTCTCTCCCAAGACCCGAGCTGTTTCGCGAAGCCCAAGGTCGCGGAGGACCTCGTAGCCTTCCACGTTTACTCATTCAGTTGTTTCCTTTTTTCTAGCCTCATTGCTTTGTGCCTTAAGCAGGCTATTCGACTGGCTAAGTCAGCTCACTTCCCCACTATCTTAACTCTCGACCTGGCCCTGATCAACAAAAATGCCCTCCGGTTCGGGTACTTGGTCTCGGCTGCGGGGTCGGTTCTCGGGTCGGTGTTTTTGATGCTTGCATTGATCAATGTGGTTCAAATCAAGCTTGGAATTTTGGGATGTGGGAGTATGCATACTTATGGAGCTGTTATTCCACTTGTGATTTTTGTTCCATTAGGTCTCCTTATTTATGTTTGTATTGTTTTTTATGCTTTCACTCGTTAATTTGATCAATGTATACTTATTGATAACTTAATACATTATAAAAGAACATAAACTATAGGTTATATTAGCTTATGAATGAATCCCTTCACTCCACAAACTTCTACAAAGTATAAATATCTAAATTTGATATTTTTTAGATTTTTAAAAAATTTATTCAATACTAAGTAGCAGTTAAAAATCTTTAGCTTCATGCATGTATGTCTTTTATCCTTAGAAGGTCTTCTTCCATTAGCAGGTTTTTCGGAAAACTTCATTTGCTATGATATTTCCATCATCATTATATATTATTGATGAAAGATAATAGGAAATATGTGCGAATTGAATTTTTAATTTGTTTTTGTTTAGTCTATTCTCAATCCACCCAAATCTACTTCAATCCGCTTCTTTATCACCCCTAACTATGATTATTTATACCGATTTACAGTTGCAAAATAAATATTAGGCTATTACCTAACCATGTAAAGTTATATACTACATTTATCAAACATAATAAGAATTTTAAAAAGTTATCAAAAATAATGAGACTTTCTGAATTTTGTCTTGTACCAGGCAAACAATAGAATCTGAAATTCGTTCTGTATTATTGATACAATATTTTTTGAAATTCGCATTGTATCAATGATATATTAATTCGCTTTGATACAACAATTGTTATTGTATCATTGATACAGAGCAAATTTCAGGAACTATTATATCACTAATATAGTACGAATTTCCAAAAACTCTTACTATATTTATTAGTTATATCCCCTATCCAGATTATCTCTATATTTGATAGTTATACTTCAAACTATCGTTGTTTCTAAAACTTTCCATTAAAAGTATAGGGTGATGGGTCAAAACAAGGGGTGTTAAAGTGCGCCCAAATTAAGTGAATTCATCCAATTTAATTCAATATTTATGGGTTGAATTCAAGATAATTTACAAATGGGTTTAATCTCAAGATAATTTAGAAATGGGTCCAATCTCAATCCATTATGCTTCAACCCATTTTAAAAAGATCTTCAACTGAGCACAATTCAATCTCCGCTTCAATTCATTTAATAAGAAAAATGATTTTCTTAATAAAAGAGGAGAAAACAAGTGACAATCTTCTAGCACATTCAAAAATTAAAAGGGTGAAATTCGTTCCCCCCCCCCCCCCCCCCCCCCGACTTTGCTTTAAAAATCAAACTCTCCCCTTTATTCTAATTAAATCTTTAAAATGTCTATTGTACCCTTTCATTATCAACTTCTTCTTTTTTTACTTCTTTAAAAATCATGATATGTTTATTTTTTAAAATTCATGTAACAATTTTTTTTATAAAAATATAAACATTATCTTTTGGGCGAAAAAAGTGAGAAATACTAATTAAGTATATAAGTTAATAATGTTCTGTAATGAAATAAATTAGCATAATGAGAATTAATTTTATTAATAATAATTAAAACTCTAATATTTATTTATACAAATGAAAATAGCAAGTAAGAATAACTAACAAATATATTTCGATGCAGTAAATACAAAATAATTAATTAAATTAAGGTCAAAATTTTAAAGATTGTATTTATTTAGATTCTAAATTATTTTAAACTATAATTTATGTAATACTCCATTAATGACAATCAAAACTTGTTTATTTATATAAAACAATAGAGAATACCCTTGCTATTTCATATTACTTGACCCTCATACTAAATTTAGTTGTTTTAATTTACTTGTTCAATTTATGAAATGAAGAGAGTTTTTAAATATTTTTTATTTCTACCCTTAGTATTAAATAACGGCATAAAATAGTAGTATCAAATTTAAAGTTTCAAAGCATTATTAATAAGGTTAGTTTGGTAAAATACACCTCTAATTAAAATATTCTTAAGGGATGTGTCATATCAAGAAGGGTCAAGTAATATGAAACGCATGAAGTAAGAGAGTGGGGAAAGACAAAAATGTACGCACATGTATGTACATACATATACACACACTTAATGCATATTATATTGAAATAACGGTCATAAAAATTGTCTTTTGTCACGACCCGAAATCCCATTCGGGCCGGACTGACACTCGAATACGATATAGCCCGAGAGAACCAATCTTTGCTCATGAACCTTCGTATGCATATCCTCGTATGAATCTTATTATACCTCATGCAACTATGCGGAAGACATGAACATGGAAACATATGTTATATATATATTTAGGAAACTTGGCCGTTGGGGCCATCAAGTCAAATCGGACATTCGTCTCTTACATCCACATACCCACATATGTCTACAAAAGCCTCTACCAGATGCATCTACAAGACCAACTTAAATTCGGGATAAGTCCCCGCTTTATACAACATGTACAATATCAAAACAAATATACAACTATGACTCAGAAAACTCCGAACCAAGTGGAGCTCACCAAAACTCTGCAAATGATCCCCAGTCTACAGAGGAGATCTACTAATGCCTGCACCTGCAACATGTAAGGTAAGTCCCCCGAGGGGGTCAGTACGAAGAATGTACTGAGTATGTAAGACTCATAAGAACTGTATCATACATAAGAATGTCAATGGAATAAAATATGCGAGAATAGCCCACAGGGATAAACCATCGTTTTATATGTGGAATCATATACATTGCGTCGGTTATTGTTATTTTAGATCACTCATTTATATCCCATCTTCATTCAAGAGAATTTTCCTTCACTCATTAGACTTGCCTCCAAGAGATTCTTTTATTCAAGAAATTCTTCTACTCAAGAGATTCTTCTATTCAAGAGATTTTACTATTCAAGAGATTCCTCTATTCAAGAAATTTGGGTTAATAATATAACATACATCCACTCGATTGGTGGGTTATTGATATAACGTACATCCACTCTATTGGTGGGTTAATAACATACATCCACTTTATGGTGGGTTAATAACATACATCCACTCTATGGTGGGTTGACATACATCCACTCTATGGTGGGTTAACATACATCCACTCTATGGTGGGTTAACATACATCCACTTTATGGTGGGTAGTGACGGGATCGACCCATGCTAGGTGTTCTTTTCAACCCCTGGGATACCACCCGAGAATACTTATCAATTAAATCTCTTCTTATTCTTATTTGGGAGAGATTGATTTATTCACTTATGAGAGAATGATATATTGAGGATCATGACACTAATTGAAACACACAAATATTCTTTACCTCATTTCTTTACTTTCAAGAGATTGATATACTCAATTGTGAGGAATAAATATATTAGCTCGCACTTTACCTCGTTCACTATTCTTATGAGATTGGTACAAAGATATTCATAATATTATTGGACTTTGGAAGATGACGTGATTGAAAAATGCTATTCAAGAATAAATAGATTCTTCTTACATTATTACTCTCTTGAGATAGTTCTTTTAGGAATACAACGTCATGACATCTTTGGAACTTCAGGCAATGACTAAGAGATAAGTGAATCATCATTCATCTAAGAATATGACACATATGAATAATAATATACGTCACCCTGAATTTATATACTTCAAACCTCTCAGAATTGAAACAAGCCCAATGTCAACATGAACATTATGTTCCAGAAGGATACGAAAAAAGGAACCTTACATACCTTATCGTCTTAATACGAATACATAATCTTAGACGTACATCTAATAGTCCCGCTCCTTCCTTATGTTTCACTCTACAACACAAGTACATAACGGAACCAACATTAACCACCAACTACCTTACAATGACATATAATAACAATGAGTCACATGTTTGGCTTTAAAATGTCATTTCCCCCTTGACAATACCATGTATGAAACCATCATACCAACAATCCCACAATATTCCATACATTGACCAATACATGCCTACCAATAGCATGTCACACCAAGTTCATACTTTCCACTATCCATCATCACAACATCACAATTATTCCATCAATTCACTTCAATACACCTCACAACAACAAATCGGCCAAAATCCCATAATTTACACTTATAGAAAAATAACAAGTTTAGGACCATAATCACACCGTACATGTTGATATTTCATCCATACCATGCACTTTTATCAAGACAACAAGTCATCTTTCAAGTTTAAATTCCATAGATGACACATCTTTTATAAAAACACAAAGTGTCATATTCAACACTTTCAAGCATAATCAACATGATCTACATACTCTCTCATGCATATAATATATTAATTCACAAGAAAAATTACTTACCTAAGCTTGAAAAATGATGATCTTGCTCCAAAGATGACTTAGGGTTTGAAGAGCTCAAAGGGGTGTTCTTGAGAATTCTAGAAAAAGGCAAGAAAAGCATGTGTGTTTGTTGTGTATTAAAAATCTGATTTTTTTTTTGCCTCCTTTTATAGACCTTTGAAGTCATACTTAGCCACTCTTGGCATTTAATGCTATGTGTTGGCTTGGTCCCATTCTTGGCCTATGTCTTTTGTCTCATTTTGGGCCCTTTTTAAGCCCAATTCACTTAACCCAATAAAATCAATAATTTCTCATGTTTAATTTATTTCATACACGTTACGACAATATTCCCACTCACGCAATTCATACTCGTAGCCTCAATTCCAAAAACAAGCGATTCTAGCCACGTATGACTTATTTTGACCACAAGGGTAAAACCGTCATTTTGATACTAAATTCGTTCACGAGTAATTTTACCATACCAATATATTACTTCGGTCATTCCATGTATATGCTCTTGGTTGTAGAAGAAACGTGGCAAAAATCGGCCCGGTACGTCCCCGGACACCCTTGGACACTTAGAACAAATTTTGGAAGCTTACTAGTTTGGACGTTTCAGCAAGCGTCTGGACCTTCCCAGGGCATTGAGCTTTAGAAGCTTGCTGGTTTGGGTGCCAAAACGAGCGCCTGGCCCTTCCTATGGCACTGAAATTTTTTTTTTGAAAATTTTCGTTCTTCGACTTTTCTTTGCGGATTTGGTTAGATACTTCAAGTTCTATTCTTTAACTTACTTCTTACCTTTAGTATCCCTTGTTTGGAGGTCCTCCAAGCCTCATTTTTAACCCACAAATGCTCCACAAAGTCACAAAACACCTTCTACGCAAGTCTAATCACATGTACGAGGCCAAATTTTAATTTTCTTATCAAAATCATTACAAAATACATACTCATGGCATCTCGACACCTATATAACCATTATTCAATGTCGTTACATAGGGTTGGGAAGGTATGGGGTGTTACAAAAATAACATTAAATTTTGTGACAAATTCATAAAAGTATTATTCTACTTATAATGTTAATGAGCTTAAATAAAAATTAATAAATACCTAGGTTAAAAAAATAAATTATGTATAATATAAAGAGGTATTACATAAATATATTTGATATAACAAGGGTAAAATGGACATTAAATGTGATAAAGAGAGGAGTTTGATTATTGTTCAAAATTGAGAGAAAAGTTTGATTTTTAAAGCAAAATTGGGGGGTGAAAATCATTTTCACCCAAAATATATTTGATATAACAAGTTAATTTGTTATATCCACCCCACCCAAAATTAACTTAGACAAAAAATCTATATATTAAAAATCACAAAATCAAAAAATCTGATGGAGATTACATTTGATTTGTATATACTTATAAAAAACAAAGATGTAAAGCAAGTAGAGAGAGAAATAAAAAGATAAAATATGAAGAGAAGTAGATAAATAGAGGAGTAAAAAGAAATGAAAAATCTAATTGAAAAGGGATTAAATACCCACTTTTTACTCTTTTAGTTAATATCTACACGTTAATTTATGATAAAAAATTAATATAATTAAAAATAAAATTATTAGTATAATTTATCAAATCTATTACGATTTGCAATTAAAAATGCAATTCAATAATTATAAAAAAAATACAATTATAACTTACATTAAGCAATCTAAAAAATATATATAAAATAATTTCTACATTAATATTCTTTAATGGATCAAGACTCAACCTAATTTTTAGCCTATTTTAATTAATTTCATAACCCAACCTAATTTCTAATTTAATCTATTTAGTTTAACACCCCTAGTCAAAACTAGTTGAGAAACAGATGGGGGAAGAAAAAGGGGAAAGGGGGGATGTTCGGACATTAGCAGTCACATAGTTGATACCTTGTCGATGGTGATGGGCCATCCAATACACTAACATGCAAACTTTGTCCCCACAAGGCCACAACACAACACATACACACACACTTCCCTAAAATCTTTGAAATTCCAACCTTTACCAAATACAAGAGCTACCCTAGACCTTCATGCAACCAACCATCAAGTGCCACGTCATTATGTTGAATAATTGACATGAAATATATTAAACATAATACTACTTTCGTTTAAAAAATAATAATCTATTTTGATTTAGTATGAAGTTTAAGAAATTAATTTTTTTAAAATTTTGTGGACTTAAATTAAAGTTATATCAAATGTACTAAAACATTCTTTAATCTTGTGGTCTTAAATATGACACGTAGAAAGTTAAAATTAAAGAATTGTCAAAAAAAAAAAGATCATTCTTTTTTAAACGGACTAAAAAAGACAGTATATCATTTTTTTAAACAGAGGGAGTACTAGAATAAAACAAAATCACTAGTTTCAATTTATTTATCTTACTTTATTTTAGTCTGCTTAGAAAAGTTTTTTTTTTTTTATATTAGTAATTCTTTAATTATTTCAACTTTTCACATGACATATCTAAGACTACAATATCAAAAGATATTTTAGTACATTCTATATATCTTTAATTAACAACTATAAGATTTAAAAGTCTTCTTACTTTCTTAAATTCTGTATCAATCGGATAAATAAATTAAAATGGAGGAAATACGTAATATAACTAAGATTTATATAAATAATATATATACATGTACTTTCCATTTTCCTATTGTTGTTAGTTTAAGGAACAATGTGCTATTAGGGAAGACGTAAAATCAAATTTAAGATGCAATTTACGATTGACTTTGATCTATATAAGGCTTTGAGTTAGTACAAAATATCAGATTTTAGAGCTTGGCCATCTAGAATAATTTTATCCTATTCAAGGTTTGTCGATAGGCAACACTTTATAATGATGGTAAAAAATATTCTTTCGCAATGTCGGTTGACAAGTTGGACTTCAAAGTTTAAATCTCAAATTAGGAATTACTATTCCCTCTGTTTAAAAAAGAATGACCTGATTTGATTTGATATGGAGTTTAAAAAAATAAAAAAGACTTTTGAATCTTATGGTCCTAAATTAAATTTATGGCAAATGTACCAAAATGCCCTTTAATTTTGTGGTCTTAAACATATCATGTGGAAAATTAGAATTAAAGTATTGCCAAAAAAGGAAAGGGTCATTTTTTTGAAACGGACTAAAAAGAAAAATAGATCATTCTTTTTGAAACGAAGAAAATATTATTTTATTATTATTTTGAGGCTCGAATCAGAAAGATCTGTTTAAAAGTTTATTGCTTTTAATCTAATGTTGCCAAATGTATGAGGGACATTTAAAATTAATTCTATTATATATTTGATTTAAATATTAGTTAATTTTGAAATTATTCATTTTATTATTTATATTAAAATAATGAAATTATTCATTTTATTATTTATATTAAAATAATGAAATTACTACTCCCTCGGTTTAAAAAAGAATGACATACTTTCCTTTTTAATCTGTTTCAAAAAGAATAACCCTTTCCTTTTTTGGCAATACTTTAATTCCCATTTTCCATGTGGCATATTTAAGACCATAAAATTAAAGGGCATTTTGGTACATTTGATATAATTTTAATTTATGACCACATGATTCAAAAGTCTTTTTTATTTTTTTTAAACTCCATGTCAAGTCAAACTAGATCATTTTTTTTAAAACGAAGGGAATATTTAACATAAAAAATAAATTTTTTAATTTATTCGATCCAATATATCAAAAACAAGCATAACACTTCTCATGAAAATTCAACTTGTCGATGGACTTTCTAGGAGGGAAAAAAAGAAAAGAAAATAAGTTGGATGCACATGGGAAAGTAAGAAAGCAATATGTGTCAAATTATGGGGAAAAGTGAGGCAGAAGGATTGAAAATAGAGAAAGAGCTTAATATTTTGACAACACAAAAATGATTATACCACTTACTACTTGACAGCAACCATGAACCCCTGCATTCCTGCACAACCGCTTCAAGAAAGTTACTCCTTCCTTTTCAATTTATTGGACTTTTGAATAGAAGTAATCAGAGGCGGATCTAGAGGGTAGCGAGGAAGTCCACACGAACTTTTTTTGATAAAAAATTATATTATATGTATAAGATATTATAATATTTTTTATATGTATATGTAGATTTTTAACTTTCTAAACATAAGATTAGAAGTTAGATTAGTGGTCGTGGCCCGAGGAAATTTGAAATTCACCTTAAAGTTTTAAGTTCAAAATGCAAGCATCATATTTTTATTTGTCGGTAAAAATCTTGAATTTGTCACTGTGATTGATTGTGAACATAACTTTCTTAAAAAAAATTATTTTTACTTGAAATTATTAAAATTGGAGTTAAAGTTAGAGTTGCCGTACATTTTATGATAAATATTTAGAATTTGATGTATTTTTTAAAAATTATAAAATATAATCTAAATAGAATGATTTTATAAAAATAAAAATTTAGAGTGAATCTGAATTCTTTCTTTTTAAAAAGTAAAAAAGATAAAAGTGAAAAAAAAGTAAAAATAAGATTTTGAGTGTTTTTTAAATTTTAAATACAATTTCATATGTATATGAAACTTTTATAATCAACTACTGATTTTTAAAGAAATTGAAAACTTTCAAGAAAAAAGTGAATTTTCATGACCAAATGGATTCTAAATCGCCTTAATTTAATTTGATAGGATATAATTCAACTCCAACTCGATAAGTATTATTTATGTGATTATAATTTTTTTTAAAATATAAAAAATACTTTTTAAAAAACATAAGGATATTTTATTTTTGGGCTAGAGTGTATGAAAAATCTTTGATGTACTTGTAAATGAAAACCCAAAAACCTAGGTCCCCCATTGTACCAACTGAATATATTATGTTAAGGTTAGTACTACTAAAAAGAGCTCTTCCGTCATAGCATCTTTTTCCGCTTACACAATAACTCTGAACCAAAAAGAGTGTACTAATTTCCTCTTCCAACCCCCCCTCCCCTCAACAAAACCCCCATAAAAAGAAAAATATTCATACCTATGCTTACAACAAGATCTAGGGTTCAAATTTCCTAGAAAATGCAATAAGGGGTTTTCACTTTTATTTTTCTCTAGCTGAAGAAAATAAAAGGTAGTACATAGGGTTTCATGAATATGAAATGCAACTGCATGACAAATTAAAATAAGTACAAGGGTCTTTCAGATTATAGAAGAATTCTTGTTGGTGTTGTTTCTCTCAAGACTTTAGTACTCCAATGTTACTGAAGATAGCTGGTTGGTGCCTACAAGAATACTTTTTTGGCTCTTTCTCACATCCAAAAAAAATATCTATAGTATTTTATTATAAAAAGTAGAGAAAACAAGAAGTTTTTGACTCTACTAGATAACTTCTTGTGATTTCTTCTTCCTTGGTTAGTAAGAATTTTTGGTGAACAAGAAAAAAACAACATGGCTAACAAATGGTGGGCTGGAAATATTGCAATGAATCCAATGGAAGAGGAAAATACCACCGCATCGAACCGACTCGGCCCTAGAAGAGAGCAAGAATTCATGAAGACAACCACCACCGCCACGACCACCACCACGAATAGTAGTGGGAGCAACAACAACAACAATCAAAACCCAAATGAATTGCTTCATGAAGGTGATGAGAATATCCAGAGTAACTCTGGAGGTGGACCGTCCAGCTCGTCTGGAGCTGGACGGCATAGACCCAGAGGAAGACCTCAGGGTTCCAAAAACAAGCCAAAGCCACCCATAGTGGTCACTAAGGAAACTCCAAATACCCTTAGAAGCCACGTGTTGGAAATTAAATCGGGGAGTGATATAATCGAAAGCATCGCCACGTTCGCGAACCGTCGCGGACGTGGCGTGTCCGTTTTGAGCGGAAGTGGTATAGTAAACAACGTGACTTTACGCCAGCCGGCTGCAGCCGGGGGCGTAATCACGTTGCACGGGAGGTTCGAGATTTTATCCCTATCCGGCGCGTTTTTACCCGCGCCGAATAGTCCAGTTGGAGCAACTGGACTAACTGTGTACTTGGCTGGAAGCCAAGGACAAGTTGTTGGTGGAAATGTTGTGGGGGAATTGATGGCATCAGGGCCAGTGATGGTTATTGCTGCAACTTTCTCAAATGCAACATTTGAAAGGTTACCATTAGAGGATGAGGATGACAAAGAGGAGAATGATGTAAATGAAGGGATGCAAATGCAATTACAAACAACTTCAGGGTTTGGTAATGAAAATTCTGGTAGCTTGCAAGCTGCTGATCCAATGTACAATTTACCCACTAATGTTTTGCCTAATGACCAAATGCCCCATGAAGTTTATTGGGGTCCTCCTCCTCCTTCAAGGCCTTCTCCATATAGTTAGTTAATTATCCCTTTTTAGTAACTTTTAGTAGTTGATTATTAAAATGTTGTTAACTTTTTGTGACCCTATTTGTATCTTTTGTGAACCTTTTCCTTTTAATTAGGTTTTAGGTTATGTTTGTAACTTTGTATCCCTAGAAGTTTATCAATTTGGTTTGTTCGCTAAGCTAAACCTGTTTGTAGAAATTGTTGAATTATCCTTGATGTAGGTAAGACAAATCTTGTCTAGCAATGGAGAAGATTAATTTACATTTATCCTCGGATTCAGGTACCATTTACCGCTTTGATTTGTCATTCTTTTTTATATGTGATGTTCGAAGGCGTATATAGAATTTAAACTTGGTGGTTCAATCTTTATGTTCTTACCGCTATGGCTGAACCATTTAATAAGTGCAGAATTTAATAATGGTTGAAATCTCAATAATCTTTTCTATGTAAGTTTCTTAATGCTACGTTCAGGTGAACCCATATTATATTTGCCTATGTTGCAGTCTAGTCCATGTTACAACAACAACAACAATATACCAGTA
This sequence comes from Capsicum rhomboideum, assembly GCA_031232105.1. NCBI lineage: Eukaryota > Viridiplantae > Streptophyta > Magnoliopsida > Solanales > Solanaceae > Capsicum > Capsicum rhomboideum. Next base: position 166,280,917 of record CP124714.1, read on the forward strand.
TAGTTCTGCAAGTGGGGTTTGAAAAGGATGAGGTGTACGCTTACCTTACTGCTACTTTTATGGAGTAGGAAGATTGTTTTTGATAGATCCTCAGCTCAAGAACAATCTAGTCCCTAGTAAATCTTTTAATTTTGGTTCACTAGTTGTATCTTCAATATGTTGCTATCTAGGTAGAATTATATTTTTAACAGTTTGTTGTATAGGTGGAAAACTTGGTTCGGTGTTTCTAGTTTGAGCTTTTGTGGATGTTCCTGAGAAACTTGCCCTTCTTCAACTAAAATTTTTTTTTTTTTTAAATCATTTGGTATTCACTAATTCAAATTTATGTTGCATAGTGCCCATTTAGAGGGGAAACGCTCCTGCCTATAGAAATTTATGTATTCTCAGGACTCGAATTGAAGTTCCGGAATTAAAATGGAAGTGTTAACCTACTAAAGATTTTTCCATTTTTAGGGTTCGAATTGAAGACTCTCGAGTAAAGATGGATGAATCCTATTCATCCCACAACATTCCTCGATTGTCTGAATTGATTTTGACTATTTGATTACTAACTTTCTGCTCACATTTTAGTGAAAATTGGAAGTGGCAAAGTGATTATCATAGCAGCTAAGTGATTAGTCTGCCACTTCACTTGTAGTATTGCTTTAAGGCTAGGAGCTAGTTTGGGTTGTTCTTCACATACTGTTGTGCTAATTTGTTATATTGGTTATATAGTTTTTCTTTTGGTTCTCTTCCGTATTTAGTATCTGTTTTGGTGTTTGACTAATTTGAACTCGCTATCAAAAAGTTTCATTTTGGATATAAAATGCTTTCCATTAAAAAAGGTAATATGGTTGTTTACTAAGAAAACCTAGGACCAAATAGGGGATCTCAGGTTCGACTCCTCCATGCATGTTTTTCTTGGTCGAGCTCATTGCATGAGACTTTTCAACTGTGATTTGTGGGTTATTATGTTAGATCGGGATTTACCTTGTGTGCATCTAAACCAGGGCGGGTGTGGTTTCCTTGTCAAAAAAAGGGAAGAAGAAGAAGAAGAAGATAACCTATAACATATGACATTTTCTTTTGGTCTGGTTAAGTGGAAAATATGTATGTCTGTCTGACTATTAATTAGTGTCTTGCTTCATGAGAAGGAAGAAAATGTTAGATTTGTTTGTCAATCAAATTGGCTTTATCTGGCAACTGCATATGGGAGCGTTGGGAGGTTCTAATGCTAATGTCAGTATCTCATTCAATGCGACCAATTGACATTTTAACTCTTTTGACGTCTATAAAAAAATATTTTAATACAATAACTATAGTCTATAAAATATAATTTACTTACCAAGTTATTCTTTATACTAAGTCAAATACTATATGCTAATTGTTAAACTTCTTTTAACACGGAAACTTCTAGTATAATGGTAAGGAGGTAAGGGAAGGGGAAACAGAGAAAAAAGATTATAAAGTAAGGAATTGGATTCTTATCAATAAGATTAAAGTTCAGATAGTCATCGAGTTACATCTTATAATTAATCCCCTACTGGTCAAACTTTTACCTACGCCACTAATTACAATTGTCAGGAATGATCTTAAATCTTGATGACTTTTAATTTGTCCTCTTTATGGTACACTGTCTGCACATATAGTCAATATTGCCGACTTGCTACTTGATGGTCAAAGAGAAAAATTAAAGTAAAATATAAGAGTCTTGTTTTTTCATATTTAAAACTTTGGCCTAAGGTGGATGAGAATGTTGCATGTGTTTATTGAAATATATGAGTTAAAAAGAGACGATGTCAATCATTCTTATTTTCCAGTCATGTCTTCCATGAGAGTGCTACTTAAAATATAAAGGGGATATGTTTTTATATCTCAAAAGGCTCTTATAGTTCATAAATATTGGACTGGCTGAGAATGAGATGATTGAGACGCCCACTGTGGGGCTCGAACCCACAACCACAAGGTTAAGAGCTTTGCGCTCTACTAAAAGATGGATTGGATTAATGTGATTGAGATGCTCATCGCACCAACAAGGGTTATGGTGGAGTGGTAAGTATTCATTCATCCTTAACTAGAGGTCTGGGTTTTGAGTCCCCCATGGGTACTGAGTCGCCTTTGTTAGGGAGCTGTTTACCCCCCCCCCCCTCCCTCCCAATGTGGGTCTTTCCGGTTCAAATCTGAATTTAGTCTGACTTAATGTGGGTATCGAACACCGGACGGAAAACTCAAAAAAGAGATGCTCACCGCAAGGCACGAACCCATGATCACAAGGTTGAAGCCTGAGCTATATAAATAGTTAACTTTTGACTTTATTGTATCTAATCCCATTCTTTTTTTTTTTTTTTTTTTTTTTTGTGAAAGAATTGCAGCTTCTTTGCTTGTATAATTTGTATGTATAAGTTCACATCCTTTTATACAACACGGTATACAAGGCATCAATAGTGTGTAACTCTTCATAGTAACCTAATATATTAATCTGAAAAATAAGATATTAATTTGTTATAACCAATTAATTAGCTGCTATACTTAGTGTACTTTTTAAAGCTTATTCTCTTTGTTTTAATTTGTTTAGCTTGATTCGGAGTATGATGATTAAATTAACTAATATTTAGTGCGAAGTCGTATGATGATTAAATTAACTAATATTTAGTGCGAAGTCGTACGTATATAGGAATTTTAATTTCTTTAAAATAAATTTTTATATATTTAAAAACTAAATAAAGGTAGTATAAGTTACAATAGTTAGCAATTCAAAACATGTAGAAAGTATTTTAACAATTATGATCAAAGAAATTATTGTTTAACTGTCCAAATAGTAACTACAATAGACAGATACCTGTCCGTTTCACGTAATCTTTTATTTCTTCTCATCTTCTTCTTTGCTATCTTTGTAGTGGATTTTGATAATTTGGTAGAACGACAACATGCCTATAAGAGAAAAGGAATGAAATAGAAATAAAAGAATAAAATTATTAACTTGATCGTTTCAAACTACTAACGTGGGTTGTGATAGAATGACTAAGATTTTACTGGAAGTTTCGGACTCGAGACCTTAGAAATGAAAATCATATTGAAATTAACCTCCTCAAAAAACCACAAACACATTTACATCCACACACATCCGATAAGTAAACCCTGCAATATGTAAATTCAAATTTAATCAAATCCAATATAAACATAAAAATAATCGGTTCAAACAACACAACTACATAGCAAAACGATCGAATTGACCCAAAAAACCACACATACACATATACCCGTACACGCTGGCCTGTTAGGCAAAATTTGCAATGTGTGAATTCAAATTTAATCTAATCCAATATAAAGATAAAAAAATCGTTTCAAATAAGGCACATAGCAAAACGTATTGACAGCCAACTTACACAATTTTGGATTTGCTTCCAATATCTCATTGAAAATGTAACAATCGTGCTTTTTGACCAACCTTTCCAATTTTCCATGATATAAATCACTTTTATTTATTTTACATTCCTTTGACTTCCTCTCCATGGACTCACACAATAATTGAAAGAATACAATAGCATTTTTGCTTCCTAAATTATTGATAAATTACTCCCTTCGTTCCATTTTACTTGACTTTTTTTCTAAATATGTTTGTTTCAAATTAGTTGTCCATTTTTGCAAATCAAGAGTGTTTTATTACTTTTTTCTCATATTACCCTCAGTATTAAATAACTAAAGAAAATAATAATAGTTAAATTTAAAGTTTCAAAACATAATTAATAGGGTTAATTTTGTAAAATACACTTCTAATTAATATTTTCTTAATGGGTGAGCCAATTCAAAATAGGCCAAGTATTTTGAAACGAAGAGAGTATATTTATGGTCTTTATGATATACAATTTTAGCAGATTCATATTTAATTAATTAAAATGCATATTTTTTTAAATTTCTTCATGTGAAATAAATGTTTTTTCTTTCAAAATTTGAATTGAAAGTGTCTATAGAATCACTTTATCATGTGTTTAAGTGTCTAATTGAAACGATTCATAATTTGAGTGTCTAAATGAAATTCACAGACAAGTTTAAGAAGATGCATATGTCTGAAGCCGTTTTCTATCAAGACTTAACACATTATTTCATTTAGATACATGCAATTTTAAAAAAAAAATTGACTCAAAAATATTATCTAATTATAACACTTTATTAGGAATTGAAATTTTCAATTGAAACATGACTCAAATTTGAAATACAAATAGAATATACTAACAATAATCCTAAGCCATTCTCTATCAATGTGTGGTACCGAAAGCGAGTTGCACTTAAATAATAATAATAAAGATTTGGAATAATTTCAGAAACCTCCTCTCAGATTTCATTTTGTAATATTAATTTTCTTGGTGGTTTAACAATATTACGCTTATCTTTTTATTTTGATTTTTTTATATAAAATTTATTTATCATTAATATAAAAATTACTATTTAACTAATTCATCTATTCTAAAACTCTCTCCAGTTCAAACTAATTGAATTTTTAACCTCTAAAAATTGGTCCAAAATAATTGATGTTTCACAAAATCAAAAGATATTTAATTTTTTTTTCAAATTTGTCCTTTTTCACAAAACTACTCTAATTAATTCGTTACTAAGAAATAACTATTTTTCCATTGAAATTTTCACTGAAAATTATTCACTGGCTACTCCACAGGTATTTTGATTGAATTATTGAGAAAAGAAAGAATAAAAGTGTAAGAATTAGAAACCTTCCCGATGTTTCAGTAAGAATATGTTTTCCATCATGCGTTATCTAAGTGAGCTAATTTGGTGGGAAATGAGTGAAAAAATCATATTTCATAACACAAATTTTTCATTTAATACAGTGGGAAAAACCTTTGATTCTAGTAATGATGTTTACGAGTAAGTAAATTCTTTAATTCATGTGTCTCAGCTTAAAACATCAATTATTTTGGATCGAAGATAGTAAACTTTTTGACAGATCATAACTCTAAATCCAAATGGTTGTTAGCATTCTCTAAATCATGATTATAACAAAGATTTAGTTGTACTTTAGAAGAAAGTACAATTATGCTTTCCCCCCGTTAACACACCAAATAAGAATTAGTCTAAAAATCCACTAACCTATAGTTTAAGTAATTAATTGATTAATAGAGTACTTTAATTCAGCATGCTCTCATTATTTCAATTAAATTTTTGATGGAGATATATAACTAATTTATGAGGGACCAGATAATAAATTAATGGGTAAAGCCGGTGAATAAGTCAAAGAAATTCACACATCTATAGTTAAATTACCAAGAGCTCAAAGGTCATCTTGCAACTCAAGGAAACTATAAGTCAGAATATCACATTGATTCCGAATCAGTATAAAAATTCTTAATATTATTTATTCACTACATCAAAAAAATATTTAGTGGTGATTAGTTAATGACAATAACTTAATTGACGCTAAATTATGTTTTTTAGAAGTAATTATTAGTGACAATTACATTGTAACATTCTTTGTAAATGCTCCTAAAGCTTATAGCGATATTATATTAAATCCAATGACAATTAATTAATACCGATAAAAACTTTAAAACTTTTTATTAAAATACAGATTTAATTGCCACTAAAACTCGTTATTGTTGTAATGATTTACACTCTCATCTTATATTTTATACTTTTATTTTACTATTGTTAGGTTTGTGCTAGTTCATACAAGAGACTAATAAGTTTGTACATAAATTCAACATATAATCGATTAAATTTAAACACGCTTACAACGTCTATTGTACTTTTAATTAATCGCTTAATAGACTACTTTAGTTGGCAATCCTCTCATAATAACAATTTATTTTCTTATGGATAAAGATATATAGCTAATTTATGAGGTGGCACTTAATAAATTAATCGGTAAGGTGACGTATAAGTCAATGAAACTCATAAATTAACACTAATGCACTTATTTAGCTTTCATTCTTTCTCCGTTATTTAGTGGTGAAGTCAGAATTTTTATTACTAAAAGATTTAAAAGATAAATATACAAAAAGATTTAAAAAAATTAGTATCTATTAGAAATATACAATAATAATATACCCAATATAATATCAAAAGTGAGATATGAGGAGGAGACCTCATCCCGAAGGAGATGAAATCAAAAGAAGATGAAAAGAAAATAATGACAACAAAATAACAAAATGAACAAACAAAAGAAGCAACATACAATAATCAAACTAAAAAATCTATTATAAATATATTAAAACTATTAATTTTAATCTTATATATCATATGATTTTTCAACGTTGTGATTCATGAACCCCTTACGCCTCTAGCTCCGGCTCTCCTTCCCCAAGTCAAAGCCAAAACTCATTTGTTAGAAACGAAGAAGTCAAAAATTGCCAAGGTGGAACTCACGTTAATGTTCCTTTGTGCAAATAGGGTTATTCTAATTGGCTCAATAATATAATAATAAAATGATCAATTGGCTTATCTTGATGATACTAATGAAAGTGCAACTTTACTAACTTAGAGTTGATTTTAACAAAATCAGCCAATAATCTACTTGTAAACAAACACCCTATTTTATATGTTTATCCTCTGTTTGTTTTACTTCCGTTTATTCTTTTTCTGGATTGTTTTAAACTATTTTTTCTTGAGCCGAGGTCCTTTCAAAAATAGCCTTTCTACCTCTGAAAATGGGGTAAGTTCTCCATACGCTCTATCCTCTCCAAATCCCACTTCGTAAAACTACACTGGATATATTGTTGTTGTTTTCCCATGTTTGTTTTATAAAGAAAGTTATTCATCAACATTTCAAATTAGATTAGAAGTCAATGGAGTAGTAATTTCAAGATGGAATTGAGAGATTTGCAAAAATGTTGAAATTTTTATTGATATGACTTCAAGAAAAGAAAAATATTACATTTCAATTTGTAACAAGAGAGTAGTTAATCAACTAATTTATCCAAGTTAAATAGACCAATTATCTTCCTAACCATGGCATTAAGGTTGCTCTCATTGACATTTTATTTAGGAATTGATCTCTTACCAGCTCTCTTCTTTCAAAAAGAGTACTTTTGGTACTCTACTTTCTAACATTGAATTTTTTTTTTCTGTCCAAAAATATTATAACGTGTGACCTAATAGTCAATAAAGTGAAAAAAATCATGAAACCTCAAGTTCAATTTCAACATAGACACAAAATATTAGATGATTGTTTTTCTTCTGATGTGCAATGCTACCTGATAGTTGTGCTGGCGGGAGGCAGAGACGAAGCGTCGAATTAAGCCCAAATTGGAAACTTGTAGATTCTAAATTCTAATTTATTTTTCTAAGTTATTGAATTCTAAATAATACTCTGAATCAACATAAGATCCAGAGTCGAATTCATCGTAGCATATTTAATGAATTTTTAAAGAAAATACAAGCAAAATTACAAAATTCAGCTAAACACGTAACCGACACTTACCACCGATGAGGAGTAGCCGATATACTATGAAATAGTTAAGACGTGTGTAAGCTGCACCGAACATCAAAATAGAAAATCCGATGCACTAAAGGTCTCGCTATACACGCGCTGAACATCAATGTAGTTAAAAGAAAAAAGAAAAAAAGAATACTATAGCATTCATTCACTCAACATGTATAACAACAACGACATACCCAGTATATTCTCACAAAGTGGGGTCTGGAGAGGGTAAGTATATGCAGTCCGTATCACTACTTTAAAGGTGAGGTAGAGAGACATGTTTCCGATAGACTCCGATTCAAGACAAAATATCCACTCAACATGTAAAATGTAAAACCATTTTCTTAAATCCAAGTGTCAAAGAAACCAAGGTGTATGTATAGTTGGCTAGTCATGGACTGTAGTGATGATTCTGCATTTAATCACCCACCACCACCTCTGAACCCCACTGTTTCACTTTCCCAACTCTTTCTTCTTTCCATGTTAATCACATGTGGCAAATCAAGAACCAACTCTACAAAAAGAATGTCTAGATTCATCTATAAATCATCACACACCACACATAGTTCTTGAACTAACTATGCTACATGGCCAAAAAAATTAAACTAACTCTTTTCTTGTTACTCTTTGTTTTGCTATCTAGAACAGTTTTTTCTGTTGAATTTGTTTACAATGGTTTTAATGGTGCTGAAGTTAGTAATCTTAGTGTAAATGGGGTTGCTCAAATTTTCAAGAATGGTGCTTTAAAGCTAACGAATGAAACATCTAGAGTTGTTGGTCATGCTTTTTACAAAAATCCAATAAGATTCAAGAATGATCAATTTGGTAATAAAGTGTCTTCTTTTTCTACTGCTTTTGCTTTTGGGATTGTTCCTGAATATGCTAAGTTAGGTGGTCATGGTTTTGCTTTTACAATATCAAGGACTAAGGAAATGAAAGGTGCACTTCCTAGTCAGTATTTAGGACTTTTGAGTAATAGTGATGTTGGGAATTTTTCTAACCATTTGCTTGCTGTTGAATTTGATACTGTTCAAGATTTTGAGTTTAGGGATATTAGTGATAATCATGTTGGTATTGATATCAATAATTTAGAGTCTAATGCTTCTGTCAATGCTAGTTACTTTTCTGATGGAAGTTCCACTAAGCAAAAACTTATTCTTCAGAGTGGAAAGACAATTCAAGCATGGATTGACTATGATTCAAGTAGAAATTTATTGAATGTTACACTTTCCATGTCTTCAACAAAACCAAGTTATTCAATTTTGTCTTACCATGTGGACCTTTCTCCAATTCTTGAGGAATTTATGTATGTTGGATTTTCTGCTTCAACTGGTTTGCTTGCTAGTTCACATTATATATTTGGTTGGAGTTTTAAGATGAATGGGAAAGCTCAATCTTTGGATCTTGATTCATTGCCTTCTCTTCCTAGGCCTAAGAAGGATCAAACAACCTTAATTGTAGCTACATCTTTATCTGCTGTCATATTTCTTGCATTTGGACTTATTTTAGCCTTGTATGTCATTTGGAAAATCAAGAACATAGATTTGATTGAACCTTGGGAACTTGAAATAGGTCCACATAGGTTTTCTTATAAGGAGTTAAAGAAGGCTACAAGGGGTTTTAGAGATAAAGAGTTACTTGGTTTTGGTGGATTTGGTCGAGTTTATAAAGGGACGTTGCCTAAGACCAATACCCTTGTTGCTGTTAAGCGAATAAACCATGAAGCGAAACAAGGTCTTCAAGAATTTGTTTCTGAAATCGCTACTATTGGTCGCCTTAGACATAGAAATTTGGTTCAGCTCATAGGATGGTGTCGGCGAAGAGGTGACTTGTTACTTGTTTATGACTTTATGCCTAATGGAAGTTTAGACAAATACATTTATGATGAACCAAGAGTTGTTTTAACTTGGGATCAGAGATTCAAGATTATTAAAGGTGTGGCTTCTGGTCTTTTGTATTTGCATGAAGAATGGGAACAAACTGTGATTCATCGAGATATTAAAGCAGGGAATGTGTTGTTAGATTCAGAAATGAATGGAAGACTTGGAGATTTCGGACTTGCCAAGTTATATGAGCGTGGAGAAAATCCTAGCACAACGCGAGTAGTGGGCACATTGGGTTATTTAGCTCCAGAATTAACCAAAACTGGAAAGCCTACGACAAGCTCAGATGTTTTTGCCTTTGGTGCATTGCTGCTAGAAGTTGCTTGTGGGAGGAGGCCAATTGAGGCAAAGGCGTTGCCTGAGGAGTTAATCATAGTGGATTGGGTATGGGATAAATGGAAGGAAGGTGCCATTCTTGAAGTGGTTGATCCAAGATTGAACGGCGAGTATGATGAGATGGAGGCCGTGATGGTGCTTAAATTAGGACTAATGTGTTCAAATAATACACCATCTAAGAGACCTAGCATGAGGCTAGTGCTTAGATACTTGGAAGGGGAGGTGGTGTTGCCACACACATTATCAGTGCCCGATGAATATGATGGAAAGAAGAGTGGCGCTAGTGGTATGGAGTTAGAGGACTTCGTACATTCCTATCCATCTTCGTCTTATTTTGAGAAAGTAAGCACATGGTCATCAGCTTACGATGGTGAAGGAGATATTGATATTGAAGCTAATTCAGTAACGCCATTAACGGATTCTGGCAGAGAGGACAACAGGTAGCGATACAAAATGGAGGGACCATTTTACCTGCTCTCCCAAACTCCCTCCATATTTTAGTTCTTCTTTTTATGGTTTGATTTTTGACTTAAATGTAAATTTATGGCTTTTGAAAAAGAAAATGATATTAGTATCAACCGTTCTCTGGTTTTGAGAATATTGGTGTAAGTAAGATGTGAATATATTTTAGCAGTCAGTCACTTTTGAATCTTGATGAAGCTTTGTCCATTTCAAAGAATTCCGACTTCATTTTGTTCCTTCCCTTTTCTCTGTTCTTGTTCTCAATACATACTTTATGGCATACTTCTACAGCAGTCATGCTAACTTAATGCTGCAAATCTGTAATGGCTATTGAGCAAAATAAGTTAATATCAATCATAACCGAAATGTTATTCTAGGCATAAACATAAACAAACACTCAAACTTGGCCTCAACTTACTGGTTAACATTCCAACTCATCCCTATTGTGTCTGGTGTATGAACAAGGGAAAAACCTTGATTTTCTATATCATTGGAATGAAGGAGCTCATCTCCTTATAAGGTTACAAGAAAAACTATACATGGTAAGAACTGTACATGGTAAATACAATTAAAGAATATTCTAGGCTAATAATATGTAATTTACTTCCTAATATATGAATAATCAAAGCTATATATGGTAGGTAAATATTGTAATTGATGTTGATAATATGGTGGACACCCAAATGCTGACGTGACACATAAATTTTGGAGGTGTATGGATGATCATTTTGTAAGTTGGAGTGTTCAATTGACACATTGAAGACGAGTTGAGGTGTCTAGGTGTGCATACTCAAAGTTGTGGGCAGTGCTTATTTGTCAGTTAAGGCCAAATTTGAGTGTTTGTTATGCATTATGCCTTAAAACTATTATGGCAATCACTTATTATACGTGGACTGGCTCAAGTAATACTATACAAACTCAGGTTATTCGAGCCTGTAATGCTATTTTGAAGTCGAAAATCATTATAAAAGGCCAAGTAGCTTTCAATTAGTACTTGTGGAGTTGGTCTACCCTGATTGTTTTTGCTGCTGGTGGAACTTTTGGTTAAACTGTTAACATTTGGAAAACAAGCTTCAAACTTCTCCTCCTGCAGCATCCAATACATTCTTGGAAATGAAAGCACGCTGCAAGCCTGCAACAGGTAAACACCAGAAACACTGAAGATATTAATTTTTATTGCATGCTTAGCTACCTGTTCTGCGCAAATGCTTAGTATGGAATACTTTCTTTAAGAATGTGAAGTATATGATTCCCTATGAAGGGGAGCCTTGGAGTAACTGGTAAAGTTGTTGCCATGTGACCAAGAGGTCACGGGTTCAAGCCTTGGAAACAGCCTGTGGTAGAAATGCAACGTAAGGCTGCGTACAATAGATCCTTGTGGTCGGGTGGCCCTTCCCCGGACCCTGCACATAGTGGGAGCTTTAGTGCACCAAGCTGCCCTTTTTACTACTCCCTATATGTGAAGTATCACGGATTTCATAAGAAAATTTCAGCCTTTTAGTTAACATAATTTCATGTTTATGTTTTCTGACAAGTTCATAAGAACTACTAATGTTACTAAGGGAGATTTATGATGTTTTACTTCTTGTTTCATTGATTTCAATCCACTGAAAATGGATGAGATTATGAAAGTAAATGTTGTGGTTGAGATAAACGGTACATAGGGGTATCTGTTCGAAGATTCTACCATATCATTTCACCAAATAACGTTATAGTCTTGGATGTGTGATAAGGCAACTCTTTATTCTTTAGGTCGTTTGGTTGGAGGGATTAAGTAGATTATTCCGGTATAAAATTTGGAATTAAATATATCCTGTATTTGGTTGAGGGTATTACCAAAAATCATGATAAAGATTATCTATACTATATCCAAGGTGGATAGATAATCCTGGTTATACTCTAGGATAACCTGATTTTAAACCAAACGCCCTCCTAAATGAGTGGTCGAAAGCCTATGAAGTACAATTTGATCTCTTAATTTCCCTGTCCAAACCATGCCTGTCTTGTCTTTGTTTTCAGTAAGTTGTTATCCAATGTCCGTGTGGTATCATGTCTCAAATCATTTCTTTGTTACCTTGAAATGATATGGACAAGCCAGCAGCCACGTGCACTAAAGCTTTTGCTATGCGCGGGTTCCTGGGGAAGGCCGGAATGGACAAGCCAGAAGCAGAAGATATATTTTAAGGTGACAGGCAAGTTATATCTGGACAACACCTCCGATAAGTTGTACTCCCTCCATTACGTTTTATGTGTTCATTTTGACTGTGCATGAAGTTTAAGAAAGTAAACGAAACTTTTGAATTTTGTGATTTTAAACTAAAGTTGTAATTAATGTACCAAAATGCCCTTGGAATCATGTGGTCTTAAACATGCCAAGTAGGACGTTAGAATTGTAAAGTTACTACCTGTAGAAAAAAACATTATTATTGAAACAGATTAAAAAGAAAAATAAGAAACGTAAATTGAAATATAGGGGGTAACATTGTGTATAAGCTCTCCTGCACTATTGCTTTTGCCATTTATTTCTCTCATTTTTCAAGACCTTCATCATACTCATAAAAAAGAAAACAACAGAAGAAAGAAGCTAGTCAATAGTGGCATTTTGTGACACAGTTTCCACCAGCTAATCATTATTGTACAGAATCAGATTTTTATAGTCAAATAAGCACGTTTGGGGATCACAAATATGAAGATAAGATAAGATCTATAACAAAAAATAAAAATAAAAAATCTTCACAGTTGTCAAATCTCCTAATTTAAGATTTGCCAAACATGATTGGTGTTTTATTTCAAATACAAAGAGAAAAGAACATTGCACATATGTATTTTCTGGTACTTCATCAATATACAACAAGAAGTCCAGTGTAGTCCCAAAAGTGAGGTCTGGAAAGGGTAGAGTGTACGCAGACCTTACCTTCACGTCGAAGAGGTAGAGAGGCTGTTTTCGGACGATGGTACTTCATGAATATACTAGAGGAAAAAATGAGAATTTTCTAAGTCCTCTAAGCATAGTTCCATGTTTATAGTCATCTATTGAGTGTGCAAACAAAGTTCCATAGTGAAATTAAGTTGATAAGTAAAAGAAGTTATGTTTATAAAGTATGACACTCTTGATGGTGCGAGGCTTTTTGAAGAAAACTGTAGGGGTTAATTATAGTTCAAAACGGACAATATCAGAGTAGGAAAGAATGGGACCTCTCACTCAATTCAATAACGTGTCAGTATATTCTTCCCAAGTCTTTGACAAGCGATGTGCTTAGTGACTTTTTCCTATGTAAAGAACTCTGAACTCACCAAAGTAAGGGGAGTATGTGGTTGTTGCCAGCGGCAGATCTAGGGGTTGGGAGAGTGTTCACCTGAACTCCCTCAATAAAAAGTTACACGGTATACACATATGATAATTTTTTTTTATATATATTTATGTATATATGTATAGATTTTTATCCCCTGAATACAAGACAAGAGGTTGGCTTAGATTAGTTGTTGCCTTGTCGGTAACTTGAAAGGTGTATAACCTCATCATGAGAACTCAATTTGTCCAGTAAACTGATCTGGACTCCCTGTGATTTAGTAAAAAAGTTCTAGCACAAGAAAGTCTTAAGTAAATTATCTCATATATTTTCTGAAATGAATGACTCTTTCTAATTCTTATGAAAAGAGGATCAACCCTACTCCATAATGTATAGTGTCAAATAACATGCTGGAACATGGGAGAATTTATGGGAGTACTATTTAACAGCCCATGTGGCTAAAAAGACTTGAAAAAGACCCTAAATTTGTTATCATGGACCCTCGTAACCAGAAGAAATTACAATATACAGTAGAACATAATTGGAACTTGCTTGAGGCTACTACTAAATTATTCCTTCAAAATCAAAGAATCTAGAGTAGGAGTAATTAACCAGCAAGCATATGAAAAAAATAAAAAAAAATAAAAAATAAAATAGGGAGTGTCAAATGAGCAGGTTTGGTTATATTTGAAGGGATCAAAATGAGTTGAGTTAATAAACGGGCAAACAATAGAAATATAGGAGGTTTGACCCCTAATTACAAGACAACTCCTAAGTTTCTGAAATAATTACAAGATATATCAAAGTAATTGTCCAGAAACATAATCCAAATTTTGGGTGTATCTGAGATGCATAGTTGTTACATACCGAAGTAATTTTAGATACACAATCCAAATTTTGGGTGTATCTGAGATACACAACTATTACATAATAGCAATTGCTTAGATACACAGCTTAAGAGCCCGTTTGGATAGAATTTTTAAAAAATAGCTTTTAGCTTAAATGCTTATAAAATCAGCTTATTTTCAGAAGTGCTTTTTTCAAAAGTGCTTTTCAAAAAAGTACTTTTGGTGAGAAGCAGTTTGTGTTTGGCCAATACAATTAAAAAAGCACTTTTGAGCAGCAATTAGTGTTTGGCCAAGCTTTTAAAAGTGCTTTTAAGTATATTTTTCTCTTAAGTGCTTTTTTCAAAAGTGCTTTTGGAGAGAAGCTACTTTTTTTAGCTTATGAAAAACTGCTTTTTTTACTCCCCAGAAGCACTTATTTTCTTCCATAAGTTTGGCCAAACACCTCAGTTTTTTAAAATAAGCACTTTTGAGAAAAAATAAGCACTTTTGGGGAAAAATAAGCTTGACCAAACAGGCTATAAATTAAGCAGACAAGTGTTTGGACATAAGTGCTGAAATTGAAAAAATTGTTGATGTGTTTGGTAAACAAGTGTTGTTAAGCACCCTTTTGTTGTCAAAATGACCGAAATGTCCTTAAAGCTATTATCACCATAAATAAGTTGAATTATATGATTTTTAATTAAAATAATTCAAAAATAATGTATATTTAAATGCACTTTCAACGTAAAGAGATTATGTGAGGTAAATTTAAAAATATAAGTAATTTTTTAATTTTTAAATGTTAAAAAATAAAAAAATGATACACAAAGTAAAAATGTAATAATATGATACACAAAGTTACAGAATATATCAACAATATTGCAATATTTTAAGTGAGTTTGTACATTTAAGGCTACAATTTGAGGTTATTGTTGGAATTAGGAAAAAATATAAGGGATAAAAGAGAAAATTTCTTGGTCAAACTTTAAAAAAATTTAAGTTAAAAAAAAAAAAAGCTGGGTACCCCTAGCTTCTCACTTTTTGTTATTTTTTAATCAATTTTTAGCTTAGTTAAAGTATTTTTTTAATTTTACCAAACACCTAAAAAGGCTAAAAAAGAAATTAAAAGTTTTTAATCATATCCAAACGGACTCTAAAAAAAGCCTAGATACACAGGGCACACGAGTTTAACAAGAAGAGGGCTAAGATACACCTTCAGATACATGCGAGTTTAGCAAGAAGAGAAAAAAAAATTACACCTTCAGATACACGCGAGTTTAACAAAACTCTTACATGTTTTGTAATTATTTTAAAGTTATGGGGCTTTTGTAAATAGCCCCCTTATATTTGACTATTTCTATTATTTGCCCTTAATAAAATAATCTTTTAACCAGGCGAAAAGTCGAGAGCGAGCTAGCTTTGAAATTAAAGTGAAAGAGTAAGGGAAAAAAAAAAGGTCATTAGGTTACGGGAGCGGAGTTAAGTTGAGTTGAGATGGGCTAAGAGTCAATGCCTAACACGCTCAACTCTTAACTAATTTTAGTTTTTTTATTTGTTTTCTTCTAACTTGTTTAATTATCTAATAAAAAGGGTTACTCATTTATTATGACTATATATAACCGATCAAATAAAAAAATTAATTAAAATAATTTTGACAAGATTTTTTATGGGTCAGTTTGAGTTACATTTTTAGCTCAAATCAGTTCAACTTTAGATGGACTGATTGAGTGATTAAAACAGTCGAGTTAATAAATAGACAGGTCTTTAATCCACCCAAACTTGAACAGATTGACCCAGTTATATTTTCGTTAACTAATTTTACTGCCCTAGAATAGTGCTTCATATCGCAATTACGTAGACCACACTAGCTAAAAAAATAGAAAATTGAATAAAAGACTATGGATACACGTTACAATAAATCTGATTGGCTATTTTGAACGTCCCGATGTAAGTAATACAGACCTGTAGTCATCAATTAAATGGAAGTCAGATTAATTGATTCCATTAAGTAAGTAACATGATGTTAGGAAAAATAACATAAACATACACCTTAATTTACCATATTTACACAAATTTCATCCTTTCAAAGTAATTACAAAAATCTCAACTAATTATGTGTCTTCGTTGGATGTATCGGGAGATAATTATGTATCTCGACAGACCCAAATTGGAAAAAATGTTTCGGGAGGTAATTATGTATCTTTACAAAGGAAAAAATATATTTTTGTTGGATATATTATGTATCTCGACAGACCCAAAATCGAAAAAAATATATCGGGAGCTAATTATATATCTTTACAAGGAAAAAATGTATCTTTTTTGGATTTATCAGGAGCTAATTATGTATCTCGACAGATTCAAAATCGAGATTTTCAGTAATTATGCAAAATGTCAGAATTTTCTGTAATTAAACTCCAAACTGTCGGAATTTATGTTGTTTGCCCAACATGTTAATCACTTCATTAGAATCAATTTCAATCAATTGAACTCTGGGCTGGCTCATTCTTTAACTATTTGTTTTCTTAGGAATCCAGACCCATAATATTCTGCAGTCCCAGCCCATAATACTTTGAGAATTTTACATAACTATACAATCTTAAAAAACATATTATAGAATTTTAGCATTATTTTCAAAATTACAGTAATAACCAGACAATAATTATAGATTTAGCCATATCTAATCCTAAATAAATTCTCATTTATTCTAAATCAATTCATTAAAAAAAAGGAAACTGTTTTCATTAATAAGGGAAATTAATATAGTTGGCCAATTATTTTTTTACTTCTTTCCCTTTTTATTACCTCTTCTTTTTTTTCGTTTCTATATTGACAAAATAATTGTGTTATTTTTTTTGCAATTCAAGTTTGAATAATTATTTCATTTTAAAATATATGTGATAGTTGTATATTACCAATATATATATATATATATATATATAATATAATATATAAAATTAATATATATATTATTTATTTATTTATTTATATATTATATTTATACAATTTATATTTTGATAAAGTGTATATTTACCGTGTATGATAAGTGAGAAAAATTGATTGAATAAGATGAAAAATACAAATATAGTATTAAAAATTAAATTTAAGATACTAAAAGTATATTTTTATATTATATCAAATGTATTGTATAAAAAATTATATTTGGTATGCTTATATAAGATATTTCTATTATATAAAATATTTAATATTATAAAAAATATATCTGACATATGATAAAAATATATTTTTATTATGTCAAATATATAGAATAGAAAACAAAAAAATAAGAATGAACAAAAAAATAAAAATTAAATATGTGATAATAAGGAAATTGTTATCATTTATAGGAGAGAGAAATTAGAATAGAAAGAAAGACATAAATGTGGATTCTTAATTTGTGGGACCTCATTTAATATATCTATTTGAATAATAAATGTGCTGATTTTTGTAGATGTGCTAAAAATGATATAAATTATGCTAATTATAAAAAGATGTAAAAGTTATATCACTTAGGGGTCGTTTGGTAGAGTGTATAAGAATAATGCCAAATAAGGTGTATTAGTAATGCTTGCATTATTAATGCAAGTATTAGTTATGCAGACACTATTTCTTACACATTGTTTGGTTTGATGTATTAAAAATAATATGTATTTACATAATTTTTATAAAAAGATGTTTGTTTACCGAAATACCCTTCTTTGTACACTCTCTTTCCAAGCTAGAAGGAAGTAGCAGCTAACGTAGGAGAAACGGAAAACCCAATTTCCACTTCCTTCTCCTTCGGATGCTTCGTCGTTTCTCGATCAAATCAGAGGTCAGCTCCTTCTTTTACATTCATTATTTATCATTTAATTTGATCCTTAATTTTGATGTTTTTAAGGTTAATTGGATCTTTCTCTAGACCCCAAAAGCCCGGCAATGAAATCGATGAAATTTTGATCGGAAGCAAGAGGAGAAAATCGAAAACAAGAATAATAAAACGATGACTAAAATATAGGTTTGATAGGATTACTAACCTATTGGAGAAAAGCAAACAATGTTTAATTAAGAAGAAGGAAGAAGATGTGGAGAAAATACCCTGTTTTCCATAGAAAGTACATAGAAAGAGGGAGGCAGCTTTTCACACCCAAAGATGGTGGAAAAATGGAGCCGGAAAATGCAATTTTGGTGGGAAAAGGAATAGCAAATATTTTGAGGGGTAAATTTGTCATTTAATAAGTTAATGCATGTGTTGAAATGGTTTGTATTACTAATGCATGGAAAATGGTGTGTATTACTAATACACACCTCAATACACAATAGAGTGTATAACTAATACAAGCATTAGTTATACATAGGCTAAAAAATATACCAAACAAGGTACTAGTAATACACATTAACTAATGCATGCATTATTTTTTTCAATACACTCTACCAAACGACCCCTTATACAATTAACTATAGTAAATATGTAGTACAATGTAAAAATCTCTAATACGTTTCTGCTAAGCACATGAAACTTTATAAAAGGAGCCTTATTCAATTTTTAGATTCAAGTGAATAGGGCTGATTTAAGCAAATATCCCCCTTTTTAGGCTACCATTTTGTCCTTAAATTTTAAAAGGTATGTGAATATGGTCTTTGAGACTGATAAGACATTAGATTGTCGTCTAAAGCTTACAAAATTTTAGATTATGATCTAACTTTTTTTCGTAAGATTTTTAATATATTCAAAAGAGATATTTAGACTATGATTTAAAGGTCTATATATTGCAAGAGAGAAAAAATAGGGTCATTTACTAAATGACAGTCTTCCAAAAGGGATAATTGGCGAATATATGTGAAGTTGATTCAGATGCTTTTGAGTTGATAATGTAAAGATTTTTACGTGATCAATATAGTTTAACTAACCAGTTAACTACCATTTTTATAAGAATACCGTAACATTTTTCATACCATATGATCTAAATATTTTTATATAAACCTTGTATAAAATTATAGGTGAATTCAGGATTTGAATAGTATGAATTTCCAACGATATGATTCTTAGTTAAACAAACAAACAAAAAAAAGAAGCAAAAAGTAAAGTTATTTATAGTATCCAAGGAGATTGAACCCTTGTCAAGAAGAACATCAAAGCTTAATCTAGTTTCAACTTTGACATGAAACCAACAACTTAGTTAGAAATTACTTATATATATATTTAGTTGATTCTCATTATAAATAAATGATCTACGTAAAAATTACTAAATTCCCTATAACTCACATCGGATATCCTAGATCCCCCAAACTTGAATTGGAAAAATATTTTTTTTTAAAAAAAGTGAACTTGGGCTACAGTTTTTAGTGTACAAAGTTGGTCACATTGCCATGAAATTGTAATCATTTGGAGTTTCAAGAATTGTTCATTTTCTCCTCGAGATCTATAATTGTAGGAATAAGTGCAAAGTGACTTTATTAATCTCAAAATATAATTGCACTTGCACACTAAAAGCTCCTTTATTAACGAGAACCCACCACACTAGGACTATTAATTAATATTACTAAAAAAATTGAAAAGTAAGCGGTGTTATTGGATTTCTTTGAAAATTAATCACTTTTTCTCAGTGGATAACATTTTAAGGAATCTATTTTCCTAACTTTTTCACATACCTAAGTGGAAAATTAGTTAAACCATTTCCAAATCCTCCATTAACGGATTTAATTATTGGTGATTGCCAGCTTTAAACCAGATAAGTTAAATAGATAAGCAAAGTAAAGTAGACACCATCAATTGATAGATTATCCTGTAAAGATAACGAAGGAAGATGTATTTAATAATGGCTAAATTATGTAATAGGGGTTTAAATTATGAGTACTTTGTCAAGCAAATATTTTTTTTATATCATTATAGCAAGTAATATATATTTTGTTTTCAAAATTTTAGATCCGATATTTTAAGGAATCTTAAATGTAAAGAATTTCGGATCAACAATGTAATAAAATAAAAAGAATTATATTAATGGTGCATAAAACTTAAACTCTAATGGTTTGCTAGTTACTACTATTTTTATTAGATTAACAATTAATGTAAAATGTTAATAGCACTTTTCTTCCCTATGTTATTAGTAAATTCTAATTTTGGTCCTTCTGATGTTTAGATAAACACATGTAACCTTCAGTTAATGGAAATGTGCACTTTGATCCGTTTACCGGTGAATATTCACAAATTCCTATGATTTATTAGCTGTTCCACCATATAATTATACATGTTTTATGTTAAGCTTGTACTATTAGGAGTCGCTTGGTTATTGGAATGGGATAGACAAGGATATCCCATGACTAACCATCATTTTAGTATATCCAACGAGATTGTTATCCCTTATCCAACCAACCAAACGTGAAATAAAATAATTCTACAGTTTATCCCAAGATTGTTATCCCTTATCCCACCAAACTACATATTTGAGGATAGTACTATATACTTTTAAAAATATAGTCCAAATACAACATATTTCCTACCACAAAAGACCAACAACTCATTTAACTAATTACAAATTAAATAAGTAGAGTCATATATCAAAAAAGAGTGGATTAAGTAAATTAAAAAATTTATGTGTAATTATCTAATAGGTTAATTTAATCCATAAAACTTAACCTCTATACATAATCATACTTTTGTCCATAAAAAGTGCAACATAGAGAAACTGATCATCGAGTACCTCCCTTTTAACTGCTACCACTTCTTCACACGTTTGCACAACTAGTAGCACTCATATTTTCTCCCTTTACATACAATCACCCTTTGCTTATTTTTTCACTTTGTCAAAATCAAGAACAAAAAATTCAGAAAGAATATGAAAACTAATTTGCATCTCTTGCTCTTCCTATGTTTGTCTTGTTATCTCTCTCTCTCAAGTAATAATTCTCTCCCCTATATATGTTCTTTCTCATGTTTGTTATGTCTCTATGTATGTGGTTCGGGATGTGGAATTAGTCACTGATGTTTGTGTCAGGATAGGCTGCCTAGATCATACGTCCTTCCGTGGATCATGCGTATAGTGGCAAAGCCACCTTATGCTAAAGGGGTGTCAAATGACGTTCCTTCGCCGGAAAATTAAACTATTTAGCTAGGTCAAAATTTTAATTTTATGTATATATATTATACTTTGATTGCCCTTATTTTTTATGTGTCTCTTACTTTTTCTTATATTGTCACACCCCCTTAGTGACATTCCTGGTTCCGCCACTACTTGCGTAAATGTGTGATGCTTCGTGCACCAGACTACGATTTTTTGTCATGTTTGTTAAGTTTTACATAGATTGGAATTTGTCAAAATTTTCTAATTGTCTAATGTTTTGTTAATCATATGTAGATGGAACTCAATTGCTTATAGTGAACAACTGCAAAGAAAGCATATGGCCTGGAATTCTTGGCACAGCAGGGCATGAGACACCAAGCAATGGTGGATTCCATCTCAAAATTGGCCAACAAGTTGTGATTCAACTTCCTAACCTATGGTCAGGAAGAATATGGGGCAGACAGGGTTGTTGTTTCGACGAAAATGGTAAAGGATCTTGTCAGACAGGGGATTGCTCCGGCCTCCTGCATTGTTCAGGAGCCGGAGGAATCCCCCCTGCAACACTCGTGGAAATGACATTAGGAACCTCAAACAATCCAAAACATTACTATGATGTAAGTTTAGTTGATGGATTCAATATTCCTGTTTCAATGATACCGATACACGGTAGCACTGGCTGTGGAGTTGCTGCTTGTGAAGCTGATTTGAATCAATGTTGTCCAGAATACTTGGCTGTTAAGTGTCAAGGCAAAGTTGTGGGGTGTAAAAGTGCTTGTCTTGCTACAAATTCACCAAAATACTGCTGCACTGGGGAATATGCTAACAAGAACACTTGCAAGCCAACCGCGTTTTCGCGGTTGTTTAAGACTATTTGTCCAAGGGCTTATAGCTATGCTTATGATCAATCTACTGGACTTAAGAGTTGTCAGGCGCCGCGGTATCTCATTACCTTTTGCCCTCCTACTTAATTGAACCATCATTTGTACTGTCGCGATAAGAAAATGGACCTTGGGGTTGGGTGTAACATGTATGTTTAAGTGTTAATTCAATGTATGCAACATTTTTTTTTTTTCATTTTTCTTATAATCTAGTCTTGTATTGATCTGTCTATTTATGAACAAACTATTTCTATCAAACTACTAGACTTAAAGAGTTGTAAGGTGCTGCGGTATCTCAATACCTTTTACCCTCCCAAGTAGCATTTCTATTGTCACGAAGAAAATGGACCCTGGACGTAACATGTATATTCAAGTGTTGATTCAATGCATGAATTTTTTATTTATTTTTTTTGCTTATAAGTCTCTATATTGATCTGTCTATTTATGAACCGAGTATTTCTATCAAACTACTGGACTTAAAATTGTAAGGTGTCATGGTATCTAATTACCTTTTGCCCTCCTAATTAATATTTCCAATATCGCGAAGAAAATGGACCTTGAGCATAACATGCATGTTCAACTGTTAATTCAATGTATACAACTTGTTTCCATTTTCCTTACAAGTCTCCACATTGATATGTCTATTTATATATACAACAAACTATTTCTATCAAACGACTGGACTTTACCTTTTGCCCTCCCAAGTAGTGCAACAAGCATTTCTATTGTGGCTAAGAAAATGGACCTTGGACATAACATGTATGTTCAAGTGTCAATTCGATGTATGCAAAAAGATTTCCATTGTAATTTGAGGGCTCTTAAACATTGATTGAGGCTTCTAACCCGCCCGTTTGCCACTTAAGGGGTCGAGTATTTTATCCATTTTTGACCTGCCCTTATTCAATCTAACCCGCCCGTTTGTGACTTCATGTATTAAGTAATGACTAAGGAGAAGAAAAGAGAAAACATCTGCGTCTGTTATGTTCTTGCAACACCAATATAGGCCACGCATGGACATTTCGTTACGTTTCACTTCAATTGGAACTTTTAACAAAAAGAAAAAACTATTAGCCAAAACAATTGGTCATTAATAGAAAAAAAAATAATAAAGGTATTTAAAGTTAAATTGAAAAAGAGTATTAAATTAAAAGTTAAGGGTGTGGGGAGGCAAAACTTGTATATGTAATCTAACTTGCAGTATAAGAATGTACTATCACTATAAAAACAAAGGTCTTATGCATTTTAGTGGCAATATAAATTGTCATTAAAACTTTTACCAATAATTATTTAATTGCCATTGAATCCAATATAGCTAAAGAATTTAGCGGTTATTACAAAGAGTGCCACCAACTATTGCCACTAAAAGGTCTCAGTTTTATTGTGATACCACCTAAATTTTATTTTGACGATATTAATCTGAAGGCATGGAGGATATTTAGTTGTGGTGACTAATTAGAATTGCAAGGGTTATGGTGGAGATTTGTGAAAGTGCATTTAAGAGATGATGATATTATTGCTACTGAACTTGTTATTAGTAAATATGGATTTGCTACTGGATTTATTTAGGATGATTTTGATTTTTGACAATATTTCAGATGGAATTGTTGAATTATTTGGTGATGAACAACCAAGTTTTAGGACTTGGTAGGACAAAATGTGGCTGTTCCTTCCTTTCTTTGTGCAAGGTTAAGTAATTAAGTATTTGTCGATGAATTCCGTCATAAAATTATCATGATTTGGTGACTGATATATATGTTGGTCATAAATATTCCTGACTGATATATATGTTGGTCATAAATATTCTATCATAAACTTGTGTTTTCTTATAGTTATATGTTAGATAACTGATACTTTTTATTTGTCAAAAAATACTCTTTTCTAAAAAAATAATTTAGTTATTAGTGTTCAATATCTGATTTAAACAACAATGAATTTGGATTCAAACCGCATTAAGACTCATCTAAGGGTGAAGCTAAAAAATACTGTGACATTTGATAGAAAGTGATTCTTTCTTTTTATGATAGCATGTATGCAATTACTTGTTAAGTGACTTGATTATGTAAGGTTAGTTTAATAAAATACACATTTAATTAAAGTTTTTTTAAGAGATGTCAAGTCAACATGGGTCAAGTAAAGTGAAATGGAAAAAGTATGTAACACGACCAGTTCTGACATGTATATTTCCAATTAATAAAACACTTCAATGTTAGGGCAAGTGGTGCATTAAACATCCATTGACTATTATACCTAAACTTCGAAAACGGACAGGGACCTTGCCTGTATAAAAAAAAATAAACTTTGCAGAATTCTTTTACCTAATCGATCATGGTAAAGTTAGCAATGCATTTATCACATTATACATTTTACTCTAAGATTTGGAAATATTTACGAGATTGGGATAAACGGGTACATCATAACCAATCTTATTCTACATAACAATATGAAATAACAATAAATAAATATTATATTTAAAATAACAACGTAGTATAATAGGTAACAACTAAGAACCATCCAAACAATATTACCAAAAAATAAAAAAAACCATCCAAACAAGCTCAGCAGCAATAGCAACAACGCACTCAGTATATTCCCATAAAATGGAGTTTTGAAAGGGTAAGTATACGTAGTTCGTACCACCACCTTAGAGGTGATAATAGGGAGGTTGTTTCTGATAGAGCCCCGGCTCAAGATAAAAACAGTCTAGAAAAGGCATAGTATAGGAACAAGAAACAATAGGTATTAATCCAAACAAGCTATTAATTCTCACTCTGTCTAACAATACTTATCCATTTTATTAAAAATAGATATTCAACAATACTTGTTCATTTTGGAAAATCAATGAATAATTTACTCATTTCTATTTATTTTACCATTACTATTAAATTTATTCACTACTCAATGTATTTTCTAAAGCATTAAATTTATCATATTCAAATAGTTATTATTTATTATTTCTTAACATGTGTGTCAAGTTAATAGTAAACCAGTATTATTGGACGGAGAGAGTTGTAAATAGATTTTGATAATTCGGTGGGAGACGGACTCTTTGCAACAAACGACGTCGTTTTACCTATCAACCCGACATTCAAAATCCAATTTCTGGGTCTTTCTAGACTTGCGTTCGCTCATAAATCTATCAAATTCCTTATTCTCATTTTAAGATTCCATCTTTTCGCCTTAATTAATTGAGCATGTAAAATTAATTAGTCTCCATTTTTTGTGTATGTATTGGGTCCAGCTTTCGTGCATCTCGACTAAATTCACGGATACGTCTACTTCTGTCCATGAAGATCAATTTGGGGTTATTTAATTAAGCATGTAAGTGATTAATTTCCATTTTTGGTATATATGATTATCATCATGTATCATCTAGAAACTTCCATCATTAGATGCACCGGCAATTTTTTTTATTGTAAACTATGTAATGTTTTTTCTTTTTGGATGTGCATTGATAATTATTATCTCCTAACTTATCGAGGCAATGGTAAGGTCTGCGTACACTCTATCCTGCCCAGACCCCACTTTTCGGGACTACATTGGGTTTGTTGTTGTTGTTGGTAATTATTATCTCGGAAATGATGTAATTTGAGTGAAGTTTCCCTTTTTTTGGTGATGAATCTCAGTTATTAATTGATAAATTTGGGGGGTTTAATGCGAAATTGCCTCAGTTTAACAATTGGTAATGTTTTATGATGTTGTGATTAAAAATGGGTGTACTTTTGCTTGGAATTTTTGTTTTTATAGTACAGAAGGTAATTGCTCTCGGTTTCAATTTGTTTGTCTTACTTCTTTTTTAGTCTGTTTCCAAAAGAATAACTCTTCCTTATTTGGTAGCTCTTTAATTTCAACTTTTCATTTTACATATTTAAGACCGCAAGATTAAAAGTCTTCCTTATTTGGTAGCTCTTTAATTTCAACTTTTCATTTTACATATTTAAGACCGCAAGATTAAAAGACATGTTGGTACTTTTACATAAGACCACAAGATTAAAAAATCTTCTTTACTCTTTAAACTCCGTGTCAAGTCAAAACCAAGCGAATAATTCTAATAGAGGGAGTAACATTCTCGTGTACTGTGTGAAACCAAACATGTTGTAAAATTGTTGTTGGGAGACTCTTAAGAAAACTTTCTTTTGTTGTCGTTGTGGGGTAAAGCTATTCTAAACGTTTTTTTGGATGGAGTTTTCCTATTTGATACATCACGATACAATGGATTCCAATATTGTACTGATAAAAAAGGACGTTCCTGCTAAAGATGATCTTTAGCTGCTAATTATGAGTCTCTTAGTGGTCGTTTGGTTCGCGAACTAAGTTATCCCAAGATTATAGTCTTGAGATTGTAATCCTTCAATCAAAAAAGTATAAATTTAATCCTAAATTTAAGCTTGGATGTCCCACCTTATCCCATCGAACTTGGTGTTGGACTAATTTATCCTACCTCGGTCTGGGAGTTGATAGTTTGTAAGTTTTTTAGTGTTATCCAAGGGTGTGGCCTATGGTCAATGAAGTGGGTTAAGAACCATGAGATCTCGGGTTTAAATCTAGCAGAGACAAAAATATTAGGTGATCTCTTCCTATCTATGCTAGACTTGGTGGAGAGAGTCACTTGGTATTTGTTGCTGGTGGAGGTAAGAGGTATCCTGTGAAATTAGCTGAGATGCGTGCAACCTGACTTGGATTCCACGATTACAAAAGGAAAAGGCTTTTAGTGTATGAATTGTATGAACTTATGTATATTATGAATGCAATAGTAATACCATGTGGTTTACTTGGTCCCTCTTTCTTTAAAATATTTTCCTTAAGTCAATGTGAATGTCCGCTGCTATCATCAGCTTTCATTATGCCATTGTAGTCCAGGAGGTATTAAATATGCTCGAGCTTAACTTGCGTGGGAAGATGCATTAACATGGCTCTGTTGATAGGGATGGCTATGAGGATAGGTAGAAGACAATGGTATAAAGTAATGTTATCTAGTAAGTCAGTTAAGGGTGTAGTCAATTGGGGCATATGTGCATACATGCAGTCTAAGTTGGCGGACTCTTCAGTTTTGATGCCGTACTCGTGTCGGATTCTCCAAAAAACACTACTTTTTAAGAATCTACCACGCACCCGTTGACTTTTTTAAGAGAATGAGCAGCATATCATGCAGTAAATCCAAGTTACTGTACATATTATACTCTTCTTATATGAATAAACACTTGTAAGAAACACATTCTCTCCTTTTCATCCTGTGTGTGAAGGTGTTTGATTGGACTCCAAAGTTAAAGAAATTAAAGAATATTATGGTCATGTAAGCCAAGTATATGCGAAGTACCAAAGTTACCATTTGAAATGATTGGTGGTAAGAGTTCCGCATGTCTTTAATTTTCTCAAAGAATAAATTTTCATATAAAGTGGGTCCCAACAAGTCATGTAACTAAAACTCTATTTGGATGGTCATTATGTATTGTTTCATATTATGGTAGTTTATCATATTGCTTTAATAAATATAATGTAGATTGTATCGTTTTTCGTCATTATATAATGTCACGCATCAACAATTTGAAGGATAAACCTACAAGGAAAGTAGGGTACGGGGT
Organism: Capsicum rhomboideum; assembly: GCA_031232105.1. NCBI lineage: Eukaryota > Viridiplantae > Streptophyta > Magnoliopsida > Solanales > Solanaceae > Capsicum > Capsicum rhomboideum. The sequence goes on from CP124714.1 coordinate 166,308,620, forward strand.
AGAGCTTTTATAAAAAGGTTAAGAGTAAAAGATAAAATAGAATTATTAAATAATAAGTAAAGAAAAAAATGAGGGGAAAAAAAAGAAGAAAAAGGTAACTACATGATCATACCAAATTGTACCTAACGATGGATTTAACGATACGATACAATAAAATTTAAATAACAATCAAAACAAACAGTGTATTTAAACTAACAACACAATACAATACAACAGGTAACAATCATCCAAACAAGCTGTAAGGGTGAAATGCGGATGCTAAGAGTAAATTATTCTTAAAAAAAAAAGAAAGGTGTCATACTTCTTTTGGTACAGACTAAAAAGAAACATGATAAGATCCTAGTTGGGAAACCAAGGATTCTAATGTGGAATTCGACACAAAACAGGGATAGGGGAAATCGATAGAGAGATGGAAGAAATAGGTGATGAAACAGAAGAGAAAAGGATTTAATCAACTAAATATTGTTTTTGATCAACATAGAACTTGATAACTATACCTACCAATCTACAAACACTAGATGAACAATCCCAGGAAGAAGAGAAACTTGAATTCATAAATGGAAATCCAATTCTAGATTATCCAAGAGGTGTTCAAAGTAAAGAGATAAGTGAATCCTCCCACTAAGGCAAGTATTTACAGTTTTGCCTTTACAAACATAGCTCAAAAGTGGCCTTAGTAGAAATAGCCAAAAGCGGAGTCCCAAGCTCACGATCCGATGTCACATATTAAGGAACTTGGGCCGGAAGTGGGGTATGCGGTCGCATAAGGGGGTCGCAAGTGAGCTCTTCTCAATAGAGTTCCTGGTCGAAGTTGTGGTGCCTATGCGACCACATATGGGAGTTGCGGATTGCATTATTGGGCACATTCTCTTCCGCATCTTCCTTCCAAGTTATCTTCCATAGCTTGAGCATCTTCGGATGTGGGCCTTTACTCTCTTCCATACAAGCTATCTTCCGTAACTTGAGTACCCCTACATATGGATCTTCAATGGCCTTCAAGGACTCCATCTTCTCAATCAAGGAGTGTATAGCTTGAAGATGTGCACTTGAGATTCCTTGAAGCGCCTCAAATTTGGTGAAAGTGTTCCATGAACCATCATTGACTTGATGGCGAGCTCTACTATCAATCCTAATCACAATTGAATTTTCCAGGGTCGTATCAGAAAAGTGTCGCATAAAATAGGAAAGAGGAAGTAGCAAATGCTGCCAGCGTCAGGTCTTGTTCTATCTAGAATCATAAACTGTCCAATGTGTATCAACTTTTAGATTTTAGTATAATCTTCAATCCTAACGAGAGAACTCTCCTACTATGCCACTTCCTTCCCTGATTTTTGTAAACTTTAGGATCTTTGTATTAGTAGGTTAAGGTGATTGGTAAAACGAAGGGAAGCATGTACATCTTGCAAGCAGTGAGATGGAGACTGACTGAAGTTCTCCAATGCTAATGAATACTGATAAGTCAAGCATTAATGGTTGCCATATGAGGCTAGGACGTAATTGTCATGGAAAACAATTCTTTTCTATGGGGTTGGCTTTACTGTTTGCCCATTAGCAAGGCAACAAGATTTCCCTTTTTCAACCTTAAAAAAGAAAAAAAGAAAACAAGAAGCAAGATTTCCCTTTCTCTAAAGTAATTTAAGATCTGATCTGAGCCTCATTCTCACATATGAAGGAAAAACAGTATTTTGTTACAGTAGTGAATGTTTTTTGATGGTTTACATTTATTTCTTAATGAGGTTGAAGAGTGATGTTATACGCCTTCCATTTCTATTTGTATGACATAGTTTGAATTGGCATGAAGTAATGAAGACTTTTGACATTTGTGGTCCTGGACATGCCATATCATTTATGTGGCTATAGAACTTTTGAAACACGTGGCTTTAAAATATGTCGTAACATTTGTGTGGTTATAGAAGTTTCTCTTTATTAAGGGTAAAATGGGAAGTGTAAATTTTGTTTCCGAATTTGGAAGTGTGCCATAACCGGTGGCTGGATAGAGACAATGGTGTAAGATAGTCAATAGATCGGTTAGGGGTGGAGACATGTATATGTGTAGAAAATTTGTACTATACATACTTTACTCTTCTTACATAAATGAAGACATTCGCTCTCTTCTCGGTATTTCTTTCCCCAAATCCATACTCTGTTTCTTCAGTAAGTTGAGCTATTAATCTTCATTTATGACAGTTTGCTTTAGTTTTGTCTGTGAACAAAGTGTGGTGGGTTAATATTTGTACTGGACAAGTTTTCTCACTTTGCTTTTCTCTGGATTTTCAGTTAATTCAAGCTCTTCAGTGGGATTTGGTTGCTGGACCTTCTACGAACTATCAATTTTTTTTTTGCTGAAATAGTTCTCATACAACTCCAAACATGAGTTTTGTTTTCCGAGGCGCTAGAGCAGAGATAGAACCTGGTTTTCCAGGATTGATCCCTGAGCGCCGTGCAGTGGTAGTCTCCTACATCTCCTTTTAATCTTGATCTAGGTTTCCCTAAATGCTACTAGTGATTGTTACATTCATTATCTGTTTTACTCATCTTAAGTACCTTATCCTTTTTCCTTTCAGCGAGTCCATGCAGGCCGTCCAGTTAATACTAACTCACTAGCTTTTCTTGTCACAGGTACCTGTAGCTTAGATCCCTTTGTTCTTTTTATTTTTCGGTCATGTGTTTGATTTACCTTGATCTTTCAATGTATCCACTTTGTCGTGACAGTGCTCTTGCTATTCATGATTCTAAATTCTCATCAAATGTCACCGAACTTTCTGGTTAGTGGTCTCTTAAAGAGTGATATCAGAGCATGTGTAATTGAATTAAATCTGGTCCTTGTATTATTTATGTGGATCTTAGTGTGTTTTGCTTTAAATATACCTTGCAGCTGTGGTTGGTGCTTGGTGTCTTCTTCATGGCAACAACCCTAAGGATGTATGCAACGTGTCAGCAGCTTCAAGCCCAGGCACAAGCTCATGCTGTTGCTGCAAGTGGCCTTCTTGGTCCTACAGAGTTGCGGCTGCATATGCCCCCATCAATAGCGCTTGCAACCAGAGGACGGTTGCGAGGCCTCAGACTACAGCTTGCACTTCTTGACAGGGAGTTTGATGACTTAGGTGACAATGCATGCACCTCTGATCTTGACCATTTTCTGGCTTTCTGAAAATCCAGAAACCAAATTTTATCTTGAAATGATCTGAAAAGGTGTGGAGTTTATTGATATTTTTTTGGTACTAGCAGATTATGAAACATTGAGGGCACTGGATGCTGATGATGGTCCTACGACACCATCAATGACCGAGGAAGAGATAAATGCTCTTCCTGTTCACAAGTATAAGGTTTCCGGACCCCAAAGGTCTGTCATGTTGATTTCATTACTACTTTTTGCTTGTGCACCATTTTGAGTTCTCAGCTTTTGATATACCAGTTGGACACCTAAGTCAGTCCACGTCTTCTTCCTCTCTTCTTTTTATTTCATCTGTGGCTTGCGATTTATGGAAATGAGGAGGTTATTGTCAGTTTTAATCAGTTTTCAAGGGATTAGCGATCTATGGTGTCAACTTGTGATGATCTTTCAGGTCGCTAGTGTACCTTGATTTGTTCATACGCATGCTGGAATCTTGGTGTCAACTTGTGGTGATCTTTCAGGTCGCTAGTGTACCTTGATTTGGTCATACGCATGCTCGAATCTTATTAACTACATTATTTTGTATTATATGTAATCCTAATGTAAAATTTTTGCACAGCGAGCTTTGTTATTGAGTGCTGATGTTCTTTTATTTTTCATTATTCTTGCTCTGTAGTGGAAGTTTAGGAATTTTTATATCTAGATGTGTCTGATGAAATTAATGACAATATTATCTGTATGTCACTTCTCGCTCTTCTTTTGTGGCGGAGATTCCTTCCTCGTAATAATTTTGTTAGATTTTTTTTAAGAAAAAAGAATCGATGGGTGTATAACTGTATATCTGTTAGTACTGTGACATCTCGCTCCTTTAGTAATATCTTGGCTTCTCTTGATCCTGATGACTTCTCTTCTTGGCAGTGCTGGTTCATCAACACAACCGACATCTTCTTCAGGGTCCACTGAGGTATCTCATTAACTTGCCCTATCATGAAGCTTGTAAACAAGATGCCTACCCAATTGATCATCTTTTGGAGTTGTTTTTGCTTTTTTGCATTCTGGTGTCCTTTTCTTTTCAACAATTGATTTGCAGGAACAATGTTTGCATGACCTGTCTATAGGACACAATGTGATGATGCGTCCTATTTTTACTACTACATCCATTTCATTTTGTGTAGCAATGCTTGATTGGGCATGGTAGGTAAAAGGAAGATTTTTGGAACTTGTGGTCTTAAACATGCCATAGACTCTTTTGGTTATAAAAGCTTGTCCATTAAGGGTAAAATGGGGCTTATGAAGCTAAATTGTTCCAAATATAGAACTTTGTCGTTCTTTTTGCAGTAGACGTTTAGACTAGAAAGGAAAGAATGAGTGCCACATAAAATGGAACAGAGGGAGAATTGACTTTCTGATTAAATTCCAAATGTCTTTACCATAATGTACGTTGTGATGACAAACTGATCCTTATCTAGTGACACCAAAGTGTGTGCACAAAATTGAACTCTAATTTTAAAGAGGTGTTTCACTTGCATTCAAATGAACTATTGAGCTCATTTCATGCTTTAGAGTAGATGCTGCTCCCATGCTCCTAGCCTTGCACAGACCCTAAGCTGTGTCCCTAAACTGACCAATTCTGATTTTCTTATTTCTTTTCCTTTTGTGATGTCTTTCTCCTCCTCATTTTGAAACTAGTCTTTCTGAGCGGTGCCTTCCTCCATAGATGTTAGAATGCATATCCACAAAGAATGTATAAGCCTCGTCGAAGAAGTTCTCAACCTTTTGGAGGAGAGCCCCGATTCTTTGAGAAATTGCTTTCACTTATATTCTGAGGTTCTTCTCCTCAACTCAACCATACACCAAGAATCTCAAACTAAAGGAGGATAATTCGTTCTATGACTATTAAGCGTATAGCAATGAAGCTCTTTCTTTGCCTAGAGAATGAAAAGATTACATCAAAGAAGGAAGAAAAAAGAGGAGAAGAGATAAATTTGAAGGAGGAGATATAAGCTTCGTAATAACATCAACAGACAAGAATTGCCTTGCCGCATTGGCATCCTTCATTGTTGATGAAATAAAAACCAAGTCATGTCAGCGATCTGTAGTTTCTATGCTAGACTTTTCTATTATTTGCCAAATGTAGTCGTCAAAACTTCATTTATTTATTTTTTGGTTACAAGAAGAGTAAGGAATTTATTATTATATTTTAAGCAGAAGAAGCAAGAACCTGCAAATGCTGTGGGAGGTACAAAGAACTCAGATGATGAACTAACTTGCAGTGTCTGCTTGGAGCAAGTCACTGATGGGGAACTCATTCGTAGCTTGCCTTGCTTACATCAGGTTAAGTATTTTGATAGTTACATTTATTCTTGTGGTAGTCTTCTGGCATGCAACTATGCAAGTGTATCACATTCTTGCCTTCATAAGATCCCCTCTTGGGCACATTTCTGTAGGTCAATAAGATCCTTCAAGTTTATAATTAGTTAGCGTCGACAATCATCTTAACTATTTTGATATCTCACAATATCATAAGACAAGGAACACTCTTTGGTTTAATTACCAACATGCGTGTAGAAGAATAACAAGCAAGTACTATCGCTTTTGTTTTTTTTGTTTTATTCATAAAGTATAGGTCAGATCTATAATCAGGGTCCCATAGTCTCATGCTTTCGTGTTTTCAAAGGTATCTTTTCTGTTTTACAAATGGTGCGGTTTTCCTTTGTTTCTTTTTGCTCGGGTGGGGTGGGGTGTGGGGTGGGGTGGGTTGTTGTTGTTGAAGATAGAAGTTTGCCTAATTTAAACTTGTAGCAGCGAAGTTAGTAGTGTTCACTGTTCAATATGAATATTTGGACATATTATTGCAGAGTAGGTTCATACTTTCATCCGTTTATCTTTTGTTTTCGCAGTTCCATGCAAACTGCATTGACCCATGGCTACGACAGCGCGGAACTTGCCCCGTCTGCAAATTTAGGGCCGGGTCCAGCTGGGATGAAAATGGACAAGGAGGAGAAGATGCTTATGACATGGTGTAGTTTCAGTATGGTGATAGACATCTGTATAACGTACTTGTAAAACCAACATTGATACACACATACATATATATATATGCACCACAGAAGCCTGAATCGTCAAGAGTCTCTTATGGGCACTCTGTCATTGTGCAAACTAGCAAAAATATGTCACATTGGTAAATATTAGCTTAGTCCTTAATCTTATCAGGATACAGAGGTGAGAGCTCTCGATCGAGGTCTCCTAGAAACACAGGCCATGGCCCTCCCATCATTGTACTGAAAAATCGTTGCTGGAAATTTTAGCTGTGAGGAATGTTTGTCAAATGTGGCTATCTTTTATCATCAAATTGATCTATCTGTCAACTCATGTTGCTTAAGCTTCGTTATGTTTTTAGTTTGATTTCAGTTTAGTGTTTTTACCCTCAAGAATGTGACTAATGTATTATATTTGATAGTATGAAACACTACATATTTTTTCTCTCCTGTGGAAGGAATAGATGAACCTTGAATTTTGCACCTAACAGCAGCAAGGAGCAAACTTTTTTTTTGCTTGTTTGGATCCAGCAAGGGTGTCACTTGACTACAAGAAGTGATATGTGAGAATTTACCTTTCCGTTTTACTGATATAGTAAATTTTTTTTTTTTTTGGGAAACCCACAAACCTCTGCCAGAGCTTCTGTCCTTTGGGTGAGCATTCTGTGATGAATATTTTGTGGTAATTTGCTCACTGTGTCATAGCTCACAAACCACACGGGAGATGTAAACTGCACTAGACAAGTCTCATGTGATGAGCTCGCTTAGCAGCATACGAAGGCTAGATTCGATCCCAGGTAGCCTTCGATTCCAGGTCTCCCACATGGGAGACCCACCTTCCAACTACTCAATAATATCCTTGCGGGCAAGATATGTTAAAGTTAATAGGTATGCTTTAGTGTAAAAAAAGAATTAAGAATGATGAGATTTTCTTTTTGGTTTCTCACCCGATATTTGATACTTTTAACGGGGTCGATTAAATTTGGATTTGTGTCTGGAAGTAATTTTATGGTTGTGTTATTACAAAGTACATGGTTACTCATGTTATATCTCTTCCAAGGAGTCCTCTCAATCATCCTGTGGAGCTACTAATTCATATACTGTATAACTCACCTTTATGCACAAAGTTACTTTTTGCATATGCCATCTTTAATAAAGGATTAGGAGGAAGAAAAACAGTACAAAACCATTCTTGACCATACAGTAAATAATTTTCTGGATTAGGCCTTACGTATATCTTATGGGAAAATGCAAATCGACTAATTTTTGCCTTATTGCCCATTTGTCATGGATAAAAATAAATCATTTTTTTATTGTTCCACTTCAAATATTGTAAATTAATGTAAGTTAAATAAATCTTTCTTTGTATATGATTTTTTATTATATGCGGGGTTTAAGTGTATAATTCTAAAAATTAGAGATAACACCATTATTGTATAACATTTACATAGAATAATTTATTAGTTTTAAAATATAGAGGGTTTATTTGCATCTTTTTCTCCCTTTAGATTTATATCATTCATCTTAATTTGGTATGACTTGATGCATCACCTAAAAATATTCTTCTCAATATTTCCATTCACATGCATGAATGTTAGCCTTTTCACATCACTTAACGTTGTTTCATCATTAAGTTAAGACTTTAATTTCTTGTCTAAAAGAAGTTTATCAGGAATATTTAACAGTATATTAATTAGTTAATACAGAATATACAAGTTCATACTAATCATGAATCCAATGGTTTATGGCCAAATGATAACTCAAGTTTATGTTGTATTATTCTTATTTATGTAGTTAGTTTTTTGTTTTTGATATTTGTTATCATCTGTTGTCTATTATGATTCGATTCTCGCGCTATTTTTTGCCGTTGTTATTGATCCTTTTTTGAAAGTCTTGTACTGCTTTCTTCACTATTGTTTTTCCTATTCATAACTACTTTGATTTGTTGCATCTACGTTGAGGGTCTTTCGAAAACAGCCTCTATACCTCCACGAGGTTGGGTAATTTTTGCGCACACTCTGCCCTCCCCAGACCTCACCTGTAAAATTACACCGGATATGTATGTATTACTATTGTTAGTCTTCACAATATATCCTTTCATATACATGAATTAGCCTTTTTCACATCAGTTTCGTTGTTTCATCATTAAGTTAAAGACTTTAATTTCATGATTAAAAGAAGTTTATCAAGAATATTTTAACAGTAGCTTAATTAGCTACCACAGAATATACAATATCATACAAATCTTGAATCCAATGATTTATGGCCCAACGATAATACAATTATCACAAGTACACAGATCAGATTTAATTTTATCTTTGGTTTAGAACTTGGAGGTAGTTTGGAGCATCATACGTGTCTGTCGTAGTATCAGCCTTGTTCATGTAATTTATTTCTTGCTTTTGATGTATGTTACCATCCGTTGTTTATTGTGTTTGAATTATCATGCTATTTTCCCGTTGTTATTGTTCCTTTTCAAAATGTTCTGTAATGCTTTACTTATTAGTTGTCATGTTTTTCTCTATTGCTTTCGTTTTCACTTTTCATAACTACTACTACGATTTCTCAAGGGTCCTTCCAAAACAGACTCTCTACCAAAATGAAGTCCGAATAAGGTTTGCCCAACACTCTACCTTCTCCAAACCACACTTGTGGTATTTCACGGGATATGGCATTGTTGTTATTGTTGTATATTTCAAGGACTAAAGATGCAAATTTTCCTAAAAATTGAATAGAGAAGTAAAGGACAAGTAAGTTTCCAAATTAAGAAACCTAAATGGACAAGCATATATATAGGGCAGTGCCTATGATATTAATTACCTGTTGGTGTCAATTTCCTCAGCGAGATTTCTGGGCTATATCTTTCTCATGCAAATTTCAAATGTCTCATCAACAAGCAAATCAGACACCTATATGGAGCTTGGCCTAAGTTTTTATTTTCTTTTTTCGATATTCGTTTTGGGATATCTGATAAAGTTGCTGTCATGTAACCTAGAAATGCAAGGTAAGACTGCGAACAATAAATCCTTGTAGTTCGGTCCTTTCTCGGAACCCGCACATAGTGAGAGCTTTAGCGCACCAAACTGCCTTTTGTTTTTCTTTTTATATTATATTCGTTTTGGGTTCTTGATTTGTTCGAATTTGCTCCGCTTAAGGTCCACCATATAGGAATCGCTCCTTACAAGGCTTTTCCAATTGAACCTCAGAAACCGTATTTTAAGGTAATTCGGTGTACTAAGCTCCCACTAATCGTGAGGTTCAAAGAAGGACAAGATCACAAGAGTCTATTGTATACAGCAGGAACTAATCCCTAGCCCTCAATTGGTCAATAACTCAACACTATTCAACCAATTGCACCAATTAATCTTCTTGTAACATGAGTCGAGGAGTGTCAGACAATATTATAATACCAATTTTAGAAAATTTTACATAAATATCTGGTCTTACGAAGAGATATATCATGGGTTCGCATGCTCTATTTTTTGCCTATAATACTTGATTGTACACAGTCTTACCCTGTATTTCAACAAGAGAATGTTTCCGCAGCTCGAACCTATAACCTTCTCGTCAAGTAACAACTTTATCAATTACAGTAAGACTTTAATTTCTTTCGTGCACATAATCTATACGGTAAAGGGAGAAATATATCCCCGAACTGTGATAATTAATGGTACGTATATATCCTCCATCATACTTTGGGTACACATATGCCCCTACCGTTAGTGTGAGGTGCATATACGTACGTGTGACAGAATTTTTTTTTTGAAAAATGAATTCTAAATTGTGACAGAAAACCCGATAAATGAAGTAACGTGTGACAGAATTCGAAATTCGAATCCATAAAATATTTGACATGACATAAAAATTTGAAAAACAAATATCATCGCATTGATATAATTGGTCATGACTAGGTGTGGACGAGGAAAGAACCTCGAGGACATACATGCTTGAGGTTTTGCTTTTTTTTTTTCTCATTGCCACCAAATCAATGAAATGGAAAGAAAAAAAAAACTTTGATTTGTCATATCAAATATAATTGTCCTTTCAAGACATGAAAGGGAAGCTGTGAAATCAAAAAATAGATTTCTCATGAGAGTCCTAAAGAGTCATGTGATATACGTCTTAAGATTAAATTTGGAATTAGATTTATATTGTATTAGATATATTAACGGTCAGAGTTGAGCCAACTTGTGGCCACGGGTATTCCTTTACCTAAAAATTATACTATTTATACATAGTTAAATTATTTGTCATGTATATATAGTTGATGTCTTCAATCCCATTAAGCTAGTTCATGTGTTTGCTACTTTTAATTCTGAACCCTCTTAGAGAAAATCTTGGCTCTGCCACTATTGACGATATAAATTTATCTCAAATTTAATTTATTTCGTCAACTAAACACAACATAATCTAATCCCACATAAATTATACCGTCAATCAGATAAAGTATAAATCTAATCTTAAATTTAATCTATTGAAACAATTCACCTTATCCCATTCAACGTGAAATTATTTTATCCCATCTCTTTTGTAAAATATATTAGTTCAGGAATAATTTAATCCCCATACGAATTGACCCCTTAGATATCATAGCTAGCCTTAGCCTTTTTTTTTAAAAAAAAAAGGAATAATCATAAGTACGATGTTTAGAAAGATACATTAGTTTCTCCGAAGCTCAATGGTCTTGTCTAAAGCTCATGTATTGAGGGAGCTTAATTAGATTTTCATTTAAAGAAAAAGTAAAATATGATTTATATTTTTTCAAACGAAAGCAAATAATAGTGAAATACCATTACTAAGGGAAAAAGTAAAATATGATTTATATTTTTTCAAAGGAAAGCAAATAATAGTGAAATATGATTTATATGATTGATTTTTAGTTTCCTACTTCTTGTTGGGTATACGTTTTGAGGGAGGCTCAATAATCGTCTAAATTGATTTATATAAGACCTACTCCCTCTAATATATAGGAAATGGTGTTTTCAGTGGCGGACGGGTGAGTAACCGGTAACGCGTAAGAATTTGTCGTTGAGAGGGAAACAACAGCTGGAAATGGTTGTTAATACTCCATAGGCTAAGAAACATAAATGAATTTCTGACACTTTTTTTCTATGATCTAAAATGAAAGAATTTGTCAAAGCCCAAAAATGTTAACTATTCTTTTTCAGAATTACTCTTCACTTTAATGAGTTTTTCAGCTATCTCTAGTTTTAAAAAGAATTTAGGAAAAGATAAAAAGGATAATATTAACAAATTATTCTTTACTTAATGTCACAATCTATTTTTTTTTTAAAAGTATGTCACATCCCAAAATTTAGTTTATTTAGAACTAGACGAAGTATTATTAAAGGGCGAGTGTTCTCTACCTAAGTTGTTCGAACTCTCCAAAAAGGTTGACGCATTCGTGTCGGATTCTTAAAAAATGTACTTCCTCCGTTTAAAAAAGAATGACCTACTTTTCTTTTTAGTCCGTTTCAAAAAGAATGACTTTTTTTCTTTTTTGGCAATACTTTAATTTCAATTTTTCATGTGGCATATTTGAGACCACAAGATTAAAATACATTTTAGTACATTTGACATAACTTTAATTTAAGACCACAAAATTTAAAAGTCTTCTTTATTTTCTTAAACTCCGTGCCAAGTCAAAATAGGTCATTCTTTTTAAAATGGAGGAAATATTACTTTTCAAAAATCCAACACACATTCGATGAAATTTTTGAAGAATTTGAACAACACAATTTTCTATCAAAAAAGAGTTCCATAAGAATGCAAAATGCATATTTAAGTGTAATAAACAAAGAGGGTAATGATATCCCCGCATGAAACGAAGAATTAGCGTAGATATTTAGACAACATATTATAAGACATTCATCACTAAATTCAGTGTTGGCGTGGAAAGCGGAGTAACAAAACTGTGCATGTGTGTGGAATAATTGAAGAGTAAAGCCAAAAGTTATATCGGAGTGTTGAATACTTCTTCATCCTTGATCAGAAGTTTTAGATTTGAGTATTGAATATAAAATCTCTTTTGATAGGACACACATACATTACACTCAACGTGAAATTTCTCAATATGAATTTAGATTAGTCAAACTCAGGTTCCGAACATGCACTAAGGGATTTAAAATATGAAGCAGTAAACACACAAAGAAGTCGAAGAGGGTTCGACATCTACCATATATACATAAAGAATAACTTTAATCATATCTAAACAAAATTTCCGAAACAACTTCTCTACCTCCAAGAGCTAGTGATAAGGTCTGCGTACACTTAATGACGAAGCCAGAATTTTCAGTAAGGGTTGTTAAAATATAAAGAAGTAAATTCAAAAAGAAGCCAAGAGGTGTCAATATGCAATGTATATATATATAAAATATTTTTTTTTTAATCTAGTTGCACAATGTAATTTTTCGACGAAGAAATGTCGACCCCACTGCATACACTCTACCCTTCCCAGATCGACCCTACTCTATGGGAATCCCACTAGGTATGTTGTTATATATCTAAAGAGAACAATTTTTCATTGAAGAGGATTCGAATGAACCACTTTAACCCTACGTAGACCCCCCCTTCGTAAGTCCAAAACAAATAGCGAACACCGAATGAATTTTTTTTTACTTTTAAAAATGAAATAAATCATTAAAGTGTCCGTACGAAAACGAGAGGATATGTGAGGAGTTGGGCTTTGGCATTGTTGCAGTATGTGATCAGTTTGTTCGTGGAAGTGTGTGTGCCCCAAACCAATGGCCCTTCCCACTACTCCGTGTTCGCCGATCTTTGTCATTTCACCCTCTTCCCGACCCCATCAATGTCACATCTTGTATCTCCGAATTCACATCGAATATTAGTTATGTTGATTTTATAGTTTGAGTTAAATCACATGAATTGAAATAGAACGAGTATCTTTTATTTTGACGGTATATGATGAGAGAGAGAAATTTATTAAATATTATCGAATTATGAATTCAGTTATTATTGTTAGTATTAATTTAAGAGTGTTATAGGATCATATCCTCGGATTTTGAATCCACCTCTGTTGAAAGCTATGAATTCAAAACATGAATGATAAATCATAGATCCAATCATTAAATCAAAAAAAATTGAATGCTATTATAAAGCTTTGTATATGCTTATCTATTAAGCTGATGTTATAGCATTGTTGCTCCTTTTCTTCTGAGTGTTTTAAAGCGAGTTAGAGTCTCACATTAGTTGTAAATATACCGTTGATCTCTTTACATGAACTAGAATAATCATCCACTTATGAGCTCATTTTTGGGGTTAAGTTAGCCTTAAGACCTATATCTTAACATGATAACAGAATAAGTTCGTCCTTATTTGGATCTCTTATGTTGTTTACGTTCCAATCTATAATCGAAAGATGAAGAGAAATGTTAGAATGGATTAAAATCTTACACTAATTAAAGAATGAATTAATAATTATCTCCTATGATTTGAACAATCCTTCCTTTTAATAAGCTTTTTATTACAATTAAAATTTAATTCAAGATTCATTTCTTATCGCAATTAAAATTAGATTCAAAATTCATTTTTTTATCGAGAGGAACATTTCTATGGTCCACTAAACACATCTAGTAGGTAAGAATTTGAAGTTAGGCGGGAGTAATTGAGTTTCAGATAAAGACTATAGCTTGCACCATTGTATTTGATTAGACGTGTGTTGACCACATTGTTATTAGCTGGCTTTACCTAGGAATTCAATTTTTTTTTATCATTAATATTATCCCGTTATAAGAAGGAAAGTCTTGAAATAACTAGTAAAGTTATTATCACGTGATCAGAAAATCACAAGTTCAAATCATGAAAATAATCTTTTTGTAAAAATACAAAGTAAAATTGTGTAAAATAGATTTTTTTGAGTCGACCCTTTCCTAAACCCGACTCATAATTGGTGTTTTATTGCACCGGAATGACTTTCTATTAATTGTTCTTAAAGATTACAAACATCTCAAGGTGACACATAAATAGAGTAAATCTTTCATAAAATAATATTATATCCTAAGACATAAATAAGGGTAAGAACTAAAAATTCCTTTTAATTAATATTTTTTTAAAAGATGTTTAAAAGAAAAACACGCTAAATAATTTGACAGGATTTTTTTATTCCACATACAGTTTTTTTTCCTTGAAAAGACGACACGTATATGTGATAAGAGGACAAGGAGCTTATAATTAAGTTGTTCAAAATCATGTGGCATACGACTTGCAAAAACAATTATTAGAAATATGTCCCCTTTAGTAAAATTGCTTATTAGAAATTGTACCAAATAGTTATAAAATTAAAATTAATTATTTTTACCACAAATTTCGACATATTCAATAAATTGTAGTACTTATTTTTGAGTAGATAGTATAGTAGTACTCCCTCTTTATAAAAATATTTGTGTTTTTCTTTTACAATAACCTTAAGAAATTATTAATTAAGAAAGGATGTTTGATTATTTTATTATTATTGATGTCTTAACACATATGATTTCACTACATTAAATATTTATTTTATTTATAGTATATCATAATTGAGATTTTTGTAGTCTTCAAACTGAACAATTACTTCTAATAATAAAATAAAAAAATATAAAATTTATCTCGAATCCTAAAATGACTATATTTTGAGATAAATATTTTTAGCAAGAACAATAAGTATTTAAGACGGAGGGAGTACGCAACAAAATATACATGTTCCCCAATAATATTTGTTGTTATGTCACCAATAATAATATTTTCGCAATCGTTTCATAGATAGTCGAATCTTGATCATCACATGTTTTTATAATTTTTTTTCAACTATCAAATGATTTTACATTCAATGTAGGTCCTTTCACCTTTTTTTAATTTATTTTTTTAACTAAATAGTGTTAAGATTCAACAACAATATTAAAACAAATAGAAAAAAATTTTCAAATTGTTCATGTATATTATGTGATTGTTTTCAATTTTCTCCTCTATTATACTTCTGATCAATTCATATCATTAACATTAAATTGTCTTATATTTGTCCTTGCCGTTATCAAAGTTTAGGTGTGAAAGAAATGGATTCCACTAGTCCCAATTCTTCAAAATATTAGATCAAAATTTTAATAAATGGTAAGAAATTGTTCAATTACGAATTGTGCAAAAAAAAAAAAAGGGAGAGCAGAAAGCCTCCCGCGATTTATTACATTAGTTTAAGGAAAATAAATTACATTGAAGTTAAAAAAAGTTTCATAAAGTTCACATATAATTGCACAAAAGGAGTCGCAATAATGCCTGTGAAGCGTTGAGACACTTCTTCAACCATTTTCGTATATCAGACTTCCTCGCCAACTACTAAAGAATTCATGATTTATATAATACGAATAAGAATTGATATCAATGCATCCATCATAACCCAACCCTCCTAGTTACTTAAAAAGTAATTGCAAGTAATCTTATTTGTTATTGTAACCATAGAAGAAATGATATACTATTTAACATGCTATAACAAATTAAGTTACAATAAGGGGGTAAAAGAATATTACTAATATGTAATATTATATTCTAAAACATAAATAAGAGTAAACTAATTAAATTCTTCAATGTAATAATTCAAACTTACTCAATTTTTGTCAATGGTGTAAAATTATTCTCTAATTAGAGTTTCCGGTAGAGGGTCAATAGCAATAACAAGAATTTTTCTTAATATTGGGAAAATATTAGACCAAAAGTTTAATAAAGGGTAAGAAATTATTCAATTCCGAATAGTACAAAATAGGGTGAGCAGGAAGTCTCGCGTGATTTATTACATTAGCTCAAAAAGGATAAGTTGCATTGAAGTTTATAAAATTTTATGAAGTTCACGTATAATTACACAAAAGGAGTTGCAATAATGACTGCGGAGAGTTGAGACACTTCTTCAACCGTTATCGTATTCCCGACCTGCTCGTCAAAATTTTAATAAATAGTAAGAAATTGTTCAATTTCGAATAGTACAAAAAAAAAAGGTGAGCAGAAAGTCTCGCATGATTTATTACATCACTTCAAAAAGGACAAGTTGCATTGAGATTGATAAAGTTTCATAAAGTTCACATATAATTGCATAAAAGGAGTCGCAATAATGCCTGTGAAGCGTTGAGACAATTCTTCAACCGTTATCGTATGTCCGACCTACTCACCAACTACCGAAGAATTCATGATTTATATAATGCGAATAAGAGTTGATATCAATGCATCCATCATAGCCCAAACCTCCTAGCTACTTAAAAAGTAATTGCAAATAATCTTATTTGTTATTGTAACAATAGAAGAAATGATATACTATTTAACAGGCTATAACATATTAAGTTACAATCACATGGTAAAAAAATATTACTAATATGTAATATTATATTCTAAAACATAAATAAGAGTAAAATAATTAAATTCTTCAAAGTGATAATTTAAATTTACTTAATTTTTGTCTATGGTATAAAAGTATTTCCTAATTAGAGCTTCCGGTAGAGGGTCAATAGCAATAACAAGAATTTTTCTTAATATTGGGGAAAATATTAGATAAAAAAATTTAATAAAAGGTAAGAAATTATTCAACTCCGAATAGTTCAAAAAAGGGGAGCAGAAAGTCTCGCATGATTTATTACATCAACGCAAAAAAGATAAGTTGCATTGAAGTTGATAAAGTTTCATGAAGTTCACATATAATTGCACAAAAGGAGTCGCAATAATGGCTGCAGAGAGTTGAGACACTTCTTCAACGGTTATCGTATTCCCGACCTAATCTCCAAAATTTTAATAAATGGTACGAAATTGTTCAATTTCGAATAGTACAAAAAAAAGGTGAGCAGAAAGCCTCGCGTGATTTATTACATCAGTTCAAAAAGAATTAGTTGCATTGAAGTTGATAAAAGTTTCATAAAGTTCACATATAAGTGCACAAAAGGAGTCGCAATAGTGGCTAAGAAGCGTTGAGACACTTCTTCAACCGTTATCGTATGTCTGATCTACTCGCCAACTATCGAAGAATTCATGATTTATATAATGCTGAATAAGAATTGATATCAATGCATCCCTCAGGACCCAACCCTCCGAGCTACTTAAAAAGTAATTGCAAGTAATCTTATTTGTTATGGTAACCATCGAAGAAATGATATACTATTTAACATGCTATAACAGATTAATTTACAATAACAGGGTAAAAAAATGTTACTAATATGTAATATTATATTGTAAAACATAAATATGAGTGAAATAATTAAATTCTTCAAAGTAATAATTCAAATTTACTCAATTTTTGTCTATGGTATAAAATTATTCCCAAATTTGAGCTTTCGGTAGAGGGTCAGTAGCAATAACAAGAATTTTTCTTATTATTGGGTAAAACATTAGACCAAAAGTTTAATAAAGGGTAAGAAATTATTCAATTTTGAATAGTACAAAAAAAGGTGAGGAGAAAGTCTCGCGTGATTTATTACATCAACTCAAAAAGAATAAGTTGCATTGAAGTTGATAAAGTTTTATGAAAATCACATATAATTGCACAAAAGGAGTTGCAATAATGGCTGCGGAGAGTTGAGACACTTCTTCAACCGTTTTCGTATTTCCGAACTGCTCGCCAAAATTTTAATAAATAATAAGAAATTGTTCAATTTCGAATAGTACAAAAAAGAAAGGTGAGTAGAAAGTCTCACGTGATTTATTAGTACATCACTTCAAAAAGGATAAGTTACATTGAAGTTGATAAAGTTTCATAAAGTTCACAATATAATTGTAAAAAGGAGTAGCAATAATGGTTGTAAAGCGTTGAGACACTTCTTCAACCGTTATCGTATGTCCGACCCACTAGTCAACTACCGAAGAATTCATGATTTACATAATGCGGAATAAAAATTGATATCAATGCATCCATCATAGCCTAACCCTCCAAACTACTTAAAAATTAATTGCAAGTAAACTTGTTTGTTATGGTAACCATAGAAGAGACGATATACTATTTAACATGCTATAACATATTAAGTTACAATAACATGGTAAAAAAATATTACTAGTATGTAATATTATATTCTAAAACATAAATATGATTAAAATAATTAAATTTTTCAAAATAATAATTCAAATTTACTCAATTTTTATCTGGTATAAAATTATTCCCTAATTTGAGCTTTCGGTAGAGCTGTCAATAGCAATAACAAGAATTTTTCTTATTATTGGGTAAAATATTAGACCAAAAGTTTAATCAAGAATAAGAAATTAATCAATTCCGAATAGTACAAAAAAAATAGCAGAAAGTCTCGCGTGATTTATTACATGAGCTCAAAAAGGATAAGTTGGATTGAAGTTAATAAAATTTCATGAAGTTTACATATAATTGCACAAAAGGAGTCGCAATAATGGTTGCGGAGAGTTGAAATACTTCTTCAACGGTTATCGTATTCCCGACCTACTCGCCAAATTTTTTAATAAATGGTAAGAAATTGTTCAATTTCGAATAGTACAAAGAAAAGGTGAGTAGAAAGTCTCGCGTGATTTATTACATCAATTCAAAAAGGATAAATTGCATTGAAATTGATAAAGTTTCATAAAGTTCACATATAATTGCACAAAATGAGTCGCAATAATGGCTGCGAAGTGTTGAGACACTTCTTCAACCGTTACCATATGTCTGACCGACTCGCCAACTACCGAAGAATTCATGATTTATGTAATGCGGAATAAGAATTGATTTCAATGCATCCATCATAACCCAACCCTCCTAGCAACTTAAAAAGTATTTGCAAGTAATCTTATTTCTTATGGTTACCATAGAAGAAATGATATACTATTTAACATGCTATAACAAATTAAGTTATAATAACAGGGTAAAATTATATTACTAATATGTAATATTTTATTCTAAAACATAAATAAGAGTAAAATAATTAAATATCCCTCCTTATTAATATTTTCATAAGGGGCGTGTAAAACTTAATATGTATGAGCTCGTTTACATTATTGTTGATCCCAATTTTGGAAATTTAAAGGAGGAGGTTTGCCAAAGGTTAATCCAAAATAATCGCTCTAACCTAGCGAAAGGGAGAAGACCGCGTACATCCTATCCTTTTCAAATTCAGTTTGTGGGATTATTTTGAGTTATTGTTAAAGGACGCGTAAAAAAAAAACACGATAAGTTTTGGGACAGGGGAAGTAACGTTTAATGAGGAGCATTAAGGACCACAAAAGGTTATGATAGAGTAATTAATACGTACTCCTCAACCGAAATCGCCTTTTTTAAAGAGCAGATTATCCTCTAAAGCAAAATTTCTCGAGCCTCAAAGCAGATATCAAACACAAGCAAAGTTAGGAGTGAGGAAAAATATGGGTAATGAGGAATAAACACACAAGCAAACCTTAAAACCCATAGAAAAGTTAACGTGTACTCCTCTTCCTTTAATACACACACATCACCATCAAGTCAATTTAATAAAATTCTTTTGCAGGACGTCATTTATAATATGGTAAGTATATTTATTTTTCCATATTAAGCTGCAATTTAAACACTCTTATTAAAGTATTGTAATAAATTTCTTAGTAATTTTTAGTACTTAGGATTGTGATGTGTAACTGTTGTATACAGTACTACACCCCCAACTAATCCCTAATATTTCCTATTATTCACTTTTCTACCATCACATTTTTTAGTATTTATAGATCCACTCTTTAACACTTTTTTCCTCATCAACCACTCCAATATATTTTTTTTCCATCTCTTCCTTTCATCATTTTCCTAGGGTTAGGGTTTTGGTCAAGTACCTTTATGTCTCTCTCTCTTTTTTTTGTATGGTCAAATTATAATATTACACTGGATATCTTATTGCTGTATCGGTAAAGATCTGATGATACTCCAGTCAATTTTTTGCGGGTGGAGCATCATCAAGATTCACATAGCCTTTTTAGGGCTTTTGAAAAAAAGCCCTGGCGATGTGTGGGAATCTTGATGATGCTGCAGCGGCAAATTATGGCTAATGTTTTTCAACAATTTTTATCCACATGAATCCAGATCTTGAAGAGAGTTGTAAGTATATGTTCAATATATTTTGTACCTATATAGATTGTTTTAAAGAATATTCTTTAACGAGTTGATCTTATAACCATTTAATGTCTTTGCTAAAAATTTGTAAGTTCACACCTTCCTCTTTTTCTTGAATATTTTCCACTACAAATGGTCTCGAGGATCAAACGGATCCATGATTTAAATTTAACGAGTTCAAGATTTTCATGAGTTATATGGATTAAGGACTTAATATTTATAGATGTACTTATTTTGAGTAATTACAATTATACAACGGTGGAGTCAGAATTTTTCGAAGGGGTTCGTCATATAAAAAAATCTCTACCTTGTTTTACATAAGTTGTGATTTTTCAGTGAAAAAGGAAGTTCGGATGAATCACCTTTTGTACCTTGCTAGCAAAGATATGGTTCAAGAATCCGCTCCTTACTGACAACTCATTATATTTTCCATGACAAATGGTTCACTAGGATCAAATGGATCCATGATTTGAATTTAAGAACTTTGTATTTATACTACTACTTTATTTTGGGTACTTCTTATATATATATAGTGACGGAGACAGGATTTTCCTAGAATGATTCATGTAAAAATTTTAACCATGTATATATAGTGTGAACGGAGGGGATGAATCCCCTTACGGGTTCAAGAACCCGCTCCTAACACTGTAGATCCGCCTCTGAATTATACCAGATATAAATTTTCAAACTCATTATAGCTGAAGAATGTTTGAATTATTTTTTTTAACAATATATTTCTTCGTACCCTGTTATTCTCAATGACAGACCAAAATTTTCACTTAAGGGTTTCAAATATGAAAAGTAAATATACGAATTAATCGAAACAATTTTTAGCTATATATAAATAATGTAATTTCCCGTAGGTTCCAAGAACAAACTAGCTCCGCGCCTGCGAAAATTCCCCCATGTTGTGGGGGAGATGTGTCGTGTGTTGATTTCAAAGATGGTATAATAATGTAATTTTTTATTTTTTCTCTTATTTTTGTTAATAATTTAATTGTTCTGAACTTGGCCTTGACCGTACTATCTGATGATGCAGTGCAGTAAGTATGTCTGTACTTCCATGTGATATTTAATATTTATTCCACTTTACACAGGTGAAATTATTACTCCCTCTGTTTCAATTTATGTGACAATTTTTGAATTTTGAGATTCAAACAAATTTATCTTTGATCGTATTTTCATCGTATATTTTTTTTAAAAATATTTTGAATTGTCAATTATTGTTACCTATAGTTCTTTTTACGTAGTTTCCAAATATATAAATTTTATTTCAAAAAACTTGATTTCATGCCCAATTTTAGGGTTAAACTTAAACTGTTCGACTCTCGGAAAGCAAAAAGAGACACATAAATTGAGACAGAGAGAGTATTATTTTTGTGTGTATGTACTGCTTTCTTTGGATTCTGATAATTTTGTCACCAGCTCTTTTGCTAAAGACTGTTTTCTGTCCCTTTCTAGATTGATATTTTTTTTAATAGTCTGATTGAAGATCTCTTATGTCATTGTTTGTTACAGTTGTAATATATAGATACTTGATGATGATGATTCTTTTGGGGCCTTTGGGTATATGGTGCCATCAGTTTTAGGCATATGGGACAGACCCATGTACAGTTCACCAGGTCAGTAACATACATAACTTCTGCTCGGACTTTTTAAATATGTTAACGGGTATGTTTCAGATTCTCCGAAGTTCGTGTATTTTTGGAGAATTCTACATAAATGTGGCTTCGAAAGTGAAGAGTCCAGCCGATGATCAAAGTAGACTGTTTAAAAAAAAATTCCTTGGTTGAAGAGAAATTGCATTTGAAAATTAAAGTGTGTTTGAACATGCATTTAATTTGAAAGCGAGTTAGAAGTTTTGTTATTGGAAATGATTTTTGGATCTCTACACAAATTGTTGGTCGGATTCACTGCTTACAGTTTTTTGTCGGTATACGTCAGCTAGCTATTTTTAGATTAATTGTTTAGGTGGACAGTGATTTAGGTTAATTCTTCAATGATTTCTTGCTTAAAAGACTAATTTTCAAAAGTTATTCAAAAATTAAATCCAGTAATGTATATGCAAACAATTTTATTTTTTTTCTGAAACAATAATTTCCATGGACAAATTGAACGGCTGAATGTATGATCTTAAATATATTATAACATTTTCGTGATAAAAGAATGTGTCTTTAAGGTGAAATAAAAAGTTTTGAAGTTAGATATTTTTAAATATAGACAGATTTATTTTTTCATCCAAACTAAAAAGAAAAGAACGCGACATGTAAAATGGAACAGATGAAGTATTATATTGGCTTTCAGGAAAAAACCATGGAGCTTTTCATCAATTCCTTTTTTTTCATTTAGATTTTCCAGATCTATAATGTGCTTAGGATTTTCTTGTTGCTATTAAGTAATAGCCCATATAAAAAAGGCTACTATGGAAAGATTTGTTGCTAATAGGTACAAAACTCTTAAGTTTCTCAGATTTTTGGGCTAGGTATGAAGGCCAAGAACTAAAAAATTCGAGGGGCTAATCTTTCGTAACTGTCATAACGAATGACCCCATAACATAAGAAAGTCGTTGTGTATATTAGGAACGATTATTTGTGGTAGTAATTGCGAATAAATAAGTAGGAGCCCTTGTATATGGCTTTTAATTAGAAGTCCTAAAGTGATGTCGAAGAGTCTTCAAAAAATGCCACTATATTTTTAGGGTTTCCCTAAAAATTATTTTGTTCTTGATAATCAAAGATTAAGAGCAACTTTGAGGTTGGGGTTGCTCTCATTGTTATTGTGACTCTAGTCCAGGGGCAGAGCCAAGTTGGCCTTCGTCAGAAAATTATACTGTTTAAACATGATTAAAATTATTTTTTATGTATATATAGATGTTGAACTTCCTTTGATTTCTTTGTGTGTTCACTTTTTCATATTTTGAACCTCTTTAGTAAAAATTCTGACCCCGTCACAGCTCTAGCCCTGTAAGATCATGTATAAATTTGAGGGATATTCATTTTTCAGGATATTAAATCAGGTATTAGTTGGATCAGACTTAACTTGTTTTAGATTGAGGCGTAATTATCATAGCCGGACCTAAGATGTCTTGGCTCTATTATAGCCGGCGCTAACATGCTTGTGCAGTGCAGGCAGAGAAATTGGCAAAATGCACATAGAACAGGAACAAACTAGATAGAGCCGGATTCAAAATTTTAAGTTTAATTACAATATCTTCATTATAAACAGGAAATGATTGAGTTTAAGATAAATAATATAGTAATTTGCATACATATTAACTGAATTTCGTAATATAAATACAGAATTTAGATCAATGCAATTTATTTTAGTCGAGTGACTTGTGTTATAGATCCGCCTCAAAAGATATATATAATCATAACTCATAAGATATGAAACTCACTTCAGCTAAGTTATGGAATGGTTATGTGTTGAATAAAATAAAAATATATATTAAAATGACCAAAATGCTCTTAAAACTATTTACAATTAATGCTGGCAATCAACCAAATAGGATTTATGTTTACTTTGTTGGGAGGCTCATGTAGTTTAATACATCAACTTCTAAAGGATCAGTTGCGTTGGAATTGATAAAATTTTGTGAAGTTTATATTGCATAAAAGGAGGCGAAATAGTGGTTGCGACTCGTTGACACACTTCCTCAATGGTCCTTGTATGCTTAGCCTACTGGCCTGACTTGAAAGAATTCATGATTTATATATGTTTTAAGGCGCTAAGAACCAGATCGAGAGTGCGAAATAAGAATTGGTTTAACTATATATATTCATCATAGCCTATCGTATTTACTTATTATCGGAGGTCAATTATTGTTCTCTATCGAGTCTAGAAGAAATAAATAATGGGTACGAGGGAATGAAATGAATTGATTTATGACATATTTGAGAATTAATGGCAGTAAGTACATTGGCTTTTTTTGTTTGTTTGTTTGATACGTCAAAGGTTTCGGACCGCATTGAATGAAATATTTTGTTTTAACTCTTTTTTCATGCTCGTTAAAAAAAAAAAAATAACATCTAGTTTATAGCTAAAAGTAATTGACAGTATTGATTTTGAATTTTAAAATCATAACTATTTTTTGGACAATTTATTGAGCTATTACTATTGCAGTAGCAGTGGTTAGGTTCACAATTCAAATCGCCGAGGATCTATGAAAAACAACTTTTCAACCTCATAAAAATAGAAATAAAATCTGTGTATATCTTAATCTCTACGGATTTTATTTAGGGGACTAAGGGGTATGTACTATGTAATATGTTATTGTTGCACTGGTTAGGTCCATGTCCAATACCTTACGTTGAAATAAAGATTGTCAAGTTACTTGAGGTTTTTTGTTTGTTTGTTTGTTTGTTTGTTTATTTTTTTGATTGACTTGATAGATGGAAAGTTTGATGGACCTTACATGTATATTACTACGGAGTATATACTATACTAGCCCAGGACGGCTCAACAAATTTGGCGACCTAAAGCCAAACTTTCATGTGATGCCTTAAATTATTTTTTTCCTAAATAACGAAGAAAACTTATCCCCTCTCCCTCTCCCCTCGCCCTTATGTATATATATTATGCAAATTTGTTGCTTACTTAGATGAAGTAATTAAAAACCTAAAAGTAAAATCTTCTTGTAAGAAAGAAAAATGAGAAAATATAACTTGCCTCATCTATTTCAAAATGTCAAATGTAAATGATCCAAAAAGATTTATATTCAAAGAATGTAAAGATCTAGATTAATAAGTTATACAGATTACCTAAGAAAAAATAAAAAAAATTCAATGGTACTATCATCATATTTTCAAAAGTCCTCTTTTTTATTATACTTGTTTCATATCAAAAATACTTGTCATGTTCATATACCTGAAAATTTACAATTCACGGTGTTTTCGTATAGTTTATGAATATCTACCATTTAATTTTAGTATATTGAATTAATCTAATCCAGTTTAGCTCCAAAAATTAATCAAATTGACTTTCAAAAAGTGAAATATACCCATTATTTTGAATGGAGGGAGTAAATATTTTGTAATTTCTATACTATCCATTTTTCAAAAATAAATAAATAACATCTACACATACTATTATTAGAAAATGGGGCTCCCAAAATTTAGGGGCCTAAAGCAAAGGCTTGGGAGGATTTACCCTCCAGCCGGCCCTGTACTAGCCATGCGTGAATATTCGTGAGACTTGCACACACCATATGACCATAATATTAGGAAAAAGTATAGAGAGTAACAAATTTTACTCCTTAATTAAGTTAAATAATAATATTTTTTAAAAATTAAGTAGCATAGTAAAATAATATTATTTTAGTGGCTCCTTATGTTTTTTTATTTTTCTCTCTTTCTTTCTCTCTTCTATCTCTAGCCTTTATTTCTCTTTTTTATTGTATTTGTATTCACACTATTATAAATATATTAGTTGATAAATTGTATTTGTATTTTATAGTTCGCACTTGTATTTATATGTATTTAATAGTTTGCACTTTTATTTGTATTTTATAATTCGCACCATCGTTTATATTTTATACATTTACTTGTATTTTAAGGAATTATTTTGTATTCATATTTTATAGTTGATTGAAAACATTGTATTTTTATTTTGTGATTTTATTTTATTTGTATTTGTATTTGTATTTGTATTCTATTTTCGTCGATACACTTGTATTTCTTAAAGAACTATTTTATATTTTTAAGTTGTTCGCATATTGTATTTGTATTTGTAATTTCATTTGTTTGTATTTGAATTTGTAGTTGACTGCATCATTTGTATTTTTAAACAAGTAAAAAAGAATTGTTATTTTTCTTTCTATGAACATTTGTATTTATATTCATTGATACGAATTGTATTTTATTGATACAAATTGAACAATACTAATACAAATGATAAATTATACAAATACAAATGTTACATTTGTATCAAATGATACATGTTTATACAACTTGAACCATACGTATACAAATGATACTTGTTTATATTCAAATACAAATGATAAATTTGACATACACATACTAACGATACATTTGTATTAAATGATACATTGCATATTTGTATAATTTAGATTAAAACAAATATAATTAATACATATACTTGTTTGTGTACAAATACAAATGATAAATTGTACATATTCACGTCTAAACTATTCAAATATAAATAATAAATTTATTTAAAATATATAGTTTGATACAAATAAATATAAAATATAAAAAACATATAAATATAAAATACAACAACAAAAAAAAAGAACGAGAAAAATTACAAAAAAATGAAAAAGAAAAAAAGAAATGAATAAAAAGAAAAAAAACAATAAATAAATAACAAAAAGAAAAAAACGAAACAAAAAAGGAAAAAAAAATACAAAAAAAAATGCAAAGAAGAAAAAGAAACAGTAAGAAAATGAAAAAATGAAGAAAAAAACTGAAAAAGAAGAGAGAGAAAAAATAGAAAAAGATTTATACAAAAAAAAAAATGCAAAGAAAAAATGAAACAGTAAAAAAAAATGGAAAAATAAAATAAATGAAAAATAAATGAAAAATGAAGGAATAAGAAGGAAAAAAAAGGAAGAGAAAAATAGAAAAAGATTTTTTTTTTAGTTTTGAAACTCATTAAAAAAAAATCCTATTTTTAGAATTAGAATCTTTAATTAATTGGGTGAACGTGATTTAAGAAAGCTAAAATTCTTTTGCCTTTTTAAATTCTTATCTAAAAATAAGGTAATTAACTGTATTTGTATATGTATTTGATGCTGTCTTGCGCATCAAATACATATAAATATTGCTATTTAATAAGGATAATTAACAAAAAATTGTTATGTGTCTTTTAATTAATGGATCTAGTTTGCTATTTTTGAATTTTTTCCTATTCTTAAACATACAAAAATAAATCCAGTCATACAAGTAGATTGCTGACTTCATTCCGACAGAAACATTGCTAGAAAATTCACAAATTTTTAATACTCCCTCTGTCCTATTTTATGTGGTCTAATTTGACTGGACACGGAGTTTAAGAAATAAGCTTTGACTTGATAATGTTTATCATATTATCCTTTAAAAAATAAAAGGTAATGCATTCACTTTTTAATTAAGTGAGACCAATAAGAATAAGAAAATAATTGTGCCTTCAAAAAGTTACCAAATAAGGAAATGTGTCATTCTTTTTTGAACGGATCAAAAAGGAAATTAGGTCACATAAAATGGGACGGAGGAAATAGTACTACAGAGCCTACCCTCACATTCCCATGTGAATAATTTTTAGGTGAATGTGTTGTATCTTTATCTCTTTATTTTTATAACAATGATAAAAGGACTTCAAAAACTCCTTGACATCCAAATTTTCTGTAAGATTATCTACATTGTATGCCCTCCTCAAATATTCGGAAATACTTCCTCACTCTTAAAGAAACCATTCCCTTCATTCCTAGATGTCAAGTTCACACAATGAGCAGGCTACCCTACAAAGAGAAAAGTGTATAAATAGGTACCACGAGGGGTGATCTTAAACTTTTGTTCCCGTTTCATAATTATATATATAAAAAAATCTTAATTTTAAAAAAATTGCTAGGCAAAACTTCAGTTTGTCCATCGAGCATAAGTTCTAATTGTAATGTGCCGATAAGTTAATTTTGCCATTGAGGCCAGAGTTCAGAATATTTCAATAAGTTACCGGGATTGAAGATAGTTTAATCCTTGCCTATTGAGCAACATCTTTTAGTTGTATTTATTGAGCAACTTTATTTTTAAATAGATCATGACCAAAGTTAATTGAACTTTTTAAACTATAATTTACCAACACATATTTTTATTTTACAAAATGTAAAATATTTTTATTTTGATTATTAGAATGACTCTTTATAATTAACGTAGAGAAAAAAGGTTGTGAACAACTGAATAATACAAGTAATTTTGCTAATACGTCACAATTTGTGGTTAACTTAACACGATAGATAGAATGATCATTACAAAGTCTTATTTATCTGTCATAATTTGTGAACAATTGAGTAACACCAATTTTTACCGATAAAGTAGAACTTGTTGCCAAGTGAGCATGTTCACCATCCCTGACTTATTAAAACATCCTCAACTTCCGTCTTATAGGCAAACTAATTTATATGCACAATTAATACTCTATGGGAAATAAAAGTTTTCTCGTAGAAAATTCTCTGAAATGTAGGCCATTTTTAAAAATAATTTACTAAGCAGAGCCAAAAAAATTCAATACCATCCCTCATTGAGGTCATTCCTATAAATTACCCAGCTTCAAAATAGTTAAAATGGGCTTTATGTAGAGGACACAGTGCACTTTAGGCCCAAGTGATTTATGGATCATTGATCCTTTATGGGTTTTTCTGTTGGGGAATGGATAAATAGCCATTCGGTGGAAATTAATCCCAACCGAATGGCCCTAAGTGGTCAAATCCATTTTTGGATCACTTTTTTCGGGGTTAATATGACCTTCTTTCCTATGCATTTCTTAGGGTTAAAGAAAGAGTGGTTGAATGTAGAGAAGCATTGCATAGCATCCAGAGTCAGATAACTAGTGTTGATCAGATACCACTTTGTTTGAAGCTTAAAAGGTTGCAAGGGATAATCTAATCAAGTGGAGTACTATAGAGGAGGGTATTTACAAGCAAAAATCTAGGATGAAGTGGCTGCAAGTTGGTGACTCAAAATACAAAGTATTTTTTTTGCTAGTATGAAGGGTAGACAACTACATAATCAGATCACACATTCTATACATCCTTTAGCTGAAATTAAAGAAGAAGAGAAATCATCAGCATCAACAACTAAAATTAGGACCAACTTTGAATCCTCTACCGGTTAACTTCAAAATACCTTTTGTTTTTCTCTTTTGATTCATCACAATAGAATTCATACATAATGTAAGCACGAACACCCAGGAGAAGCAAGAAGAAATTTCAATCGGGTACTTCTCAAAAATGATTTCAATCGCAATCTCACAATCATTATTTAAGTGAAAATTAAATAGATTGTGCAAGTATTGAACTCAGCGAGACAAACCCATATAGGAAAAATCAAGAATTGGAGAAAAAAGATAGGATTTATGTGGGATTCTTTTCTAGGAAGGACCGGAGAAAGACGGGAAAGAAGAATGATTATGGGGTTAGAAAAAATCAAAAAATGAAAAGTAAAATAAACAATGAAGAAGACAAAATAGTCAATTTAGCCAAACTTTATGAGCTTTAGGCTATTGTACATGTGGCTACATATTGGAAATAAGAAGGTCGAGGGGCCATTTTCCGTCCAATGACCAAACTTAGGTCAATTGTTTTAAAATTGGTCATAAAGTGTCCTTTTCGCTTTTCTGTTCAAGTTATTGGATAGAGTTTTCTGATTTTGTAGCTTATTTGATCAAATTATTTAAAATATTTACGAGAGTTAAATGGTCCTTGTATGCTTAGCCTACTGTAGGGGTGGGCATAAAAACCGGAGAACCGAAAAACCGTACCGAACCGAATTAGTTCGGTTCTTCGGTTTCGGTTCTTTGGTTCTTCGGTTCGGTTTCGGTTTTTTTTTTCGGTAGTTCGGTTCTTCGGTTCGGTGTTCGGTTTAGGGGTAACGGTTCTTCGGTGCACCGAAGAACCGAAGTTTTATTAAATTTTATTTTTTTTTTAATTTTCATTTAGCTCATGTTTGGCCCAAAACTTTTCAAGACCAAGCCTCAAAGACCCATACCCAATTACCTCATCAACATTTACCTTCCATCCTTATTACTTTTAATTTTCCTAATTTTTAATTTTAATTCCTAATATACTTATATTTCTAATTGTAATTTCTAAAAAATTTCACACATATACTCCTAATTTCTAATGGTAATTCCTAAAAATTTTTACACAAATACTACCACCGTATTGTGATATGAAAAATAGAGCACTACAATGATATGTATTTGAAGTTTTCCTTTCTTTATAGTCTATTTACACTGTTTTAGATTTTTTAGTGTCTTATATTTTGATTCGATTCTCATTTTATTTTTTATTTTACACCGAAAAACCGATTTAAAAACACCGAACCAAACCGAACCGAAGTTGAAAAAACCGAACCGAACTAGTTTGGTTCGGTGTTTGGTGCTCACTTTTCCAAAACCGAAAACCGAAGAACCGAACCGAAATTTGATAAAACCGAACCGAAGAACCGAACGCCCACCCCTAGCCTACTGGCCTGACTTGAAAGAATTCATAATTTATATATGTTTTAGGCCGCTAAGAACCAGATCGAGAGTGCAAAATAAGAATTGGGTTTACTATATATATTCATCATAGCCCATTGTATTTACTTATTATCGGAGGTCAATTATTGTTCTCTATTGAGTCTAGAAGAAATAAATAATGGGTACGAGGGAATGAAATGAATTGATTTATGATATATTTGAGAATTAATGGCAGTAAGTACATTGGTTTTTTGTTGTTGTTGTTTGATACGTCAAAGGTTTCGGACCGCATTGAATGAAATATTTTGTTTTCACTCTTTTTTCATGCTCATTAAAAAAAAAAAAAAAATAATATCTAGTTTATAGCTAAAAGTAATTAACAGTATTGATCTTGAATTTTAAAATCATAACTATTTTTTGGACAATTTATTGAGCTTTTACTATTGCACTAGCAGTGGTTAGGTTCACAATTCAAATCACCGAGAATCTATGAAAAACAACTTCTCAACCTCATGAAAATAGGAATAAAATTTGTGTATATCATGATCTCTACGGATTTTATTTAGGGGACTAAGGGGTATGTACTATGTAATATGTTATCGTTGTACTGGTTAGATCCATGTCCAATACCTTACGTTGAAATAAAGATTGTCAAATTACATGAGTTTTTCTTCCTTTTTTTTTGATTGACTTGATAGATGGGAAGTTTGATGGACCTTACGTGTATATTACTACGGAGTATATACTATAC
This sequence comes from Capsicum rhomboideum, assembly GCA_031232105.1. Classification (NCBI taxonomy): domain Eukaryota; kingdom Viridiplantae; phylum Streptophyta; class Magnoliopsida; order Solanales; family Solanaceae; genus Capsicum; species Capsicum rhomboideum. The sequence continues at coordinate 166,339,729 of CP124714.1, forward strand.
TAGCCATGTGTGAATACTCGTGAGAGGTACATACACCATACAGGGGCGGATCTATGTATTGGGTTGAGGGTGTCATGGCACCCGGAAACCTCGGTTGAAACTCCGTGTATATATATATATACAACACTTATATAAAGCATTAACTTGGCACCCCCTATACCAATAATGCGGATGGTGCCACTGGAAAAGGGTCAAGTTTGGTGCCTCTTAGTCACGGTTTGAATCCAACATAGTGCATTTATTTGTTCTTTTTAATGATGCATGCATTTTCTTTTCTTTTCCCAAAAATTCTCTCTCCAAATTCGAACCCAGGCCCCTTGAATAAGGGTTGAGGAGCTTTTCCAACAGGCCATGGGGAGGACAATGTGTTTGTGCACATTACTATTTATATTTAACAAAACACATTAATTCATCTAATATCAAGTTGCAAAAGTTTTTAGTTTGAGTTTTGCTGACATTTTTTCCCCTCTTTTCATCAAACATTCAGAAGCTCGATAGTGAGTTTCTCACTTTCTCTTACTGTTTATTCTATTATTTAAATTATTCGGATGCATATGAAAACAATAGTTCAAGCTACAATAATTTAAATCTGATTGAAAATAAACAAAATAAAATACATGTTACAATAAAGGATGACATAAAAATTATATTGAAATGTTGTTTGATTTCTTTGGCCTTTTTAGCTAATACTTTGACATAACTACATAAGACTTCGTCTTTGTTAATGAAATTATGTATTTAAAAATTTTCGGGCCTCTTCATGTTTATTCTGTTACATAGGGTGTGAAGTATTGATAAATATAAATAATTATTCCATTATTGAGTGTTTTTAGGATATAAAAACTTGTAATTATATTGGGTGTTTTTAGAATATAACTTATATTTTTGGATGTTAATTCTTTTCTTAACTAAGTTTTCATAATTCTTTCCTTTTTTTTTTATTCCCTCCATTTATTTTTATAAACCGAAAAGATGAATAACCGAATCAAATCGTCCCAAGTTGCTATTAACAAGGTCGAAAATGGGTTAAATATTTGATTGATTTGATCAATACATCTCTATTTAAAACGGTATGGCACCCGTAGCCTTCAAATCCTGGATCCGCCTCTGACACCATATGACCACAATATTAGGGAAAAGTACACAAATTTTATCCCTTAATTAAGTTAAACAACAATATTTTAAAAAATTTAAGTGGGATAGCAAAACAGTGCCTCTATCTTTTTTTACTTTTCTCTTTTTTCTCTCTCTTCTATCTCTAGCCTTTTTTTCTCTTTATTTTTTTTTCTTTTCCATTTTTTTGTCTTTTTTTTCTTCTATTTTTATTTTTTTGGGTTATTTTTTGTAAAAGAAAAAAATGAAGAAAAAGAAGAAAAAATAAATAACAAAAAGAAAAAAAAGAAACAAAAAAGGGGGGAAATACAAAAAAATGCAAAGAAGAAAAAGAAAACAGTAAAAAATGGAAAAAATGAAAAAATGAAGGAAAAAACTGAAAAAGAAAAAAAAGAAGAGAGAGAAAAATAGAAAAAGATTTATACAAAAAAAATGCAAAGAAAAAAACAGTAAAAAAAATGAAAAAGCAAAAAAAAGAAAAGAAAAAATGAAGAAATGAAACTGAAAAAGAAAAAAAAAAAGAAGAGAAAAATAGAAAAAGATTTTTTTTTAGTTTTGAATCATTAAGAAAAACTTTCTATTTTTAAAAATAAAATCTTCAGTTAATCTTTAATGAATTGGATGAACGTGATTTAAGAAAATTGAAATTCTTTTGCCTTTTTAAACTCAAGTTATTATCTAAAAATAAGGTAATTATCTGTATTTGTATATGTATTTGATGTTGTCTTGCACATCAAATACATATATATATATTGCTATTTAGGATAATTAGCAAAAGGTTGATATGTTCTAATTTGCTATTTCTGAATTTTACCCTATTCTTATAAATACAAAAATAAATCTAAGTCATACAAGCACTCCTTGCATTCATTTTTCTCCGAGAACTAAATTGATTGATTCAAATTTGTGTTGGATAAGTCTATTCACTATTAGAAACACGCATATTTCTTACGATTTTTTTATGGGTCGTGAAAATTTTGTTTCCTACAAGTAGATTGCTGACGTCATTCCGACAGATACGTTGTTAGAAAATTCACAAATTTTTAATACTTTCTCCGTTTCATTTTATGTGGCTTAATTTGACTGGGCACAAAATTTAAGAAATAAGCTTTAACTTGTTAATGTTTACCATAGTGTCCTTTAAAAAATAAAAGGTAATGCATTTACTTTTTAATTAAGTGGGACCAATAAGAATAAAAAAGTAATTATGCCTTCAAAAAGTTACCAAATAAAAAAATATGATATTTTTTTTTGAACGAATCAAAAAGGAAATTAGGTCACATAAAATGGGACTGAGGAAATAGTACTATAGAGCCTGCCCTCACATTCCCATGTGAATAATTTTTAGGTGAATGCGTTGTATCTTTCTCTCTTTATTTTTATGACAATGATAAAAGTACTTCAAAAACTCCTTGACATCCAAATTTTCTGTAAGATTATCTACATTGTATGCCCTCCTCAAATATTCTGAAATACTTCCTCACTCTTAAAGAAACCATTCCCTTCATTCCTAGATGCCAAGTTCACACAATGAGCAGGCTACCCTACAAAGAGAAAAGTGTATAAATAGGTACCACGAGGGGTGATCTTAAACTTTTGTTCCCGCTTCATAATTATATATAAGAAAATATCTTAATTTTAAAAAAAATGCTAGGCAAAACTTCAGTTTGTCCATCAAGCATAAGTTCTAATTATAATATGCCGATAAGTCAATTTTACCTTTGAGGCCAGAGTTTAGAATATTTTAATAAGCTGCCGGAATTGAAGATAGTTTAATCGTTGCCTATTGAGCAACATCTTTTAGTTGTATTTATTGAGTAACTTTATTTTTAAATAGATCATGACCAAAGTTAATTAAACTTTTTAAACTATAAATTACCAACACATATTTTTATTTTACATTTTGTAAAATATTTTTATTTGATTATAAGAATGACTCTTTATAATTAACGTAGAGAAAAAGGTTGTGAACAATTGAATAATACAAGTAATTTTATTAATACGTCACAATTTGTGGTTAACTAAACACGATAGATAGAATGATCATTACAGTCTTACTTATCTTTCATAATTTGTGAACAATTGAGTAACACCAATTTTTACCGATAAAGTAAAACTTGTTGTCAAGTGACATGTTCACCATCCCTGACTTATTAAAACATCCTCAACTTCCGTCTTATAGGCAAACTAATTTATATGCACAATTAATACTCTATGGGAAATAAAAGTTTTCTCATAGAAAATTCTCTGAAATGTAGGCCATTTTTAAAAATAATTTACTAAGCAGAGCCAAAAAAATTCAATACCATCCCTCATTGAGGTCATTCCTATAAATTACCCAGCTTCAAAATAGTTAAAATGGGCTTTATGTAGAGGACACAGTGCACTTTAGGCCCAAGTGATTTATGGATCATTGATCCTTTATGGGTTTTTCTGTTGGGGAATGGATAAATAGCCATTCGGTGGAAATTAATCCCAACCGAATGGCTCTAAGTGGTCAAATCCATTTTTAGATCACTTTTTTCGGGTTAATATGACCTCCTTTCCTATGCATTTCTTAGGGTTAAAGAAAGAGTGGTTGAATGTAGAGAAGCATTGCATAGCATCCAGAGTCAGATAACTAGTGTTGATCAGATACCACTTTGTTTGAAGCTTAAAAGGTTGCAAGGGATAATCTAATCAAGTGGAGTACTATAGAGGAGGGTATTTACAAGCAAAAATCTAGGATGAAGTGGCTGCAAGTTGGTGACTCAAAATACAAAGTATTTTTTTTGCTAGTATGAAGGGTAGACAACTACATAATCAGATCACACATTCTATACATCCTTTAGCTGAAATTAAAGAAGAAGAGAAATCATCAGCATCAACAACTAAAATTAGGACCAACTTTGAATCCTCTACCGGTTAACTTCAAAATACCTTTTGTTTTTCTCTTTTGATTCATCACAATAGAATTTATACATAATGTAAGCACGAACACCCAGGAGAAGCAAGAAGAAATTTCAATCGGGTACTTCTCAAAAATGATTTCAATCGCAATCTCACAATCATTGTTTAAGTGAAAATTAAACTAATTATGCAAGTATTGAACTCAGCGAGACAAACCCATATAGAAAAAATCAAGAATTGGAGAAAAAAAGATAGGATTTATGTGAGATTCTTTTCTAGGAAGGACCGGAGAAAGACGAGAAAGAAGAATGATTATGGGGTTAGAAAAAATCAAAAAATAAAAAGTAAAATAAACAATGAAGAAGATAAAATAGTCAATTTAGCCAAACTTTATGAGCTTTAGGCTATTGTACATGTGGCTACATATTGGAAATAAGAAGGTCGAGGGGCCATTTTCCGTCCAATGACCAAACTTAGGTCAATTGTTTTAAAATTGGTCATAAAGTGTCCTTTTCGCTTTTCTGTTCAAGTTATTGGATAGAGCTTTCTTATTTTGTAGCTTATTTGATCAAATTATTTAAAATATTTACGAGAGGTAATAATTTGTATTGGTTGATTAATTTGAAAAATACTTTTGTAATATTGGAGTAACAATTTATACTTGGTGAAGGTTCTAAAAATGTTTATGAGGAAAAGTTATAAACTTGACTAAAACCTCAATTCTTTAAAATACACTAACCAAAAGCGGACGAAAATGAGTATCTATAACCTCTGACTTCGACATGAAAAAACAAATGAAGTAAGTCATAACAAGAGCATCCATACTATCTCTGACAATACCACCATCTCCACAAATACCATCAGTAAAAATAAACACTTGATAATAAGCAATTAGACAAATCAATAATGCTCCTCCCCATAGTTTTAAACCAATTCTACATTGTAAAAAATCTGGGATACATCAAAAAACAGACCAAAATACCATTCTAGATATCTTCACATTGCAAGACATATACAACCAATAACAACAGTACTAAAGGTAGAGAGACCGTTTCCGATAGACAACATTCAAACACAAGTCTACCTACTTGGTTTATAGAGATCGAAGAAAACCTCAATATCAGGCACCACAAAAGACCCCTCCTTAGGCGGAGCACTCTTCACATACATTCTTTTCTTCCTTGGCGTTGGAGGTGGGCACGTAAAATTCACCTTAATTCTACATTTATCATGCGTTGGTGTCTTGCATCCTTCAGCTAATTCCACCACTTCATTATCACTCTTCCCCATATTCGAACAACAAAGTAGGTACTTGTGCAGATGACACGTCAATATCCCGAAAAACTGAGAAAGTTTCAACTTCGTTGACTATAATAACAGTCGTAACTATAAACAGACTTGTGAGTTGTGTAGATACCTGTTCAGATAAAGAGTCGGGCTTTCTGAGAAATTAGGAAGTTTCAACCTCGTTGACTACAATAATAGTTGCAACTATACTCAAACTTATGAGTTGTGTAGGTACCTATTCAGATGAAGAATCAAGCTTCCTAAGAAACTAGAAAGTTTCAACCTCGTTGACTATAATAATAGTTACGACTGTAGTTAGACTCATAACAATTGTAGTAAACAGTTAACGACAGAAGGTGCTACAACTTAGAGAATGCTAGATTGATTTTGTGTGTGTGTGTGATTTTATAATAATGCAAAGGAGGGAAAAAGAGGGAAGCATTTGTAGGCTGTCAAATGGAAAAGGCTTCTTCCGGAAGCTGCTTTTTTGACTTATTAAATCGTGTGATGGAAGCTGTTGTGATTAGCCTACGTGGCATAAAAGTGTAGCCACTTTTGACACGTGGCAGATTTTGATTTGTTGGATTTAAAGGGTTAGATGCCCGCGAAAGTGCTGAGAAATTGTTGAGTTTGAGTAGGCGTTTGGTCATCAAATTAAAGAAGTTGGAGTTGGAGTTATGTTTGATCATGAAAAAAATTAGAGTTGTTTTTGACTTTTTGTGAGAGAAGTAAGAGTGATCAGAAATAGTCTCTCTCTACTTCCACAAAGGTACGAATAAGATTGCGCATACCCCACCTAGATCCCATATGTGAACTGAAAAGAAGAACTAGCAATAACTGAATTTATTACGGGATAATTTATAATGTTTTATATTGATTACACCAAATATTACATTAAATATGTTGTTATGGTATGGTTATGTTCTCTTTTTATATAGGGAATGTGAATGTAATCAAGTTGGTGAGAATAATGGGTTTTATTCGATGCTTATTCCTTCTTTTGTGGGTCCAATAAGTAATGGGCTATGGGCCATGGTGAGAGAGTTGTGTGGTAAGAAATGGGTATACGCGTAGAAACGTCGTTCTCGTGGGGAATCACACACAAATAATTTTGGACCCCATTTGGCCATAGACTAGGGATGTTGGAAAGACAAGAGGGAGTTATTCGGATGATAAACACTTTTTATTTTTAATTTTGAAATTGTGAGTTTAAATCACTAAAGTAGCAAAAAGTGTAGGAGCTCCTAGGAAAAGGTAAAAAATAAAAAAAACATTTTAAAAAATGGAGGTTGGAAATAGGGGGCGGAACTAGGATATTGGAAGGGTTTCATCAAAATATTATACACTACATATGATCAAAACTAACCTTTTGTATATTGAATCTTTTTGGCTTTTTCATATGTCTAACTTTTTATATTTTTCTTAGTGAAAATTTTGATTTCGGTCAGGGGCGGAGCCAGTCTTTGGCATGGGGGTTCATCCGAACCCCCTTCGGCGGAAAGTTGTACTATTTATACATGACTAAAATTATTTTTTTGTATATATAATAAATGTCGAACCCCCTTCGATTAATTTTTCTTCAAATTTTGAACCCCCTTAGTAGAAATCATGCCTCCACCTCTAAATTTTCGATACTGATGAAAAATATTTGAAGAATTTTTTTAAATGTGTCCTTCAACAAAATTTTGGGATCTTGGGGGGGTTTTGCAAAATATTTTTGCTAAAACTAAACAAATTTTTCAATTTTTTTCTCAAAAATTACTTACAATATCTATGGGCAAACGAGTCCTTAATATGGTTGGTAGCAAATAATGAGGGGTACTTTGGAGAATCAAAATATATATACAATGCTAATATTGTTGTAACAACTAAATTTTTGTACCTCAAAAATAATAATCAAGATAAGAAAAATAGCGACAAGTAATGATATTTGATTTCTTCAATGATTTGTGCGGGGTTATAATCTTCATAAATTTTTTTATAAAAAGTTGTAATTTTATTTGGGTCACCACTTAGAAACTAAGTCTATCTGGCTCTCCTATTGAGTTCCAATACATTATGATTCTTCTCCTCTTGATCGCAAAGTCAAGGCTCACCACTTGAAAACGAAAAATTTCTTGTGTGTGAAAGACTTACGGATCACCACTGAAGAGCTGAATTTATATAGGTATTTTTCTTCTCTTTTGGCCATATGGAGAGATAATTATGTATATAATGTTGAACCACATCATTTGAACACTTGGCAACATTTGATTGGTTCTTCTATTGACTTGGCATGCTACGTTACTTATGCACGTGGCATAATTTCCTGGTCCTTAATTTGACTTGACGTGCGACGTCATTTGACATATTGCGTAGACCTTGGGTTAATGAACGGATCCATCATATGAAATCCAACAAGATAAACTAGTCTAATTGAATTAGTCTTTCATTTAACTCCATACATAACTTACTTCAGCAATAAATTCGATTTTGAAAAAAAAAAAATTGGGGGTAGGGGAAATGAAGAGGAAATTGCAGTGTGAGGAATCGAACCTTCACTAATAAGGTTGGAGTTCAGATAGCCAACCAACTGATCTACTAAGATTACTGGAATAAATTCAACTAGATTAGCCCATAATATAGATATTTTCATCAATACATCTCAACTTTTAATGAATTTAAATTGTTAAACTTGTGAAATTTTGTTGAATAATAGTTATGATTGGCTAATTATACATATTACTCCATCCATCTCTAGAGGTGGAGTCAATTTGTGGATACAAAATACTTCATGAAAACATAATAATTATCTATCTATAACAGCAAATTAACTATTAATCTTCTCTAAACGGATACTAAATAATCTAAATAATTGTATGCCAAACATGAGAGATTTGTCAACTAATTGATTCCTAATTATATTAGCAATCTAGTAAGGACAGCTGACGCCAACATTTTTGCAAGCGAAAATGTGAGCCATAACTAATTTTGGCTAAACTCATGGGCTGCCCTTAAAGTTGGTGTCACTTTTTTTTTTTGGGGGGAAAATAATTATTTTGGTCCCTATATTATTGTCTTGTTATGATTTTCATTTCTGTAATATCTGACTTCCTACATTTAATTTAGGAAAAAGGCTCAAATATATCATCGAACTATTGAAAATGGCTCATTTATGCCATCCGTTAAAAGTTTGGCTCATTTATGCCATCACCGTTATAAAAAAGCTCATTCATGCCATTTTTTTTAACGGTGGTTTTTTAAAAACAGCTTTGCCACGTGGCGTCTTACTAGAGGTCCACGCCATTGATCAAATATGCCATCGAACTTTGAGAAAAGGCTCATTTATGCCATTAAAAGTTCGGCTCATTCATGCCATTTTTTTTTAACAGTCCGATTTGGTGATTTTTTGCAAAACCAGTTTGTACACATGGCCAACAATGATCCATCCACATCATTAATTAAATCAGCCAAATAAAAAATTCAAAAAATTGAACTTTCTTCTAAAAGGTGAAATTAAAATTTTATTTTCCATGATTCACAAATTTCTAGTACATCTGATTCTTCAAGTCATTAGAATCTTCAAGTTTTGATTTTAATTTGATTTTGCTGAAATATTCTTCTTTTCTTCTCTGTAATTTCACCGATTATAGAATTTTTCTGATTTTTACTTTAAATACAATTTTTTAAGAATTTAAAAAATTGTGTTTCGGTAACTAATTGATTCGTTGTTTGAAATAGTTGATGTCTGTTTCGGGCTTGAATTGGCCTTGAGATTTGCAGAATTGTGTTCGGCGATTCCGAAGAAATTGAAAATGGATGAACTCTTTACAATGCCTATAAAGGAGTTACAAAATGCATAGAAATATTTTGACCGGAGAAGTCGATATTTTCTTATTAGGAATTTTAAAATTTCTTTGGCTGATTTAATTAATGATGTGGAAGAATTATTGTTGGCAACGTGTACAAAATGGTTTTGCAAAAAAACCCCAAATTGGACTGTTAAAAAAAACGGCATGAATGAGCCAAACTTTTAACGGATGACATAGATGAGCCTTTTCTCAAAGTTCGATGGCATATTTGAGTCTTTTCCCTTTAATTAATGATGTGAACGAATTATTATTGACCACGTATACAAAATGGTTTTGCAAAAAACCACCAAACCGGACTGTTAAAAAAAATGGCATGAATGAGCTAAACTTTTAACGGATGGCATAAATGAGCCTTTTCTCAAAGTTCGAATGGCATGAATGAACTTTTTTATAACGGCGATGGCATAAATGAGCCATTTTCAATAATTCGATGGCATATTTGAGCCTTTTCCCTTTAATTTATAATTAATCAAAGTCAGTGATTTTAACCCTTCTACTAACAATGATTACTAATTCAAACAGATGTAGTACTGTTGTTAAGGGCAATTATGGTGCTTATTAATATTATATATTAATAATAAAATAACTTTGAATCCATATTAAGAACTAGTTTCGTTTCTCCTCCGTTCGAACGTCTTGTTATATAGCTCTCCGTCATCCAAAACTTCAAAAATGATGTAATAAATAGGGTTTCTTTGGCAATTATGGTGCTTAACTGTGTTTTTTGTGAATTTGATAAAAAAATTTATTATTAATATATAATATTATGTTAAGTATCATAATTGCCCTTAACAGCAGTAATAAATCTGTTTGGATTAGTAATCATTGTTAATAGAAGGACTAAAATCACTGACTTTAATTAATTAAAGGTTAAATGTAGAAAGTCAAATATCACAGGGATGAAAACCATAATAAGACAATAACATAGGAATCAAAATAATTATTTTTTCTTTTTCTTTTTAATAAATTGATGACTATGTTATGAATCTGCCATGACGGAGGAATCTTTCATTCTTTTGGATGATGTCAATCTACATTTTAATCTTATATATAAAAATATTCCTTAAGAGTTATGCTAAGATTTATGTTATTTCTTTTCATTAGATATTTCAAATAGTAGTTGTTTGTCCAACACCAATTAAAATTGTAAAAATGTATTAAAGGCAAGTGAATTATGATTGCTCAAACTCCTTTTGCTTTTGGCTAAATTGACAAAATAAGAATAAATTTCAGAATAACATAATATAAACTACATGGAGAGTAAGAATAAGAACAAGAGTGAAAATAAGAATAAGAAAAATGTGAATCGTTTCTTTAATTATTAGAGCTTGACATTAATAAGTGTTTTACAAGTGAAGATGAGATGTCTTCTCCCTATGCAAAGCATTACTTAAAAGGAGAAAAGGCCAAGGATATTACTATGAAAAGGTTATCCTGTCATCTTTTTTTAAAAAAGCTAATATTAACAATACACAAGTATTATCTCACGTATTTGAGTTTTGAATTTGGACTCAAGGTTGATTGCTATCAGGTGGGAGCAGTGGCGGAGTTAGAATTTTTAATAAGGGAATTCAAAATCGAAATAAGTAAGCACACGAACTAACAGAAAGGGGTTCAACATCAACTATATATACATAAAATATAATTTTAATCATGTATAAATAAAATAATCTTAACCATGTATAAATAGGCGAGAAGGTGTCAAGTAAAAGTAATGTGGTTGGTCATCCGGTGATAGAATAATCTTTTGTATACTGAGGTGCCATCGACAGAGCCGGTTATTGGGTCAAGCTTCTAAAGCTTGGGGTTTAGGCCCCAAAAAATTGGGGGGCTCATTTCCTCCCCCCCCTCTCCCTCTCTCTCGATGCCCCTCACTTCTCTCTCTCTTTTTCTTATCTTTTTGTTTCAATGTATTTATTTAATATATATTAGGTATTTTTCATTCACCCATAAATCAATCATCATGCATCTATACTTTTATTATAATACAGTTTCTGCCCGCCCAACTTATTATAGAGAGGGATGAAGATTGCTTTCTTCGATACAGGAAAAATTTATGTATACTCACATTGGCTAAATTGTGATCATTATTGGACTTCTAATCCTTTCTCAGACAAATGTGCAATTACTAATATATGGCTGCACATTTTTCTTAGTTTTTGTATTTATTCGTAGAAGTTTCGGAAATAGCCTCTCTACCTCCACGAGGTAATAGTAAGGTGGGATTTCACTGGGTATGTTCATGTTGTTGTATTCGTAGAGATCTTTTGTATCGTAAAACAGAGAATCTACTAAACCCCTTGCTTACTTTCAGTTGCTTATCGATCTTTCCTTCCTCAGGAGTAAAAAGGTGCTCTACATTACCTTATAAATTAGTGTGGTGGAAATGGCATTTTTGTGAGGAAGAGTTTGTCAGGTTTTTGTTTTTTGATTTAAATGTATCTAATCAATATGTGTTTGATATTTTGTACTGTTTCAATATGTATTACTATATTTTATACGGTTTGATATAAATTGTGTTTGTTGATATAAATTAAACCGTTCAAATACAAATGATACATACAAAAAACACTCCGTTTTGTTTTTCTTGATTCATTAAAAATAGATATTTCATTTTATTTGTTCAATTTAATAAATTAAAAATTAATTTAGATTTCGAATTAGAATTAGTAGTCAAATTTAGATTTTTAAAATATCATTAATAAAATACATCTTAAATTAAAAAAAATTTAAAAAAATGTGATAAATCAATAAGGATCAAATAATATGAAAAGGAGGAAGCACTACATTATTTTATTAGAAAGGAAAGACAACTTTAGACTTTGATTTGATAAGAAAAGTAGAAAAAATTTAAAATGGGTGAGGCACAACCATTAACTAGTTGTGTGAGGGATATTTTAATTGGCAATATAATGTCTTGTGGGACCCACCACATCAACTTAGCTAGTCCTCTTCCGCCTCAATTCATTTTTTCCTTTTTTGCTTTTTAGTTCTCTTTCCTCCTACTTATCACTCTTTTTTTTCTTTTTGTTACTCCCTCCGTTTCAAAAAGAATGACCTAGTTTGATTTGGCACGGAATTTAAGAAAATAAAGAAGACTTTTAAATCTTGTGGTCCTAAATTAAAGTTATGGCAAATGTACCAAAATGCCCTTTAATCTTGTGGTCTTAAACATGCCATATGGAAAGTTGGAATTAAAATGTTGCCAAAAAAAGAAGGGTCATTCTTTTTGAAATGGACTAAAAAAAAAAATAGATCATTTTTTTTGAAACGAAGAAAGTATATAATTAAAGCTAAAGCCAAAACAAAGGAGAGAGGGAGCATAACTTAAAATAAGTATCAATCTTTTCTTTTACTGATTTTCGTGTGTGTCCATATTACATTAGAAGTGGGGGGATATATATACAAGTATGAACTTGGACACAAAGCAACATTTTGGGTCCCACAAGACTTGGGCTCAAAGTTTTACCAATTACTTGAACTCCAATTTCCTAACACTTTTTTCTTTTTCACATATTCTGAATTTATCTATTTTAAAATCAATTTTATTGCTCCCTTAGTTTTGTTTTATTTGGTCCGTTAAAAATAAAATTTTCTTTTTATTTATATTTTTTAACAAGTAAAAAGTAAATATTTTTTTAATACTATTATCATAATTAAATAGCTACATAAAGTATTAATAGTCAAATTTTTCAATGTCAGAAAATTAGAGAAATTTTTTTTTTTGCTAGAAAAATTTCAATATAACATTCTCAAATAGTAAAAACTAAAATTAAATGAACAAAAAATGAAATCTAAAAAATTGATAACTTTCTGTCAATAGATTCAACTTAATGATAATATAAAAAAAACTCATGATTTGTCCATAAACTCTGAATATTTGTATAATTTAATAACACATGACAGTATTTCATTATTCTTTATAAGTTTATTTTTTTATACATAAATTAAATTGTGTTTGTATTAGAAGTTTATTTTAATAAATTGATCTTATTAATCATGTTTTGAAAATTTAAATTTAATTATTAATACTTTATATAATTATTTAATGATAAATACTAAAGAAATAACATTAACTTTTTGTTTGTTAAAATAAATAAATAAAAAGAAAACTTATTTTTAGCGGGCCAAATAAAATAAAACTAAGGGAGTAATAAAATTGATCTTAAAATAGATAAAACAAAAAATGTGAAAAACAATAATAACATACCCAGTATATTTTCACAAAATGGGGTCTGACCAGGGTAAGTGTACACAGTCCATATCACTATCTCAAATGTGAAGTAGAGAGGTAATTTCCGATAGACCCTCGGTTCAGGCAAATAAAGTGAAAAAAGAACTAGAAAAATATAACTTAGAGAGAAACTAATTAAACACCCCCCCCCCCCCCCCCGAAAAAAAAAAGAGAGAGAATATAAAATAGAGAAGTATAGTGACAGGAAAAAAAAAAAAGGAAGGAAAAGAGCCAAAGTAATGAAGAAAATTAACGGAATGGAATAAAATACTTCTTCCATTTAAAAAAGAATGATTTACTATTCTTTTTAGTTTGTTTAAAAAAGAATGACTTTTCTTTTTTTTATAACACTTTAAATTTCGTATCAAATCAAAGCAGGTCATTCTTTTAGAAACGAAAGAAGTATGAGGAGATGAGGGAAGAGGTACATTTGTTGACATTAAGGAACCCACAAACACACTTGTCAATAAATAAAAGGTGTCTCACACACTTATGATTGGTTGTGTCTCACCCATATTAAAAATTTCCCGAAAAGTAAGCCTAAAATTGCAATTCCTTTCTTGATTTTATACTCATCCTTTTCATTTTATTATTTTCTTCATCTAAAATTTATTTTTCTTGATATGTTTATTAAGTAGCATCTATTATTCCTTTATTATTTATTTAAAAACTAGAAAATATGAATTAGTTTATTCAATCTGGTTATGTCAACTAGAAAATCTTGTTTAAGATCAATAATGTCTCAAGAAAAGTTGAGTAAATTATGTATATTATCAATTGAAGAAGAATTATTAAAAAAATTGCTTATAAGACAATTATCTATAACTTTGCATCTCAAAAAGTTAAAAAAATAAATTCAAAATAATATATGATAAAAAAAAAAAATTAAGACCTCTCTTTAAAGTTCCGCTTTAGACCACCAAAAGTATCGATGTAAGATACACTGGTGGCATTGACTTAGGGGTCGTTTGGTAGAGGATATTAAAAAAAATAATGTATGCATTAGCTTTGTGTATTACTAATAACTTGTTAATTTGGTACACATTTTCATCCTATGAATTACTAATGCTTACATTAGTTATACACTCTATTGTGTATTAAGGAGTGTATTACTAATGCATGAAAATCCTTGGTATTAGTAATGCAATAGATTCTAATGCATGCATTAGTATGGTTAAAGTCACAATTACCCCTCGAAATCTTTTCTATCATATTTATGGAGGGTATTTTTGTAAAAAATAATTTATTTTTAGAAATTATAAAATTCATGTTATTTTTAATACACCAAACCAAACACTGCATAAGAAAAAAGCAAATACAACTAATACAAGCATAACTAATACATTATATTTTACACTATTCTTATACACTCTACATCGAAAATTTCACGTGGCAAACTTCAACTAGCTAATCCATCTCTCAAATTGGAATTTCATCACAAACAAAGGTCTCAAACTTTCCTTTTTTTTTTTTTTTTTTTTCGTTTTAGTTACTACAGTTGATGAACAATCTGTTTAAAGTTTCTTTTATTGACTATTACAATTTACACCAATGCATATATGTCCACCTAATTTTTTATTTTTTATTTTTTATTTTTTGTGTACCTACTCTGTCTTCACTTGAAAATGTTCTCACTTGCATCACATTTCTCCCTAACTTTTTAGGTTACCAATTTTGCCATAAGGACTTATCCATAATTGCTTAAGTAAATGGATAGTGTGAAAAAATATTTACAAAAAATTAAGATATAATAAGAAGTAAAATTCATAAAATATTAAGTACTAACAAAAACGACTAATTTATAATTTGCACCTCTAGTGTACAATATATATATCTTTTATAAATTACACCTTATTAGATCTTTTAATTATTTACACCCTTTTCTTTTTGCTTCGTTACAAACTCGTAAAAAGTCATATTTATAATTTAAGTTGGTATTTGGCCATAAATTTGAAATATCTTTCACTTTAATTTTTATGAAATTGAAGTTGAAAATGAAGTTGTATTTAGTCACAATTTTGCAAAGAATATTTAGAATAATGTTCATATTTAAATACACTTTAATACAACTTCAAAAGTAAAATAGTGAGTTGGAAAACATGTTATACGTTATTTTCAAATTTGAAATACAACTTTATAGTTGTAATTGAAATTTTTATGATCAAAATTACTTCGAAAAAAGTGAATAATTTTTATGACGAACTATGTAGCACTCCATCCATTTCAATTTATTTATCCTACTTTCCTTTTTAGTCTGTTTAAAAAAGAACGCCTTTTTTTTAAAAAAAACTTTTTAATTCTAATTTTTCACATGATATGTTTAAGATCATAAAATTAAAGAGCAAATTAAAGAACATTTTGGTATATTTTAGTATCTTTAAATTAAGTCCACACGATTCAAAAGTTTTTTTTTACTTTCTTAAAATTCATCTTAATTCAAAGGCATAATATATAAACATGTCCTTTAACTTAGCCTCAGGCCTCAACTAGCATCTATGTCCTCCAACTTTAGGTGTGCATAAATAGTCACTTAAACTTGTATAAAGTTGAACAAGTAGATACATGCGTCCTAAGTATTGTCCTACATGGCAATTTGCATCCTATGTGGACGACCTAGGTGTATTATGTCACATAGGACGCGTGTGTCTACTAGTTCAACTTTATATAAATTTAAATGTTTACTTATGCACATCCAAATTTTGAGGACAGAATTGTTAACTGAGTTCAAGTTAAACGATACATCTATGTGTTATGTCTAAATTCATATACAAACAAATGAAAACGAACAGAGTAGTACCTTTTTCAAAAGTGTCTTGATTAAATTTAACGGGTAGGCATCTTTTTCACAACGTCTCTCTTGCTGGCCAAACAACATGGCCAGTTCAGACATTATAGCCTGTCATCTCAAAAATCTTAGCTGTTTCTTTAACCAATTTTTAGTATAAATACTCCCTTTTCTATCCCACATTTCCATCATCAACTTGTACTAAAAAAAAATTCTCTCCTTCTCCAATTAAATTTTATTATCTTCGATTCGATTTTATCAAATTTTCATCAATGGCTCATGTTAGCATGATCATCAAAGCTTTTATCCTAGCCATTTTTCTCGCTGCCTGCGCCGTGTCGGCGCAGGAGCCTAGTCTTGCACCGGCTCCGTCACCGGATGCCGGAGCCGGTTTCTCATTGCCGGTTTCCAGTGCTTTGATTGGAACTAGTTTGGTGATGTCCATGTTTGCTTTACTAAGGCATTAATTTGGATTAATTGCTTGGATATGGTGGTCTTGTATTGTAATTGAGAAGTATTATTTTATTGATTCTTTGTTTTTGAATGTATATGGGATTATTGTTATGAAATATGGTGAAGTAATATTAATCATTTGATTCTTCATAAATATGGTTCACTTTGAGCATTTTAATATTATTACATTAGTCGTGAGTCGGGGGTTTATCGGAAACAGCCTCTCTACTTCATCTGAGGTAGTAGTGTGGACTGCGTATACTTTACCCTCCTCAGACCCCACTTTGTGGGAATACACTGGATATGTTGTTGTTGTATATTAAGTTTGCCTCATTTTGTTTCAAGTGTTAGTATGCAGCATTATTACTCCAAGTCGTTTGCACATCCACTACGTGCAAGCTTACTCTCATTTGTTTTGGTGAGTGGCCTTTAAGGCAAAGGAATGTGAAATAACTGTTGCTGCATATAATGCCTCTTAGGGACAATTGATTCTTGGTTAGTGGTGGCTGAATTTGGCCACCATTTACCTTGAAATTCATGTCACCTCCCACTCTTTATTCATCCATTATTTTATTGCAATTCTCATGGCTATTAGTGCTATTAGTGACTTATAACTCTTGTAACCTATAAACCATTGATCTTCCCTCTTTACTACCCCTCGTTCATCCTTATTCATTACAAGAAAGACTTCATCTCCTATATATAGTGATGGTCTTGTATATTGTGTATATTAGAGAGAAATACATAGAGTTTATATTGTTGAGGTTAAATAGTAAAAGAGAGAGTTGAGACTAAGAAAATATTTTAAGTCTTTAACTATATTCACTATACAAAAGAGAGTAATTATATTAGTGAAAGAGAGAGTTGAGACAAAGAAAATACTCTAAGTCTTTAACTATATTCACTATACAAAGAGAGTAAATATATGTTGAAGGTGTTTTTGTGATAGAGCTTTGGACTCTTCAACTAATCCGGAGTTGCTTGAGTTGTATATCGTGATGGACTGTTGTATCCTGAAGGGGACAAGTCAAGAGTTGATATTGCTGAATCGATGTAGATTATGCCGCAGTGGGTTTGAATCTCCTTAAAAAGAGTGAGTTATTCACGCCTCAGCCAAGAAGAAGATTATCTTATTTTCTTCATTTTTTGTATTTTAATTTTAACTGTAATTATTGTAATTTGTGGTATATTACACCAACATCAGTTAATGTCTCTCTGATGAAAAAAAAACAAAGGCTTAATTAATACATACTTCGTCTCTTAAATTTGTCAGAATATTTTGTTTAGATATTTGAACTAAGTCCTATTTTAATTGAGCTTCGTAACTCCTAATAATAATAATAATAACAACATACCTAGTATATTTCCACAAAGTGAGATCTGGGAAGGGTAAAGTATACGTAGTCCGTACCACTACCTCAAAAGTGAGGTAAAGAGGCTGTTTTCGATAGACCCTCGACTCACGATAAAAAAACTGTTTAGAAAAAAGACATATATAACATAATTTTAACTCCTAATAAGGCGTTCGACTTTGACATTTTCGATTTAAATTTTGAAGGAAAAAAGTTGCGAGTGTGTTCATTCATCTATTACAACATAGTTATATTAACACCATAAAATATATCATTTTCTTTAATTATATGCATTAGTCTCAAGTAGAAAATGACAAGAATTTTAAGACTTATTGAGGCGTATGCATATAATTAAAGGAAATGACATATTTTTGGTTCGATTTTATCAAATTTTCATCAATGGCTTCTGTTAGTATGATCATCAAGGCATATATCCTCGCTGTTTTTCTTGTTGCTTGCGCCGTCTCGGCGCAGGAGCCTAGTCTTGCACCGGCTTCGTCACCGGATGCCGAGCTGGTTTCTCGTTGCCGGTTTCCGGTGCTTTGATCGTAACTAGTTTGATGATGTCCATGGTTGCTTTACTAAGGCATTAATTTGGATTATTGGGATTGGATGTGGTGGTTTTTATTGTAGTTGAGAATAGTTATTCTATTGATTCTTTGTTTTTTGAGGTAATTTTAATCATTTGATTTTTCATAAATTGACATTGCAAGATTCTCTCTTTTAATTTATTTTTTATATGTTTTCAGTTAATATGTCTCTAATGTGGGAAGGAAATGAAAGCTTGAGGATAACTAATGTCAATGTTAGTCTAGTTGCCAGAATAGGAGTAATTGTTTGGATGGTTGTTATATGGATAAATTACAAAGATTCACAAACTTAAGAGTCATTAATACATAAAATCTCTTATCTTTTATAAAATTACTTAAAATTTCATTTTTACTAGTTTGCTCTTAATACATATACATAAATCTTCTCATCCGCTTTACACTCCATCATTGACGCCCCAAATCACGTTTTTTATTTTTCAAAATCCCCCCCCCCCCCAAGAAAGTCGACAACGTCTCCCCAATTGAAACTTCCATCATTATTACTGTAACCTCCAACAACTGCCCACATTCAATTCCATTCGATTTATTTTTTTTAGTTTTTTTCGACGGGTGCGTGAATTGTTGAAGTAGATTTTAAGTAAATGTGTCAACTGGGCCGGGCCGGGCCAACCCGGACCCGGTCCATTTATTTTTTCCGGTTTTGGGCCGGTGCCGGGCCGGGCCCAATTCTTAACGGGACGGGCCGGGCCGGGCTGAACAGTGAAATTTTCCCAAACGGCCAAGCACCGGCCCATTTAATTTTTTTGATCAGTTAATGGGCCGGTTTACCGGGCCCCGACTAAAAAAAATAGTATTTTGAACGTTGATTGTTTTTTAATATGCATTCAATATATATACTACTTAAAATACGATTTTAAAGAATAAACATTCAATATATACTACATTAACGAATACACATATATATATACATTCAATATATACTACTTTAAAGAATAAACATACATATATACATTCAATATATACTACTTTAAAGAATACACATACATATGTATACATTCCATATATACTACTTTAAAGAATAAACATACATATGTATACATTCCATATATACTACTTTAAAGAATACACATACATATGTATACATTCCATATATACTACTTTAAAGAATAAACATACATATATACATTCCATATATACATTCAATAGATACTACTTTAAAGAATACACATACATATATATACATTCCATGTATACTACTTTAAAGAATAAACATACATATATACATTCCATATATACATTCAATATATACTACTTTAAAGAATACACATACACATATATACATTCAATATATACTACTTTAAAGAATAAACATACACATATATACATTCAATATATACTACTTTAAAGAATAAACATACACATATATACATTCAATATATACTACTTTAAAGAATATACATACATATATACATTCAATATATACTACTTTAAAGAATACACATACATATGTATACATTCCATATATACTACTTTAAAGAATACACATACACATATATACATTCAATATATACATTCCATATATACTACTTTAAAGAATACACATACACATATATACATTCAATAGATACTACTTTAAAGAATACACATACATATGTATACATTCCATATATACTACTTTAAAGAATACACATACACATATATACATTCAATATATACATTCCATATATATATTACTTTAAAGAATACACATACACATATATACATTCAATAGATACTACTTTAAAGAATACACATACACATATATACATTCAATATATACTACTTTAAAGAATAAACATACATATGTATACATTCCATATATACTACTTTAAAGAATACACATACATATGTATACATTCCATATATACTACTTTAAAGAATACACATACATATGTATACATTCCATATATACTACTTTAAATAATACACATACACATATATACATTCAATAGATACTACTTTAAAGAATATACATACATATATACATACAATATATACATTCAATATATACTACTTTAAAGAATATACATACATATATATACATTCAATAAATACTACTTTAAAGAATAAACATACACATATATGCATTCAATATATACTACTTTAAAGAATAAACATACATATATACATACAATATATACATTCCATATATACTACTTTAAAGAATACACATACATATATACATTCAATATATACTACTTTAAAGAATAAACATACATATGTATACATTCCATATATACTACTTTAAAGAATACACATACACATATATACATTCAATAGATACTACTTTAAAGAATATACATACACATATATACATTCAATAAATACTACTTTAAAGAATAAACATACATATGTATACATTCCATATATACTACTTTAAAGAATACACATACATATGTATACATTCAATAGATACTACTTTAAAGAATACACATACACATATATACATTCAATATATACTACTTTAAAGAATAAACATACACATATATACATTCAATATATACATTCAATATATACTACTTTAAAGAATAAACATACACATATATACATTCAATATATACATTCAATATATACTACTTTAAAGAATAAACATACATATGTATACATTCCATATATACTACTTTAAAGAATAAACATACACATATATACATTCAATATATACTATTTTAAAGAACATACATACATATATACAATATTCAACAACATATACGTTTATACTATCATATTAAAAGTATTGAATTCATACAAGATATTCAATTTAAATTTTAAATGGAAAAAATATATAAAGTGTAAATGAATTTAATATTTGATTGATTGCAAAATGTTTGAAAACTTACAAGTTACAAGGTTGCAATTACATTTCACTAATTTCACAAAGTTAAATTGAAAAATGAAAATTCAATTGATTAATTGTAAATTCTACAAATTTTTCATCAGTTTTTCCAATTCACGCATGTTAACATTAATGGGAATTGGCTGTGGATTGTCAAAATCAATGGCACTAAAGCCATGCATTGGACTTGATTGTGCTGAATTCTCTCTTGAAGTCATTATTTCTTCAAGATCTTCTTCGTCTTCCGGCTCCACGAACATTCCTTGATTTCTTCGTTCTGCTCTAATCCAGTCTCTAAGGCAAACTAAAACATTCATGGCATTGCCTCCCAATGTGTGTCGGTTGTCTCCAATCTGTTGCCGTCCTTGACTAAAAGCGCTCTCTGATGCAACGGTTGACATTGGAACATTCAATATATCTCTAGCTAACATTGAAAGTACAGGATATTGTCTTTCATTATTCTTCCACCATTCCAGCGTGTTGATTCTACCTCTAGGATCCTCTGTAGGCTGCATAAGATAATACTTAAGCTCTTCCCGACTTACGGTTCTATGCGATGAAGGCTGCAATCTATTCCAAACAGATAGATCAGAAACACAATAAACAGGCATATTATGTGCCTGTCTTTTAGAAGATGATGGTTCCTCAGAACGATGGGGAGCGGGGGTCGGTGTAATGTGTGACGGTAAAGCATTGTCAAGTAAATCAGCATAATGATTGTATAATGTGTTCATGTAACTATTCGCATCAGACATAGACGTATACAAAGAAGGTTCTTCATCAGCTTTTACTCCTAAAGCATAATAAATAAGAGAAGTAAATTCAGACATAGTATTATATTTCATACATGGATTTATTATAGCACCAACTAAGAAAATAGGGGGAAGCGGAAAAAAATACTTTTTAAATTTATCAATCATTGCCTCAATAGCATATTTGTAACCTGGTTTAGACTTATACTCGTTAAGCAATAAAGAAATGTCGGCTAAATAAGCTAAAATATTACAAACAGTAGGATAATAAGCTCCAGAAAATTCAACCGTAGCTAGATAAAATTTTTGCAAAAAATTAACAATATCATCAATTTCAGCCCAGTCTGAATTTTGTAACATACAATCGGGAAAATCACTAGCAAATTGGTTAAAAGTCATAGTAATAGGAACTTTATAAATATTGCAAGTATTTAAGAAATCATACGTAGAATTCCATCTCACATCTATTTCTTCAGGCATTAATCTCGGTCTAAGTCCATTTTCCTGACATTTTCTTTTAAATTCGGTAAGTCTAATTTTTCTATTATTTCCTTGAATAAAGCCAACTGCAAGTCTAACTTTTTCAATAGCAGGCTCAAAAAAAGCAAGACCATCCTTTACAATTAAATTATATATATGGCAAGCACACTTAACATGAAATATTTCGGATAACGGTGGAGAAAGTTCAGTTTTTAACAACTCAATAGCAGCGTTGTTGTTAGATGCATTATCAAAAGATATACATAAAACTTTGCGGTCAATACCATAATATCTTGCAACTTTTGTAATAGATTCAGAAATAAATTTTCCAGTGTGTCTACGGTCTTCATCATACAAAAATGCTAAAATACGTTTTTGCATAACAAAATTACTATCTACCCAATGACAAGTAATTGTTAAATAATCATTTTTATTAATAGCACGACCAAGATCAGAAGTTAAAGAAACTCTACATGAAAGATTTTTTAATAATGCAGATAAATAGTAAACATATTGTGCATGGAGTCTAAAAATATCGGACCGACAAGTACTTCTAGGAATACCCTTAAACATAGGATTATAAATTGCCTGAATATAATGAATAAAAGCATCAGAAGAAGCAAAAGAGAAAGGCAAACAACCCGCAGCTATCATTTTGGCTATTTCTTCACGATCCTTCATTTTATTATAATTCTTAACTAATAGACCGGTTTTTGGGTTCAATCTAGTTTGACTTGGGCCCTCAACTGTCTCACCACCAGTTACCTGAGCTAGCTCTATTGGGTGTTTCTCCTTCAAATGTCTCGACAACTGACCCGTACCTCCTTTATTACCCCCAGTCTTATGCTCGTATTTTACCTGACAAAGATCGCATTCAACCTTAGTGGTTCCTTCTATTCGGGTATAAAAATTCCACACAACACTAGTTTGTTTACGAGATCTTACAGGGGGCCGGGGAGGAAGATTAACTGATTCAGATTGAACATTAACATTACCAGATTCGGGTGTAACATCATCATCATCATTTTCATCTAAATCAACAGAGTCTACTTCATTCTCTTCTTCTATACCATAATTTTCTTGAGCCTCAAAATAATTCATATCGTGAGCACCTACACGTATTTCATTCTCAAATGGTTCGCTAATTGGTACCGGAGGCACACGAGTATATCGAGCATTTGAACTACCTCTACCGGAACCAATTTGTTTCTTACTACCACTACCACTACCACTTCCGGGACAAAGATTTCTAACACTTTTACCGACTTTCCTTAATTTATCCATATTACCAATTAAACTAACAAATATTCAAAAAACACAAAAAAAATCCAAATAAATATTCAACAAATAATACACTAATTAAAAATTAAAAGTAAGAGATGGAACGATAATACCAAATTTTTGAAGTACTCGAAAGTTGGTCAATTGAGTACTTTTGGAAACTTCAACGTATAGAGTATTTGTAATTGCAAAATAATAAAATATATAGAACACTTTATGAGATAATTTTAGCAAATTTGAGAGAGAATAAGAGAATGAGAATTGAGATTGTAGGAAATATTTTTTGAAATGGCATGTATTTATAGGAAAAAAAAAATTTTGATTTTTTTTCTTTTTTTTTTTAAAATTAAGCCTAAAAAGGCTGTTTTGGCCGTTGGGCCAACGACATTATAGCCGTTGGGCCTCAACGGACCAAAACAGCCTTTGCAGGCTGGGGCCCAACGGCCCAGAAAAATTTAAAAAAAAAAAAAAAAAAAAAAAAAGTTACCGGGCCGGGCCGGGCCGGTGCACCGGTGGACCCGGTCCGGTTTTCTAACTGGGCCGGTCCACCGGTTTCAATACCGTGTCCGGCCCAGCCCCCCTAAAAACCCGTCAGGCCCATTACCCATACCGGGCCGGCCCGGTCCGGTCCGGTCGGTAAATGGGCCGGTCTAAATGGGCCGGTTCCGGGTTGAACCGGCCCAGTTGACACCCTTAATTTTAAGTAACTATTTCAGAGATTACTTTAATAACACAAATTACTGTGGTGTTATTCTTTTTTGGTCTTCAATGACTAATGAAGATTCACCCTCATTCAGTTTGTGTATTTTTCAAATTGAAACCAGCAACGTTGTTCCTGTAATTGACGAAGTTGTGGATTTTTCTCCGTGTATCTTTGATTACACATCTGACAATTTTCGCAAAAATAGGTCAAAGCACCGCAATGACCCCGAAAAGATGAAGAAGATAAGAGAAGATTATGCTGCAAGAGAGACTTGCACATAGCAGATCAGGATGAATTAGAGGAGATCCCGAATTCCCCACAGAACCACAAAATTTTTATATGTATCACATATATGAATCACAAAAATTTTATATGTATCACATATATGAATCACAAATATTATAAAGCCTTGAATAACCAACTACATTCTGGAGATTTACACATCAAAACATAATTGCAAGGAAATTTTTTTATATGTATTACTTATATGAATCACAAATATTATACTACATATATTCTGAATGACAAGGCTGTCAGATATATCATAAATATTATACTACATTCTGAATGACAAGGCTGTCAGATGTATCACAAATATTAATTAATTAATTCAGAAAACAACAATGCACTGTAATAAATCTAAATGTATCATAAATATGAATCACAAATATCGTTGAAAATAGTAATCGATATGGTACGATAAATTTAAATTTGATTGACTATTTTCGTTGATTTTGAATATCTCAGAGATTCATTCATAAACGCATTTTGCGTGATTCGCTCGCCTTAATAAGTACAATTCTGTTACTTCCTTATTTAACTAACCGCTCAGTTACAAATGTATCACAAACAATATGTATCACATCTTAATTTATGTATCACAAAAAATAAATTTTGGAATTTTATGTAATTGAACAAAGTTGTGGTAAAAAGTGTTACTACGTACCTACTAAACATATGGGATTTGTGTGAGTTACCCTTGTTATATATCGTTAAATAATGTATGATATTATATTATACTCCCTCCGTCTCAAAATACCTTGACATGTTTGCCTAAAAAAAATTTGTCTCAAAATAATTGGCATGTTTAAGAATTCAAGAGATAATTACAATTTTTTTCCAACTATAATCATCTTAATTGAAGAAGATTCATCTAATCAGGATTAAATAAGATCATATTAGTCAATTTGCACCACTTATTAATGTCTCCTTAAGAATTGTGCAAAAAACAAACATGCCAACTAATTTAAAATGGTGGGAGTATTGTACTGTGAGTAGTATTTGTATTATAAAGAGATAGGGTCGAGGATAAAGAAGCGATCACACCAAATTAATTGTTTAACAAAACGATACAATGACATTCAAATAACAGTTAGAACAAACATTATGTTTAAACTGACAATACAATATACAATAGGTAACAATCATCCAAACAAGGTGTATAAGATGATTAAGGGAAAGTCATAAGTCGTGATTTCAGAGGATGAGTCGCGATTTTGATTTGATAGGTTCAAATTTGAACCGTCCAAAGTGTAATAAATTTAATGATAAACATTGAACGGTTCAATTTGAATTTATCATTAAATTTATTACAATTTTGGAATTTAGAGTAATCTATTAGGGTGTGTTTGTTATGAACGAAAATATTTTCTTAGAAAATAAGTGAGTTACTTATTTATTTTTAGTGTTTGGTAAATAAATAAATAAAAAAAATATTATTCCAAAAGTGTTTATATGTAATCTAGAAACACACAATAAAAGTGGGATGGGGTGAAAAGTGGGGGTTTGAGGGTGACGGAGAGTGGAATGGTCATGAAGTAGGAGTTGGGACGTTGGGTGGATAGAAAAAACACAATGAACTTGAAATGTCATTTATAAAATTTGTTCTCTACTTTCATTTAAAAAAAATCAATTTCTTTATTTTTAAGTAACTTGATTAACTAAAGGGCATCGAGCACTTGTAATTCTTCATGCTCCCCTGCGTAAATCTCAACTTTGAACCTACACTCCTTGGCACCATATTATTAATTCACGATTTTTTATCTATTTTTTTATATTGCAGGACTTTTTTTTGGTAAAGTTATTGCAGGACTTATAAATAGAGATGAGAAATCAACAAGTAAGAATAATTCACGATTTACATTTGATGAATTCGGTATTTATGTTTTTATCTAGATCTGTTGTATTTTCAAAGGCTATTGTTGTTGAAATTTTATTGACATTTTAGCACATTGGATTCGTAGGTCGTTTGGTGTGAGGTATTAGAGAAAATAGTAATGGGATAAAATTTTGGTGTCTTTTAAGTGGGCGTTTGGTGTGAGGGATTGGATTATTTATCCCATCACTTTTGCCTTAGTGATGGGATAAGTTATCCCACATACATTGTGGGATAACTTATCCTGGGATTAGTTATCCCAGGGTAGTTAATCCCAGGATAAGTTGGATTCCAACCAAACGACTAAAGTCATAATATAACAGTAAAATGAAAATCATTGTGGTGAAGATAACTTCTTACGAAAATACAAGTCAAGACAGGTAAACAATATAATACTTGTGATTTGATCCTTCCCCGACCCCCTTCGCCATGCCCCAAGCAAAATCAAATCATTATTATTTTGAAAACTTTATTTTTATTATATATCATCACATGAGTACACATTCACAAACCGTCCAAAGGATATACATTCACAAATCCACAACAAAAGCAGTAAAACACGATAGATCTATAGAAGAAAATGCCATAGATGAAAAGTTAGGTAGGTAAGAAATCAATGAGATCTAATCACTTGTATTGTTCAAAGTTGAGCCTCTACTCATGGCACCATATTAATCTATGATTTACTTTTGATGAACTCAATATTTTCGTCTTTATAGCTAATTTTATTATACTTTTAAAAATTATGTGTTCAAGATTTGATAGTTATTGAAATTTTAATGACATTTTAGAACATTGGATTATTTAAAACCCATTAACTATAGTGAAGCTTTGAAGGGAATCCTTAATGTTACGTGAATGACATGTCACGCAACCAGAGAGTCATGAGTGTAAATCCTTGTGATGTGATTAGTAAGTCACTAGCATAAATTCTTGTGATTTGATCTTTTCTTAAATTCTACACGTAACACTAACTTAATACCCTGTACAAAGTCAAATCACTATTTTGAAAACTTTCCCTTATTTTTTAAATGTGAAAAATAAAAGTGAACGGAAAGAATATTTAAGAACTTCATTTTTATTTCATACCATCACAGGATTACAGATTCAGAAACCGTCCAAAGGAGTACATTACATCCACAATAAAAGCAGTAAAACACGAGCATTTTTTTCTCCACATTATTATTTCCTCACATAGATAGATCTATAGCAAGAAATACCATAGATGAAAAGTTAGGTAAGTAAGCAATCAATGACAAAGATCTAATCACTGTCACTGCTACTACTATCATGTCCATCATGTTTCTTCTCCTTCTTCTCCTTCTTGTCTTTCTTCTTCTTCTTCTCCTTTTTCTCTTCTCCATCCTTGTGATGGTGCTTTTCACCTTCCCCTCCATGGATCTTCTCCTTTATCTTATCAACAAGTCCTTCCTTGTGCTCCCCACTATGACCATGTCCATGTTCCTCCTTTTTGTGATCTCCCTTGTGCTCCTCCTTTTTGTGCTCTTCTTCCTTGTGGCCTCCTCCCATGTGGAGTTTCTCCTCTATCTTGTGAATGATTCCTGACATTTTTGCTAAGAGAAATGAGCTTTGGTTTAGGCTTATAGTTGGTAGAAGTGTGATTGGGGTGAGGAGAATGGGGAGTAAGAGGGGGTTATTTATTGGGGAAAAAGGGAGGGGTCGTCCGCACCTTGTTACGCGTACACGATTCCAACACCAAGATATAATTTCTCAGTCGATTTTTACTTGTCACGTTTTATTCTACAAAAATTTATTTATACTAAATTTTAAAATTAAATTAAAGTAGATTAATGTAAGAGTAAACAACTTAAATCTTTCTATTATAAGAATTAATTACTTCCCTTCCCATAAGTTTTTAATATTACATAATATCCTATTAAAAAGTGAGGCGGATATATGGTGTAGCTGCGAGACATGGTTAATCGCATATATATTATAGTCAAATATTCCTTCAGATATATACGGATAGATGTTAAGGCGTCCACATACATGGTTCAGTCTCAGATACATCACATGTATCTGAGGGGTTACACCATGTATTCGCATGTATTTAAGAGTTACATTATGCATCCGCGTGATTACAACTTATATTCATGTATCTAGAGTTATCGTGTGATATTATGTAATTAATTATAGATATAGTAAGGATTTTTTGGGGATTTGTGTAATTTACTTATTTAGTATTTTAAATTTAAATATTCGAAAACTATATGAAAAATACTACTTCCTCTGTTCCAATTTATATGACATACTTTTCTTTTTAGTCAGTCCTAAAAAGAATGACACATTTATATATTTAGTAACAATTTAACTTTAAAATACCCACTTTACCCTTAATGAAATGATTTTAAACCATACAAATATTTATGACTCATTTTAGACCATAAGTTTCAAAAGTCTTTCTTTCTTTCTTAAACTCCGTGTCAAGTCAAATTATATCACATAAATTGAGCTGGAGGGAGTATAAGTTACAATCCTTCTCATATTAATATGATGAAAAAATATATATTACAATATTAGTCTAATTTTATGAAGATTGACTCTTGAGAAGCGAAATATAACAAGTAAAAATAAAAGAGAAAATATCAAAAAAAATAATTGGAAGATTCTTAAATTATATGAATACTTTGTTAATAATTTGATCAAAAATACTAAAAATTAAATCCATTAAGAGAGAGGTATTGATAGGGAAAGGAGGGGTTGTCGGCACGTTACTATTCCATTTGACCATTTTTACATTTATAGCCTTGTTGCGTGTACACACGACTCCAACACGAAGATATTTAAAAAAAAAAATTAAGTAGGCGTTTGGCCATGAAAATCAAAAAAAATTTACTTTATTTGGAATTTTGGGAGTTGTGTTTGGCCATTCTTTTTTGGAAAGATTTGTCAGAATTTAAAGTGTTTAAACATAACTAAAAAGTGAAAATAAGTATTTAGGTGTTTTTACTTTTTCAAATATAATTTCAAGTTATGCTTGAAATTTTTATGGTCAAACAATATTTTTTAGAATAAAGTGAAATAATTTTTCAAAAAATAGTGAAAAATTCTTATGGCCAAACGGGGCCTAAGATAAGCATGCTCCTTCCATTCCCTTCTATAGTTAATTTCCAAGTTGGAATAGTATAGGCACAAAATTCGATAAATAAAAAGTTAGACCGGATTGAATTAATTTGATTATTTTTATTTTGATTCTTTAGTTCTTCAATTGAGGTTCGGTTTTGATTTAATCAATGTTACTCCCTTTATTTATTTTTATTTATTTATTATTGATTCGAACATATCTTAAAAAATAATAAATAATAGAATAATTTTATTGTATCACTTTTTGAATACATTAAATTTAATACTTTAGGAAATGAATACTAGTTTTTAATAGCAAATATAAAATAGATATAAAAAGATAAATTATATATTGATTTTCGAGTTAATATCTCAAAAGGTCATTGAACTATTGAAAATTATTTTGCAAAATCATTGAACTTTACTTTCTATCAAAAATATCATTAAACTTAAGGTTTTTATTTTCTAAAATCACTAAACTACATTTATCATTTAAAAAAAAAAATATCATGGCAAAATAAATTATTTATTTCCATGTAAACATAGACCCCACATACCTTTCTAAGTCCATTACTTAAAAAATTATTTAACTATAAATTTTTATTATTTAACGATAAAAATTGTCTGCAACTAATTCTTAATTTTTTTTGTAGATAACGGGCTGTGATGACTTGTGATAAAGCTTTTAGAATCACTTGAAAGTTGAAAATGCATGGTTATCATTTACTACTAATGCCTCCACAATTGGGTTCTATTATATTTCCCAAGCTCCATTTCCAACTTCTTCTTAAATTAGAGTGAAATTATCATCTATAAATTACGCTCTTCGTTCATTTTTACTTGTCATTTATTTTTAAAATGAATTTTTATGATAATTTTTTTCCCCCTCAAATAATCCTTATCAATAATTACTTATTCTTCAAATGATTTTTCAAGACTTAACACTAAACATCAATTAATAGCATTGAGGTAAAATAATCATGTCAGTTATTGTTTTCCTAATGGATGTGTCAAGTTAAAATGTGACAAATAAAAATGAAAGGAGAAATATATATTGATATAAATAATTAATAAAATTTGTAGCTATTTTTCCCCATGTTAGAGCTTAAACATAAATAATAAAACCAAAGGAAAACAAATCAAAACGACTTAATTCTTGCACTTATCGCTGGTTCCATTAGAAATTTTCAGAAAGAGAGATATAAGTAAAAAAATTTAAACTTATGAAATTGAACTAAAGATGACATCAATATGGATCTTTTTGTAATAAATTTTTTATATTTTTAGTTAGAGGTTCAAATTTCTTATTAAAAGTATTTCTCTCATAAATAAGCTTTATAATATGTGAATAATGTGAACATAAATACAATCAAAATTTTAATATGGAAATCCACATCAAATGAAAAAAATAAATAAAGAAATAATAGTGAGAAAGCTTGGGGAAATAGAAATGAAAAGGAATAGATTTTTTTTTCTTCATGTGGGGTCATATTCACATTGCATAAATAAATAATTTGTTTTGTCATGTCATTTTTTAAAATGATAAATGTAGTTTAGTGACTTTAGAAAATTAAAACCTTAAGTTGAGTGATACTTTTGATAGAAAGCAAAGTTCAATGACTTTGCAAAATAATTTCTAATAGTTTAATGATCTTTTGAGATATTAACTCTTGATTTTCCAAATTGAACAAGTATTGTTGGATATCTATTTTTAGTATAGTGGATCAAGTAAAGGTGGACGGAGAGAGGAATGTTTTTGTATATTGAAAAGTCGAACTGTTTTATTCAGATTTTTCTTTTGATTTCTTATTTTGATAGTCGCATTGAAGTTAGACTAATTCGGATTCATGATACGTAGAGCCTGTTCAGGAAAAATGTTCTCAATCAAGAGTTTTTTTTAGGAAAAACAACATAAATTTCGACTGTTTAGTATTTAATTATAATCCATCCCGACTGTTTTCATATTTACAAAAAAAAATGATTTTTCAATCATGATAGATAACTAAGGCTCGTGATACATCACAATCTGATACATAAGTACCGAACTAATCGACTGATACATAAGTACCGATATATAACCCTCATGTGTTAATATCACCGAGATACATTCAAATATATAAATCTTATGTATTAGTAGCACAAAAAGCATTCCGATACATGATTTTTGTCAGATTTTCAACCAAAGACATCTTTCTTATGTATTTGTAATATAATATTCAGTAAGATACACAACTTTTGTACATTTGGTGGAGGAGCGCGTGATGTATCTTTTTGTCCTTTTCAACTAGAAACATTATTTTTATGTATCTCTGAACTCCCTTAACAGATACATCTTTCTTATGTATCTCCATTAACATCATCATCTTCAGCCTCCACTAACGAATCTCCGATTTTCAACATCTACTACTACTACTCCGTTAAGGAACAATAACAGTTTCTCATCGCTTGGTGGTTCAATTCCAACTCGAGTCAATATCACCTCGAGTTCTTTCTTGTTTGTTTTCCACTTGTCGTCTTGTAACATGTTTTTTGGAGTGACTAACAAATCAAACGAGGACGAGGTGGAGGTAGTTGTTGTAGTGGATTCGAATAAGGGATTTTCTGATCGGAAAATGGATCGGGTCTTTTTTGGATTTGAAGAGCTTTTTGAGAAGGTTGGTGATGAGTTTCATGGTGGAAATTGTGATGGATTTGGAGAGTGATAGTTAACGAAAGGGAAATTAGGAGGAGGGAGAGAGGAGAATGATGATGAATTAAGGAGGGAGGAATTATTTGACCCAGAGAAAGGGGGATATGCGGTGTATCCGAAGTTTTGGAGAGAGGAAGCGTAAGAATGAATTTTTGTAATTATTTTGAGGGGTTGGGATTTTAGGTAATAATGGTAAGTTAAGGTGTAGTATTATATAATTTGCCCCTTTTATATATATATATATATATATATATATATATATATATATATATATATATATATATATAAAAATCATTTGAAATCTGATCGTTTAATTGGTGGGATAAGAATAATAATTCTAAGATATTCTATGAGATTATTTATTTTGTGTTTGACAATGAATATTATTTAGTCTCCAAAATTATTTTATTTCACTATTTACATAAATGATGACATAAGTTATCTCTATAGAAGATGAAAGAAAATAATCCTATGAGATATTCTTGTCTATCCCATCCCACGTACCAAATCGATCCTCGTATATACTAAATCAATAGAGACTTCTTTCGACTTCCATTTAATTTGAGTTGGCTGAGCTGAATTGCTGTTTCTTTAAATCGTCATTAATGTTAATCACCCTACTCAGGATTGTCTACTTGCCGAAACAACAATGTAACAAAAAATTTGCCAAAATAACTCTACTTACCTTCAATTAAAAAAAATTACCAAAAGATTTATACCATCTGTCATAAATCAAACTATAACAATAATAACATACTCAATGTAATGTAGGATCTGGGGAAGATAAGATGTACGAAGATCTTATCTCTACCTTTATGGGATAGAGAAATTATTTCAGATAGAACCTCGACTCAAAAGGGAAGTTATTCAGAACCGGCTATATCATAGATCAAACTCGAACATTAAAAGAGACTTCATAATATATAATTTAATTAAGAAAATAAACATGAAGTCATGCAACATTGCTGTAGAAACTAGACTTTGGCATGTAATTCAGAGAGTTTATTTCGTGCTTTTCAGATGATTAAAGATTAAACAATCCATATGCTTTAATCAAAAAATGTAAGCAGTGACCTATCCTTCACGTTAGCAAATCCATCTATACATTTTTTTTTTTTAATGATAATGTCCAGATCGACCTGTGCGCACTTTGACTATTCCACCAAATACATGTTACCGGATACCTACAGACAGATAGCATGAGAAAATATACTTAGCACGAGACAGATCACAAAATTGCACAAGTTCATTGAGATGTTTTCACAAGATGCCCAGTGTTAATTTCTGTGATGAAATTTTTTGATGACCAAAAACATTAAACAAATTTGTCAATTAAGAAACCTAAACAAATATAATCTGCTCCGAGGTATAAGAAAATCATTGTAGTACAACGATAACCACAAATCCAGTGCAATCCCACAAGTAGTGTCTGGGAAGGGTAGAGTGTACTTAGACCTTAGTCCAACCTTGAGAAGAAGAGAGGTTGTTCCTATAGACCCTCGGCTCAAATATTAAACATTAATACCAAAATGCTACCCATGAAATCTAATCATAATTGATAAAATGATACAAATGGATAATAAGCATGTCGGAATTCGCCTTTATTAATAGAAAAATACCTATGACACCTTCACAAATCATTACAAATGCTACATATAACTAACAAGGTTGATATAAATTACAAATGAAGCCAAACCAATACACATATTGGCTATTTGCTTAATACTTTTAATATTATGTCCTAGCAAAATGAGTAGTACCAGACACAGATGCTGCTCAAAATTGTTTCGTCGTTCCTCTCTCTCCTGTTGTTAATGCCACAGCTCAACGCGTTAGGGAAGGAAGGCAGCAATAAGCAAAGCATAGTTATGAACATAGCCTTCACGTTTGTTCTTGTTAAATTAAAGAAGAATGACAAAATTAATAACTAGCACTTGGAAAAGTGAATGCCATTCATCAGCTCGTCGTTTACAAGGGGCGGAGGGATATCATGGCTGCTGAACGTGCTCCTTGATGGGGAACGAGAACAAATTTAATAAGCTGCCTTCCATGTTGAAAGTGCAGTTCCAAAACGACCCTTCCATCCTTGCAGTAGCCATGCACTATCTACATCGATCATGAAATTCTTGTCATACACCTTGAATCGTTCTGTTATCATTCTCATGATCTCCTGATCCAAAGGAAGCTGCCGAAAACCAGCCTTCATAATCCGGACTTGCCACTGCTTGTATGTTTCTGGCCTCTCAATTCTCTCAGCACCTTCGCATGCAATGACATTCATTGCCTCCTGACCAAGTATATTCTTTTCAACCAGCATTCGCTCGTGCACTTCCCGGGGAATAGTAGTTTCAAGCATATCAAACAAGGATGAGTAGTGAAAAAGAGCCTCACGGAATCGTGAGACAAAGAATGGGGCATTATAAGCACCATTTATAATGCCTTGTATGAAAACATCTGGATTCAACCTCCTGAGAAGATTCAGGAAAACATCTCTTGGACTATTCACCACTACAGTCTCATCAAGTAGATTCCTAAAACGGAACAGACAGTTTACCACAAGAACCTCACCCTTATTGATCTTAAGATCCTCAAGTTTTATTGTTTCCCACTTTTGCGCTATAGCGTTGAACTCAAAAGGAACTTTGAAGCTCTCAGCATAATTAGCTAACCTCCTCCCTGCTTCCTCAACCCTTTCTGCTGGTCGGAAACCAGGATTTGGAAAATCAATCCCAGTTATACGAAGCTTGGGAGATCCACCTGATCTAGAAGAGAGACGTTGTATGAGGCCAGGCCATTGGAAACCCCACATAATGCCAATATCTATAATATGTACTGTTGAAGCCTTTTCAGCTAGATTCATAATTGTCTTATTTGAGAAAAAGCCAGCGATAGTCCTGAAGGGGCAGGCAGCAAGCAGTAGGTGGTACGCTTTCAAGATATCAGTTGCTGATACAGGCCGTGTAATGAGGGCTTTATAAATATGAGTACCAGAACCAGCCATCCGTGCCTCAAGACCATGAGCAAAATAATGGGCCAGCCTCTGCATCCCATCTCCCATCGGAGAAGAACTTTGCCTGATCTCCTTCAGAAGCTCATTTGCTGTCCTTTGATTACCGGCAGCAACAGCTTGAGCACAAAGTGACAGGAGTGCCCTCAAGTCTACTACATCTCCTTTACGCCCTTTTTTCTTTCCGTGTAACTTCTTACCATTAGATCCCTTTGAAGGGGCATTCCCTGATGCATTTTTCCTTGATATAGCCTGCAACTTTTCACGAAGAGCAGATTCATTTTTCCCTGCGCTGCATAGCAGCACCCTATCAAACATTTCTGATCGAACAGTTGATTCAGAAAACACTGCAGACTGTTTGTTGTTTCTCCCTTCCGTTGAATCTACTATATCTTCATGAAGGGTGTTTTTCTTCCCTCTCGACCTTTCAGGAGATTGCTTTTCCCCATACGTCTCAAACTTTACTACTGCATCTTTTCTCTCTTCATACTGCTCCTTCCCCACTACATTATACCTCACATCAGCAAGCAAGCTATTGCCCGAAGGAAGGAACTTACTTGCCTCCTCCACTCCTTTCTTAAACTGCATAACAGACTCTCCGTCACTAAATATGTCGGGAATCCTAATTGTGCTCACAGGAGAATCCACAGGCAAATCCGTGGCAGTGCCTGACAAACAGCGGGATGACAGAGAAGTTGAACGCAAAGCAACACCAAGGAGCTTACTTGTATCCTCTACGCCTTTCTTAAACTTCATAATGGGCTCTCTGTCACTAAATATGTCGGGAGTCCCAAGTGTGCTTACAGGAGAATCCACGATCACATCTGTGACAGTGCCTGACGGACTGTAGGATGAACGAGAAGTTGAATGCAAAGCAACACCATCGGGAACATGAGACACATGTGACATGTCATCCTCACCCAGATCAAGAATCCAATTTGGGAATAGTAAACCATCACAACCATCATTTCCACAATACTTCAAACTACTAAGGTCCATGGCATAAGGCTCACTCTGACCTAAACTGGATGGTTTCTCATGATTTGCGGAAGAAGGGTACTTCTCTCCGATAACTTCATAAAATGATCTTTCTGCAGCTTGAAGAGCTGCAGACTCTTGAAACATGCAAGTCTTCTCTTCAATGTCCTCTTCCATAAGCATCTGATTTATATACTTAAGCACCCCATCACCGAAATCATAATCCTCATAAAATTCATCTGTAGTTGATGGGGCTAAAGTATTTGGTCTGACATCAGATTGAAACGGACTAATATCAACATTCCTGTTGACTAAATCATCACTGACTCTGAGATTATTAATCAGATTCGGATCAGGAAAAAATGAACAAGCTTCATTCTCTAATTCAATTGCAGATCCTGCCTCATATAGCCCCATTATACCTTTATCAATTTCCATCTACTCTGCAAGAATCAAGTATTCAAAAACCCAAAATGTCATCTCCAAATAAAATCCTTTTCAACCATAGAAGTAGCAACAAAGAAGAAATTTTCAGATCAACATGCTAATAATACATCTAAATACAATACCAAGAACTTAAACCCCAGAAACAACTACAACAACAACATACCCAGTGTAGTCCCATAAGTGGGTTCTGGAAAGGGTAGTGCGTACGCAGACTTTACTCCTATCTTAGCTGGTAGAGAGGTTGTTTCCAATAGGCCCTCGGCTCAAGAAAATAACACGAATGAAGAAACCAAGACAAAATACTACACAAGGCATGATAAAGCATACTGAAAAAGGAACAGTAACCACAAAAAAATGATATGATAAATGAATTACAAGGGGCAATAGATAGTAACAGAAATTAAAGGAACAATAACTAAACATGTCAACACCAATTAAACTCCCTTTTCAATGATAAAAAGTAGGCTAAAAAGAACAACTTTTCAAGATCAGCATGCTAATAATACATGAAAATACAATATCCATAACTTAAAAACCTGAAAAGAAATGAAAATTAATTAAAGTTTAAGCTACATCACCAGAATTCAATTGATTATCAATTCACCAAAAAAAAAAGTTAGCTCAGTCCGGTGCGCTAAAGGTCCCGCTATGCACGAGGTCTGGGAAAGGGCCGGACCACAAAGATCTATTGAAACAATAACCAGAGAAATGCCCAGTATTAACATACACTTGTTTTTTTGTACAGGAATAAAAGTCAAGCAAAAAGATGAAATCTTGATGGATGAATTCACAAAAGAAAAATAAGAAACAGAAAGTTGGTATCTTTTTCAGTATTTTTCAAAAGGAGTGGAGGTGGAGAAGGTGTAATAACAAAAAATGGTGAAGAAATGATTAACAGAGAAGAATTACCTACAATTCTGATCAAACAAGAGGGCACAGCAGAGGGGAAAATATTGACAGAGAGAAGGAAAGGTGGTGAGTATTTGACTTTTCTTGAATAACACATTTCTATATTTGATAATAATTTAATTTTAAAATACTCACTTTATCCTTAATGATTAATGAAATGATTTACAACCATACAAATATCTATAATTTATTTTAGACCACAAATTTCAAAACTCTTTCTTTATTTCTTAAATTCCATGCCAAATCAAAATATATCACATAAATTGAGACGGAGGGAGTATAATATAAGCACTACAATGAAGGGAGCATTAGAACACTCGTACTAACAGATAAAGCTGTTGTCACGTATTCAGTCGCGAAAAAGATAAGATTAAGTACAATAGAGAAAGAAGGTTATTAGGTATTGACTTTTAAAAGATAGTTTGATGTACTAAACCTTCCGCTATAAGCAAGATCCAATTAAAGGTTGGATCACAAAAGTCTATTGTAAACAATTCACGACTTAAATTTATGATCTTTTAATCACATGACAATAATTTTACAAATTACTCCAAAGCTTTCTCGGATATTGACATTTCTTGATATAATATAAGCATGATAAAGTTATTGTCATGTAATTAGGTGGCTACGGATTTAAATTGCGAAAACAATCAGAAATGTAAGATAAACTGAGTACAATAAAGAAAGAAGGTTATTGGGTATTGACTTTTAAAATGCTTCCGCTATGAACGGGATTCGAAAAAGAGTCGAATCACAAGAATATTATAAATAATCTTATCTTGCATTTCTATAAAATTATTTTTACGACTCAAACTCATAACAATAACTTTATTAACTACTCCAAAGCTCTCTCGGATATTGACATTTATTGATATAAAATATAAGCACTAGAAAGGGAGACTGCAAATTTTGCACTGTCGGGCTCTTGACGCAAAGGAATAAAAAGGGGGAAAAAGTGTCACAATGTCTCTATTAATCATTCGTGTAGTCCATTTTGCAGTGCTATAAAGTAAAGTGTCGGAATCGCGCCTTGACGAGTGTTAATATGGTCCAAAAAAATGATGATTTGTCAAATTTATTTAAAATTTTATAAATTAGGTACAAAATAATTTTGATATTGAATTGACTTTAGTCCAACCCAATATAACTTCTTTTTAGAGTGATCTCCAATTTAGATCAGTACTAATCAAATATTTAGCTTATTTTTAAGTACTTTAATTTGAATTATGGCTGAATTTTAATTTGATCTTTTATGAGTTGTAACATAATAAGCTTTTTATGGCTAAAAGGGAAGGCTTATATATAATTTGACAAAAGATAAAAGAAAATGTGGTGACATTTAATACTTCTGATCTTCACGCATGACAAAAATGGTGTCTTACTTCGAGATTATATATTGTTATTGTTTCATGAGTTGTTCTATTCTTTGATTCTAATTTTCATTTTTCTTTCTTTTTCTGTGTGAAGTCAGGCACATTTGATGCCTCTGGTGGAAATCGTGAGGACGGAAAATACTTTTTCACAAATAATTATTGATGTGATATAATTCACTAAGATTTTGAAGAAAGTCCTCATCGTAGTGAAAAATTGTACTGGTTTTGCTGCCAACCGAAGCTTTCCTTATATGCAAGGACCAAACCCGTTGACAAATTTAGGTGTTGATATCTTTAGAATTGACCGGTTGATAACTGAGTTTGGCAAATTATTTATACAATACGATACACGTTTATACATTATTTATACAATATTGATACATTACATAAGTTTTATACAATAAGATACATTACATAACTTTTATCCAATACCGATACATTACATATACAATACATAACTATTTATACAATATCGATACACATTTATACATCATTTATGCAATATCGATACACGTTTATACATTATTTATACAATATCGATATATTACCTATTTATTTATACAATGTCGATACATTACATAACTATTTATACAATATTGATACATTACATATACATGCGACATTATATAATATCGATACACGATTTATATATTATTTACTTATTCATATTACATGACGCCACATAGTATAGATTTAATGAGAATGCTATAGGAAAATAATATATTCAAATCACATGACCAGTCAAATGGACAAGAAAAGAGACATTTTTAATTGTTTCATACCAACCAGATTTGACAAAAAATTGAAATAGCTAACCTGGAGCTTTGAAGTACAATCAATAAAGAAAAAATGAATAGGAAAAAGTAAGAAAAACCTTCAATAAGTTGGAGCAAAATTGTGTTGCCTGCAGTCACGAAAGTTATGTATATTTCTCAGCGGCTATTTTTTTGGTAAAGAAAACTTGGCTATATTTATTGTAAATAAATTATTTTTTTATACATATTTGAAATTATCCCAAAAATAAAACCTTCTTGATTAGTTAAGATGGCCCACTAAAAGGCAAAAGGCATCAGTACCCCCTCATCCTATTACTAAAGTTTCAACTACACACTTTTTCTTTACAAAAGTCCTATTACCCCCCTAAACTTTTAAAAAGTGAAATTAATTTCACCCTATAATGCTACATTCAAATCTCAAGTAAGTGGTGAAATACACACATCTATTCAAATATGACACATGTATTTTTCTTGCTTTTTTGTTTTCCCCTTTTTTTCTTCTTTTCTTTTATCACTCTTCCACGCTAAACAATTTTAAAATTTCTTTCACATTACTTAAGTATAATTTACACCCTCCGTCCATTTCATGTTAAATTGTTTTGGCTAATTAATTACTCCCTCCGTCCATTTTTACTTATCCACTTTTGACTTGACACATACCTTAAAAAACAATATAATAAATGTTTGGCTTTGAAAAATGCAATGAGGGATGAATAATATTTATATCAACGGTAAAATGGAAAAAAAGGGTAAATTATGTATTGGTTTTTCAAACTGGACAATTATTGTTGGAAATCGCAAAATAGAAAAGTGGAAAAGTAAAAATGGACGGAGAGAGTAGATCGTTGGATTTTTCACATTATTAAATAAGGCATTTAAATAGTTCGGACTAATTAATTAAATTGATCGATTTTTCACATTATTAACTTAGACTTTAATTTTTCTGATAGTAATTTTGCTTTAAAAACCCTGATAGATAGGAGAGAGGAGATAAAATTAGAAAGAAACTAAGAATTATCCGAGTTGAAGAGGAAGATGGTGATTGTCGCCAAATTTTTAATGATCCGTATACAATAAAACCTCTCTAAGTTAATACTCATTAAATTAATAAACTCTCTAAAATAATATTTTTCTCCGGTTCCGACTTGGGACAGTGGAAAAAATTATTGATTTCGATAAGATAATAAGATAATATATTTTCGAGAGACCCCTATATAAATATATGGTTCCATTAATTTTATAAATTAATAATTCTTTAAAATTGCAAAAATATGTAAGATAATTTAGTGAAATATTATACGAGGGTCAAAACACAGGGTCATTACATAATTCAATACAAAAAATTCTAAATATCAATACGAGGGCCATTACATAATTCAATAAATATGATACATAAATTAGTAAGATATAATGATTTAGATGTAATCAAAATTAACCTTCATTGAATCTCGAAAACACTCTTTAAATTAATAAATATTAATTTATCGATTAAATAATAGCTCTATAAAATAAAAATAATTCATGATCCCGATAATATTAATTTAAAGAGGTTTTACTGTACTGTATCTTTCATGTATTATAATATTTTTAATTTTAGATAAAAAATAAAATTAACGAAAATCAGTCAGCAATAGTTGTTGAAAATGGTGGTGATAGTAATAATGGTGGTGGTCTGGTGGAGGAAGATGGTGTGGCTGTGGCAAAATGGAAGAGGAGAAGACAAAATAATACATAAACGAGAATGTGAAGAGAAGAATAAATGATATTAAATGAGAAGAAAAAAGGCAAAAAGGAAAAAAAATAAACAATTGGGAAGATAAAATAATAAATAAACAATAAATGATAAATGAAAAGAAAAAAAGGCAAAAAGAAAAAATTAGTGGCTTCTCACTCTTTCAAAGAGAATGTGTAACATATTCTCTGCCACTTCATTATATAAGGGGGAATTAATTTTTTTTTTAAAATTTTTTAGGGATTCTTTCAAAGAGAATGTGTAACATATTCTCTGCCACTTCATTATATAAGGGGGAATTAATTTTATTTTTAAAATTTTTTGGGGATTAATAAGATCCCTTCAAAGGTAAAATATGTAATTAAAATTTTGGTCAAAAATGAGGTGGTAGTTATGCCTTTGCCCCCACTAAAATGAAAAGTACTAATGAAATATCTTAACTATTTAGCAAGGTGGACATATTTAGATACTTTTTGGTTATGACACACACACACAGAAAAAAAAAAAAAAAAACAAAAAAAACAGGGTGGACTTTAGTTGCATGCCACGTCACCATTGTTATCCACTTTACTTATCTCATTGTCTGAATGTCTATGGAAAAATCCATAGTATCACGAACTCAAAATTGACATTTATAATACTATAGTATAAAATCTATGTGAATTTTTGAACTATACTAATTATATTGTGATTCTGCATTATAAAAACTCCATTTGATAATGCATTCATCATCTATTTCTCTATCTGTTCCTCCTCCAAATTATTCACTACTTAACAAATCACACAAAAAATATGTAGACAAATTGTTTTTTGCACCATTGAATTTTCGATTCTGTGGACTAAGGAATGAGTTTTTAAGGTTTTCGTTTACGCAGTTTAAACTATGTGAGAGTACTAATAGAGTGAGAAATTTCGTTAGGAATAATGTTGTTTCAGCTTCTGTGGCTGAAAATGGGAATGCTCCAACGTTGTTTGATTATGATTTAGTTATAATTGGTGCTGGTGTTGGTGGTCATGGT